>JALMGA010000020.1:3737500-4337500 GCA_023333525.1 Aspidoscelis tigris stejnegeri | reverse complement strand
AAGAATGTTACACAACAGCTGTATATTATAAATAGTTAAATTTAGTTCTGAGAGATCTTGTGGTAACAATATTTTAGAGTCTAATAAATCACTATGAGGGAAGGTTGTGTTAGATCATCTTTAACTGGTTTGTCTACACACTTCCTCCAACAATTTGCTCTTACTTCTCATACTACCTTAGCCTCCCACCCAGTTCAAATAGCTATCTGGTTGCCTGATATCCGGTGCGTCCCTGAAGCCTGTTTTGGACAAAGACAACTTGGGCCACAGTTATCCATGCTCTGGTAACCTCTAGACTGGACTACTGTAATGCACTCCATGTAGGGCTGCCCTTGAAGACGGTTCGGAAGTTGCAGCTAGTGCAAAATGCAGCCACTAGAGTGCTGACTGGAACAGCTAGCCAGATGCACGTCACACCGGTTTTAAAAGAGTTGCATTGGCTGCTAGTTCACTACGGAGCCCAATTCAAGGTGTTAACTCTGACTTACAAGCCTCTAAATGACTTGAGCCCCAAATATATAAGGAATGCCTTCTCCCATACTGTCCTGCCTGTGCCTTAAGATCAGGAGGTGAGGCCCTCCTGGTTGTCCCACTGCCTTCTGTAGTGAGTCGGGTGGGCACCCAGGAAAGGGACTTTTCGGTAATGACCCCCAGGTTATGGAATAGTCTCCCCCTTGAGGTGCATCATGCCTCTTTCCTGTATATGTTCAGGAAGGTGATGAAGATGCCCCTCTTTGTCCTGGCCTTTGACTAAGGTGATTATACTTTTCTGCCCACTGTAGATACTTTTATTTTAATATTTGGGATATTCTTTTACATGTGTTGAATCTTTTAAAAGTGTTTTTATGTATTTTATTGTTTTAATATATACTGATTTGTAAATTGGTGTTTTAAAGATGGTCACCCGCCCTGAGACCTTTGGGTATAGAGTGGAATATAAATATAATTATAAATAAATAAATAATATTGAAAACATTTCCATTGGTAAGTCATCCGTATGACAGAATATAAAGCCTTAAAAACACTTAACACCAGACAAGATCAGAAGTGCATGATTATAAAGCTGAAGTTTTTAGATAATTAAACAATGACAAATATAACTGGGTTTGCCCTCAGGATCCAACCTGCATTGCTAGGTTGTATTTCTAAAACTACCTAAGATTTTATTTTGACATCAGATCAACACACTCCTAAATTCCTTACTTTCTGCTAGACCCACCAGCAAATTATGTTGATTATTTTTAAAAACTGTTTTTGAAACAGATTTCATTGTTTCTTAAGAATACTGCTATTTCATAAGATTCCTTGCTCTGGTACCAGCTATTCCTGCTGACAGAATTTTGTTTTCTTTGCAGGACAACTGTGTTCCACTGCTCCGGTATGTGTCTCATTCTGAATTTAAGGACCTCGTATTGCCAGCTTTACAGAAATCCTTGTTGCGGACTCCTGAAAACGCTATTGAAAGTAAGTGTCTAGTGGAAAAATGTAGGGTGTGTTGGGAAGGACAGCTGCTATGACCAGCTTTGTTAGAACAGAAATCCATATACAGTTGAATCCCTGTATCTGCTGGTTTGGTAACCGCGGTTTCAGTTATCTACGGTTACCGGATCTGTCCCCCTGCTTCTCCCCTACCTACCTTCCTTGCCACACCACCTCCCCGCTGCCTCCGCCAGCTCCACCCAGCTCCACCCTGCTGCTGCCGCCGCTTGCTACTAGCTGCTGTTGGCTGCTGTCTCTGCGGGTGTGCCAAAGCTGCCGGAAATTGAGGCCGCCGGCGCCAGAAGCTGAAGCTGCTACCACCAAAAAGTCCCCAGCAGCCCCCCCCCCCCCGACAGCAGGCTGAAGCCGCCCGCCAGTGTAGCCACAAGGCCTCGCCGCCATAGCAAGGCCCTGCCAGCCGCTGCCAAAGCTGCTGCCAGCCAAAGCTGCAACACCTCATTGCCTCACCGCTTGTTAACCCGCTGCCCACTGCTTCTGGCATTTTTTGGAAGCCAACGGTGGTGTTCTGGATTATCCATCGTTTCGGGTATCCACAGAAGGAGCCGGAGCATAACCCCTGCAGATACGGGGGTTCAACCGTAGAATATTGGTAGTAGGGTCTGTGGTTGAGTAAAGGCATTTGATTCCTATGATTAGGCCTGGCTACCCCCATTGTCATTTATGAAGGGGGTAATTGGAGTTGAAGGTCACATTATCTGAAGACACTGTGGTTTTTCTTAGGCTAGAGTCTGGTGTGCAATCGCTTGGGAGATATGCCAGGAACCATCACTAGGGATTAGTAATGAAGGACTGCTATCAGAATTTTGCTTGTGGTCATCCTGTTGACACCCCTCTCTCTCCTGTCTTCAGCAATCTCCTCCTTGTTGGCATCTGTGACCCTTGACCTAAGTCAGTATGCTCTTGATATAGCAAAAGGACTAGCTAGTAAGTATTGATTTTTAATGCTTACAGGTATCTGCAGAAATTTTTTTCCTTAGTATTCTGCTGTTGATACTATCTCTTGTACCTGAACTTCATTGTTGTTGCTTTAGGAGCCACTAGATAAGAAGAAGAAGCCTAGAAGCCGCTCCTTTCTTTAAGGAGCGGTTTTTTGGAGGAAGAACAAGACATTAATCCTTGAGAAAAGGAAGTGTTACATTTCTGTTCTGCTGCCCCCTGCTTGGGGAAATGGATAGCTGGAGGATCCAAAGTCAGCACATTTGGAGGTTCTAGCACAGCTGTATTGTGACTAGGGATTGGCATGGTTTATTTTTTGCATTCGAATTAGAGTCGAATCAAATGTCCAAACATTCAATTCAATTCGAAAGTTTAGAATCCGAACGCGACAAAATCCGATTTGAATCTAATGCATTCTAATACATTTGTTCGAATGTTAGATTTGAATCGTGTGTGTTATATCTGTATGCGTTTCGTACGCATCCTGTTATATCTCCCATACTATCTGTGCAAATGGGAGGAGCCAATTGCGACCCAATGGTAGCAATAGCGGGCGGGGACTCCGGCCCATGTGTCCTAGCCTTACTGCACTACAGCCACTGTAAATTGACAGTATACAGGGTTTTTTTGCCCAAGGAAATGGTTTGGACTACAGTTACCATCGTTTCTGTCTCTCTTTTTCAGTCAGTGGAAATGTGTCAGCATCTTATGTCTCTGAAGACCTTCACTTTTTCATTCTGATTTCTAGGCCAATTGAAATCCAACAGTTCTCAGTTGATGGATGAGGCCACAGTTGCATTAAAGAAGTTGGCTCAGCAGTGCAGTGACCCATCAACAGTGGAGTCGCTCGGGAGGCACCTCTTTGCCATTTTGGGAGGTGAGTGACACACAGATGGAAAGGGATCATCCACCCTGTCTTTCCTCTGGACTGCTCTGGGAATCACGAGAAGCAACGTAAATCCTCCAGCCTCTCTGCCTAGGGTAGGTGAATATTGCTATTCCTAAAGCCAGAATGGAGCTTCTGAGAATGGTGATTGAAATAATGGAAATTGTTCAAAGGAGGCTTCATTATAGTTGCATTACTGCATCAGCTCGTACTAGTCTACCTGACTCCTTCCCAGCCTCTTGGTATCTTGCTAAATGTAGTTAGCAAGTACATGTTTGGTTTTATGGCCTCTCGCTTCTCTTATTTCTGCATCTGTGATCATTCTGCACTCTTTTTATTGATAGGTGCAGAGGGAAAGTTGACCATTGTGGCACAGAAAATGAGCATCCTCTCAGGTAAATATGATTCTGAATGGAAGTTGTGGATCATCTCAAACTTTGACTCTAGCCATTTCTCTGCGATAGACTCAAATCCCAGCCTTTTGTTCCTGTTTGTTTCATTTTAATCATCTGTAGTACCGAGAGGTTGCAACCATGCAAAGATTGTATAACAGAAATATTATATTTTAGTGGATAACTGAGTACAACCTCGTTGGTTGTGAAAGAGGGCATTAGATAGGAGAGAGCAAGGTAGATGAAGCTTAAGCCTAGTTGCCATTCATAAGGCTTACAATGCTAGATGCAGGGCTCAAAATTGCATTGTCAATGTATCTCTAAGATTCCCAAGAGATAGCTGTAGTTCTTTATGCATACTTGACATTGTTGGTTGTTGTATGTGATTTATCCAAGACTCACATAAACCTCTTTCCTCCTAGATAAAGAATTTTCAGAAAAATTCATGTTATTAATATGTATAAATTAGTGGGGACCGGTTAGGAACTAAATATTTCAGCAGGGTCACTTCACTTACATTGTATCCCTAGAAATACTAACTTATTTTTTCTTTTAACATTAAATGAAATGTAATCCTAACCTTTCTGATCTTAGGGATTGGTAGTTGTAGCCACCACGCCGTTTCGGGGCCGTCAAATCAAGTTGTAAGCGGAACCATTACAGACCTTTTCATCCCTTTCCTGCAGCAGGAAGGTAAGGCTCTTTCCCTCCTTCCATTGTTTCAACCAGAACTCAGAATCACGAATAACATAAAATCTGGAGACTAGAAAGCTCAGTAAAATACTCCAGCTGAGAATAAAAATAGTGCACTGAAAACAGTGGTGCAAGGCAGAATGGTATGATACTGTGCAATGGGAGCGAGAAATCTGTGCTCTTCCGGATCCCACCAGGCACAGCCAACACTGCCCAGTGGGCAAAAGTGATTGAAATCAATTCTGCTACGGGCTCCTTATCGCTTTGAGAGCTTCTCCTCTTCATAACTATTGCACAGTATTACGCCAATTCCTTAAACAGAAACTTGGAGGGAAGAAACAAGGAGAAATCAGACTTTAAACAGCAGTGTCTCAATAAGTAAAAGCAAATGTAACAGGTCTTTTAGTTTCCAGATTGTGTTACTTTTGTGAACCTGGGAGGTGGGAGAGCGGCTGCGCCAGTCGCATCTGCAGCGAATGCAGAGTGGATTCAGAGTGGATTGAGAGCAGATTCAGGGTGGATTTGATGCATTCAGAGCAGATACATAGGGGATTTGTATGCGATTCGTATTGAGCATTCATATCAAATTCAAATTCTGCTGCATTCAAAGGGGATCTTTTTGAACGAATATGGTGGTTTTTTTTGCATTCAATATGAATCGAGCCCCCCAAAAACATTCATCCATATCCCTGGTGTCTCCAAATATCTGAATGGTAATGATTGGAAGTTTCTGGGCCTGCTTATTTTGTTTTTCTTTCTTCCCAGTCCACGAAGGCACGTTGATGCATGCTATCTCTGTCCTTGCTCTCTGGTGTAATCGCTTCACCACTGAAGTTCCCAAGAAGCTGATTGAGTGGTTCAAGAAAGTCTTCAGCCTTAAAACTTCTACTTCAGCTGTAAGACATGCATATCTCCAGTGTATGCTAGTGTCCTTCAAAGGTAAGATTTTACAATGTGTCGCTGCATTCTAATTCGGCGGTTCTCAACCTTCCTAATGCTGCAACCCCTTAATGCAGTTCCTCATGTTGTGGAGACCCCTAACCACGGGGGCGGGGCAGCTCGGGTCACAGCTGCAATGATGCCTGGCTCAGCTGCTAGACGCACTTCATGCCACTGCTGCTCTTTGCCGGCAAGTTCAGGTGGCTGCTGGTGCTGTGCGGCCCACGTGGGCCCACGTTTCCAACTGCGTCTTAGTGCGCCTGCGTGGCGCCTTCTCTACCTACGCCTTGATCAGCTACAATGGCAACATGGTGGGGTGGAGAGGCACCCCTGCTGCTGGCCTCCTCGGGGGGGGCACCACATGGGGGGAGGGAGGGGGGAAGGGCAGCAGGAGTCTTGTTGCGACCCCTCTGAAAGGGTAGTTCGACCCCCAAAGGGGTCGTGACCCACAGGTTGAGAACTGCTGTTCTAACTCGATCATTAGCTGCCTTGAGGTGGGGTGTGCACAAATGCAATTCAAGTGTTTAAAATTCAAATGTACTCCCATTCAATTCAAATTGAATACATTCAAATCTATTTGTACAAATCTTAAATTCGTATTTGAAGATAGGAGTGTCAACAACAGTCGAATGTGTCCATATGCATCCCGCTTTTATCCCGTATGCATCCTGTTTTGTTGCCTGCGAATGTGTACAAATGTGTACGGATACGAATAAGATTCTTACGGATACGTATGTAATGTGTACATATCCGTACACATACGAGTGTCTGAATAATTCGTACCAATGATGCAAAAGATTTGAAAATTCGTTCGAATGTTAAATTAAGATATATAGAGGTTTGATTCGAATTCAGATGTCTGAATTCAATCAAATTTTGAATGTTTCGAATGTTCGTACACTTCTCTAGCATTGAATGTTTATGAGAAAAGTGGAAATGACAAAAATTAGGACTTCGGTTAATGAAAGCGAGCCAAATATTCCAAGATGTTCTGCTTCCTTAGCCATTCACCATTAAATCCTGAAATAGTTCGTGCTCTTTATCATGCAGAATTTTAAAAAATAGTTTAATATTCTTTTATGCACATGGTTTTTCTTTTTTCTGCAATATGACAGGGGATCCTTAAATACCGTTTCCTGTCTCAAGTATAGTGGATGGGGGATTACAGATGTAAAATTTCTGAAGGTTTTTGAGCTAGAAAAACTAATCAAAGAAGGCACTGGGGGTGGAGGATGTGAAACAACTGAGACTTCTTAATGCTGTGTTAGATGATGTTAAGCTGTTCTCATCCTGCAGCATTGCTGGAGTTTTTACTTTCAGATAACAAAAATGGCTGCTGATCTTGGAGACAAGGAAATTTTCCGGGGGCAATGAGTCACAGCAAGGCATGATGCCCATCAGATGAAGTACACTGGGGAACAAGAGATGGCAGTTACTCTGTTTCCACAAAAATAAGACCTACCCTGAAAATGAGCCCTAGGGTACCCATTTTTGTACCCATTAAGGACCCATTTGGGTGTGAGCCAGATGACCCCATTTCCACCACGGCACTCATTTGGGACACATTTGTTTCCACTGCCGCTGGGGAAATCCGGATCATATGGGTACATCTCAGCCTTTAATCTGGATTTTCTATAGACCCCATTAATGGGGTCTACAATGGGGTCTTCAGCCAGAAAATCCAGATGAAAGGGAGCCTGTTTCCACGAGAAACGGGCAATGGGGTCTAGAGGAGCCTAGGGGGAGGGGGCACCCTTGGGGGGAGCCCCAAAACCTAGGCTTCAAAATCATTTCGAAATCATTTCAAAGCCATTTCGAAGTTACTTCGAAGTTGCCTTTGGAGATTAGCAAAGGCTCCGAAGGCAATTTCGGAGGTCTGGATCTAAGGGCTGCGGTGGAAAAACACCCCTAGTGTGATTTTTCAGAATGCTCAAAATATAAGGCCTATATAAGTGCTATATAAAACATCCCCTGAAAATAAGCCCCAGTACTTCTTTAGGAGCAAAAATTAATATAAGACCCTGGCTTATTTTCAGGGAAACACGGTACGTTCATTCCACCTTGTCTGTTTTGGGGATGCATCTGGGTGGCCGCAGGGGAAGGTTGATGCTAAACCCAGTGGATTTTTGGTGAGATCCAACAGGGTTGCATTCATGCAAAACGCTGAAGAGTTCTCAAGGCTAATGAACTGGCAAGCTTCTCCTTGGTGTTAAGATTTGATATGAGGATGCATTTTTCTACTCCCAAGTGCTGTGATGCAACTTAAGGAAGGCCACCTGAAGCAAGTATGTTTGTCTTTCAACTTCTGCAGGCAACTTACTGATGCAAGGAGTGGACATGTTGCCAGTGCTGATCCAGACGGTTGAAAAAGCAGCAGCACAGAGTACTCAGGTTTCCCTGGTAACAGAAGGCATCGCAGCAGCATTGCTGATTTGTAAGCTGTCAGTGGTGGATGTACAAATAGGTAAGATCCTATTTTTGTCTGGGGACAAGCCATTGCCATGAATGCTAGGGGAGATGGGGTGTTTTTCCACCGCACTCCTTAGATCCGGATCTAAGAAGATCTGGATCTAAGGAATGGGTACATTCCTTAATCCGGATCTAGTAGATCCGGATTAAGGGAAGCACCCAGTGTGTTTCCACGGGAGGTGTAGCACCCATTAGCAAGGGGTCTGTCCGCCAAGGGGTCTGTCCCAAGGGGTCTGTCCGCCACCCCAGGTGTTTTGGGAGACGGGGGTGCACTCTTTGAAGTCCCTCCGAAGAGACCAGCACAGACTTCAAAGCCGCTCTAGAGTCCCTTCGGAACGTCTCCGGAGTGAGCACAAGACAGCCCCGGAGTGCCCGCAATGTTAGCGGGAAATCGCTCCGGAGTGCCTCCGAAGTCTGCGCTGATCTTTGGAGAGACCGGCGGCGAGACTCCGAAGTTTTTGCCGATTGCTTCGGAGGAATTTCAGAGGAAAGTCCACGCGGTCTGCCCTAATAGCAAACAGACCGTGCTGACTGCTCTGGAGCCTCTTCGAAGTGTTTGCTGATCTCTTCGGAGTGACTTCGGAGTCATTTCGGAATGAGTTCGAAATCACTTCGAAATCACTTCAAAGCTGGGATTTCGGGGCTCCCCCCCCATGGGTGCATCCCCTCCCCCTAGCCTCCTCTAGACCCCATTGCCCGTTTCTCGTGGAAACAGGCTCCCTTTCATCTGGATTTTCTGGCTGAAGACCCCATTGTAGACCCCATTAATGGGGTGTACAGAAAAGCCGGATTAAAGGCTGAGATGTACCCATATGATCCAGATTTCCCCAGCGGCAGTGGAAACAAATGTGTCCCAAATGGGTGCCGTTGTGGAAATGGGGTCATCCGGCTCACACCCATGTGGGTCCTTAATGGGTCCAAAAAAGGGTACTTTCTGACAGTGGAAAAACACCCATGGTCTACTCCATAGTCATCCTTGTGATTTTAACAGTTATAACATTTTATACGGAAATGTTATTACCCATAAATAGGCACGTGCATGGATATTCGAAAATCCAAATATTCGATTCAAGTCTGTCGAATGTTGACATTCAAACTCAAATGAAATTTTCAGAAATCCGATACGGATTTTCAAATAATTTGAATGTGTAGGTTCATATCTGTCGTATACGAATCTGCGTGAAAATGTTTACGTACTTTCTTCTTTGCTTCAGTGCCAAAAGCACTTGGATTAACAATCGGCAGTGGTTTGTAATAATGGAAGAGATATTTTCATGCCACATTGTGCATTTTATATCCAGCTCGCAGCAGTTTTCTCTTACTTCGCAGAAAATAAATTGAACACCTTCTGGCAGCTTATTCTGGATGAGAAAAAGCAGATTTTCACTTCTGAGAAGTTCCTACAGTCCGCCTCTGAAGAGGGTAAGCTGGGAATGTCAGATTTTGCAGAATTTCCAGGCGGTCGTCCTATGGGCCGTGTTTAGGTGCTCCTGTCCATCAAGGCGAAGCAGATCAGTTGGGAGAGTCTGGAGGGAAGGGGGTGTTCTGGACTCACCCTCTTCCTCGTGTAGTGAACCCAATGCAAATATTGATGACAGTTTCCCTGGCAGTCCCTGATCGTCCTGGCAGATAATGGTGGTCATGGCTGATCAGTTCCTGTTGGCTCCACCACTCCGGAAGATGTGTGCAGAGTTTGCTGTATAGTTTTTTTGGTGCAGATGCTTACTGTTGATCCAGATTAAAGGCTCTCTTAATCCAGATCCCAGGCCTCCTCATCCTCCCATTAATACAGGTCAAGGAGGCCCCACTCTTCACTCAATGGAACCAGGTCTAGCATTTATCTAGCATTTTCTGGTGAACCTGCTTTGGTACATCGCCAGGAAGCACCTCCCTGGCTCCAATGCTAGGGACGTTCCTAGCTTTTCGGAGGAGCGTGTGGTGACTGTGGAGCTTGTATGAGCTTCGCATCCACAGGAAGGCTTGAGTTGGATCAGTGCAGATGGTGTCGGTCCACTCCACACCTCCACACAATCTGGATCAATGGACCCGGTTATTCCAGATACAGCAGTCGGGATCTGGGGCAGGTAAATCCAGGAAGTGCCCCAAACTGCCCCAAAACATGGTTGCTGTTTTTTCTCTCCTTGTGTAGCAATGTGCACAGTTCTGCAGCTAACAGAGCGCCTCCTGTTGGACCATGAACATCGTCTTCCTGGTGCCAAAGTCCAGTGAGTATTCTTTTTGTCTGCTTTATTTGCTTACCAGCTCATCCCAGTCTAGGCTAGCCAGAGTGCAGCCCAAGGGCCATGTATTGCTTTTCTTTGGCCCTCGGGGCGTAGCATAGTCTATGACGGCTTTATTTTTTGAATAGTGAAAATGAACTCTTTGCAGGCCCTGGGTCTGCACAACTAACACAATATGGAGTGTACTGTTCTAAATTTGCTGAACTTTTAAGTGTTTTTAATCTATATTTAATGCCTATATTGTTTTTAATCTACTTTTCGTTTTTAATGTGTATCTTGTGATTCATTTGATGTGATCCACCCAGAGACCTTAGGGTATGGGGTGGGATAGAAATGTAAACAAACAAACAAATAATAAATAAATAAATTTGTTCCAGAGCAGCACCTTGAAGATGAGAACTTTCCTTCAGCTTTGACTGCCTCAGTGTTGGCTGTTTGCCATCGCTCTCCCCAGCTTTACTTTTGTTCTTTTCATTTTCAGGCAGTATCACAAAGCTCTCGTTGCAGTCCTCCTCAGCAGATCTTGGTCTGTCCGGAGACTTGCCCAGCAGACTGTGAGAAAACTCTTATCCTTGCCCAGAGCGTATAAGTTGACTTATGGACTTCTAGAAGAGCTGAAAGTGGTTCTTAGTTCTCATAAGGTAAATACCATTCTGACTTCGTGGTAATATTGGCTGTATTTCAAAACTCTTATAAATCAGAGGGCACATTATTAGTGTGTGTGTGTGTGTTTCCACTTACCTCCCTTAATCCGGATCTAGGATGATCCAGATCTAAGAAATGGGTCCTTCAGCAGGCATGGTTGCAGTGGGAATGCCGGAACACCCATGTGGAGTGCCCATCTGTCCCCAAATGGAAGATGCCAAGGTGGCATGGAGCGATTGGCTGCCCTGTACATCAGTCAAGCAACATTTCAAGGGGAGGGTCGGTGACAGGTGGTGGTGGGGAATCTCTGGAGCCGCTACGGCGATTCTTCAGCATCTGGGGCAAGCCGCTCTGGAGAATCTCCAGAGCCTGGCCCAAACTGCTTCAGAGAATCTCCAGAGCTTAGCCCAAGCTCCACAATACAGCTCCATAACCAGAGCGTTGGCTGCGTGGCGGTCGTGTTGTACGAGGATTCCTGATTGCTTCTTACGTGGATGATTTCATCTTCGAAGATATCCAGATGACGGCTTCGCAGTCTGTGCCGAGCTTCAGAGTTGCCTCTGGAGATTCTCTGGAGTTGTCTCTGGAGAATAGCTACCTTCCTTGGAGTGTTGGGTTTTGCGGTACCTGCACTCCAACAAGGGTTCCCCCCCCCCAGACTCCACCCCTGGACCCCATTAACCTTATTGCAGTGTGAATGTGCACTGTCTTATCCAGTCTTCAAGGCTGAAGCCCGGATTGAAGACCCCTTTAATGGGGTCCACAGGGTCTGAAGGACCGGATTTCTTTTGAACAGGTGTGAACACATTGGGTCCTAATGTGGTATGAAGTGTGAACGAGATCTTCCTGATCGGTACCGAACGGTGCCTCATGGGTCCTTAATGGGTCCTTAATGCTTGTGGGAAAACACACCCCTTATCTGCTCCTGGACAGTTAGAATTGTGCTTTTTAATTTATATCTAAATGATCAGCCTAGCAAAAAGCTTTTAAAAGCCACTACCCTGAAATTGTGGTGAGTTTAATTCACAGTGCTTCATCAAAGTTATGTTAATATGATGTTTATTATCCCTCAGGTACTTTCCACTGAGGCCTTGGTAACGGAGTCAGGAGAACTGTCTGAACAAGGAAAAACGTACACTCCACCTCGCATTCTTCAGGAAACGTTGTGTGTGATCTCAAATGTGTCAGGGCTGGACAAGGACCCAGAGGAGAAGGAAAAACTTGCCTTGGAAATGTTGCTAGTAAGCAACCACCCTTCTCTAGGTAATTAACGTGGGGGTTGCAGTTTACCGTGAGGAACAAGAAACACACGCTAGACACCTCTTCTATAACTTCTCTTCTTCAATAGCAGAACAGACTGGACTCTGGCCTGCCCTCCTTTTCAAGATGCAGCTTGATCCTGTTGAGTTCATCTCCAAATATCTGGACGAAATCTTTGACCGTATTGTCGCTCAAAACCCCATGGATAAGGTGACTATGAATAATTGCCAGAATTGTCTTCTCATAGCTGGCTCCCAATATCTGGATTCTGGCAGGCAGGAATTTCCTCATGAACTAGTATTAACAACACTAGAACACAAGTTATGTCAAATAGATTTGCTAACGCAGTTTCCAACATTCAGTGGAAAGAGACATCATAGTGCTTGTGTTTTAAGATCTGGAGGGGAGGCCCTTCTGGTGATCCCTCCGCCTTCAGTAGCTAGGCGGGTGGGCACCCGGCAGAGGGCCTTCTCGGTAGTGGCCCCTAGGCTATGGGATGGTCTCGCCCTCGGGGTGCGTCAGGCCCCTTCTTTGTTCTTATTTAGGAAGGCGGTGAAAACGTTCCTCTTCACGCAGGCCTTTGGTTACATGTCCCCCACACTTCCCCCATTGAAAATCACTGTTGCTTTTAACAATTTTTGTATTTTTCCAAAGTTGCATTTTTAAACTTGTTTCTGATTTTATGGTGGATATATTCTTTAAATGTCTGTTTTTAAATGTTGTGAGCCGCCCAGAGACCCTCGGGTATGGGGCAGCATATAAATGTAAATAAAAATAAAAATAAATAAATAAAATCTTGAGTGTCTGATACAGTGTTTGAGCTGTCTTTCTCTGCCCTGCCTTTCCCCCTGTTGCTTCTTTTGCAGTCATCCTTGAATGCTGTAGGGATGCTCTCCATCCTTTCCCCTAGCAAGGTCCTTCCTCAGGTGATCAGTATCATCTCTGCTTCTCTTGAAAATCCGGCGTTGTCTCTTGTGACCCAGGAGGAATTTGCAATCATGAGCATGCCTGAAGGGGAGCTTTACGATAAATCCATCTTGCATAGGTGAGAATAAAAGAATGTAGGAATTGTTACCGTTGTTGCAACGTTACCACACTTGTTACAATGTTACCACAGCACTTTTTTTCAAAGTGCTGGCAAAGCTTGCTAGGCAACTGATGTCATGAACTACGTAGGGCAGCTCAAATGATACAGCTATAATAAGAAAAAATGATTTCATCTTTAATTAAAGTGATACTGTTGCTTAGAGCAATACGCAGGCTTGTGCTAATACCTTCTCTTTTTCCACCTCAGTGCTCAGCAAGATAGCCTGAAAAAGGTGAACATGAAGAGGGAAAACAAGGCTTATTCATTCAAGGAACAGATCATTGAACTGGAGCTGAAGGAGGTGAGGTTTACATGGCACCTAATGTAATTGAGAGTCCGTGCGATGTCAAATGTTGGTCCAGCTTTGTCCAGGTGATGTAGGGATGTGCACGAATATTCCAGTGTTCACAATTGGTGGGCCACTGTGTGCGACAGGATGCTGGACTAGATGGGCTGTGGCCTGATCCAGCGGGGCTCCTCTTAGGTTCTTAAGCAATTGGTGGGCCGCTGTGTGCGACAGGATGCTGGACTCGATGGGCTATGGCCTGATCCAGGAGGGCTCCTCTTAGGTTCTTAAGCAATTGATGGTCCACTGTGTGCGACAGGATGCTGGACTCGATGGGCTATGGCCTGATCCAGGAGGGCTCCTCTTATCTTCTTAAGCAATTGATGGTCCACTGTGTGCGACAGGATGCTGGACTAGATGGGCTATGGCCTGATCCAGCAGGGCTCCTCTTAGGTTCTTAAGCAATTGGTGGGCCGCTGTGTGCGACAGGATGCTGGACTCGATGGGCTATGGCCTGATCCAGCAGGGCTCCTCTTAGGTTCTTAAGCAATTGATGGTTCACTGTGTGCGACAGGATGCTGGACTCGATGGGCTATGGCCTGATCCAGCAGGGCTCCTCTTAGGTTCTTAAGCAACTGGTGGGCTGCTGTGTGCGACAGGATGCTGGACTAGACGGGCTGTGGCCTGATCCTGCAGGCCTCCTTTTATGTTCTTATTAATTTATGCTTCTATTGCACAGGTTTTTTACACTGTTGTTGATAATCCAAGACTCTCCTGTTTCTAAATTTGGCATATTTCTCATGTAATTTTTATTACGTAATTATTATTTTCTTTAAATTTTCTTTAAATTTCTGTATCTTGAAGCCATCTCTTCTCCACTCCCAATATAAAAAAGTGATTTTTTTTTAATCTGCAGGAAATTAAGAAAAAGAAAGGAATAAAGGAAGAAATCCAGCTAACTAGCAAGCAAAAGGAGATGTTGAATGCCCAGCTGGAAAGAGAAGCTCAGATTAGGAAGCAGTTAAAAGAGGCAAGTCAGAATGGGAGCTATAATACTAGAAAAATATTAGTATTGGGATGGGTGAAATGTTTTTGAAAATGATGGGAAAGGCCAGTGTTCAAAAGCGTGTTCTACCAAATAGGGAGGTGCACAAATTTATTTATTTATTTGTATATCTGAAGGTCTCAGGGCTGGTTACAATATTATATTAAGCTTAGACAGGTCTCTGCCCTCAGGCTTACAATCTAAAGAGACAAGAAGCTAAAGGAAAATGGTGTGGGAGGGAACAGAGAACAGCAAAAAGCAAGCAAATGGATATTTTCCATTCGATTTGTATCGAATCGAATATAAGAACGAATCATATGCGTATTTGTAAGAAGTTCATACAGATATCCAATACAAACACATACACATCTCATAGCATATCCACTCTGAAAGTGTCAAATCCACCCTGAATCCACTTTGAATCCTCTCTCAAACTATGTCAAGTACACTCTGGATCTGTTGCAGATGTGACGAATGCAGCCGCTTTCTCACCTCCCCAGGTTGATGGATGTTCCAAAGCATTTGTACGAATGCTCTGAAATATTCTTACTGATTTGAATGTTAATGTACTAATGTTATAACATTCGAATGCGAATGTCTGAATTTGTATGTAGCTGGCGAAAGAGGTTTGGGTCCCCTGTGTCAGATGTGGTGAAAGCCTAGTGGCACTGCACTGAGACGTCAATGATAGGAATTCACTATAGTTGGGATATTATTAATCAGGAACCTATCTATATGTATGAATATTCAATACGAATTTGATGATACGAATGTCGACGACATTCATATGTATCCATACGCATCTGTACACACCCTGTTTTTATCCCATATGGATCTTGTTTTCATCCCGAACATACCAGTACGGACACAAATAAGATTTGTGGTGCATACGTATCCGTACACGTACAGATATCCGAATTATTTGAACAAATGATTCTAAATAGTCGCATTTGTTCAAATATTAAAAAACCGAATGTCTGGACATTCGATTTGAATTCGAATGTCCAAATTCAGCCAAATTTGATCAAAAAATGAATATTTCAAATATTCTTGCACATCCCTAGTTAATACTGCCTTCTTAGAGCTGTTATTTTTGTTTTCCAGAATCACTGATCACAATAAGTACACAGTAGGGATTCATTTGCTTCTGCCTAATGGAGGTAGAAGGTCAGGAATGAAGGAATGCCTTGATCTGTGCTTTTTGCTTAAAGCTGGCTATTTTCTGTTGACCTAAATTTCAGCGGTAATCCTGTGCTGTTCTCTTTCAGCTTGACAAGGAATTGGAATCCATGCTGGGCCTTCTAGATGCTGTTCTCAAGAGGAAGCCTCCCTGCTTCTCACAATACATCCCTGTCCTCATAAGGTCCTTCCTGCCTTTACTAAAATCCCCTTTGGCCGCTCCAAGAGTCAAGACCCCTTTCCTTTCTTTAGCGTCCTATGTGATGCCTGATCGGCTAAAGACTTTAGGTTAGTTTGTTGTTCTTCTTTTTTCAAAAAACATTGAGCCTTGGGCATGACGCAAAGTTAATCCCCTTGCAAAACCTACAAAATTTTGTACCTCTTATCTAAATTTCCTCCTTTAAACACGCACAAATCTATAATATAGTTCAAAATCCACTTTATACTTGGGTTTTTCTGCACTTGGTCCTGTAGTCTGCACGCAGTACGCTCCCAGACGTAGCATCTGCCCTCGAAGCAGCCATTTCCAGCTCAGAAATGGCCCCTTCCGTGCAGAAATGTGCCGCATGCAAATTATGTGTAGAGCAAGATTTTGTGCTCCTGACACAGACTTAGCTTAACTGAAGGCAGCCTTTGCCGTCTCTGTTAAGCCCATTCACACCTCTGTGGGGCTACGTCAGGTCATCAGATGTGCCGTTCAAGCAGGCTGGCTCCTCCGGTGACCCCAGACACAAGTGTGCATGCGTGGTGTGTCACCACTGTCCTGATGACGTTGCGCTGGCCTCTGGGAAGACGTTGGCAGTGCCCAGACCTGCTTCTGCACTCAGCTACTTCTGTGGGCATGTGGGGGAAGGGATGGCATGTGCTAGCATTCACAAATGTCAATGCAGTGGGACTGCACTGTTCCCATCCCCCAGATGGGACAGGAAGTGCAGAAAGGTCCCTTGATTCAGACATTGATATTTAACCCACTTAAAGGGCACTTAAATTTGAATACCAAGGAAATGCTTTGCAAACCTTGGCCACAATCTTCCAGAAAATGCAAGCGTACATAATTAAATTCATATAAAGCAATGCATAATTGCCTTCTTCAGTACTGTACGTGCTGTATTTCTTCTGATTTTCAGCCAAAGTCTACCTTTCCATCGCATGTGTGATGGTTTAGGCATGTCCAGATCAATGCATTCTAAATAAAAGCTTCCTTTTCTGCTAAAATATGATGTTAACGGGCATAACTGTGTTGTAAAGCAAGTTATATAGGGGTGGGCACAGTTTTATTTGTATTTGATTCCTATTGAATCGGACGCAGGAAAATTCATAATTGTTCAAATGGATCCCCTTCGAATGTAGTGGGATTCAAATGTGATACGAATTTTCCAACCCATAAGAAGCCCTTACGAATGCATACAAATGCTGTATGAATTCCATAAGAATCCCTTGCAAATCTCATACTAAACTTCATACAAATGTATCAGAACATTCAATTTGAATTCAAACGTCAATCTTCAAATGTGCCAACATTCGATTCAAATACAAATATCCAAATTCGGCCAAATTTGTACGAATTTTGAATGTTACAAATATTCGTGCATATCCCTAAAGCTATAACTTCTGGCGTACCATGTGATTTGTAAGTCTATAGGGTTGCCGTAGCCTGTTCAGGAGGTCAAGTCTTTGCCAGACAGCATACAGCACACATTGCACTCCTTGTTCTATGGTACCTTCCCTACCGTGGATCTCCTCAAGCTGCCATCTTGGGCTGGCTTTTCTAAATTGTTTTTAACTTCTAAAAATTAGAATTCTTTTAATTAATAGCGGCAACAGCTGGAAATGCATAAAGAACTGGCAAGGGCAAAATACCTGTCGTTACCACAAGCCCCCCCCCCCCCCCCGGCACGTTTTTGATGTTACCTGTTATTCTGTTTTGCAAGGTACTGTGGCAAGCCATGTAACTTTGCGGATGATGAAACCAGAATGTGATTTAGATGAATCCTGGTGCCAGGAGTCCTTGCCCGTTGCTGTGGAGAGAGTAGTTAACCTGTTGCATGCCAATACTGTGCCTATTCGGATGAATAAAGGAGAAACCGGTGAGAAACTGCTCAGATTTTTCCAGATAATAATTTAATTCGCATTTTTATTTTTATTTTTGTGTTTTGTGGTACCAGACAAACAGTTCTACAGTATTTAATTTCACCCTGTTTGTTCCTCCAGGCTGCCATGAGATTTCTTCTTCCCTATCCAGTCTTCTAAAAATCTTTCTGATTCATTTAAAGGGTGTTTTTCCACCACGCTCCTTAGATTCGGATCTAAGAAGATCCAGATCTAAGGAATGGGTACATTCCTTAACCCAGATCTAGTAGATCCGGATTAAGGGAAGCACCCAATGTGTTTCCATGGGAAGTGTAGCACCCATTAGCAATGGGTGCTAACCTCCCTGCTGTGGAAACACCTTTGCACCCATCTGGGGAATCCGGATCGACCCCCAAGGGGTCTGTCCGTCACCCCAGGTGTCTCGGGGGACAGGGGGGTGCACTCTCGAAGTCCCTTCAAAGAGATCAGCACAGACTGCGGAGCCGCTCCGGAGTCCCTTTCGAACATCTCCGAAGTCTGTGCTGATCTCTTCGGAGAGACTGGTGGCAAGACTCAGAAATCTCTGCCGATCGCTTTGGAGTGACTTTGGAGTCATTTCGGAATGATTTCGAAATGACTCCGAAATCACTTCGAAGCTGGGATTTCAGGGCTCCTCCCCCCATGGGTGCATCCCCTCCCCCTAGCCTCCTCTAGACCCCATTGCCTGTTTCTCGTTGAAACAGGCTCCCTTTAATCCGGATTTTCTGGCTGAAGACCCCATTGTAGACCCCATTAATGGGGTCTACAGAAAATCTGGATTAAAGGCAGAAAAGTACCCATTTGATCCGGATTTCCTGACCAGCAGTGGAAACAGTCGGGTGCCAAATGGGTGCCGTAATGGAAATGGGGTCATCCGGCTCACACCCAAATGGGTCTTTAATGGGTGCAAAAATGGGTGCTTTCTGCCAGTGAAAAAACACCCAAAGACAGCTTTTAAAAATCTTTTTTTTTGGAAAAAAAACGCTGATCAAAGGAAATAAGATACAAAAACAAAAGGAAGCAACTGCTTGAGATGTCCAGAAGCAATTGATGGCCCACTCTGCGAGATAGGATGCTGGATTAGATGGACTGTGGCCGAATCCAGCAGAGTTCCTCTTACAGTCTTAGGTCAGGGGCCGTGGCTGTTCATGTGAACTTGAAACTCAATATGCTCAAATGACAATAAAGTTCATTTCATTTCTGTTCATATGATAAAACATAAGCTGATACTACTGGGCTCTTTTTGTAATTTGTGCTGACATTCTAAAGTGCTAGTACTTTGTTAACTTTGTATTCAATACGTCTTGCCTTGGACTGAACTAAATTTACCACTACTGCATTCTTTATCGATCTGTTCCTCTTTCTTCCGTCCATTCAGGAATTCTACCATTATCAGCCCCAGCATTTTCTTTGGTCTTTCCTTTTCTAAAAACGGTGTTGCTTGAGACTCCCAATGACAGTGAAGAAAAGGAAGAGCTCATGATCAAGTCTTTGCAAATTATCATGGTCCATACTCAGCTGAGATCATCTGCCAATAACCAGAAGTCGGTGGTGGATGAGGTCAGTATTTGCTGCAGATCTGCTTTGTAAAATAAGCACTTATTTTATTTGAAGGTGGGATGGGTTGTCTCTTAGTTTGCCAAAATGATGAGCACTTTCCATACATGTGACAGAAGTCTGAATAAAGTGCAGAATATGGAGTACTGCTCCCCGCTGTTGCCTTTTCTGGTTTTTCGTATCGGATCCCATTCTCAGAAGACGGCTCGAGAAGGAATGTCTAACCAGTGGGCATATCTTCGACTACTTGCAGGAAACGACAGATGGCGCACCAAACTATAAAAGCTGGTTCCCCCTAGGCAGAACCCCAGTCCTTCTGTCGCTTGTTGCAGGACAGCGAAGACTTACCCGTTCTCTCGAATGGAATTGAGGCCTATCGGGTCTCGCCTGAGAAGTTATAGTGGAGCAGATCGATCCCTTACGGGTCTGATTTTAGACAGTGTACCCACTCAACTCAGCTCCCCCCAACCGGAGCTGTGCCACTGTCTCTGCCTTCCACCATCGAAGGAGGAGTTGGGGCTCTTCAACCGTCTCACCGATCAACTCCTGAGTAAGCTGTCTACCCCAGTGGGTCCCGGAAGCCTCCCTCCGTTTAGCCTCGATAAGCCTCTTCCCGTTACGGAGAGGTCCAGCGCCCCATCTCCACCCCGGGAGGAATCTGGCTCCCCCCCCTCCCGGGAAGCCATCGAGACGTTCGATCCGAGTCCACAAGCCTTCCTTTCAGAGATCAGGCAGGCAGTGGCAGAGGGCATGCTTGATTTTTTTTAAGGCAAGATCCCGTAACCGGGGCGATGATGATCTTACCTGCCTCCCTCATCTTGGACCCAGATAGAATCCTATGTTCATGTGTTTGTACGTGGATCCGCTTTGTATGTTTAGCTTGATGTCCTTCCCAAAAGACCATTTTGGTGCTTTTGTTCCATATCAAGCACTCTGTTTTTTCATTGCAATGGGACAAATAGTGCAGACCTTTTTATAACACTGTTAGGTTAATTAATTGTTTATTATATCTTTTAATAACCATTATTTGTACTTTTCTGTTCTCCCCCACTTATGTTCTCTGATCTGCCAGAATGGTCCTGAGCTATTGCCTCGCACAGACATGCTCCTACTCCTGACAAAAGTGATTGGATCAGGCTCTCCACGGATACAGGTTAGGAACACACTTTTAATATTAACTCTCTTTTGAATAAGCTGTGTGATGTCCGAAAGCCGTGAACCATAGGCTGATTAGACACTCAAGAGCAGAGGTGTCAAACTCAATTGTGCAGAGGGCCGGATTAAAAAAAAAAAAGTACTGTGAGGGCCAGGGGGCATAACCGGGGGCGTGGCTAGGGAACAGAGGAGGGGCTGGGGCGTGGCCGGGGCGTGGCTAGGGAACAGGAGGGGCTGGCTGTCCATGGCGGCGCCCGCTCACTGGGTCCCGCCGCACGCGCGCTCGCTTCGCCTCCTTCGCGCCCAAGGAGGACAGCGGCCGCGGGGGGCGGCCGCGGGGGGCCGTATTAAAACACCCCGTGCGTGGCGCGTGGCGGCGGGCGGCGGGCGCGGGCCATATTAAAACACCCCGCGCGCGGCGGGCGGTGGGCCGGATTAAAACACCCCGCGGGCGGTGGCTGCGGGCGGCCACAGGCCGTATTCATACAGCCCGCGGGCCACATCCGGCCCGTGGGCCATATGTTTGACATCCCTGCTCAAGAGGCTAGCTAGCTGTCCCACTAGCACCAGGTGATTCAAGGGGAGGCCATCCCTGACCTTCGCAACATTGAACCAGCTCAAAGCCTTGAAATGGAAGAGATAGTTCAGATCATGTTCTTTAATCCAGCAGTGTTTTCAGCAGTGGTCTTCCAAGAAGCAGGAACCCACTCACACAGCAAACACATGTAGTCTTCTAGTGTGCCTGGGCAGTATCAGCACAGAATGGAAGTGAGCATCTACTCTTATACCCCAAAATGTACCTTTAAGGTGTAGGATCAGATGTTTGGGAGGAAAGAGAGAGAAACAAAATATTTGCAACATTCAGGTATGCTTATTTAAGGGGGTTAATTTAGTGGGGTTTCTGAGTTAGGCATTAATTTTTTTTTATTAAAATCCAATTTTGACATTAAACAACACATTTGTTATACAAAGTAGTAAGTGTCAGAGTAGAGTGTTGCTTCCAGTCCTTAGCTATTACATATTTACCTGGCAATAGTTAAAAAAAATGTAACCGGTAAATAGTAGTTTAAAATGTGATAGATGGATGTGTGTGCAAATGCAGTTTTGGGGATTGAATTCGAATCAAATATCCAAACATTGATTCAATTCGAATCTTTAAAATTTGAATTCAACCAAATTTGATTCAGATTAAGCAAATTCTAATCTGTTTGTTCGAATTTGCACTTAGGAATGTCGGTAGCATTAGTATGCACCCGTACACATCGGAACACTTCCGTATGCATCCCATAGTTATCCCGTTTGCAACCCGATTTAATCCCTTATGGATCCGTACAAATGTCTACGGATGTGGGAAAGATGCGTATGTGCAAGTATGCATTGTATATGAACCCGTACACATACGAATGTCCAAATAATTCAAACAAATAGATTCAGAAATTTGAAATTCATTCAAGTGTTTACATTCAATTCAAATTCAAATGTCGAAATTTGGATAAATTCGATTGACTTTCACATGGGTTTGAATATTCATGCACATCCCATAGTGATAGATTCCTGAAAAATATGCAATACCCCTGTTTCCGGTGCAAGGGAAATTGATATATTCAACTGCTCTCTTAATTTTTACACTAAAATTTTAACACTAATGGAGATGGAAGTATGTTCCAATTTTGTCGCATCCATACCAGCTGGGTGATATGCAACTAAGGCATACTGGGGTCGGGTACCACTTTGTAAGGATTTTCAAACTGAATTCTCTGCTATAAAACAGTTTCCACGTGGATGCTTGTTGTTCCAGCTTGAGATCCACTGATTTTGGGAAGATTCTGTTGTGAAATCTACAAACCACAAAACCCCACAAGTGCTAATTACACCTTCACATTCTGATTTAAAGATCTTGCCCTTTGTCAGGTTTTGGCTTCCAACGCACTGACTGCCTTGTGTGCCAGCAGCAGTGGCGAAGACGGCTGCGCCTACGCTGAGCAGGAGGAAATCAACGTATTACTTCAGGCCCTTCAATCTCCTTGCATGAATGTTCGAGATGCAGCTCTCCGGGTTAGTAGCTTGTGCTTCCTTCTTGGGCAGAAGGACAGATCCAGTCATGTGAAGCCCCGGAAAAGGAAGTTGAGGATGCTTCACAGTTCTGCTGATAATCTCACTTTTTGTCAGGCATCCACTCAATGTTATTTTTTCTAACAGCAATGTGTTGTTATGATAATCTGGTCTTACCTGTCATGCCTCTTAAAGAAAAGTCAAGATTGCTTACTGTTACATGGATATCTAAAAAAAGAACACCGGTACTTACCATCGGGTGGTGTTCTAGAAGACGGAGACGAGAAGGAATGCCGGCCCCTCCCAACGATAACGGGGGGGGGGGATCATATTGTAGGAAAGTCCATATGTTGAGCTTTGTTTGCTCTGCTGGACAAGGTTCATGTGAATAATAAAGCTGAGAGTTGTAGTTCTGTTTTCAGCCTCACTTTTATTGTTATTTTTTCGCTCCAGGAGGACTGGGGTAGGTGCTAGGGGGCACTGCCTTTTATAGACTTTGGGGGGCACCGTCTGTCGCTTTCCTTCTTGCCTCTGTCTTCTGAGAACACCAAACTCAGACCAGTCAACTTAAAGAACAATAAGTTCTCAAAAACCCAGGAGTAAATCGACTACTGGGATATGAATGTAGATTTACTTATCTTCAAGGAGGAGATTGAAAGTCATTCTTAAACTTCTTTTATTTTGTTGTTTCTCTTTTTATTTCAAAGTATGGTCTAGTGCAGCGGTTCTCAACCTTCCTAATGCCGCGACCCCTTAATGGAGTTCCTCCTGTTGTGGAGACCCCCAACCGTGGGGGCGGGGCAGCTGGGAGGTGGGAGGGAAGGGCGGCGGGAGACTCGTCGCGACCCCTCTGAAAGGGTAGTTCGACCCCCAAAGGGGTCCCGACCCCCAGGTTGAGAACCACTGGTCTAGTGGTTAAGGAGCTGGAATCTTACCTGGGAACACCGGGTTTGATTCCACCCTCCTCCACAAAGCCAGCTGGGTGATCCTGGGCTAGTCACAGCTCTCTCCTGAGCTCTCACCGACCCACCTACCTCACAAGGTGTCTGTTGTGGGGAAAGGAACAGGAGGTTTGTCAGCTGTTTTGTGTCCCCTTAAATGGGTGAGAAAAGCGGGGTATTTTCATTTTTCACTTTTCTACTTTTAAGGTATCTGCAAAAAATGTATGTGTGTGTAAGAAACAAACAAACTTTAGTACATCCTTCTGTACACACTTTCCTGACTTTCTCTGGCCTCATTTTCTGGGAAAGAATTGAGTGATTACCATGAATGGTCTTTCCAGGAGATGTAGGGGAGCAAAGAATCCTTTTCTGTGGAAGGTTGTATTTTGAAAAGTGGAAGGGAGGAGAGCAAACAGACAAGTTGGCATTCAAGAAAAATGATCTCAGGCCTCTAAGTCTGTTCATCTTCTGGGTAAGCTCCAAAGGAGAACAGGTCCAAATTGGGCTGCACTAGGGGATTTAGAACCTTTGTTGATTACATGTCCTAGCACAGTGATTCTCAACCTTCCTAATGCCGTGACCCCTGAATGCAGCTCCTCATGTTGTGGAGACCCCCAACCACGGGGGCGGGGCAGCACAGGGGAAGGCGGGAGACTCGTCGCAACCCCTCTGAAAGTGTAGTGTGACCCCCAAAGGGGTCACAACCCACAGGTTGAGAACCGCTGTCATGTAATCAAAGACGCAATTCTCTTGCCTGCTTTCTTCTCCATGTCTTCAGGAATGACCATTAAAGGTATGTACCCCCCCCCAAAAAAAAAATTCTGTTTCTACTATGTGCTTTTGAAATCCTATCTGAACATGGCCAGGTTAAAATTGCTGCCTTCAGGAAAGGGACTCTTGGCTGTTTGCTTGTTTTTCTTATTTAGATAGCTTCCCTTTTATTAGATTTTCAAATGTGTGCTGTTTTCCTGTATAGGGCTTAATGGAACTCCAGTTAGTGTTGCCAACTCCAGATAGCGACGAGGAGAACGGGATGAACCTCTTGCGTCGGCTGTGGGTGGTGAAGTTTGACAAGGAAGAAGAAATAAGGATTCTGGCAGAGAAGTAAGAATTGCTGTCAATTGTATTTCTGCTTTTTAGTTGACCTTCGGGTATGGGGCGGGATAGAAATGTAAATAAATACACTTTCCTGCCTTACAGGCTTTGGGACTCAATGGGTTTGGAGTTGCAGTCTGATATCTGTTCAGTCCTCATTAAAGACGTCATCCACTATGAGGAAGCTGTGCGGCAGGCTGGTGCCGAAGCCCTTTCTATGAGTGTTGAACAGTACCCAGCCCAAACTAGAGATGTGATGAGCAAACTCATGGAGATTTATCAGGAAAAGCTCTATGTAAGTCTTTTGTAATGGGAAATACAGAGATTCTTATTTAGGGATCCCCAGACGGCTTTCCTCTGAAGAACCCTTGAATGTAGTGGGCGATTGTGGTCATTTATTTTGAGATGCGTACGGGATGCGCACAGATGTGTACAGATGTCAGGGAGATGCGTACTTGCACATAAAAATGTCAACATTTGTAAGTGCAAATTTGAATAAAAAATTTGAAGGAGTAGATTTGAATTTGCTTAATTTGAATCGAATCTTGTTAAATTTGAATTTTAAAAATTTAAATCGAATTGAATTTTCAACATTTTTCCATACCGTATCGGATATTCGTACAAATTTGTATGAATAGATTTGTATCAAATAGAATGCTGCCACATTCGAAGGGAATCTATTCGAACAAATACTAATTTTCTTACATTCACTTCGATACAAATCAAATACAAAAACCTCCATTCATGCCCGTCCTTAAAATGGTATGTTCACACGACGTGGAACTGCCTTTTCGCTGAATCTAAACAGCTCTGTGTCTTTTTAATGCATGAAAGAAAGAAAACTGTTTCTCTTCTTCAGAGGCCCCCGCCAGTTCTGGATGCTCTGGGACGTGTGATATCTGAATCGCCACCTGACCAGTGGGAAGCCAGGTAGCCTTAATTTAAATAATCACACACACACCATCCGACTAAGTGTATCTGAATACTTCCCTTAAATTACACAATCTGTTGTCCTTACAGATGTGGCATTGCTTTGGCCCTGAACAAACTCTCTCAGCACCTGGATAACTCACAGGTGAAGCCTCTTTTCCAGTTCTTTGTACCAGATGCCCTTAATGACCGTAACCCTGAAGTCCGGAAATGTATGCTGGATGCAGCCCTCTCAGCGCTAAATACCCATGGCAAGGTAAGCTGCAATTTATGGAAAATGGCAGATGTCACGTCTACCGTTTTTGTTCTAGCTCTGTCCTTGGAGGCCTGAAGGATGTTCCAGGTTCTGTATGACATCCCACCAAATCTGCTATATTACGATTTATGATCTAATGGGTCTAGTAGTTAGGGAGCTGGACTCCTATCTGGGATTGCCGGGTTTGATTCTGCACTCCTCCATGAAGCCAGCTGGGTGACCTTGGGCTAGTCACAGCTCTCTTCTGAGCGCCCACAGCCCCACCCACCTCACAAGGTGTCTGTTGTGGGGAGAAGAGCAGAAAAGCTTTGTCAGCTGCTTTGAGTCCCCTTAAATGGGAGAGGAAAGGATGATATAAAAGCCAAACCTTCTTCTCTTCTTCTTTTTCAGGATAACGTTAACTCCCTGCTGCCTGTGTTTGAGGAGTTTCTGAAGAATGCGCCTAATGACGCCAGCTATGACGCTGTCAGGCAGAGTGTGGTGATTCTCATGGGCTCTTTGGCCAAGCATTTGGACAAGAACGATCCGAAAGTAAAACCAATTGTTGCCAAACTGATAGCTGCTCTTTCTACTCCCTCTCAACAGGTAAGCGTTGTTCTCAGTTCTCCCAATCTTTACATGTGACAAGATAAGCTCTTGGAAGTTTTTGTGAATTCCACCTGGCTTGGAATAAAAAGGAGAATGTCACACTTTCACTTGCCTGAGAAATGAACTCTTCCCTGGCGGTTCAGATCCTCATGATGGGCCCTATCTTCCCTCTGTGGCTTGGCCAAATGATTCAAGTTTTCACCTTAGAAAAAGGCCTGTCAGAGCTCACATTCCCAGCCTGTCTCGTTAGCAAGAGTCAAGCGTCTCGTTCTCAGTGCAAGCCCCTTGCTGCACAGGTCGCTAGCTTCTTCCAGTGCTAACAACTAAGACATCAGGCAGAGAAAATAATTGTTCTATTTTTTTTTCTAGAAGCCTCAACTCTTATTTGTTTGTTTGTTTGTATTTTTATCCCGCACTATACCCGAAGGTCTCAGGGCGGGTTGCAATATTATATTAATCTTAGACAGGTCCCTGCCCTCAGGCTTACAATCTAAAGAGACAAGAAACAAAAGGAAAATGGTGTGGGAGGGAAGAGGGAACAGCAAAAAGCAAGCATTTGAGGTCTTCAGCTCCAGTTCTTCAGTTCATTTCTTATTGCTGGAATTTTCTTATTCTCTTTACGTTGAATTTTCTCTTCATTGATGACAAATCGGAAGATGGTAGAGATGGTCAGCCGGCATCTACTCAGCCCCACCTTGCTTGGCCCCAGGACCAGACATTTCCTCAACTGGCGGATCCGCTGCCCTAGTCTCTTTGCCATCTTGTGATGGGAGCAGTTGGAGGAGGAAGGGGCCCTGCTGCGAGCAAGATGGCGGAGCCCAGCCTGCTGCCTCTTCTCCACTCCCCCTTCTTATATCTCAACAAAAGTGATCAATATGGGAGAGGCAGGAGAGAGAGAGAGACTGCAGCACCAAGTCGTGCTAAATCTGAGTTCTGCCTGCCCAGTCATAGAGACATGTTTCAGAATTGCCTCAGAGAAACAGCATGGTTTTCTACCCCATCCCAGTCCTTCCATATGGTGCCATTTCTGGTATAAGCTGAAAGGGAAAAGAAAGAGAATTGCGCATGATCTCATGAAAATTGCAGATATGCAAATTTTGTGTCTGAGGCTGTACGGCAGCGGTTCTCAACCTGGGGGTCGGGACCCCTTTGGGGATCAAATTACCCTTTCAGAGGGGTCGCGATGAGTCTCCCGTTGCCCTTTCCTCCCTCTTCCCAGCTGCTCTGCCCCTGTGGTTCCCCACAACATGAGGAACTCCATTAAGGGGTCACGGCATTAGGAAGGTTGAGAACCACTGCTGTACGGCTTCCCCATCATGAATACACAGACACCAAAGATTAAACAGGTTTCAAGGGACTCTGGTTTGGCTCGCATGGTGAGCATTCTGTGCTTTGATCTGCTATAGATCAAGGAATGGTTCAGTGCGACCAAACTGACAGATGTCAGTATCTGGTGCTAGGAAACATGCTCTAGGTGCAGAAGGTTCATCCTGCAAGGTCCAGTTTAGAGACATGCAAGTTTGCTCAGGTTCAGACATTCAGAAAAAGGGTTATAACTCAATAGCATCCTTTTAGTGATCCATCGTCAATTGCTCTCCTAGGTTCAGGAGTCTGTGGCGAGCTGCTTACCACCTCTGGTGCCTGCAATCAAAGAAGATGCAGGAGGAATGATACAGAAGCTGTTGCAGCTGTTGCTGGAATCTGATAAGTATGCCGAACGGAAGGGAGCTGCCTATGGTCTAGCTGGCCTGGTGAAGGGTCTGGGCATCCTTTCTCTCAAGCAGCAGGAAATGATGGCCACACTGACAGATGCTATCCAAGATAAGAAGAATTTCCGACGCCGAGAAGGTGAATTGCCTGTGACTTTTGTCCCTTAACCCCCTAGAACACAGATGTCAAACTCAGGCCTGTGGGCCAAATCTGGCCCACCGTGTAATTGTATTTGGCCCGTGAGGAAATACCAAATGTCTACTAGAACTGGCCCGCTGGTAGACAGCACATGCACTGCTAGTACTACAAATCCCAGAATGCTCTGCTGGTGCATTGGTGTGGCAATCAGGACCCAAAAGCATATCTATAAGTGTATCAGAAGCAGGAATCCAACCAGGGTAGAAGTTGGACTATTAGATGACAATGGACAGAAAGGGATCATCAAAGAAGACAGAGAAATTTCAGAGAGACTAAATGAATTCTTTGCTTCTGTATTCATGGAGGAAGACAGAGGTCATGTGCCAGCAGCTGAGCCTATATTTTTGGAAGAATTAGATTGGATAGAGATAACCAGGGAAGAGGTCCTCTCATGTCTTAATAAACTAAATGTTAACAGATCACTGGGACCAGATGGCGTTCATCCAGGAGTTCTTCAAGAACTATGGTGAAGCCAAATTTGCAATATTGTGTACTATTCTGGTCACCACACCTCAAAAAGGATATTGTGGAACTGGAAAAGGTGCAGAAAAGAGCAGTGAAAATGATTTAAGGGGCTGGAGCACCTCCCTTATAAAATCAGACTGCAACATCTGGGCTTCTTCTGCCTTGAAAGATGGTGTTTAAGAGGGGACAAGGCTAAGTATTTCTTCACCTGGAGGGTCATCGGTCTGTGGAATTTGCTGCCAGAAAAGGTGGTAACAGCAACCAGCCTAGATGGCTTTAAGAAAGGTTTGGACAAATTAATGGGTGACAGGAGTCTCAGTGGCTACTAGAATGGATGCCTAGGTGTATCTTCCAGGCTGGGGAGACTGGCAGGATCCTTCTAAAGACCATTTGCAGGGATCTGAGAACAGGTGAAGGTTTCACCTTTGCCTTTTGCTTGAGATGCCCATGAGCCACTGTGTGCGACAGGATGCTGGACTAGATGGGCTGTGGCCTGATCCAGCTGGGCTCCTCTTATGTTCTTATGTTTTAATAGTGTTGTTATTTACTAGGTTAGACTCTGAGAAATTAACCCAGCAATGATAATTTGCTTTCTATTTCAGCTTCCTGAACTGAGCACGTATGCCTCCAGGAAGCAAGTACTATTTTTCACTGATAGTTCTTTCTATGTCTCCCTTAGGAGCCTTATTTGCTTTTGAAATGCTCTGCACTATGCTTGGAAAGCTTTTTGAACCATATGTTGTTCATGTGCTGCCCCATTTGCTTCTGTGTTTTGGAGATGGGAATCAGTACGTCCGAGAGGTAAGACGCGCCTGGCGTTCCACTTGTTTACTAGTTTGTTTGCACAGGTGCTTTTTCTCTATATAGTGTCTATCTAGTATCTAGTGTTTTGTTTTTCCGTCAAGCGTATGGATGCCAAGAGGTGCTTCCATGTTCACTTGCCCATCAGCTCCAGAAGCCAGTGGAGGTAGTTGTGAATTTTGTGCTCTGCTTTCTGATAGGCTGCCGATGACTGTGCCAAAGCAGTAATGAGTAACCTGAGTGCCCATGGTGTGAAGCTGGTTCTGCCTTCATTGCTAGCAGCCCTTGAAGAGGAGTCCTGGAGAACTAAAGCTGGTAAGAACTCATTCTCTGACCAATGTGGACAAGGGGTGCTTTTCCACTGTTACTAGAAGTACCCATTAAGTACCCTTAATGTTCCTTGACCAGAAAAGAATATTTGCTATATTGCAAAAAATAAGAATTATAGGATTTAAAGGATTTAACCTGTACAAAGAATAAAAAAGAATGAAATCCACCCATCCACCCATCCACCCATCCATCCGCCCACCCACCCACCCACCCACCCACCCACCCATCCATCCATCCATCCATCCATCCATCCATCCATCCATCCATCCATCCATCCATCCATCCACCCATCCATCCATCCATCCATCCATCCGGATTTTTATCCCATCCTATACCCAAAGGTCTTAGGGCAGGGTACATTAATCTACTTTTCTAGTGACAGTGGAAAAACACCCAAGGTTGCACTAGGGATGTGCAGAAATATTCGTAACATTTGATATTCATATTAATTTATACAAATTCGGACATCCGTATACGAATCAAATGTTGCAAGGCTTGTACATTGACATTCATATTTGCACAAATATTTCGGAACATCCGTGAACCGGGGAGGCGGGAAAGCGGCTGCGCCAGTCACAACTGCAACGGATCCAGTGTGCATTTGACATGGATTGAGAATGGATTCAAAGTGGATTTAGGGTGGATTTGATGTTTTCAGGGTCGATATGTATACATTCGTATCGGATATTCGTATAAATTTGTACAAATACATTTATATCAAATAGAATCCTACCGCATTTGAAGGGGATCTATTCAAGCAAATATGAATTTTCTTACATTCGGTTTGATACAAATCAAATGCACAAATCCCTAGATTGTACATTCTAGTTTCCACGTGGAGATGGCTTATATGTTTTAATTTTCACATGCTACTTGGAAACCTGCTTGTGCCAGAGGTTTTCTGACTTCTTTCTTGACCTTATTGTATAAATTAAACTTGTAGCTTTTAATAATAGGCCCAAATTAAAACTTTCGGGCGGTATGTACAGCCTTGATTGGTCTTTTGCAAATTCCTTATGTCACAGGATCAGTGGAACTCCTAGGGGCCATGGCGTACTGTGCTCCTAAGCAGCTCTCTTCTTGCCTGCCAAACATTGTGCCAAAACTCACAGAAGTGCTTACTGACTCCCACGTGAAAGTGCAGAAGGCTGGACAGCAGGCACTCCGACAGATTGGGTCAGTTATCAGGAACCCTGAGATCTTGGGTAAGACCAAAGTCCAGTGTAATTTGCACCTAGTGTAGCCCTGATCTTGGACTGTGGTGGGAGGGTCCTTTTGGAAGATGCATTCGGCCAAGGTAGGTTTAAGGTTCTCAGGTAGCTGCATCAACAATATGCATAATCATGCCCTTCACGGGTTAGGATTAATATCTGTGAAGTGTTGCGGGTTAGATGTAGGGCTATGTTTATGAGCTATTGGGCTTGCTGGAGGGACAGTGGATGTTACTGATTTTGGATTATCTTACTTTGATACTCTTCCTGTGTTTAGACACAAGAAAATGGAAGCTATTTCTGCAGTTTTTATTTGTTCCTTGACCAGAAAAGAATATTTGTATATTGCAAAAAGAATTATAGCATTTAAAGGATTTAACCTGTACAACAAATAAAAAAGAAATCCATCCATCCATCCATCCATCCATCCATCCATCCATCCATCCATCCATCCATCCATCCATCCATCCATCCATCCATCCATCCATCCATCCATCCATCCATCCATCCATCCATCCATCCATCCATCCATCCATCCGGATTTTTATCACACCCTATACCCAAAGGTCTTAGGGCAGGTTACATTAATCTACTACCAAGGCTTCAGAAAACCTTGCTGAAACTAAAGATCAGGCTGCTTAGGGTCTTGTTTTCTAGTTTTGGTGGTGCTAACATGAAATTTCACTACATTCCTCTTGAAGTTTATATTTGTGCCAGAAAGCAGCTTTTGTATATTGCATAATACTGAATCTGCAGTGTGAGATTCCACATTGTAGAAGGATGCACCGTAACTATAAATATGCAATACCTAGAGCAGAGAGAATGGCAGCATCTCAAAATATGCAGCATTTGGGTTCCAAAGGGCAGCCTCTGTTGTTTCCTTTTTTTGTTGTTTCATATTTGTTGTGTTTTAAATCTGAGATTATTTTACTTATATATACGTATGGGTAGTTTTTAAATTTTGTGTACCATTGTATCATTGTCTAATCTTGTATGCTGCCTTGAGTCCATCTTTGGGGAAAAGGTGAGATAATAAACACCCAGACACAATGTTCGCATTACTTCTGTGTAAAGACTGTGTGGGAGGGGGGCACTGCGCAGTTGCATGTCACAATTACCACATCAGTGACCCAGCACATGGTTGAAGTCACCACAGCCATTGCTAGGGCAATGCAAACAGTCCCAGATGGACGGTCTGCACTGCAGCCGCCCCCAGGTACGCTTGGGACAGTGTCAGCGTTCACAGTGTGAACGCCAGCCACCGTCCATGAACCTAACTTCTGTGATCTACTATCCCATGGGGGTTAGGTGCGAATAACCCTTATGTCTCAGAGAGTCTGACGGTAGCCTAACTTGGCCAGATTCACAGCTTTTTTCCTTCGTCCACATTATTTCCCACTGTGTAGCAATCGCACCAGTCCTCTTGGACGCCTTGACCGATCCCTCTAGGAAGACTCACAAGTGCCTGCAGACGCTGCTAGATACCAAATTTGTCCATTTTATTGATGCACCTTCCTTGGCCCTCATCATGCCCATTGTCCAGAGAGCCTTCCAGGATCGCTCCACAGACACAAGGAAAATGGCGGCCCAGATAATCGGGAATATGTATTCTTTGACAGATCAGAAGGTATGCTTTCACGGAGAGCTATCCTACTGAATGATGGGTGGGCAGAACCCGTTAAAGCACTGGGACAACTTGTATGCCTTAAAGCGGAGATAGCGTATGTGAACTAGGAATGTTCATGAATATTTGTAACATTCGAAATCCGATCAGATTCGTTCAAATGTGGACGTTCACATAGACTTTTCTGATCTGACTGTCCCACCTCTTTCTGTTTCAGGACCTGGCTCCTTACCTGCCAAGCGTGACACCTGGTTTGAAAACGTCCTTACTGGACCCCGTGCCAGAGGTACACATTCCGAGCATCTTTGTGTTAGATGATTTGTGTAACCCTTCATTGTCATCTAATTTCCGCAATCCTTTTCTTTGTGTCCAAGGTGCGCACGGTATCTGCAAAGGCGCTGGGAGCTATGGTGAAAGGGATGGGGGAATCTTGCTTCGAGGACTTACTGCCGTGGCTGATGGAAACACTGACTTACGAACAGAGTTCAGTGGATCGGTCTGGTGCTGCACAAGGCAAGACATGGCAGAGCATTTCTCTAACCAAGGTTCAAGTGCAGGAGAGATGTTCTCTGGTAGCGGTCCAGTTAGTGTCATTGAAATGTCTTTCAAGGTCCAGTGCGTAGTTCTTTACCCTGCACACTTGTGTTAAGCAGAGTTCAAGGCTACTCTGACTGCACAGCCATTTTTAATCATCTGATTGAAGTGTATAAAATTATGCATGGTATAGAAAAAGCCATCTGGATAGTCATTCTATAAAGAGGAAACACAGTGACTATGTAGGCCTGTCCCTGGACCCCGTTGGCCACCAAAGCATGGCAGATGCATGCTCTGAAATCCAGTCCGAGCGCAGGAATGGATTGCAGACTCCTTTAAAGGGGTCTACGGATAATCCAGATTATGGGGCCCGAAGACCCTATGAGATCCAGAACTTGACAATGCTCGTGTGGAGAACACGATCTCAATGGGGTCCTGATGGGGCCCACAGTGCAGAAGGCAGGTAGCGAATCCATATCAAATCCATACCAGTTGGGTTCTTAATGGGGTCTGCGAGGCCTGTGGAGAGACCACCTTTGACCAAAGGGAATTTTTTTTCTCGTGTAAGCAGCAGCCTGTACATCTGATGAAGCCCCAAACTCAGCCCTCACATTTAGATTCCATATTAGTCTCTAGAGTTTGTGCTTAGTCTCTTTTTCTAGTCATTTGCGTAGGGACTCATGTCCCATCAGCCATCAGTGGATGGTTTTAGAACCACATCTGGTACTGTGGAAAGGGGTGAGGATCCTTTCAAACAATTCATTCCTTTAGAGAATTCTGAACCAACTATTGTATTTTATAGGGGAGGTTGTGCTTTTGTAGAATTTGCTCTAATTATTAATCAAGGTACATGTTCTTTTCCAGGTTTGGCTGAAGTCATGGCTGGTTTAGGAGTAGAAAAACTGGAGAAACTTATGCCAGAAATTGTTGCTACCGCAAGTAAAGTAGACATTGCGCCTCATGTCCGTGACGGTTATATTATGATGTTTAACTACCTGCCCATTACATTTGGAGAAAAGTTCACACCTTACGTTGGACCCATCATACCTTGTATCCTCAAGGTATGTCCTTTTTGCAGGTGTTTGACCATCACTAGGTAGAGAGTAAATGCTGATGTTCAGCATGAAAATAGAGAAGAGCTATTTGGTGCTGGTTTTGCCCTTTGGATGCTTGTCTGTGCTTTCAGTTGTAGCGTTAGGTTACGCAGTAAGAATAGGAGATAACAGCCTTTGATCATCAAAGCAAGATGATTATGATTTATTAGGATCAGGATGCAGAATCAGGATAAAGAGAGAGCCCCATGATGACTTTTGGAGCTTGCTGTTGAGTGTCCCATTGTTGAAGAGGATAGAAGAGGAAGAGGATGGAAGAGGAGGAGGAGAAAGAGGAAGGAGAAGTAGAGTTGGCTTTTCTACCCCGCTTTTCTCACCCATTTAAGGGGACTCAAAGTGGCTGACAAAGCTTTCCTACTCCCCACAACAGAACACCCTGTGAGGTGGGTGGGGCTGTAAGAGCTCAGAAGAGAGCTGTGACTAGCCCAGGGTCACCCAGCTGGCTTCCTGGGGGTGGGCGCAATCGAACCTGGTATTCCCAGATAAGAGTCCGGCTCTCTAACCACTAGACCACTAGAGAGGCCCTTATTTGGTCCTGGGCTAAGAGTGGGCCAGTCTCCTTTAGTTCTTTTAGGGTTTTTTCACTCTTAGGCATTTTCAGTGTACACTGCTGCTTACCATTTGTGTATTTTTATTTCAGTGGGTTATCCCTGCATGCCTACACTGGGCAATCCCATTCAAATCTATACGTCCATAGAGTGGAGAAGAGAGAGTTCGTTCAGTTTAAAACACTGACAGTTCCATTTGTTGATTTTCCAAGCTTCCCTGTGCCCTGTACAAATACAGATACTAAAGTACAAATATCTGGATGTTCGATTCATATACAAATGTCCGAATTAATCCAAAGTCATACGAATAATGAATAATACGAATAATACATCCTCCAGATAGGACAAAATCATTTGTCCATATAGTCCAGTATTCTCTACTCTGATTGGCTGCATAGTACAGGAAAGACAGGGAAGGGCGACATGGAGGTGGTATAGCCTTGTATATTAAAGAAGAGATAGAATCTTATGAACTGGAATGTCCAGGTGAGCCTGACTCTTCCACAGAAGCAGTGTGGGTAAAAATACCAAGCCAAAAAGGAAGTCTAACAATAGGGACATGCTACCGTCCTCCCAACCATACGCCCGAAGGAGATGAACAGTTGGAGAAGGAGGTAAAGGAGGTATCCCATAAAGATAGGGTGGTTATAATGGGGGACTTCAATTATCCTCACATAGACTGGGTGAACTCCTGTTCAACTCAGGATAGAGAGAAAATTTCTAGACCTACTTAATGACTGTTCCATGGAACAAATGGTCATGGAACCAACCAGGGGAAATGCAGTCCTGGACTTGATCCTAAGTAATGCTCAGGACCTGGTAAAGGACGTCACTGTAGCTGATCCAATTGGGAACAGTGACCACAATGCAATAACCTTCAACTTAAATACAGGGAGTAAGTTCTTAATAAAGTCTAACACAGGGACCTTAAACTTTCATAAGGGAAACTTCCCCAAAATGAGGAAATTAGTGAAAAGGAAATTGAAAGGGAAAGTCAAAAGAGTTAAATCACTTCAAAATGCATGGAGACTACTTAAAAACACAATAATGGAAGTGCAACTAGAATGCATTCCTAAAAGAAGAAAGGGGACTTCTAGGTCCAAGAAGAAACCAATGTGGCTCACAAATGCAGTAGATGAAGTCATTAAAAACAAGAAGAGTTCATTTAGGAAATGGAAGGCTTGTCCAAATGAGGAGAACAGGAGGGAACATAGACACTGGCAACACAAATGCAAGACAGCCATTAGGAAAGCTAAGAAAGATTTTGAGGAGCACATTGCTAAAAACATCAAAAGAAATAACAAGAACTTCTATAAGTATATCAGAAGTAGGAATCCAACCAGGAGAGCAGTTGGACCACTAGATGGTAAAGGACAGAAAGGGGTAATTAAAGAAGAAACGGAGATTGCAGAGAGACTAAATGAATTTTTTGCTTCCGTATTCACGGAGGAAGACAGAAGACACATGCCAGTAGCTGAGCCTGTATTTTCTGAAGAGTTAAACTGTACAGAAATAACCAAGGAAGAGGTCCTGGCATGTCTTAATAAACTAAATGTGAACAAGTCACCGGGACCAGATGGTATTCATCCAAGAGTCCTTAAGGAACTCAAATGCGAAATTGCTGAACTTCTAGCAAAAATATATAATCTTTCCCTAACATCAGGCTCTGTACCTGAGGACTGGAGGGTAGCAAATGTAATACCAATCTTCAAAAAAGGATCCAGGGGTGATCCAGGCAATTACAGACCAGTTAGCTTAACATCAGTTCCATGTAAGGTGATGGAAACCATTATTAAAGACAAAATTAGTGTGCACATGGAGGAGCAAGCATTGCTGAACAAAAGCCAGCATGGCTTCTGCAAAGGTAAATCATGCCTCACAAATTTATTGGAATTCATTGAGAGTGTCAATAAACACGTGGATAAAGGTGAACCAGTAGACATTGTCTATCTGGACTTTCAGAAGGCTTTTGACAAAGTCCCACATCAAAGGCTACTGAGTAAACTCATCAGCCATGGAATAAAAGGACAAGTTCTGTCCTGGATTTGTGACTGGCTTAAGGGCAGAAAGCAGAGAGTAGTAATAAACGGCAAATTCTCAGGGTGGAAAGAAGTAAAAAGTGGGGTCCCTCAAGGCTCAGTACTGGGACCAATGCTTTTTAATTTATTCATCAATGATCTAGAAGAAGGGGTACATAGTAAAATAGCAAAGTTTGCTGATGATACTAAATTATTTAGGGTAGTAAAATCTGAAAGATATTGCCAAGAGCTCCAGAGGGATCTCTTAGCATTGGGTGAGTGGGCAACGAAGTGGCAAATGTGCTTTAATCTTAACAAGTGCAAAGTAATGCACATTGGGGCCAAGAATCCAAATTACGTCTATAAACTAATGGGGTCTGAGCTTTCTGCAACACATCAGGAAAGGGATCTCGGGGTTTTGGTGGACAGTTCAATGAAGGTGTCAACCCAGTGCGCGGAGAGACGCGTCTGGAGAGACGGCGTTTGAGAGGGGACCTGATTGAATATATAAAATTATGCACGGTATAGAAAGGGTGGATAGAGAGAATTTCTTTTCTCTATCGCACAACACTAGAACCAGGGGGCACTCTATGAAGCTGATGGGTAGGAGAATAAGGTCTGACAGGGGGAAGTATTTCTTCACCCAGAGGGTCATCGGCTTATGGAATGTGCTGCCGGAAGAGGTGGTGACAGCTACCAGTCTGGATGGCTTTAAGGTAGGGTTAGACAAATTTATGGATGACAGATGTATCAATGGCTACTAGAACGAATGCCTAGATGCATCTTTCAGGCTGAGGTGGGGAGGAACTGGGGTGCTTCAAAGGCCATCTGCTGGGACTCGAGAGCAGGAGAAGGTTTGTCCTGGGCCCTTTCTGCACTTGGCCTTATTCTGGAAAATATCCCAGAATAGGGACCTGCTATCTGCATGCTAGTGCAGACTATGGAAGGCCCCAAGTGAGGCCTGCCATGGTCTGCATTAGCTTGTCACCAGCAGACTGCTATCCTGGAGATAAATTCCAGAATAAGTCCAAGTGCAGAAAGGCCCCTTGTCTCTGCTCGAGATGCCCATGAGCATTTGGTGGGCCACTGTGTGCGACAGGATGCTGGACTAGATGGGCTGTGGCCTGATCCAGCAAGGCTTCTCTTATGTTCTTATGTGGTCCTTTCTCTGAGAGGAAAGACTGTGAGTGGGAAAGAGACTTTATTTTTATTTATTTATTTATTTTTAAAAAATCTTCTATCCCGCCCTTCACCACATGGTACCAGGGTGGGTAACATTTTCACTAGGCACCGAAAACTATACAGTGTAGGCACCTGGAAGATATTGAGAGGGAGGCTGTTCCAGAGTCTAGGGGCCACCACAAAAAAGGCCCTTCTGCACATCCCTATACCTCATACCTCTGAAGAAACTACAAGACCTTCTCCTTGAGATCATGGTGCATGGGCAGGTCTATATTGAACAAGACGCTCCTTGAGACACCCAGGACCCAAGCTGTTTAGGGCTTTAAATGTTAGTGTCAACACCTTGAATTGGGCTCAGTAGCGAATAGGTAACCAGATCCTTTAAGACTTAGGTCCACCTTGTACGTTTGTAATACAAGCGCTGCTCAGACCAGTTTATCCCTTTGCCACTGGGTTGCACTAGCCACCGGATGGTAATGGTATCATCTCTTTTAGGCGCTGGCAGATGAGAATGAGTTTGTGCGGGACACAGCACTGCGTGCTGGACAGAGAATTATAAGCATGTATGCAGAAACGGCCATTGCACTTCTTCTCCCCCAGCTGGAGCAAGGGCTCTTTGATGACCTCTGGCGAATCAGGTGAGACAGATCTCCTGGGGTTAGAGTGCACCTAGAGTGAGAACATCGTTTGACTTGCTTGCTAACGGTTGAGGGTAACATGACCCTCAAAGAGGTGAAGCTTGGGAGCCTGAGAGCTCCTCCAGCATGTTCACCAGCTATTCTACAGGGTTGTTCAGTGGTCCCAGTTTCTTGGAACCTTAGAGTCCTGTTGGGGCGACAGCTAGGACATGTAATTTCCATCTTTGAACATAGAATCATAGAATAATAGAGTTGGAAGGGACCTCTAGGGTCATCAAGTCCAACCTCCTGCTCAATGGAGGAGAGAATGACATACGGATATTCGCTCTCTCGGATTGCCGATCAGTCTTGGGATAGGGGGCTGAAGATGACTCGTAATTTCAATCCCTGACAGTTCAAGGAAGGCTTTCCAAAACATGGATGCAAATTGCATCCCTCTGTCACATATAATTTGGGCAGGGATCCCATGAGCTTTGTCCATTATATGCTGGACAAAGAGTTTACCCAGTTAAGCATCTGTGGATATTCCTTTGAAGGGCACAAAATCTAGGAGGGTTCTTGCTAGGGATATGAACGAATGTTCTAAACATTCGTAATTCAGTCGAATTCAGTCGCATGTGGACATTCAAATTCGAATAGAACGTCTTCACATTCAAATTTAATCATTCGAATGAATTTTGAATGTTCCAAAAGATTCGTTCGAAGCATTCCAATGTACAGAATGTATCTGTACGAATATCATACGTATCTGTACGCTTTTGCGCTTATAATACTGAACGAAAATGATGGTAATTTCACTTTTCCTGCACTTAGAAAATCCTCAGTGTTTATTTTGGGAGGAGAGGAACTTTTGCACGAGTTTTCTATTGGCAGATACACGTAGTTCACATTTGGATCTGCTGAATGGAGTGACCGAAAAAAACCCTCCCATTTTCCCCTTTGGCGTGATGTAAATGTTGGCAACTAGTTTTCTTCACTCGTTTTATACTGCCTTTTCTGTTCTTTCACTTTTTTTATTTTTATTTTTGCAGGTATAGCTCAGTTCAGTTGCTTGGAGACCTCCTCTTCTATATTTCAGGAGTGACAGGAAAAATGACAACAGAAACTGCCTCTGAGGATGACAATTTTGGAACAGCCCAGTCCAACAAAGTGAGCATTTTTACCTTTGGCAGCTTTTTTCTGTTAGGTGAAGAAAAGCGTTTGGATGGTGATCTTTGGAAACTAAATCAGATCTATGGCAAACCATCCTGTTGCCATCCTTTTTTCGAGTAGCGGTCCTCTTTCCACATTTCTATAAGCATGGATGCACCAGAACTGTGATGGATAGCAGAAGAACTAAGTTGTCCTCCCTAAGCTGCCATTCGGCCAATTGGGGGAAAGGATCTAGAGGAGGAAAGTGAATTTATAGAACTCCAGTGAATATTTCATTTTGTTTGATCTTTGAAAAACCGAAACATATCTCTTTATAACAGAGAACAGAATTAATTGAAGGTGACATCAGATCATGGCATTATCTGTCTGTCTATTTATCTATCTTGCCCTATACCTGAAGGTCTCAGGGCTGGTAACCACATTTAAAATCCAGTACATTAAATTAATAAACTATCTGTATTAAAACAATAATGTACGCAAATAATTACTAATGCCTACAAGTGGGAAGGGAAAAGGTGTCTCTAGAGGTCAGGGCAAAGAGGTGAGTCTTCACTGCCTTCCTGAAGGTATACAGTGAGGGAGCCTGACACACCTCAAGAAGGAGATTATTGCATAGCCAGGGGGCCACCACTGAGAAGGCCCTCTCCTGGGTGCCCACCCATTTTACTGCTGAAGTTATTATTATTTTTACTCAGGCGATCATTAATGCCCTTGGTGTAGAACGGAGGAACAGAGTGTTGGCGGGCCTGTACATGGGACGATCAGATACTCAGCTGGCTGTTCGTCAGGCATCTCTGCATGTCTGGAAAATTGTTGTTTCAAACACCCCTCGCACACTCCGGGAGATTCTGCCAACCCTCTTCGGTCTCCTTTTGGGATTCTTGGCCAGTACTTGTGCAGACAAGAGAACAGTTAAGTATTTGGGCTGTCAAGGCCTTCCTACAGTATAATTCATTTTGGTTATCTCAAATTTGCTGGTGTCCGATTTCTTCCTGAATAAACAACTAAGTAAGTTTGCGTCACTCAGAAATCACTTACTTTGCACGGTCAGCTGATCCAGATCACACAGTCCACCAATGCAAATCTTGTCGCCTACACTGCCCCAAAGTTTGCATGAACCTCAGAAACCAGGCTCCAAAAACTCCCAACAGCTAACTGGGAGCCCTGGGGGACCCCAGTTTAACAGCACAATAAGGCCTTAGTTTGCCGGTAGACTTGGGGCCTGTTCACACTTGGCTTTATTCTGGAATATATCCCAGAATAGGGGCCTGTTGTCCATATGCTCGTGTAAGCTACAGCAGGCCCCAAGTGAGGCCTGCCAGAGTTTGCATTAGCATGTGGGCCACAGACCTCTTTCCAGAGATATACTCCAGAAAAAGGCCAAGTGCGAACAGGCCTTTTGTTATTGAAGACTAGACCAGAAGTGGACCAGGAGGCCATTTTGGATCTCCTGGTCTGTGGAGGACAGAGTACACCAGAGGGGTCTCTCTAATCTACACAGGTATGTGGACAAAAGAGGACCAGAAGTAACTGGAATAGAAGTAAGTGTACAAATGCCCACAGGTTTTCTTCAAGATTTTCTTCTTAAGATTAATTTAGCATTCTCTCAGGTGAAAGGAATGAGATTTTAGGAACTCAGAAGTTAAAATTAATTACTGTTTGTCGTTGTACAGAACAGATAAACTCAAGAAAAAGACTGTTCTGTAGGCTTCTTCTGGATTCTTATATCAATATTGTGATCTTGTTCAATAATTTCTGAATTGCTCATACATATTTTCTGTTGGTATGTATATGTTGGCTATAGTACTAAATTAAAATTGTGGAATCTGCCATGTATAGGCCCAGTCCTTAATCTCAGTGGTTGGAAATAGGTAAGAACTCAATACGTTGAACTGGTTGGGCATTATGTTCCATGTATTAGATATCTCAGAATAAAGTAGGCACGTAAGATGGAGACAGGGCACATTTTTCCCATCCTGGGAAGACAGAGTATCAACTGGGATTCACCAACCATTTGGGCCCCATGGATAGGGATGTAAATGAAAAAAAATCACATTCATTTCGCTATTGAATTCAAAACCTGAAAATTTGTTTCATTGTCAAACCATTAAATTAAAAAAAAAGATTTTCTCCATTTGTTTTTGAAGTTTTTTGCAAAAATTTCATGACTTTTTTCCCATGTAAAGTCTTTTTATCATAAAAACCAAAGTAAGATACTAGTATTTGATCAAATTTTTCATTTTCACAAGACAAATTCGCTTCCAAAAACTGGGGCCTATTCGCACTTGTATATCTCAGGATAAGGGTCTGTGGTCCACATGCTAAGGCAGACTCTGGGGCCCTTTCCGCACTGGGCCTTAATCGGGATTATATCTCAGGATAGGGACCACCCATCTTCATGCTGCTCCTATCTATGGTAGGCCATAGCAGGGTCTACTATAGTCTGCACTGGCTTGCAGATGGTCGGTCCCCATCCTGAGATATAATCTGAAATAAGGCCTAGTGCGGAAAGGGCCTGGCAGAGTTCACTTTGGGCCTACTGTAGCCTGCACTAGCATATGGACAGCAAGTCCCTATTGCAGGATATATAACAGAATAAAGTCAAGTGTGAATAGGCCCTGGATTCTCCATTCTCTCCAAATGTCTGCAAATTCAAAATATTCGAGCGAATTTCCAAACACAAATGTTGTCTTGCACATTGCTATTCACGGGCATACTTGGAAATTTGTGCGTATCCAATGGACGTCAGCTCTCATTGCTTCTTTCTCCCTTATAGAGAGAAGGGAGCCCAGAAGCTTTGTAGGGGTCTGAGAAGGCTCTCAGAGGCGGTGCTAGCGACCTCTGAAATTTTTACCTCTTCTCATAATCACATTCATTCCAATTAACACATGTAAATCTTTTGGTGGCAGATTGCAGCAAGGACACTGGGAGACCTTGTCCGAAAGCTGGGGGAGAAGATCCTTCCAGAAATCATCCCCATTTTGGAAGAAGGTCTGAGGTCCAAAAAAAGCGACAAGAGACAAGGTGTCTGTATCGGCCTGAGTGAGATAATGAAGTCCACGAGCAGAGATGCCGTAAGTTGCTATCTATAGTAGAAGTGCTGTACTCCTGGTCTGCTAATAGTGATGACAGCGTAGCAGGCATCCGGGTGGGTTCCCTTGTTTTATATTGGAAATTTGTCTGGGGCAGCAACATATGCTCAGACTAGTTCTCAGTCTTTCAGATACAGTGGTACCTCGACATACGAGTGCCCTAACATACGAGTGTTTTGAGATACGAGCCGCCGAGCGAGTGATATTTTGCTTTGAGATGAGAGCAAGATTTGAGATACAAGGAATCGCACACTACTGTATCACTCGCTTGGCGGCTCGTATCTCAAAACACTCGTATATTAGGGCACTCGTATGTCGAGGTACCACTTGTATTTGTTATTTATAAATAAATGTTTCTTCTTGTAAATACAGTACAGTACATTTTTCTTATTCAAAAACACTTAACAAAAACAACTGAGGTGGTGTTTTGGGAGCTGGAATGGATTAATGGCATTTCAGTTAATTTCAATGGGGAAAATTGCTTTGAGATACGAGCAATTTGACATACAAGCAAAGTTACGGAACAAATTAAACTCGTATGTTGAGGTACCACTGTATTGCTGTCCGGTTGCTTAGGCCATTCAGGGTATTCTTGAAACTCCAGGATCAGAGTGGGGTGTGCACGAATATTCCGAGGTATTTGAAATTTGATTGAATCAATCCAAATGTTGACATTCGAATTCGAATAGAGTGTCCATAAATTCGAATTTAAAGAGTTGATCAAGTTTTGGATCTATTCGTTCAAATTATCCGGACATTCATATGTGTACGGGTTCATACACAATGCGTACTTGCATCTTTCCCACATCCATACGCATTTCTAAGGATCCATACGGAACGAAAACAGGTTGCATACGGGATGCGTAACAATGCGTGCGGGCACATACGAATGTTGTTGACGTTCGTAAGTGCAAATTCAAATAGAAAATTCAAACGAATAGATTCGAATTTGCTTAATTCAAATCAAATTTGGGTAAATTTGAATTTTAAAGATTTGAATGGAATTGAATTTTTGGATATTCGATTTGAATCGAATCGACTCCAGAAAATTGCGTTCGTGCACACCCCTAGAGCAGGGTTCTTTCACACAGGGTTTCACAGAAATTTGTTTAGGCACCAGAACAAATCAGGAGAGTAGATACGTGTTTTTCAGGATTAAACAATAAACAACTTTCTTAGTCACAAGCGGTTGCTCTTAAAGAAAGAGATTAAGCAGGGAGAGTGGACCCTCCCACCCAGTTAGTGGAACACACAAGCACTGATTCACAATAGCCGAGTCTTTAGAAGCCTAAAAAAACCAAATGTTATATTCTATGCTCAGCCAGAGAACTTTAGGATAAGTGCTTGTCCTTCCTTTGCGCTGAATTGATGCAATCTCTCATTTGGTTCTGCTTCTGCTGGCATTTTACGACCAGAGTAAAACAGTCTTTAGACCTGTTGGGTCAAGTCCCCTTGTCTGCAGCCCTTTTCAAGAACAGTGGGCCAGATCCAGTATGAGTGCACACAGATGTCCTATCTTTGTCATTTCAGGTGTTGTGTTTCTCAGAATCGCTTGTTCCAACAGTGCGAAAAGCCTTGTGTGACCCTTTAGAAGACGTCCGCGAAGCAGCAGCCAAAACCTTTGAACAACTGCACTCAACTGTTGGCTACCAAGCTCTTGAAGACATTCTGCCTTTCTTGCTGAAACAGCTGGTAAGTGTGTCAACGTCTGGTTGTAGGGTTGGTTTCTTCACAGAGGCTGAGGGTCTGGATTGCTAACGTACTTAATAGTAACTTCTCGGCCTTTTGGCTAAGATCAAGTGTCATAGTAACTAAAAAAGTGGATCTCCAAAATCAGTTATCAGTGGGCACTGTCCACATATGATTTATGGAAATTCTTCGTTTGAAGACCACTTCTAGGAACAGGGATTGTACGTTCCTATTGCGCTGATGTCCTGTTTGTGGACTTCTTTGCAAGGGTGTCATCGCCAGACGCCTTAAAAGTGGAAGTGTTGGTGTCCTCTTTACAGGGAGCTTTTCTCCTTCCATCTTCTGCAGGAATGTGAAGAGATGTCCGAGTTTGCTCTGGATGGCCTGAAGCAAGTTATGGCTGTGAAGAGTAGAGTGGTGCTACCTTACTTGGTGCCAAAGGTATATTGCAGAGCTTCATTTGACAACCTTCATTTGCACTCAGCTGGTGTTTTTGACCTCAGGTGTTTGAGGTGAATGCCTAAGCCCTTTTCTACGCTAGGCCTCATTCCGCAGTCGATCCCAATACAGGGATCTGACTACATTAGGTCCCAGACAGGACCTGGCATGGCCTGCACCATCATGTGGATGAAGGGTTCTTGTTCTAGGATATAATCTGGAATAAGGCCCAGTGCAGAAAGGGCCTAAGACTTTTGAGTGTGGCAAAGACATCTTGTAGGTGGACTCATCAGGATTCCAGTTATTGACTGATGTGTCTATTTCACGTCCATCTTCTGTTGTTGTTGAGTTTGCTTAGAATGAAATGGTTGCTTCTCCCTCCTAGCCCCATTTTATCCTCACAACAATCTGCAAAGTAGATTAGATTGAGAAGAAGCAGTTGGTACCAGAACGAACCTTAGAGGGCTTTGAAGGAGGATGGTCAGATTCTTCTGAACCAAGAGAAGTTTTTCTTTTGTCACTTAACAGTTTGGTAGTGGTTAGGGAGCTGGACTCTTATCTGGGAATACTGGGTTCGATTTCGCCCTCCCCCATGAAGCCAGCTGGGTGACCTTGGGCTAGTCACAGCTCTCTTCTGAGCTCTCACAGCCCCACCTACCTCACAGGGTGTCTGTTGTCGGGAGAACAGAAGCTTTGTCAGCTGCTTTGAGTCCCCTTAAATGGGTGAGAAAAGCAGGGTAGAAAGGCCAACTCTTCTCTTCTTGACAGGTTTTCATGGCTGAATAGGGATTTCAGTGTTGGTTTCCTTAGTCTCATGCCAGTGTTATCATTTGTGGCATTGTTTTGGTTTTCCATGTTCTGTCATTGCCATGCCTGTGTTGGTTGGTTTGTGGAAATTGATATCACAATAAAAATGGAGAAAGCGGAATTTAGGCTGTATATCCAAGGCAATAAATTCTGTCTCCCCTGCCCTCTATTTTCCTTAGCTCATTTCTCCTCCTGTTAACACCAGAGTACTGGCTTTTCTCTCATCTGTGGCCGGTGACGTCCTCACCCGACACCTTGGAGTAATTTTGCCTGCCATGATGTCAGCACTGAAGGGGAAGCTTGGAACCGATGAGGAACATCAGGTAACGCCTTTGTTAAGGAGGAGGGAAAGAAGGTTAACCTTTTCAACTAGAGCATAAGAACATAAGAGAAGCCCTGCTGGATCAGGCCACAGCCCATCTAGTCTAGCATCCTGTCACACGCGGTGGCCCACCAAATGCTCATGGGCATCTCGAGCAGAGACAAGGACGAACCTTCGCCTGCTCTCAAATCCCAGCAAATGACCTTAGAAATGCTCCCCCACCCCCCGCAGCCTGAAAGATGCACCTAGGCTTTCATTCTAGTAGCCATTGATACACCTGTCATCCACAGATTTGCCTAACCCTACCTTAAAGCCATCAAGACTGGTAGCAGTCATTTTTAAAGTATTTTAATGTATATTCTGTTTTTAATCTGTTGTTTTAAGGTTGTAACGAAGGGATCCCCGGATCAAATCCATCTGGGGAGGTTACATTGCTTAGGTGAAATCATGCTGAAATAGAACATTTGTTACACCTTTTCAGGAGATGTTGAACTGTCAGGTTGTCATCCTGTCTGTGGAAGATGAGGCAGGGCAAAGGATTATCATTGAAGACTTGCTGGAGGCAACTCGCAATTCTGAGGTGGGAATGCGACAGGCCGCAGCTGTCATTCTCAACATATACTGCTCCAAGACGAAAGCAGACTACACGCCGCACCTGCGGAGCCTCGTCTCCGGCTTGATCCGCCTCTTCAATGACACCAACTCTGTGGTTCTGAATGAAAGCTGGGATGCCCTCAACGCCATTACCAAGGTAAGGGAGGCGGTTGGATTCCGAGACAGTTGTTTCTAGCTGTGTTAGCCAGTCAGATAATCCCAAGATTATCTGTTAACTTGACTATTTGATGGATTAATCAGTCCGTAACTTACGGAGTTATTCTCTGCATTCCCTCGGAAACTGGGCACGATAGGAGCAGTAGGCGTTAACCCTATCGTCCCCAGTTTCCTCTGGAATGACAAGAATGAACATTCACGTAAGTAACCAATTGTTCATTCTCTGCATTCCCTCGGAAACTGGGCACGATAGGGTTAACGCCTACTGTTCCTATCCTGCCCAGTTTCCTCTGGAATGACAAGAATGAACATTCACCTAAGTAACCAATTGTTCATTTCTTCCAAATCTCATTTTACAAGCATCTTATTCTCTAGGAAAGGACACATTTAGAAGATAATTTTTTCACTCTTTATCCTGCAATCAGTCTTGCACAGACTAAAGGTTTAGGGTAGGGTTGTGAATGTTGGAAAATTCATATTCGTTCAAATCAGCAGTTCTCAGCCTTTGGGTCGTGACCCCCTTGGGGGTCGAACTACCCTTTCAGAGGAGTTGCAATGAATCTCCCGCCTTCCCGCCCCATCCTCACCTGAGCTGCCCCACCCCTGTGGTTGGGGGTCTCCGCAACATGAGGAACTGCATTAAGGAAGGTTGAGAACCTCTGGTTCAAATAGATCCCCTTCAAATGTGGTTGGATTCTATTTGATACAAATGTATTCATACAAATTCATACAAAGATCTGATATGAATGGATATGTATCCAATACATATCCGATACGTATCTGATACATAACTGATTCAGCACTCTTCTTTTCACTGATCAGTTTAGGTGGAAATTTTGGAATTTCCTGCTAAAGAAGAAAACTAAAAAATGACTTCAGTAGCTGGCAGCCTTTTGGGTATATAGCATATGGCAGTGGTTCCCAAAGTTGTCTGGGCTACGACCCATCTAATATAAGTTTACCAACTTGGGACCCACCTCTAGGAAATTTAACCGTTACCAATATGAATAAAGGACTTTTCAAATAACAGTTTTAATACAATTTTTTTATTACTTAATTAAATAATTACATCAAAAAAGTTATTTCAGATGCGGTTAAATTTCCTAGAGGTGGGTCCCGACCCACAGTTTGGGAAACCCTGGCATATGGTAATACTTAGATTTTCCGTGGGAGAGTAAAATTACATAAAGCGTGTATCAATTTTAGTGTTATTTATCTTTTCCACACACGTGCTTTATGTGCAAAGTTTATGTGTGTGTTATATGTGCCTCCAGTGTTAAGTTCCAACAGTTTAAGAACAAATAAAAACAATGAGAAACCGCAAAATACCATTTAAAACATAAACGGGGGTTTGAGATTTGCAGGTATGCATATTCCACACTGTAACTTTCTGGTTTGTTTCCCAGAAATTAGACGCCGGTAACCAGCTGGCTCTCATTGAGGATCTGCACAGGGATATCCGCATGGTTGGCACTGATGCTGGTGGAGATCACATCCCCGGATTCTGCATTCCAAAGAAGGTAGCAAATGACCAAACATCCTTTGTTTGTGGTACCACCGTAAGCTTATTGGCAAACTTCACCTCCACATGTACTGCCTTTCACAGGGAAGAACAAGGCTCCCGTGTTTTCTTAAGACCTTCAGGAAGAGCTGAGTCTCCTCAGCTGAAGTGCTCTTCATCCCCCAGAAGATAGGGATGTTCACAAATGGAATGTCATTGGTTTGGGCTTGTAACAAACCCAACCTCCCAGAATAGGAACCACGAAACGAGTTCTGTCAACTGGCTGATGGTTTTGCAGATATGTCCATGAACTCCTCTTTGAACTCATGGCGTTCCCCATCACATCGTGGCTTCCCGCCATTACACCCTTCTCTTATGCCAGTGGTTCTCAGCCTGGGGGTCGGGACCCCTTTGGGGGTCAAATTACCCTTTCAGAGGGGTCGCGGTGAGTCTCCCGCCGCCCTTCCCTCCCACCTCCCAGCTGCTCCACCCCCATGGTTGGGGGTCTCCACAACATGAGGAACTCCATTAAGGGGTTGTGGCATTAGGAAGGTTGAGAGCCTCTGTCTTATGTGGAAGTGTCTTTGTGGATGTCTCTTTTTCCCCATGCCTTCCCTTACTGGTGGCCCTTGGACAGCATGTCAGCCTGCGTTCGGGGCCTGCTAGAACTTCTGAATGTGAAAGACCATGAATTTCTTCCAAATCTCATTTTACAAGCATCCTATTCTCTAGGGAAGGACACATTTAGAAGATAATTTTTACTTGGGAGCAAATAACAGTGAGAAATGCAACAACAAACAGAATGCTCAAACCTAGTTCTGTTCTGATATCCAAAAGTTAATTTCAGACCAGTTCCACTTCTAGTCATACTATTAGAACTGGTTTGCGCCCACCCCTGCCAGTCACGTCTATGCCACATTATGCCTTGTACTGCTTTCCCAAGAAATGGCAGCAACAGAATTAGGCTGAGTAGGAACTTCCATCTTTTGTGGGGCCATTTCTTACTAAAACATACCCTGCCTCTCAGTCCCAAAGCGGCACATAGAGAATAAAATCTCTATAAGGAGAATTAAAGCTACTAAACACACCACCAAAAACTTTAAAACAAAAATGAATAGGTTTGGATGCCAGCAAAGACCAATTAGAGATTTCCGGCTTTAGTGCTTGGTTATATCTAGGAAAATCCACTCTGTACTCTGAAGGTGGAGTCACATTAAGGAGAGAGATCATTTAAAAAGAAAACCTACTTGAACCAGCATTCTGGTGAGCCAGTTTGGTCTAGTGGTTAGGGAGCTGGACTCTTATCTGGGAATACTTGGTTTGCTTCCGCCCTCTGCCATGAGGCCAGCTGGGTGACCTTAGGCTCGTCACAGCTCTGAGCTCTCACAGCCCCACCCACCTCACAGGGTGTCTGTTGTGGGGAGAAGAACAGAAGATTTGTCAGCTGCTTTTGAGTCCCCTTAAATGGGTGAAAAAAGCAGGGTAGTAAAGCCAAGTTTTCTTCTTTTCCTTTTTCTTCTTCTTCTTCCGTCTGTTGCAGCTTTTTCTCTGCTATCCAAGGGCATTTAAATTGTGCATCACAATTTGTCTTATTCTTTTTGTTTTGACTTCCCTTGTGCAGGGAGTGACATCCATCCTTCCAGTCTTGCGCGAGGGAGTCCTGACAGGGAGTTCCGAGCAGAAAGAGGAGGCAGCGAAGGCACTGGGACTTGTGATTAAGCTCACCTCTGCCGAAGCCCTGAAGCCTTCGGTCGTGAGCATCACAGGACCGCTCATCCGCATTTTGGGAGATAGGTTCAGCTGGAATGTCAAAGTGGCTTTGCTTGAAACATTGAGTCTTCTGCTGGCTAAGGTAAGCTGATGAATGCTTAGCCTGTAATCCTCAAATATAAGCGATCAGTGCGTCTTTAGGTTTGTTTTGACTGGCGTATTTAAAGCTGAGTTGGTTAGAGTTGATGGTTAAGGTGCTGGAAACTCCACACTTCTTTCCTCTAGCCCACTGACTGTTGGACCCAAACATGTAGAGACCTCAGTGACGTCATGTTTATGTAAGTCATCAAATTAGGGATGTGCACGAATATTCAGAATATTTGTTATTCAGATGAATTCGGACATTCATAATGTCCGGATATTCAAATTTCCAAATTTGAATTGATCTTGAGTTTATTTGTACAAATAATTCGGACATTCGTATCTGTATGGGTACATACACTTCTTGTAAGTACCGGTACGCATCCCGTATACATCCATACATGATGTGTACGCAATAGCATATGGGTGCTTACAGGTGTGTACAAGATGTGTATGTACCTGTTCAGATACAAATGTCTGAATTATTCATACGAATACATACAAATAGAATAGAATTCTGAACAGAGTGTCTGGACATTCATTTTTTCATTGTTCAGATACATTCAGAGTTTTGAATATTTGATTTGTTCCAACAAGTATTGAGTGCACACCTATGTTGGATACCTTCATTGTAGCCCCTCATAGCACAGTTACATTAAGTACCTGCTTTTTGTGTTGGCCAGATAATGAACTATCTGCATGGGGTTTTTATTATTTTTACCTAAAGTAGTCTCCTTGTGGGAGCGACAGCCATCTTTTTAAAGACCTGGGTTTTTTTCTCAATACACCGTTAAAGTTTTTAAATTGTTTCATATCTAGTCAAGTTAAGATCTTTAAGAGTGTCCCTGTTCCTTCCCACACCATTTTCCTTTTGTATCTTGTCTCTTTAGATTGTAAGCCTGATTAATTATAATATTGTAACCCTCCATGAGACCTCCAGGTATAGGGCGGGATAGAAATACGAATGAATGAATCAATGAATAAATAAATATGTTAATGAATATGTTAATGAATAATGTTAGAAAAAAGGAGTCCTAGCATTTTAGAACATTTCCCAGCTTTCATTTGTTTGTTTGTTTGTTTGTTTGTTTATTATATTTCATTTCTATCCCGCCCTATACCCGAAGGTCTCTGGGCAGGTAACAACCTTAAAATCCACTATATCAAATAACAGTATATAATAGAACAGTAAAAACCATCACAACATCTAAAATCCAACATGTAAAATGTGTATCAGTCAATTAAAACCATTGTGTTCACAGTGGGGGAAACATGGCTGACATTTATCCAAAGGCCTGAGCAAAGAGGTGCGTCTTCGCTTTCTTCTTGAACATGAATAGAGAAGTAGCCTGACGCACCTCACGGGGAAGACTATTCCACACCCTGGGGACCATTACCAAGAAGGCCCTCTCCTGGGTGCCCACCAGCCTCGCTGCTGAAGGTGGTGGGACAACCAGGATGTATGCCTGCGCAAGTCTGGGTCTATGGATCCATATCAGGCAGGAGCTGTTCCTGATCTGCTCTGGAATAGACCCCACACCGGCCCTGAAGCTCATTTCAGTGATGCCCCAAGCCCGTTTTGACGACGTAATGAAGTGCACTGGCAAAATGGGTCCCCCCACGGCCTTAGTACACTGGTAGACTTCTCAATCAGGCCAGGAGGCCATTTTGGGCCTTCTAGTTCAGAATACACTTTGCCTGGTACAGTCTCAAGTTTATCAGCAATGCTTAGCCAGGGCAGGGACTCTCCATTCCACACCAGTGTGCAGACAAAAGAGGCCCAGAGGACAACTGGGATCCTTCTGTTTCTACACATTGGAGGCGTGGCCTTCAAGTGTGTTGCTTTTCTTTATTACTAAGGTAATTTTAATTTCCAGGTACTTTTCATATGCAAGGAACCTGACTCCAGCTATGAAAAAATGAAATCTGCCAATTGAAAAATGTTATTATTTATTTACCTTTGGTTGCTGATTTGGGGTCATTTTGCTTCTCACTGAGTAAGGACTAGGACAGAGGTGTCAAACTCAATTTTGCAGAGGGACGGATTAAAAAAAACATACTGTCAGGGCCAGGGGGCGTGGCTGGGGCGTGACTGGGGGCATGGCTAGGGCACAGAGGAGGGGCTGGGGTGTGGCCGGGGGCGTGGCTAGGGCACAGAGGAGGGGCTGGGGGCGTGGCCGGTGCATGGCTAGGGCACAGAGGAGGGGCTGGGGGCGTGGCCGGGGCATGGCTAGGGCACAGAGGAGGGGCTGGCTGTTCATGGCGGCGCCCGCGCACTCGGGCAGTGGAAGGTCCCGCCGTGCGCTCACTCGCCTCACCTCGCCTCCTTCGTGCCCAAGGAGGACAGCGGCGGCGGGCAGCGGTGGGCGGCGGCGGTCCGTATTAATACAGCCCGCGGGCCGTATCTTTGACATGACTGGACTAGGATCTTGTCCTTTCAAGTAATACTCAGGAACAGCAATACTCCCTTTCTGGACAATTCATTGACCTTGAGTCAAACAGACCTTTGCTAAGAGGCTGTATTGTATTTCTTTGTCCACAGGGACCATAACCTTCTTTCCTGGCAGTTCTGCTTATGCTGTTTTTCCCAATGTACACAGGTGGGCATTGCCTTGAAACCTTTCTTGCCCCAGTTGCAAACCACCTTTATGAAAGCCCTGCAGGATCCCAACCGTGTAGTGCGCCTGAAGGCCGCGGATGCTCTCGGGAAACTGATCACTATGCACGCCAAGGTGGACCCACTTTTCACTGAATTAATGAACGGCATACGCATTAATGAGGATTCTGGCATCAGGCACGTAAGATGACTGAAGAGCAAACTTAGAACCCCAGGTAGTTAACAAAGCCCCGTCTTTCCGTCTTTCCCTTTTAGAAAGAAGGAAGAACAAGAACTGATAATGAGCAATTCTTCCCAGTCTTTTAGAGTATAATCTGCCTGGGTTTTCCAGAACCGGGATCCTTATACTGTTCTCGTCCACTGTTTCTCGCAAAGGTGGGGTTTTATCGATCTAAGGCATATGAGAATATACAGATCCCGAAGATGTCTTCATTTATTTTAACTAGTGGTTGCTCTTAGCAGTAAACTAAAAGCAAGTTTGGTCTAGTGGTTAGGGAGCCAGACTCTTTTCTGGGAATACCAGGTTCAATTCCACCCTCCCCCATGAAGCCAGCTGGGTGACCTTGGGCTAGTCACAGCTCTCTTCTGAGCTCTCACAGTTCCACCTACCTCACAGAGTATCTGTTGTGAGGAGAAGAACAGAAGGTTTGTCAGCTGTTTGAATCCCCTTAAATGGCTGAGAAAAGTAGGGTAGAAAAGCCAACTCTTCTTCTTCTTCTTCAACTGACTGACTGACATTTTCTGACTTTTCAGAGATACAATGCTGCAGGCCTTGAGGTTTGTAACGCAAGGTGCTGGTGCCAAAGTGGATGCTGCAGTTAGGAAGAACATCACCCAAGTGCTTCTAGGCATGTTGGGGCACGATGAGGTACTGCTTAGAGAACCTCATGAATTGTCACAATTCATGCTTTGCATACAAAAGGTTCACTCAAGGTTATTTATTCAAGCAGGTTTTAGACCAGTGGTTCTCAGCCTGTGGGTCATAACCCCTTTGGGGGTCGATCTACTCTTTCCCAGGGGTTGTCTAAGACCATTGGAAAACATAGGAACCAAGATGCCGCTCCTCTATCCATCTCCAGGCGGGTTCTGCCCACATGCAGATACACCCAAATACGAGTACCTGGCATGATGACATCATCACGCTAACCGCATCACGTACACCCCATACAAATACAGTAGAGAGCAGCTACTGCGTAGAAAGCAGCAGTATTGGTGGTAAAACGACACTTTTATATTCCGCTGTGGTTGACGTGAATACGATGCTTTAATTATGTTCAATTTATAACACTGAAAATACATCCTGCATATCAGATATTTACATCATGATTCATAACAGTAGGAAAATTACAGTTATGAAGTAGCAACAAAAATAATTTTATGGTTGGGGGTAAGGGTTAGGTTGGGGGTCACCACAACATGAGGAACCGTATTAAAGGGTCGCAGCATTAGGAAGGTTGAGAACCACTGGTCTAGACTATTGTTATTTCTCTCCCTGTAATACCTGCCTCATAGTTTTTGTTCTTAACTACCACTTTTACATATTCAATTGATTAATTTTTTTCTTACTTTTGATGGTCATCTGAATTGAATTCACTCATTCCTGGCGATTTGAGTTCACTAAAACTCCCAAGATGTCAATGTTTAATCCTGCCATCTCATGCCCTCTTGGTTCATAGATCGTTCAGTGGAATATTGTTCTCCATGACATTGAATGTTCCTTTCATATCTCCTGTACCTATAGCTTTATTATTAAAAAGCTAATTTGTTAAAATTATATTTGTTTGTTTTTACAGCTTTGTTCGCTTTTGTTACCCCTTTTTCTTCCCAAGCTTTAATTCATTCCTCCTTCTTTGTCACCAGGACGCCACCCGCATGGCCTCCGCTGGCTGCCTGGCGGAATTCTGTGCATTTTTGTCAGAAGAAGAGCTTGGGAATGTTCTCCAAAATCACCTGCTAGGTAGGCTTTATCGGTCCCTCAATATTCCCACTGAAAGAATTCATGGCATTCAGTAAAATAAACGGTGTAAAACATGGATAAAATTGATGCAAGAGTGAATAGATGAAACTCTCAAGTAGAAAACTCGTCTCTTCCTTTTGCTTTGTAGCAGATGTTTCTGGTATTGACTGGATGGTAAGGCATGGGCGGAGTCTGGCCCTCTCTGTGGCCATCAGCGTGGCGCCCAGCCGAGTATGCGCTCCTAAATATTCCAACAGTGTCCATGAGATGGTCTTCAGCAATACCACTGCTGACCGGGTAAGTGTTTCCCATCAGAGTGCGGGCATGGAAAATACCGCTTTTTATGCTGTGATCCATGGAGTTACCCTATTTGATCTCAAGCACATGCTGTTTTTGCCCTGTCCAAATGTTTGTGAAACGGTCACACAGGTGTTCTCGAAGAACCCGTGTGGGACTTATAAATCATAGAAGAGTCACAAGACAAGATTTCTAGCATTTTACAGGTGTTTATTGTGGGTTGTGGAACTATGCAGTTTTGCACGAAGAGTGTACAGGTCTGTCAAGGGAGCTTAAGAGTGGCTCGTAAGAGTCCTGACGGTACTTTTTGAACTATTCCTTGTGCTACAGATTCCTATTGCCATCAGTGGCGTCAGAGGGATGGGCTTTCTGATGAAGTACCACATAGAAGCTAATGGTGGAAACCTGCCTCCCAAACTTTCCAACCTCTTTATTAAGGTGAGCTGGGCACAAAAAGACTGTTTTTTTCTCCCTTGAGATAAGAAGACAAAATGATGGATGGATGGATGGATGGATGGATGGATGGATGGATGGATTTCCTACTGATTTTATCTTGCAGATTAAATTTGATTTACATCTTCACATTTGTGAGATTATCTTTCTTTTTGTAAGAGAAGATGACTTGTAGGGTCTCTTTGGGACAAACTTCATTGTTAAGTGAAGTGCAATGATCTGGTGATAATGCTGATTCAGGTGTCAGAACCCAAGTATTTCATTTATTTCATGTAGTGTCTTCAGAATCCATCAAGTGACATCAAATTGGTTGCGGAGAAGATGATCTGGTGGGCAAATAAGCACCCTCTCCCTCCCTTGGATTCTCAGACAATCAAGCCCATCCTCAAGGCACTTCTGGACAATACGAAAGATAAAAATACTAGTGTGAGAGCTTACAGTGATCAAGCCATTGTCAATCTCCTGAAGATGAGAGAAGGCGAAGAGGTCCTCCAGGTACTGGCCATTTGTTTTTTCATTCTGTTTGATTTTATTTTTACACCAATCTAGCAACCTCCAGGCAGCCCACACACAGCATAAACAATTAAAATACAATAAAAACATGGGCACAGAACCCTCCAAAGCAGAATTGGATGCCAAAAGTCTAGGAAAAGATAAATAGTTTTACAAAGGTTACATACCAAACATAATCAAACAACAAGAAAGAAATTAGATCAGTGGTTCCCAAAGTTGTCTGGGCTATGACCCATCTAATATAAGTTTACCAACTCGGGACCCACCTCTAGGAAATTTAACCGTTACCAATATGAATAAAGGACTTTTCAAATAACAAACAAAGCTTTAATACAATTTTTTTATTAGTTAATTAAATAATTACATCAAAAAGGTTATTTCAAATACGGTTAAATTTCCTAGAGGTGGGTCCCGATCCACAGTTTGGGAGACCCTGAATTAGATAATCCCCTTACAAAACATCCATCCATCAAAAACTCCCAACGCTATCTGCTGAATAGCCACTGCACATTGTCAAAGCCTTCTCTCAATAATCTTGGTACAGATACATTCCCCTGATCAAGCAATTTCCTCCAAATATTTACCATTCTTGAATGAATATACTCTCCTGAGTACCTGGCTTGTTCTTCCCTAAAAAATCAAAGTTAAACAGATGAATTACACCAGCATACCATCTCTCCAAAGTCCATTTACTTCTATCTCGCTAATCACCCTCTGTGCTGACCGTAGCAATCAGAAAAGCCAGTTCCTTCTCCATTGTTGGGTCCCCCTTCACCCTGGAGACCCACAAAAGACGAGTTCCAGATATGTACATAAGCTATCCTGTACCATCAGGTTTATTTGCAGTATAACCGCATCCCAAAATGTAATCACCTCAAGGCAAAGCCACCACATATGTAAATAAGTGCCCGTCGATCCACAAAGGTGCCAGCACTTCAAAGTATAAGTCGGGAACATTTGTGAAAGCTGGCAAGGGGCACAATACCTTCTATGCAGCAAACACAAACTGTACTTGATAGGATTTCACAAAAAGAGTCCTGGTGTTAGGAAGGATTGAACTAACAGGACTGAGACTGCAGAATCCACACTCTTGCCTTTAATATCCATTTTTCCCCCTAGTCTGTCTCCAAGATCTTAGATACTGCCAGCTTGGAACTGCTGAATGAAGGCTGCCGGCGATCTCTGAAGAAACTTGCCAGTCAAGCTGACTCGGTTGAACAAATCGATGACACCATCCTCACGTGATTTTGAAGATGCAGAAGAGTCAACCCTTGGACCCGTCACTGCATCAGAATTGCTGTTCAAAACCAATGGAAATGTTTTCATTTTTGAAAATGCTGGTTCTGATGGGAGCTTATAAAAAGGACTTCCAGAGTATTTTAATAAATATACCAGAATAGCCTTAATTAGGGTTCTACTAGTTGAAAAAAAAAATAGAATCACCTCCTTCCTTTTTCCCACTACAAAGTAAAGAGTCCTGTTGATTGGCGGCAAGTAATTGGTAGCTGATTGTGTTGTGCTCTTCAACCTCTGTGTTAAAGGAGCCGTCTCCTTTAACATCTCTGTGTTAAAGTAGAAGTTGAGAAGTTTGTTTTAAATATACTGCTGATTTTCTGTTTGTGGTAGCTCCAAAAGTTGCAAATTGGGTAAATTAAACTATTTAAAGAATCTCAGAAATGAGAGACAAAGGGAGATAAAAACAGGCTAATGACAGGTTTGAATGACAGGTTAATTAAAAAGCTTTGAATTTAACTTTGTAGCATTGTTTTTTTCGTACTTACCCCTGTTCCCTCTTTGATCCAGGAAATTACAAATCAGTTTAAGGGTCAGTTCCATGTAACAAAATGGAAACATCGTTAAGGATAAAACTTGTGTGCACATAGAGGAGCAAGCATTGCTGGAGGAAGATCAGCGTGACTTCTGCAAAGATAAATCATGCCTTACTGACCTATTGGAATTGTTAATTGGCATTGTCTGTCAGGAGTCTCAGAAGGCTCCACAATAAACTCAACAAAGGCTCCATAATAAACTCAGTCACGGAATAAGAAGACTGGCCCTGTGTGGATGAGTGACTGTCTTAAGGACAGGAAGCAGTGAGTAGTAATAAATGGACAACTCTCAGAACAGAGGAAGTAAAAGTGGGGTCCCTCATTGTTCGGTACTGGGACCAGTGCTTTTTAATGTATTGTATAAATGATCTATAAGTAGGAGTAAGTAGTGAGATAGCAACATTTGCTGATGATACCAAATTATTCAGGAGAGTTAAAGCTGAAAGAGATGTTGAAGAGCTTCCTGAGGGAACTTTTGAGATTGGGAGAATGAGCAGTGAAGTGGCAAACGTGCTTCAATCTAAGTTCATCTATAAATTGATGAGGACTGAGCTTTCTTTGACACACTAGGAAAGGGATCTTGGGGTCACTGGTTCTGTACAGCACCAGTGAAAAAAACAAAGTCAGTGCTGGGGGTAACTAAGAGAAGAATAGAAAATAAGTTGGTAAATGTTATTGTGCTTCTTTATAAACCTATGGTGAGGCCACAGCTCAGAAAAGATACTGCAGAACTAGAAAAGGTGCAGAAAAGGGCAACCAGAATGATCAGGGGGCTGGAACACTTTCTTTATGAGATTAGGCTGCAACATCTCGGCCCCTTTAGCCTTGAAAAACAGTGTTTTAAGAGGTGACATGATTGAAGTATATAAAACTATGCATCTTCTGGAAAAGCTGGATAGTGAAAAATTCTTTGTTCTATCACACAATACTAGAACCAGATGGCAGGAGAACTGGGACCATCAAGGGGAAGTATTTTTCTTGGATGCCTACATTCAGTTGGGTTGTACTTTCTGCCCCTTCAACCCACAACCACACCGCCTTGAGCAAATTTTTACGTTTGGAAAGGCGGTATATAAATATAAATGGAAATGGAAATGGGAAACCGAAAGGTGGTGCAGGCTTTTTCCTGCCCTATAAGGGCTGTCTGCACTACCGTTAGCCCAGTTTTTGCTTGGTCGCCTCTCCATGTCTTGTTAAGAAGCCTCATGGAGAGGGCCTGGTAAGTTTTCTTCTTCTACTTCTGTCTGGCGCCTGAATTGGAAGGGCCTGGATGGCCTCCCTGCCAACCTTTTAGGTTGGCTGCTAGACCCTTCCTTTCTGCATAATTTTTTACCTCCCAAATGCTCTTTTCTCAAACCCCCCACATCTTGCCTGCCCTCAGGCTTCACATCACAACAAGCCTGTCTGGATAGGGCAAACCTTTTCAGGGAAATAGCCTCCTAAGCAGGGCCCCTTTAAAAGTCTGGTGACCCAGTTTGGTCTAGTGCAGTGATGGCCAACCTATGACACGCGTGTCACAGGTGACACGCCAAGCCCTTTTGGGTGACACACATGGTCACTCTGGCACCTGGGCGTGTAGTGCTTGCCTGTTCTTGAAGTGTACAAAATAGCAACTTTCCATTGAAGATTTAGCAAACGAAATTCAACAACAAAAGTCACTAATGTAAAGAATTATTTGTTTTTGCTTTTAATAAAATACATATATCAAAAATACAACTTTTTTACTAGAGCTACAAATATCACAAAATTATGGATATTTCTAGATGTGACACGGCACCCGAGTTAAGCTAGGTTTTCTTGCGAATTTTGACACACTGAGCTCAAAAGGTTCGCCATCACTGGTCTAGTGGTTAAGAAGCCAAACTCTTATCTGGGAATACCGGGTTTGATTCTGCACTCCTCCACGAAGCCTGCTGGGTGACCTTGGGCTAGTCACAATCTTCTGAGCTTTCACAGCCTCACCTACCTCAAAGGATGTTCTGTTGTGGGGAGAATAGAAAGCTTAGTCAGTTGGTTTGAGTCTTCTTAAATGGATGAGAATAGTGGGGTAGAAAAGCCAACTCTTCTACTTCTTCAAACAGGGTGGGTCAGCTCCCTAGCCCCACCCTCTAGTGGGGGGTTGCTCACTGTTCTTCAAGAAAGTTTGGCAAAAGTTTAATTCTGACCCTTCTGTTAATTCTCTTGTTTCTCAGAGTTACCAAATTGAAGTTCGTAAGGTTCCTCAAGGCCAGGTGGTTTCCTCTTTCCTCCCTACTGACCCAGGCCAAAGAAAAAGTTCCTGTTTCTGAGAGGGACCTGGGAGTCTATTTCTTATTGTTCTTTGTTACAAAGAAAGATAGCTCTTAGAGCTATCATTGATATTAATGTTTCTGAATAAATTTGCATATAAAAAAGCTTTCAAAATGGAAACTTCAAGATTGCATGTTAACCACAAGGGGGCGCTCTCTTCTTGCGATTTTCATTCAACTTACCCACAATCTTGGCTTTTCTCGATATTTAAACTGAGAATGAGCATTTTCAGTTCTGTGCCCTTCCCTTTGGGCTTACCACTGCGCCTAGGATGTTTACCAAAGTTTTTGTAGCAGTTCTGGAGTACCTGTATATAGAGGGGATGCAGTTATTTGGGTACCTTGATGATATTCTTGTTGAGCCCTTGTCTGTAGCCAGTCTTGCAGTGGCTACCACCATCCAAACCTTGAGAAAGTTCAGATTTCTGCTGAATATGGAGAACTTCTGTTGAATAGCATGAGGATTATTCACTTGGGAATCTTGATAGAAATGGAACAGGGTTTAATCGCCACTTCTGAGACAGTCCAGGGGATAATAGACCTTTCTAAAAAGGCCATCTAGAAGCCAACTGAGAATGTGCAGGTTCTTGCTTCCCTTTTGGGTGAATGATTTTGATCACAGGTGTTTGTCCATGTCCCAGGTGGCAGTCTGGGTTCCTGCTCCCCTTCTCTGCCTTGATAGCCACCCCAAGTTGACTGAATGCAGAGTGTGTTATATATCAATGCTAGGAAAGTGAGCTAATTCACCCATTGTATTTTATGTTTTTAAATATAAATAAAAATATTAACAGGCATGTATTTTCCTTAGAAGAAGAGTTGGCTTTTAAGAGGACTCAAAGCAGCTAACAAAGCTTTACTATTCTTCTCCCCACAACAGAACGCCCTGTGAGGTAGGTGGGTCTGTGAGAGCTAAGGAGAGAGCTGTGACTAGCCCAAGCTCACCCAGCTGGCTTCATGGGGGAGGGTGGAATTGAACCCCGAATTCCTTGATAAGAGTCCGGCTCCTTAAAACCTAGACTAGATTCTCAGCATTTTGATTGCTTTAAAACTCTTGTGTGAAAACACCGTGTAAACTTAAAGGATGAGTTCAGAACCCACTTTAATACTACAATAAATCTTTTTGTGGTCATTAAGGGAAAAAAGACAAGACACCTTTAATACACAGCTAAAAAAATCCAGGTTCAATTATTCTTTAATAATAACACAAGTCTTGCTTGAAAAAAAAAGGTAACATTGAAACAGTAATATATTTTATGTGTAACAAGAACTTGCCAATAAAACATACTTTTTTAGTCCTGTTGTTCACTACACAAAGCATGACAGCCATTGTTATTTAAGAGGGGAAAGTATGTGGATATGGGACATTAAGCTATGTACTCCTACTGAAAATATCCCACACATGTCACATTTATATTAACAATAGACATCTAACACAAATAAACAATTCTAGAGCATGTAAGACCTTGAGACTGGGAGTTCTCCTGGATGTTAATCTGGAAGGAAAGAAAAGGTCTATTTGCAATCCCAATGCTTTTTTAAAAACTGGTTTGGCTTGTTCTAAAGACAGAATAGCCCTTGAGGGTATAAGAGACCATCAAACTGAAGATATGACGCTCAGGAAAAGAACTCCAGCACTCAAGGCGCAAGAGGTTTCCAGATGCCTTCAGTAGTTAATGAAGCACTTGTAAACTTTGAACTTATGCATCTGAGAACACTTTTAGTGCAAAATGGGTCAGGCTACACAGCTTATGACCCAAGGGGCTCAGCTGATGGGAAAGCATGCCAAAAGAGTGAGCAAGAAAGCTAGGTCATTCAACATTGCATGTTGCTGGAGAATTAGCATTTCTCTCATATCTTGGTAAGATTTTCCCCCAGCAAGCTCTGGATGATGCCATGGTGGTCTCGCCTCCTATCAAGGAATCGCCCTGCTACCACTTGCTGCCCACCATGTTACCTCTCCCACTCTGTCTTCCACAGTGCAATATGGGGAGGGGGAAAGAGCCAGGAGCAGGCAAAGCAAGGGGGTTGGGGGAGCCCAGTGGTATTTCCAAGACCATTAGAATAGATTATCATACCAGGGAGAAGTTTGCACTTGGCTTCTAATTTGTGGGAAGCAAAGTGTGAACTTGCCTACATGTGCACTGAGCTTTCACAAATGCTTAGTACGTGCAATTCTCTACCACCCATGAGCTTGGGCACCTACCGCAAGTGCAGATGGTATCCAGATCCTGCCATCTTCTCTATCAGTGTTGGAACCAGCATGCGTGCACCTTCACCAGGGCAACTGTTACATGCCACGGGTGCTTGTGTGGTGCATCACGTGCCCCTTCAGCATCAGAAGAGGTGCGGATGGCCCTGCAGGTAAAGGTAGGTTCATGTTTGGTGCAGGGCCACTGTGGGGGGAGTTTTTGGATGGGAAGGAGTCACTTCTGGTTAGGAAACAGACCCTTCACATGCAGATGCTCCATCTTGGAGCTCCCTCCACAGTGGACCAAGTGTGGAAAGGCCCCAGCTCTGGATCTACCCCTTCTCCCCTGTAAAGCTCAGCAGGATGGAATTCAAGAGAAACAGTAGGACACATTAAGGATGGGCTTTTTAATGTATATATTCATAAAAATACAGCATCAAATAGGCTTTTGGTGAATGCGATCACAGCGAGAGAGAGAAAGAGAGGCACAGCAAGGAAACTGGGCTGAGGGCTTGCTTCAGGTACACGCGGCTTCCTGGCTGTCCACAGGTATGTCGTTTCCATAGCTGCCATCTCCATACTGGTAATAAGGAGGTATCTGTGGGGCCTCAATGATCAGCAGCCCCTCTGGTGACAAGGAAGCAAACACTGTAGCAGGATCCACTTCTCCTGGCAGTCTAAGTGGGGGAAAACAGAAGAAGAAAGGGAACATTTGAAAATGATGCGACTCCTTCACTTCTTCCCAACACAATCTTGGTTTTCCTTGTCTCTAGGGATTTGATAGATATAACAGCCCTTTGTTAGGTTCTCATGTCCACTTGCAAATTTCTTTTTTTCTTTTTTCTTTTTTTTGCAGTTTTAAAAAAATTATTTTCACAAAGCATTTTACACACATTTCAGCATAAATATTCCCTACATCCCATTGTTACAATGCTAGCAAATTTCTAATTCTTCCTTTGTGGAGGGGTTTATTAGACAAGTGTGTGTAAAGTGTGTCTGTTTTTTTCTAGAATTGAACTGTGTGGATTATTTCCCGTGTGATTTATTATTTTGTTTATGTTGTTTAGGAACATTCTGATTAGCGGGCAAGACATTTATTTATTTAGTAACTGAATTTGTCTACCTACCACCTCATGTCACAAAAACAGGGTAAAGTTTTTAAAAAGCAGATGATACAAATAATCAGATTTATTGAAATGAACCTTCCCCATAGCTTCCTCATCGGAGCTGCGAGAGCTGAGTCGGCACACAGCATCACATGGGTTGAATAAGCCAATCAGATTTGAGCTGCCCTTCCTGCTCTCATATCTGCCGTCTCGCTGTTCTGCCTTCACGGAGAGAAACTTCACATTTTCTTTATACTGCGCTGCAAGTGTCCTTGATCCAGGATTAAGGTAAGGGCGCAGTCCCGGTCGGATAATGCGACGCCATGACGGTCCATTGATTGTCGTGTGTGACACCTCAATCGGGACTGAGCATTCTGCTGCGCAGTATAAACATGTCCAGATGCAGCCTAAGTCTTCTGCCACATTTAAGAAATGCTTTGTTTTGTATGGTTGTCCTTGCAAATCTTTAGCCTGAGAAATCTGCAACACCTGGGCTCTTTTGGAGATCTGGCTGAACTCCAAGGTCAGCAGCCACACTGGGTGGTGCAGAGGGCCACTGCAGGGCCGCTGGTCTTGAAGGCCGCAGATCAGAGAAAATGAGCTGATTCAGTTTGAAAAGCATGCCAGAAAACAGCCTTCTCTGTGCTCCCACCTCTTATGAGCAAGTTCCATTCTGCAAGGACTTTTTTCCTTTTAAAGTGATAGAGAACATTCTAGAATATGACTCACTGCTTTAATGTAAACAATGAGGCTAGAAAGCCTGATGACACAGGAATACTGAAATAGCTTTTTAAGTGCCGGCAGATGAGTCATTTTCCAAGGTAATTCTGGGACTAAGCAGAGAGCAGAACTCCTCTTCCACCTGCTATCTCGAAATTCTCTTTGCAAGCCACATGCCAACGCTGGGCAGGCCACGTGTCTCGTTTCAAGGCGAGAGCGGATGGCAAGAGCAGGTTCTGTGAGTCGAGGGCAGCAGCAACTGCAAGCCCACGGGAGCTTAGATGGAAATCATTCCTTGGCCTGTTAATAAGGAGCCTTGGCAGAACCTGGATAACTGTTGCAAAAATGAGATCTGCCTCCTTAAAAACTAAACAAATGGGTTACACCGTAGGCCTCTACAGATTTCATCAGCCTTCGGAAGCTGCCGCGTACGTGCATACATCTCTGTGTATATATACAGAGAGAGAGATAAGGAAAATTGTAAACCAAGGTTGGACCAAAGTGAAATCAGGACAATACGTGCTGAAGATAACTGCTGCCTGGAGGGCTCCTCCAACTTCTTTTACAATTCTCTGTCCTCTGTCCTCATATACAGCCTGCTTTTATATTTTATATACCATCTACGTGTGGGCAGTCCCTTGGTCTTTTCCTGCCTCTCGGTATTCAGTAGAGTATTAATAGCAGCCATGAAATTATATCTCTCCCCCCCCCCCCGCTCTCTCGGCTAGAGGTGCACTCAGAGCTCCTTATTCTCCTCCTCTGCTCTGTCCTTGGAGAAGAGGAAGAGTTGGTTTTTCTACCCTCCTTTTCTCACCCACTTGAGGGGACTCAAAGTGACTGACAAACCTTCTGTTCTTCTCCCCACAACAGAACACCCTGGGAGGTGGGGCTATGATTGCTCAGAAGAGAGCTGTGACTAGCCCAAGGTCACCCAGCTGGCTTCAAGGAGGAGGAGGAATAAGATCCAGCTTATATACACCACTTTCCTTACCCTTAAGGGGACTCAAGGCAGCTGACAAACCTTCTGTTCTTCTCCCCTCAACAGACACCCTGTGAGGTAGGTGGGGCTGTAAGAGCTCAGAAGAGAGCTGTGATTAGCCCAAGGTCCCCCAGCTGGCTTCATGGAGGAGGGCAGACTCAAACCCGGTATTCCCAGATAAGAGTCCGGCTCCCTGAGCACTAGACCAAACTGACTTTACTGCTAGTAAACAGAAATGGATGTGTGAAGCTTAGATGCTCTGGGCTAGTGCACCACACACATATACCTACAACACAAGTGGGAAAAGCCTCACAGTCTGGATTTCTTTATCAGGAAGAGAACTGCCTTTTTTTAATTTTTATTTTGCTATTACAGGACTGAGACAGTGAAGGCCAAATGGAAGCCCGAAAAATCCTGCATGTTGGGCATTACAAAGACATGATAAAAGGAGTCACTATTATATGGTGAAGATACGGGGGATGGATTACTAGGGCCATCCTCAACGGTCTATAATACATTTATTCATCTATAATCTCTGGGTTTTTTTTACATATCATCCTATTTTGTGACAAAAGGGACTTTTCTGAAAAGTGTGTGATTCTTCTTCGTGCACATGGAAAAACCACATCACCCGTGGAATTTTGAGGTGGGGCTCTGGAGGTCATAAAACTGCACAGAAGTTTCATCCAGAATGAAGTCTCTGGATATCCTTTAAAAAGGAAAGGAGCTCATCTAATTAAACGCTTAGGGGACCGTGCTTTCTGGGCAAAGGTTAGAGCATAAAGACATCGTTCTGAACCTGCACAGTGAAAGAGACAGCAACTAGCAGAGATGTGAACAAATCAAACGTAAGAAAAATTCATATTCGTTTGAATAGATCCCCTTCTAACGTGGTAGGATTCTATTCAATATGAATGCAAACACGTACGTATCCAATACGTATCAGATACATATCCCGTGACATACCCACTCTGAAAGTATCAATCCATGTCGAATTCACTCTGGAAGTTCTTCACCAGGGCTCTCACTCTTTCTGTTCTCTTTCCTTTCTACCTCTTTTTACCACCAGGAAGCTCAAGTTGGCAAAGGCTTTTTATCCTTATAATAAGCTTGTAGGCAGGAATTGATACAATGAGATTTGTGGCTGAGTGAGAATGTCCAGCTTGGCCTTCAGAACAATTCCTCCTGTTCTGATATCTGATACCAAGGGTGCTCAGAATAGCCCCTGTGAGTGTATTTCGGCCTTCCGGAGCTCTTCCTCGTTTCCATTATAACATGTGAACCTACAGAAACTGACTGCATCTTCCCCTGGGAGAGAATTAGTAGGGGGTTCCCTAAAATGTGACCAATGCCCCTGTTCTAATGCCTGTGAAGCATTTCTAAAAATACCCTGAAACTCAGTGCATCATCGTACAATAGTGATGATGCTGACTCTTCTGCCCATTGGAAGAGAAGGTCAAAATGGTTTCAGCATTACTGCCACGGGAGCTCTTATATCATCTGCGCAGAAATGGAACAGAAGGGCCAGAGGTCGAAGAAGAAATCAGCAGGGTTAATTTCTGATGAAACGCTCCAGAGTTTTGTTACTAAGCCCTACGTATCTCAGAACATAGCTTTGTGTTCACTAGGGCAGCTGGACATTTTAGAACCTGGCCTTAGAAGTCCTACAGGGCTTGTCTTAGATCAGTGACGGCTAACCTTTTGAGCTTGGTGTGTCAAAATTCACAAGAAAACCTAGCTTAACTCGGGTGCTGTGTCACTTCCAGAAATATCCATAATTTTGTGATATTTGTAGCTCTAGTAAGAAAGTTATATTTTTCATATATGTATTTTATTAAAAGCAAAAATGAATAATTCTTTACATTTGCTAAATCTTCAATTGAAAGTTGGTATTTCGTACACTTCAAGAACAAGCAAGCACTACATGCCCAGGTGCCAGGGTGACCAGGTGTGTCACCTAAAAGGGCTTGGTGTGTCACCTGTGACACGCGTGTCATAGGTTGGCCATCACCGTCTTACGATAGTCGCTTCATTTGTGAAGCACGCGGTTAACACAAATTGTAGTTCCTGCTCTATTCTCACTGCCATTCCAAGCTCTACAACTCCTTCCATTACCTGATCTCTATTAAGAGGAGGCGTGGCCAAACCAAGACCTACAACTGCCATCATTTCTAGTCATTGGTTAGACTGATGTGTACGAATATTTGTACTATTCGTTATTCATATGAATTCACACGAATCCAGACATTCACATACAAATCCAATGTCTGGACATTTGTACTTTAGTATTCGCACTAATATGGATGTTTCAGACGTTTGCACGAGGAGTTCGGACATTCATATGATGGTATGGATTCATACACGCCCCATGCGTATCCGTACGCATCCATACAGAAATGTACAGGATTAAACTGGGATGCGGAGTATCATTGGATACGCATCCGTACGTATCAAATATTCAAACAAATGCATACAAATGCATTCGTATCGAATTGCATGTCCGGACATTTGAAACTGCACATTCGTACAATATGAATATTCGAACATTCAATTCATTACGAATCGAACTGCGAAAATTGCATTTGTGCCCACCCCTAGCTTAGACTCTTCATGGGAATGTGAGATCAGCACCACTTTGAGGGCCAGAACTTGGCTGTCTTCTGAGCCGAAAAGCCAAGCATATGAAACAAGACTGTTTACCAAGCCTAAGAAAAGAAGCATGTGATATTTCATAGTGACGGGAAGAACAATGGACTCTTTTGGAAATTATGAAGGAGTCCTGGCCTCTTTTTCATATGGGTATCGTGGCCCAAACATCTTAACACTTACTGGATTTTTTTGGTGAAGTTCTTAGATACAATCCCTCCTTCTACTTGCTGCTCTTCATGTTTACCTGCCAAAAAGAGGAAGAAAAGAACTCAACAAAGGGAAGGAAATGCGTTTTTCAGTCTGTTTCATTATTAGGTCACTTATTGCATGCACAGGAATCCTCAAACCTGTTTTCCAAAACCCACAGATAGCTTTAAGCCCTACGTCACCCAATGGGAAAGGGACCTTGAAACATCTGGGCTGCAGCAGGATCATGAAAATCCTAGGCTTGTTTTGTTAGCTGAGTCTCGGTCATTTCTCTCAGGAAAAATAAGCCACACACATAGTTACGGACCTGAGTATTCAAAATATTTTGGAAGATGAAGGCTGAAGGTGTTGTGTTGACTCCACCAACCAACCTATGAACTTTCATCATCATGTCTTCCAGTTTCCTGGATGCTGCTTCCTCATCTATCAGCACCTACAAATTGGTTCTTCTTCCATCCAGCCTGGCGGCATTTCTGACCACGGGAGAGCTGCATTTAGTGGTGTTATGATGGAAATCCACGTGTTTTCAGTTCTTACTGTGACACCCAATTGCATACATAAAGGATGTCCAGTGAACTTCAGTGCATGTGTCTGCTGCCTCCCATGTCTCTAATGAGTATTATGGAAGGCAGAAATCCAACAGGCAAAGCAACCACCAGTACAATGGTGCTTACTTGAAGTGTTTTACTTGTCTGATAGAGCATTTGACCTTGGCTACTTTTAAACAATCTTTATCCTATATAAAGGCTAACAAAAAGGGAGATTATAAACACTACCAAAAATGAAAATAGCTCTAAACCAGAGGTTCCCAAACTTTTTTTCTTGTAGACCACTTTCAAAATTTTACTGATTTCGGTAGACCCCCTGCTGCTACATTTCTACCATATTCCCAAAACTCGTCAGAAAATGTGAAGGTTAGATCTAACGATGGAAATTTGCGTCACAGCTGAGTTCCAACCCTAAATTCGGAGTGGTAAAAAAAAGAAAAATAGTATATTTTCTTGTGTTCTATTTATTAAAATAATATGATTACAGACTTAACAGAATTAAAATTAAACAATAATGTAACAACTTCAACAATGCAAATCAACAATTAAAAAAATAGTCATAATTTTAATGGGAGGGATGTACTTGATGGATTGACAGCATCCTTACCTTCTTTAAATATTATCTGCCTACATTGATAGGTAAAGCCTATCGAAACCTGATAAATTTTCGTGGACCCCCACTTACAACTAGTGAACCCCCATTTTTTTCATGCCAACATAGACCCCCGCTGAGTCTCCCGTGGACCCCTTTGGGACCACCTGGACCACTTTGGGAATCACTGCTCTAAACCATGCCTCCTGTGAGATTTTGCTAGTCTTGATCACCTACTTAAACGTGGTTAGAAACTTGAGGCTTGTAATTGGGTCAAAAAAGGCTCCAGGTATGATTTCTGTTGCAGAAAATAATAGCTACTATTGTTTTAATACATACTGTTATTGTTTTAATGTTTGATTTTAAATGTTGTTACTCGCCTTGAGAACTCTGGTTATAGGGCGGGATAAAAATGTGAATAAGTAAATGAATACTAAACATTTGTTCTGGGGAAGCCTGAGTCAAAGAGGAGGACAAGCGATTTAAGTATTGAATCCAAGGCTGTAAACAAAGTTTGATTATTGTTGTGTATTACGAACACCAACAAAATATATATGGGGGGGGAAAGGATTTTGCTGGTTTTATCAAATTCCTTTCCCTTTTCATGACTACATGTATCAAAGCTATTTTTCTAAAGAAAATCTGTATTAATATGAATAGATCAAAAGTCTACAGAAGTTAAATTTCGTCAAATTTTACGCAGTATCAAAGTTTAGGTTTTTAGCGGCTGGGACTAGGGGTGTGTAGAATATTCTAAATATTCATTATTTGATCAAATTCGGCCAAATTTGGACATTCAAATTTAAATAGAGTGCCCGGACATTCATTTTTTAAATATTCGAACAAATACAAATATTTCAAAACAGTTTACATTTCGGCTCAATTTAGGAGATTTTGAACACAGCTGACCTCTAGCAAAGGCTCAGGAGGAAGCCCAAAAGCAGCAGAGGCAGGCTAGTTTCCAGTTCCGCCACTGCCTCGGATGTTTTCCAGTATGGATCTGAATATTATTGCGATACCCGTTTCCACGCTGAGTCCATGCCCTCTTCTGCTGCCTGTGGCACATGTAAAAGTGCTTAAATTCTCTGGCAAGGTCAAAAGCAGCACTTGACAGCTTGCACGCAGATGTTTTGAATCCCTACTGTCTCTCATTTCCTTGAGCTTGTAAATGGCGCCACACCTTAATCTCTCTCCCTCTGTCAGCATGGGAGTTGCAAACTTTAACAAAACGATTTCGTTGTCCACCCTTGCAACAAAAACGCCCACTTGGAGGATAAAAACATATTTGAAAATCTTGACTCCCACACTGATGAGGCAGACCGAATATTTGCTTTTTAATTTGCACACTGGGGTGAGATGGGCTTCACTCCTCCACCTGTATCTAGTGGTCAGTGAGCTGGACTCTTATCTGAGAAGAAGAAGAAGATTTGGCTTTTCTTCCCCACTTTTCTCACCCATTTAAAAGGACTCAAATCGGCTGACAACCCTTCTGTTCTTGTCCCCACAAAAGAACACCCTGTGAGGTATGTGGGGCTGTGAGAGCTCAGAAGGGAGTTGCGACTCACCCAAGGTCATCCAGCTGGCTTCGTGGAGGAGGGCGGAATCAAACCCAGTATTCCCAGATAAGAGTCTGGCTCCTTAACCACTACACTAAACTGCCTCACTAAAGGGTTTAATTCAGCACTCCCCCATGAAGCCAACTGGATGGCCTTGGTTGAGTCACAGCTCTCTTCTGAGCTCACACAAGCCCACCTACCTCACAGGGTGTCTGTTGTGGGGAGAAGAACAGATGGTTTGTCAGCCACTTTGAGTCCTCGTAAATGGGCGAGAAAAGTAGGGTAGAAAAGCCAACTCTTCTTCTTCTTCAACCTTTTAGCTCATGGACCTTATAGGGTTCAGTTGCTCGAGCAGAAGGGCCTTTCTTTCTGCACTCGCCAACATCCTTTGGTGTGGAATAGAGAGGGCACAGCCGCGGGCAGAGCGTTTATCGGTCTAGGTAGGCCAAAATGGCTGCATAGGTCAGGACAGTGGTGGGCCTTTTAAAAAAGTTTTCACAAGTCAATGGGTCGGTTGAAATTGATCCCCTAGGGGTTCCAAGGGCAGCAACTACAGAGCCCTGTATCAGGCTTTGAAGCTCATGTGATCAAACCTATCTATTGCGGCATGGTTGGTTGGTAGAGTAGGACTGGGCACAAATTGGAGGGGGGGAGTTCAATTTGTATCAAATCAAATGCAAGAAAATTCATATTCATTTGAATAGATCCCCTTCGAATGTGGCAAGATTCAAATTCGATACAAATGTTCGATATCAATCGCATATGAATCCCCTACATATTCAATACTTATATCCTACATATCCGCTCTGAACGTGTCAAATCTGCCCTGTATCCACTTTGAATCCACTTCAGATCCACTCTGGATCCACTGCAGATGTGACCGGTGCAGCCACTTTCCGACCTCCCCAGGTTCACGAATGTAACGAAGCTTCGTGCAAATGTTCTGAAGCATTTGATTCAAATCCGAAAGTCAATCTTCAAATGTACCAACATTTGATTCCAAGTCAAATGTTCGCATTGAGACAAATTCATATGACATTTTGAGTATGATGAATATTTGCACCCAACCCTATGGTAGAGAAGAAATGCCAACTGGATAGGATTAAAAAAAGACAGGTACAGGAATATTTGCAGAGAACTACAACTGGTCAGGAGGAAGAAAAATGCACAGAAAGATTTTTATACTGGAAGAGAAAACAGGGAAAGGAAGGAGAGCTTTTGCACAGGAGCAGAGAACAAAAAAAGGTTCCGTGGTCGCTGGAGATCATTTACACTGGTTAGGAAGGTTTGGACCAAACAGTTGTTTGTGAATTAGATATGGTACTTGGCTTGGCATGTCAGAACAACTGCAGAGGACGTGCTCTTTTTTTAGGTCGTTCCCTCCTGATGTGAAATTTAAGCTGATATACTTTTAAAACAGGAGGTAAGGCTTGTGTGTAGCTAAGTCCTTAGAGCTGATGGTTACCTATACATCACTCCCAGGAGAACAGTAGATACCACAAAGCTCCAGTAGGCAACAGCTGAACAAGATGGCCAGTTATAACAGTTTATGCCAGCAGAGCCCTAACTAAAGTTGAACTCTGGTGTTCACAGACAGAACGGGAAGCTGCAGCTATTGTGTGGGAAAGCATGCATTTTTGTTTATGGGCCTCATTTTACTTTCATGACTGATCAGAAATCATTGCAGCCTACACTGTCTAGAATAAGTTGACCATCAGCGCACTTAGGCCCTTTTTGCATGTGAAAGAAGACCCCATTAGGAACCAGATAGAGCTGTGACTAACCCAAGGACACCCAGCTGGCTTCATGGAGGGGAGTGGAATCAAACCCAGTATTCCCAGATAAGAGTTTGGCTTCCTAACCACCAGATTGAAGTGGCTCACTAGACCACTAGACCTGCGTAGCCTCAGGCCAATAGAGAGGTGGAGAGATTCATGAGGACATTGACAAAGGGTCTGCAGATAGCAAGAAGTTCTAGGCAGAGCATTAAAACAAGAATTTTACAATTTTTAGGGAATTGTACAGATGGTGCACTGAGCCATCTATAAGATTACCAGATGGCCCTCAACTAGTAAGGAGCTGGGAGAAATGAGGAAGACGGATGAAGAACAATATGCAGAGTTAAAAGAACAGATGAGAGAGCCAATATTCAACGTAGCAAACTGTGTTCTTGTTACAAATAGGAAATCTATAGGTAAGTTATATACATTTGTATCGTACCCTTCATGTGGAGGTCCCAGGGCAGATAACAAATGGAAAAGTGAAGATGGAAACATTTAAAACACGAGCCATCCAACAGTCGAAGGCTACCAGAGTAAAGAGGAAGCAGGAGAAAGAAGGCTAGTGAAGTTCAGGGTGTATCAGAAGGAGATGAACATGAGGGAGGAAGGAAGGAAGGAGAAGAAAGATGCACACAATCTCCCAGGTAGTATCTGGAGAGAGAATATCAAAAGCAGCCAGAAGATATGAAGGACTATGTTGTGTACTAAAATGTTTAATTATGCTGATGTTTTATTTATGATTGCAACATGAGGAGCATCTAATTTAGTATTTTGTTGGACAAAGGGAGGGATATGTAGTACAGTGAACCTGTCCAGGATTTCCTGAAAGGTTAAACCAATAGGACTACAGGTAAGAGTTACCTGGGTCATTTCCCTAACCCTAACCTCCTTAAATCTAGATTAGGATGATCCGGAACTTTGGGATCTGGTCCTCACCAAATCAGGTCCACAGAGTTCTGGATTGTCACGGAGACCCCATGCATCCGAATGGGGTATTCAGTACCCAACGGTACTGGAGGCTAAACGGGATCACCATGTGGATGTTGCGGCATGTCTCCTGAGGCCCTGATTAGGCCTGAGGAGGACATCTCGCCCAGGTGGCGTGGTGCAATTGGCCCATGTATGTGTCACTCAAGGGTTGCTTCCACTAGGCCTATTGCTTGAAGGCGTGTGGAAGTGTGCTCTGCGATCTGGTCTTCATGGGTGAAGACCGGACTGAAGACACCATTAAAGGGGTCCTCCGGTAATCCAGATCTAAGGTCCCGAAGACCCCATTAGGAACAGAATCTGGAGGTGCTCGTGTGGATGACACATTCTTCATGAGGTCTCAGTGGGGTCCTGGATGGGGGTCTTTCAAACTTGAATTGAATGTTTTGATATCAGTATGCTAACATTCAAACTAATACAAATGTTTCCGGACATTCGTACAAATAGTTCGGATATCTGTTAAGCTGGGGAAACCTATCAGATACGTATTTATTTGTATCAGATACGTATCCGTTTATATCAGATATGTATCTATTCATATGAGATACGTATCCATCCATATGAAATAAGTATTTGTTCATATCAGATACGTATCTATTCGTATCAGATACGTATTCATATCAGATACATATCAAATACGTATTCATTCATATCCGATGCATATCAAATGTCTGTACAAATACATATGAATAGATTCATATCAATTAGAATTTTACCACTTTCGAATGTGATCTATTCGCACAAATATGGGTTTTCAAACATTAGTTTCAAATTGAATGTCAAAAACACATTCATGCACTTGCCTAGTATGTACACCATTCAGAATCTATTTTGCATGTAGCCTTTTCAGATTTTAAAAGGGCATTTGACTCATGTTCAATCAAAACAAATAAAAATGTTTATTATAGTCTTAGACCCAAATAAACTAGAAACAGTGCAAACAAATAAAAACATAAAACTCTTTATAAAAGCACAGGAGAAGTCTAATGATAAGCATGTGAACTTTATACAAGTATAGAAGCCCTGCAAGGAAAGCAAGGTCTTTAAAAAAGAATTCAGAACTAAAATTTAAAATTATAGCATATTTTAAAGGTCAAGGCCAAAAACCTAGATGTCGCAAGTGGAACGTTGCCAGATGTCTTGCAACAGAAGTCCGGTCAAAGTGGTATTAGAGCAGCCGGGCCACTGAGTTTAGGAATCCTTTATGAGCTTTGGCATAAGCGTTACATAACAGGAGAATATGCTCAACTCATCTAATCACCCGAGTCTCAAAGTTGAACTAAGCCCTTCAGATCTTTCCTTTAGCAACATGTTGGGTGGAACGTTAAGCCAGCCTCTCGCAAAACCAATTCTGTTTGTTGATCATTATTTTTTTTTAAGTCAGGGGCATCTGAAATGTGTAACAGAATGAGAGACCAAGGGTCACCAGTCAACAGAGGCCCGTATATTTGCTTATTAATTCTTGTGCTGTGTTATCTCTTAATATTTGTTTCATCAGCACAGCGAATGATCCGAGGCCCAGCTGAAAGAGGAAGTTGGGACAGAGCATGAGATGGAGGGCCCTTTGAGCTACCATTTAAAGCAACAATTTGCTTATACTTTTAAAAACACAGATCTTAATTTAAAGCTAGAAACCAAACTTGCTACGGGATTTAATTAAAGGTTAGTACCTTTGGGTCCAAGTACCTGAAGGAGCAGCATCTTCTCATGGATAGTACTACTGCTTGCCATGTGCAGTCAACAAGAGAAGTGTGGCTGATAAGCACAGAGGGCAGGGTCTTCTTAGTAGCCACTCACCAGCTCTGGAATACCACCATCCCTTATGGCCTTTTGGGGAAATCTGACAACTTATTTCTTCCAGAATGCCTTTTCTTGCTCTTAACTCTTATTGTGTGACTGTTTTCAGTTTCTTGGAGTTGTTTTGCTGAATTTTACTGTTATTTTTATCCTGATTCTAAACGTGATTTTAGAAATGTCTTCATAGTTTTCGTAGTCTTAATATGTATTGATTTTATTTTAAACGTCCTTTTGTGTGAGTCACCCAAAGGCCTATGGGCAATGATGTGGAATTAAAATTAAAATTAATTAATCAACAGTCTTTTTTGGTAAGAGTCAACCTAAACCCATTTGGGCTGCTTTCTAGGCTATTAGCTGATGGGTTCTACACTAACTGAGAGTTGCCCAGTATTGGGAAATGGCACACCCCAGAACATCAGTGCTTGCTCAACTACGCAAAAATTAAAATCGTAATTAAAGGATTATGTCTGAATCATATTGTCTGAATCATTTCGCTCACTTATATTATCCCTTCAATCTTTTTCAGCTAGATGTTTACATAACTACTGGAAAATACAGGTTGGCTTTTGCTACCTGTTCTGTTCTCCTAAGAGGAAGAAGATCCCATATATGTTGAGACTTTGCCTTGGAAACCTGGGAAACATTACCTCATTGTTTTTATGGTATTCCTTTTAAGATGATATCAGACAACTCTTGATTAGGGATGTGCACAGATATTTGAAATATTCAAAATTTGATCGAATTTGATCGAATTCAGACATTCAAATTCAAATCAAATGTCTGTACATTTGAATTTAAACATTTGAACAAATGTTGAGTCTTTCAAATCATTCGTACAAATTATTCGGACATTCGTATGCGTATGGATATGTATGCATTACATATGTGTCTGTACGCATCTTATTTGTACCTGTGCACATTTGTACAGTTATGTATGGGACGAAAACTGGATGCATACGGGATAAAAATGGGATGTGTACGGATGCGTATGGATCGACATTCATATCTTCAAATACAAATTGAACATTTATACAAATAGATTTGAATGTAATCGAATCGAATGTGAATACATTCAAATTTTAAATATTTGAATCTTCGGATATGCGATTCAAATTGAATTGAAGCCGAAAATTGCATTCATGCACGCCCCTACTCTTGATAAAGTCAATTACAGAACTGATTCTGGGTCATGGGGATGATTTTTACATTATTTGATAGTAGATGAAGATTCTAAAATCACCCATCAGGTTGCAAAACTTCTGCCATATTGGTATTCAACCCCAGAAGCACCTGACTGAGGTTAGGTAATGCTGGTATTAAGTTGCCTGTTCTGTTTTCATTTTATCTTATCTAATTTGACTATGCTGTGTAGATTCCCTCCTGAAGGGCCATACGCCCTTAGAAAGTCCACTTGGATTTCTGTCCTTGGATGGATGGTGGAATCCACATCTTACATAAGTATACAGCAGACAGCAATTCTATCATTGATGTTCTTTGTGGTGGGATGTGAAAAGCCAGGATATGTGCATTTAAATTCATCCGTTCTCAGCTACATCTCAGCATTCCAACAATAAAAGCATCCACTAGAAATGGCACCTCATTCTCTCACCGTAAATGTGTACGTATGTGCTATGCGTGCTCTAGTATTTATTTTATTATTTATTTAAAATGTTTATATCCCATCCCATATCCTAAGATCTCTGCGCGGCTTGCAATAAAAGACGCATATACAAACAAGACATTAAATACATACCCCATTAAACAGTATTAAACAGCACAGTTAGTTAAAAGCTAAAGTAAAATTAAAATAGTGCACGGCTGAATTAATGCCCAAAGGCTTTTAAAAAAGAGCCAGATCTTTACTTGGCGCCTAAAAGTTAGAAGAGTTGGCACCAATCGGGCCGCCAAAGGAAGGGCATCCCGTAAGTGAGGTGCCACGGCTTAGAAGGCCCTCCCCCATGTCCTAACACAGCGGATTTCTCTTAACTGGTGGGACATGGAGAAGCCTCCCTACAGCAGATCTTGAACCGTGGGTAGATCCGTACGAGAGCAGGCGTTCCCTCAAGTACTGAGGTCCCAAGCCGTTTAGGGCTTTAAAGGGCCTCCTTGTAGTGGAGGCCAGCTACAAAAAAGAGAAACAAAGGGGCTTATGGGATCTTCGGAGTGTTTTTCTCTCAGCTGGTGGTTCTCTTACACAGCCCAATAGGCCAGTGAAGTCGACGTTGCCTCTTTCCTCTTTAACGAAGTAGAAGAAAGAATTTCAGTGGCGGAGGCTTATCATACAGGCCACAGCTGCTGAAATTGTCTTGTCTGTCCAGCTTTTAAAGGTGCAGAAGCTCAGATCTCCTTTCCACATGACACCTCTATGTCCACTGAATATCTGTGTCCATTATATGGATCTTTTTGCTGTGACCAGCCGGACTCTTGACGAGCAGAACAGCGCAAACCTTTGGTGAAGAAGCCTTGCTCCAACCGGTTAAATTAAATGAATTTGGATGTTATCAGGAGACCCCAAATTTCGAGACAGTGGACTTTTAAAGTTGTGATCAGATGTTTACTTAAATAAGAAGGAATGTCTTGAAGGTGTAGAAGACATTTCAGGAAAAAAAAAACCTTGCACAGCAAAAGAACTTAGAATTCAGTCATAAACCTAATATCCCTCAGAAATAAAACCGGGATTTTATTCGTTCCTTATTGGTGTGTTATTCCGTTTTACAAATTAATATTCCCTCCCCAGCCATCAGCAAATCTAGCGACATTCAATTTATTGATTAATCAAACTAAGTTTAGTAGCAGCACTCTTTTTTTCTACTTCAATTTTCTAAGAGCCCCATAAAGTTGGTGCAATCACATCTTGTCCTGCGTCTTCTGAAATCCCAAGTGGAGCCCCGTCCGCGCCATTACTCACCTGATACTTCCACGTAACCGTCCTTGGTTTTTACCGTCAGTTCCTCAGGCTTGAAGCTTTGCACGTTGACGCACACCTTCCACGGTTCCCCAGAAAAGACCGGGGGGCTGCTCCCAAAGGACGTCCCTTCTGGGTATCCACCAAATCTTGAACCATATCCCGGTGGGGAAAGGTTGGAGTTTCGGGCCAACCCCGATCTCAGTGGGCCTGGCCAAGCGGTGGTCAACCGTGAGCGGGCCCAGTCTGGCCAGTCCGCTGTTAGGTCCCCAGAGAAGGCTGGCATGCCAAATTCGTCATCTAACAGTCGAGAGGACAAGGTGGATTCTCTGAATGGGTCTCGAAGAGTTCTATGTCGCCCAGGATAGTGACACGAAAAAGGTAGTTGGCTATCGGCCATTATCTTCTCCTAGTTAGATCGCACGGGGAAAAAAAGGTGGACGAGGAAAAAAGACCAACAGATGTATACCCGGCTGGAATCTGTTTGGGAAAGAAAAACAGAGGCACAGAGAAAACTTTAGTTGGCTTGAGCAGCAAACAGCTTACAAAATAAATTAAGAGAACAAGACGGAAATTTCAGCTCTGAATCCTATCTCGATACAACCTGCTTTCTTTATGAGTTGGCTTCCCTTTCCCAACCTGGCACAAGAAAGCACTGCCTCAAAACAGCAAAGGACAAAGATCAGCAACGGCGATTCGTCTGTATTCCAGAGCTGCCGAAATAAATTCCTTGGCCGACGGATTAATGCTGAGACACTTGGTCTGCTCTTTCCTGATGAAGGAGAGCGTCCTCTCTTCTTCCCAAGAGGCACTTAAATAAATCTCTCGCCGAAGAGCCGAGAAGCTTCCTTAGAGTTCAAAGCCGCGGTCTGGGCTCTTTTTATACATACTTTATTGCTGAGAGGGTGTTGTCATTGGTGCCGCACAAGCTGTATTTTTGGAGGGAGTGAAACACCTCGGGAGAATTTCAGCTGCAACAGCTGATCTCATCCCAGTGGGACGGGCAGCCTCAAACGCAAAGAACCAAGTTTAGACAGCATGCCTCGCTAATCCCTCCCTCTTTCTCTCCTGAGCACCAATGATATGCAGCAGCCAGGCCAGTTATTCTTAGCACAGAGTAGCTGCGCCGGTCTCAGGTCACTTCTTGGGCCCTGCAAAACAACAGAGAGCCTGTGGCACTTTTAAAAGCCAGGAACGCTGGACGCTGCTTTGGTGCCATTCCAGCCAACGTGCGCTACAGTCGATGCAGGAAAAGAGGAGTATGGGCACAAGTTCTTTTTCATCCACTGCTCATCAAAGCAAATGTCCATCCATCCATCCATCCATCCATCCATCCATCCATCCATCCATCCATCCATCCATCCATCCATCCATCCATCCATCCATCCATCCATCCATCCATCCATCCCATCCCATCCCATCCCATCCCATCCGTACATTTTGCCAGATAAGAGACAGATCAACAGTTCTCCCTATCAGGCATTATACTGCATGTCAATCAAACTCCCTTTTCCTCTTTTGAAGCTTTTTCACTTCCCAGTTGGACAGAGGCAGGATGCCTCTAAAGGCCACTTGTTGGAATCTGAGAGCAGGAGAAGGTCTGCTCTTGTCTCTGCTTGAGATGCTCAGAAGCAATCGGTGGGCCACTGTGGGAGACTGGATGCTGGAGTAGATGGGCTGTGGCCTGATCCACCTGGGCTTCTCTTATGTTCACTTAAGAACCTAAGAACCTAAGAGGAGCCCTGCTGGATCAGGCCACAGCCCATCTAGTCCAGCATCCTGTCCCACACCGTGGACCACCAATTGCCCATGGGCCTCTCAGAGACAAGGGCAAACCTTCTCCTGCTCTCAAATCCCAGCAAATGGCCTTGGAGGCATCCTGCTTGTCCCCTCAGCCTGAAAGATGTACTTAGGCATCTATTCTAGTAGCCATTGCTACAGAATCCCTGCTTGCTACTTTGCAGCAACTGGATGCAGGTGTGATGAAAGAAAGCAGAAGGTGGTCTCTCTTAAGGTTACAGGTCTTTCCCTGTTTGAGGGGAAGTCGTATTGGTGGACAGCTGGAAGTTCCGGATCTCCTGCATGATCTACAAGACTTGAAATTGTTACACTGTGAAAATGTTTCCTGCTAATTTAAGCTGATTTATGGTCTTAAATTCAGTTGGGGTAAAGCAGCGGTTCTCAACCTTCCTAATGCTGCGACCCCTTAATGGAGTTCCTCATGTTGTGGAGACCCCCAACCACGGGGGTAGAGCAGTTCGGAAGTGGGAGGGAAGGGCAGCGGGAGACTCATCGCGACCCCTCTGAAAGGGTAGTTCGACCCCCAAAGGGGTCCCGACCCCCAGGAACAGGTGAAAACAAACCAGCTAACAATGTTGCAGGTAAATTTTTTTTAAAAAAGCACTGACAGCTGGGTGCAGGCAATGTTCCTTAAATAGTGCTGATTTTTTATGTGGATTACTGGAGCCTATTAACTGCACACCTATATATCACCTGAATAATTGTGCAATGGTTGGAGACCACCGGTTGTCTGAGCATTTCTTCTCTTTGTGTTGTGGTGGAAGAGAACTGGAATTAAGAGACCTGTAAGTTGTGCTAAAGGGTGGAGCACAATAAATACCTAAAGCAGGGAACATTTAGAAAGCGCCGCATTTAGAAGATAAAAGGGACTCCATCATCGGAGCTTTACAAGATCCAGTCATTACAACCACCCCTGAAGGCTCAGGCACACCCATCTGGCATCCAGCCTGCCTAAAATCACCTGTGAGATCATTATTGCCTTTTGCTGGAATTTGGCACACCCAATCCTTATTAAAGCCTGGTCCCTCCAAGAAAAGTTGGACCACATCACAACCTGTAAAGTGGGTGTTGTCACACTTTGGAAAGGATATAGGAGAACTGGGAAAAAATTCAGAGGAAGGCAACTAAGTAGAATAATACTTAATCAATTCAAGTTTGACTTGCTAAGGTATAATCGTATAAAGAAGAAGAGGAAGAAGAGCTGGCTTTTCTACCCCACTTTTCTCACCCATTTAAGGGGACTCAAAGTGGCTGACAAAGCTTTCTATTCTTCTCCCCACAACACCCTGTGAGGCAGGAGGGACCGTGAGAGCTCAGAAGAGAGCTGTGACTAGCCCAAGGTCACCCAGCTGGCTTCATGGGGGAGGGTGGAATCGAACCTGATATTCCCAGATAAGAGTCTGGCTCCCTAACCACTAGACCAAAAGGAGGCAGTATATCTCTGAAGGCCAGCAGCTAGGAGACTTATGAGCAGAGCAAGATCTGTACTGATGCTCCGGCTGGAGGTTTCCAGACGCAACTGATTGTCCCTATGAAAACAGACTGCTGACTAAATGAGCCACTGGCCCAATCCAGCAGGAGCTTTTTTGATATTCTTAAGAGACCAAGAGTATGATGTAAGTTTGGCTGACATCTCAGCCAAATTCACTAAAAGCAGAGGTGGACGTGACAACTTGTTTCATCATCTCTATGCCCTGCTCTTTTGTCCAGAAAGCAGGTGAAGCCCTTAGCATCAAAGGAGTCGTTCGTCCCTATCATGTTTCCTTCTCTCCAAGCTGGAGAGAACTGGAAAAGTTAGATTTTCCTGGTGCCGCAAAGGAAACAAAGATAATATCAGGCAAACCTCTTGAGAAGTGAAACTAGAGAGGCTCTTGTGTTGTGCAGTAACTAAAGGGTGGAATCATCAGTGGTTGAAATCCCTACTCAGCCGCAAACTCTCTAATTAGTGCATTTTGGGCAACATCCAGATGTCCATCTGTCTGGATGCAGCCTTAGTTTAGCCTATCTCACAGCATAAAATAAGGAGAACCATGTCTATTGCTTGAACTCCTCAGAGGAAAAGCAGGGCATACATTTTTTAAAAATGAATGAAAATAAACACATTAATTTAAAAATACGAAGGGAAAGCCTATGTGCTTCAATAAGATTGCATATTTTCCAAGAAGGTGATTTTTTCAAGGCTATATGATTCCCCCCCGCAACATAAAATCATAAGAGGAGCTCTTCTGGATCAGGACACAGCCCATCTAATCCAGCATCCTGTCCCACACAACGGCCCACCAATTGCTCGAATGTCCATCTTTGAATGTACCAACATTCAATTTGAATTCAAATTTGTACAGATGTTGAATATAATGAATATTCATGTACACCCCTATCCTTTTAGCATGAACTGTGGCCAGCTCCAATGTACACAGCATGCGCTACGTGACTTCCGAGACATCAAAGTCCTGGAAGAAGAACTGAAAGCCAGTGTACCGATACAAAAGTGAACGAACCTCTTTTTAAGCCATTTTTATGCACCGATGTTAAATATGGCAAGAAACACTTAGGCACTTTTATATACTTTGATTCTGGTTGGTGACTATACAAATTCAACAGAATAAAGACAGATCAAAGCATTTAGAATCTTGTGAGAAAGCTTCTTTATCCTTCGTTGAATAGACAACCGTCTTCAGGATGCGAAAGCCACGGTTTTCCAGCAGCAAAACTAAGAAGCTTTTCCAGCATGAAACTGCTGACCTTGAGTCTATTGACAAGCTAAATCCATATTTAGAGAACCCCAGAAGACCTATGGCTGCACGTGCCGAACGGGCAGAGCAAAATGTTTCGTTTACTCTCTGCATCCAACTTCTGCCAATGATGATTCCGCGCCATTCCCTTGGCAAAGGAGTCAAAAGGGGATTTGCTATTGCTTTCCTCAAAAGAACACGGTGAACTTGGGGCCTTCTGTGTTCAAAGCTGCTGTTCCTACAACAAACACCCAAACCACACGCACCCTTAATCTGACAAATTTTGACATTTGAACTTGAACGCGAATTTTCGAAAATCCAATACTCATTTTCAAATGATTTGAATGTGAAGAGTCCTGTCTGTCGTATACGAATCTGCCCGAAAATTATCCGTACCTTGCGCTTAAAATACGGGATTAAAACGGGATGCGTACGGGATAATACGGGATGCATACGTATTTTTTCAGCATGTGCACAGATACGTATAACAGAGACGAATGCTGTCAACATTCATATCTTTAAATACGAATGTATGGATTAGAATGTTATGGACTTGAATCGGATTTGGATCTTAAATATCCGAATCGAATAGGATTTTATGACATCTGAATCTACTTGGATTCGAAGGTCAAAAATACATTCGTGCACTTCCCTACCCTTAATCCATATTAAGGGTCCGTTTGGTACACGTTCTGGGATTCCGTATCTGCACATGAATATCTCCTGCTTGGCCTGGCTCTGTCTGCCTAATCCAGATAAAGGTGACTCATCTCTGGTAGTACCGTTGGCCCTTCCTGCCCTTGCCGGGCTTTAATCCTGGTCAGTGGGTCTGGAGTACCTTGGCCCACTGATCCAGATTAGCTCATGCTGACCTTGCAAAGCTCATGCAAGCTTCTTTACAGCCTAGGAATGAAAGGCTCCCACCAGTAATCCTGAACATGGCGGCTGGACTTGTGCACTTTCAAGCTCTGGCAGTTACCAATTAAACGGGACTACAGAGATCCAGATTAAGAGCCGGGCCAGTGAGGGGTGGGGGATCTGCGATCCACATTATGGGTGTACAGTCGGACCCCCGTATCCACCGATTCGGTAACCACTGTTTCAGTTACCCACTGTTACTGGATCAGCCCACCCCGACCCCATAGGTGCCACCCAGAACTGGAAGGCTTATTTCGGCCTCCGTAGAGCACTGGCATAGGCGCGTGACGCCACCGGAGCCCATCCGAAAATGTAAGGAGGTACGTTGGAGGCGTCCAGCGGCGTCGCATGCCTGTTCCAACACTTTCTGGAGGCCAAAATAGGCCTCCGGAGGCCAGAAAAGCACTTCCGGTTCTAGGGTTACCCGACTGAAGAACCAGAAGGCCAGTTCACGATTATCCACAATTTCAGGGACCCACAGTAGGAGCCGGAACATATTCCCAGCGGATATGGGGGTCCAACTGTACTACACAGACCCTCATTCGGATTAAGGAACTGTGCAGACAGGACCTTTTAATCGGTATTCCCAGAAGGCCCTGGATCGGAACACACAAGGCTGCCTCTCATGCGCAGGATCACCTGTGGGTGCTTTTCAGCGGGGTGCCACCGAACAAAAAGCACACACCCTCTAGGGCCCTCTAGCCTTTGGGGGAATCAGAGCGCATGGCGGCAAGCATCTCACCGGCGTCACCACCAGAGGGCGAGTTAATCCAGATGAGCACCATTCATGCAGACAGTGCTGATCTAGCCCATGCCACCCTGCCATCGGGGTCAGTGCGCCGGGCTATTCCAGACTCACTGATCCAGATTAATGGCTGGTACATTCTCTTTAATGACTGCTGTGGTGGATGGTCTGGGATGCTGTGACTTTGGATAAAAACTTCACCATTTTGAGTCCTACTCTATGGCAGTTCTTCCTTCCGTATCTTTTGAGCGCAGCTGTGCGCCTAACAGTCCAGAACAAGCTCCACAAAGACAAATGTATTTATGGCTGTGCTCACACTTAAGGTTCAATCCGGCTTCAGTCCACTTTCGGAGCGAGAGAACACATCAGCAAAGAGACAAGCTGTTTTCTTTCGGTGTTAAATAACTCAGAACATTATTCACCTTTGGGAGAGAGAATGTAGAAAGAAAATGACCGGCCACTTTGCTGCTGTGTTCTCTTTCTTATCCTGAAAGTGAACCGAAACCAGACTGAGACTCAGGCTGCGGTCACACTTCAGGCTCAATCCAGCTTTGGTCCACTTTCAGAGTGAAAAAACACATCAGCAAAGTGACAAGCCATTTTCTTTCACTGTTAAATAACTCAGAACATTCACCTTTTTGGGATAATGTGGAGAGAAAATGACCGGCCACTTTGCTGATGTGTTGTCCTCTCGCTCTGAAGGCGGACTGACGCCGGATTAAACCTCTGGTGCGACCACAGCCTAGGACGCAAAAGGTTCCGTTTCTCTAGCTGGTACTTTTAAGTGCCTCCAGAGGCTACGCGTTTCACACGCAAGAAACCGCCCCAAAACCCTTGGGGATGATGCATGCGACGCTAAGGTATCCCCAGCTGTTTGCTATGTACCCCTTCTAGATCACTGATGAGTAAATTAAAAAGCCCCGGGGGGGACCCCACTTTTCGCCTCTTCCTTCCACCCGGGGAACTGGCCACTGATTGCTGCTCCCTGCTTCCGATCCTTCTGCCAGTCCAAACGGCACAGACGCGCGCTCATCACCCGCAACAGCAGCGCAAGGCACCGAGTGGTTTCGGCGTCTCTCCTTACCTGCAGGCCTCGGTCACGAGAGCGAGTCTAGTCCACGATCGGGTCCGGCGGCAGCAGTTCCCAGAGGGGACGTCCAGGGACGGGCTCCGCCTCGCCTCGCCCTCCCGCTGCAGGGAAACGCAGCACCGCTGAGTCAGAGGCGCCGCCGCCGCAACGCCCGTCCAGCAATGCGGGCCGACGGCGCTCCCGTCCCGTGGCAGGCGGGCACACGCAGCCGACGGGGTTCTTCCCAGGTGGGCAGCGGGACGCGGGAGCCACGCGGGAGCCGGGAGAGCTGCTTTTGGGGGCGCTGGCTGCTGCTGGTCGGCTTGGAGGGACAGATCCGCCCCCCTTTCCTTTGGCGCCTCCCCAGCGTCAGATGCGCATTCGCTGCCCAGCGCTGTCGGGCTCGGAGGGAGGCGCAAAAGGGAGCCCGGCACAGAGGAGGAGGAGGAGGAGGAGGAAGGGCGTAAAGCGCACAGGGCGGCACCGTGAAGGTTGCGGTGGGGCTGCAGTGGCTTCGCGTCTTTGGCCACAACGGGGCTGCGTTCACACCTACGTTTTAATCCGGCTTCAGTCCGTTGTCAGAGCGAGAGAGAACGCACCAGCAAAGTGGCCAGCCGTTCTCTTCCAGCGTTCAAATGTCTCGGAAAATCCACCTTTGGAATAACGTCTGTTTGCTGTGCTGATGCGTCCTCTCGCCCTGAAAGTGGACTGAAGCTGGATTAAAATTTAGCTGTGAGCGCAGCCGGAGACACAGGCTGTGGTCACATCTAACGTTTAATCCAGCCTCAGTCCACTTTCAGAGAGAGAGAAGGCACCAGCAAAGTGGCGAGCTGTTTTCTTTCAGACAGCAGGGCCCTATTCTGGGATATAATCCAGAATAAGGCTAAGTGAAGAAGGGCCCCTGATCTCAGTGCATGTGGAGTGCGGTCACTGAGAACACCTCTGCTCTCCCCTAGAATTTTCCTTTTAGCCTGGTGAGGATCTTTCTGGAGAAGATTTCAGATAATGAGTCCTCAATCTTGTTTGTCCTACAACTATATATCAGGAACATTTTTAGTTTTCTTCCCAAACACTTTCACGAGCTAGCCGCACCTCCTTAATTTGGAGGAGAAATATTTCTCTGTCCTTTTTGCTTTGCTCTTGTCAGTCATGAGTCATTGCTTGGGCTGACTGGTGATTCTGACAAATTTCACCAATTATTGCCATTCCTCCTGGGTTTTAAACCTTTGTGCCAGGTTTTAATAGAATTTCTTATTTTCTTGAAGAATCTTTTTATTCCAAGGATTTCCTGCCCCGTCTGATACTTTGTGGCCCATTCCAGGCAATTCTCCATTTTTAAAGCCATTTGCCCAAAAGGTCCTACTTGTGAGTATCTTTGTTGGTACTACATGGTTGACAAAAAGCACTTTCCCCCCAACCAGTAAATCCGAGCACATAACTCCGAATATCAAGACAATGTTAAGTCTCTATATCAATTTCTATGAATTAAATTGGAGTGAACAGCTGTAAGATGTCTATTCTGGAAGACTACGGGGATGTATTCCCAAATAGATAATAAGCTTTGAGACCCTTTTGAGCGCTCACCGTTCCCGAATTTTGTAAAGATCCTGCAGTTTCTGAGGATTAAAGTTCCCGAAATGTGGATTATCTATATCTGGATGAAAAGAGGTCTCACTGCTGGATTTAGAAATACTTCACTTTATTTAGCAAAATGGAAACGCAAGTGGTTTTTGGGGGGAGGGAGCCATGCTTTAGGGGCGTTCTCCTCACTTTCCCCTGACCCAATGAGAAGCCGTGATTTGTAGTCCCCTCTTTCCCAGGCTCTTCATTACAGGCTAAGGAAGTCTACCGCTGGCTGAAAGGGGAAGGGAAGGAGGTGAAAAATGAACGGAGCCCGTAGTAGTTAAGGCACGCACACAACAATGTAACAAGATCAGACAAATGTAGCAGGGATGGGAGTGAGTGAAAGTGCCCAATTTCAATAAGAGGGACCTGCTGGCAGCTATCAGACTTTGGCAGCAAAGTGTGTTGGCTTTGTGTAAAAGGCTGCCTGCTCCCTCCCTCCTTCTTTGATCACCTCTGTGATCAACCCCTTTTGCCTCACTCTCTGCCATTTTGTGCTTCTCTGATCAACCAACCTAGCGCAAAACATCATTATAAGGAAAAGTAAACTTTAATTTTCTACTGTCTTGTTAACGTGAGAAAAAAGCTGTGCTATACTGAACAAAAACCACTGCCAAAGGACTTCATGATCTCATTCAGAGGCAGGTTTATATAGAGTGTGAGGTTTGAATTGCCTGCCCCAATGCAGTTAGGGTATGACAGTGTCTAACTGCTGACTGCATGAGAGAGGAGAGGGGCTTTCTCCCCTGCTGGGCACTGAAGACATAATGGGGAATGTGTCTTCCTGCTTTTATAAAGTGTTTTTTAAAAAATCTTTTGTTTTACAAAAAAGGCTGGTGCAATTTTTTTGTAGAATGTTCAGTCACTCTCAACACGCTTTTATCAATAATTGTGCCTTTAGACACAGAAAGTTCAAAGATCCTTAGTAAACAATAAGTCAGAAGTTAAACCTGTCTTTGTCCTCTTCTTTTTTCAACAGTCTGTGCTTTTAATTCATTACAACAATCCTTTCCATAACTGGGAAACCCTCAGAAACTTTATTAGCCTACAAATCATGCCAACATTGTCCTTGGTCAGAAACAAAGGGAGTTTTCATTAGCAAAAAAAAAGCAGGTACCTGGAGAATACCAAACTTGGGGAAGGAAGTTTTGAATGATCAACAAAACAATGCAAAGAACTTCTCATTCCTCAGAAAATTAAAAATGTAGATAGTCCCAAGTCTTCACGGTGGCCTATAAATCAGCCATGAAAGTCTTCAATTCACAGCAAAGACACTTGAGTCAGAAACATAAGAGGATAGCTACCTTTTCGCTTATGAAGGCATTTCTTTCTGGAAATATTACGTCTTTCAACTTCTCATCTCACTTTTATCAGAAGCCATAAAATATAATACAAAATATAATACAAATATAATCCAATATATGCCTATGAGACATATATTATGGACAATTTAAAAGTGGAAAGCATTTTAAGAGACATACATTTTCAGTCATCTTTGCAAACAGCATTCCAAAAAGGGCCATGGCTTGACTGTGAGCATGTGCTTCGCGGAGGATTCTAGACTCAATCCCAGAATCCTCCAGGAAAGGATGGAAAAGACCCCCGTTTGATACTCTGGGGAGTTGCTGCCCATCTTTGAATGCAAAACTGACTTAGCAGCAGACTTATTTGGCATAAATCATCTCCACAAATTCCACAATCCATGTCTCTCACTTGAAAAAAACAATCTTCAGTCTCTTCGTTCCCACTGTTTTTAAGTTATTCCTGGAACTGGGCTTTTAATCAAAATGACAAATCTTCCCACTTACAAGAATGTATACAGGCCGTGATGTGATGATGCCTATAAAATGGATATCCCAAGGAGATTGTTTGGGAGACTAAAGGTTGCCAACTGCAACACAAACACATACCTGTTGGAGGTTTTTTTTTGGGGGGGGGGGAATACAGCAGAATGCCAGAACTGCCTCTCAGCTGCCGGGGGTGGGTGGGGTCTCACATGGATCTAACTGACAACACTTGATTATTATCTAGGTGCAGCAAATAGTAATTGCAAGTTGCTGAGCACACAGCATGCTCAGGCAGATGAGGAAAGAGAACCGACGCTGACCTAAGAGATGTCGAAGTCAGGGCACGTTGAGGCCCCAGGTGACATACTGAAGCTCAAACAAATGTCGACGTGACGTCAATAAAGCTTGTTGCATTGTTGCTTACAGGTGAGCTAGCCCAAGGAGAACACTGGTTGCGTGGACAGCACTGTTAAATAATCAAACTAAGGTTTAGGTTGGGGGCAAAGCAGACACCACACAGCGATTCCAGAGATAAAAAAATATTTTGGAAGCAATTTCACTGATACCATCCATCAGGTAATAAAAACAGCACAGCACTCCGAGTATCAGTACTGGGGACGCCCTCGGCTTCCCCTGCCAACTGGTTTTACAAGGCTCTTGCCTCTTAGCAGGGCCCCCTCCCCAACAAATCAGCTATTCCGCAGGAAACAAGAAGTGTCCCGGCTATAATGCCGTGACGCGTCAAGGCTTGTGTCCTGCCTTGCGTGAAATAGAACAGCAATGTTTGCAAATCTCCTTCTCCAAGCCCAGTCATTCTTCCGATTCATCCTCCAAAGGGACCATCAACAACAATAAACAAAACGCCGCCTTGTCCATCGATGGTGTATACAAAGGACGACAAAATACCACTCTACTCCCAGCCGAAGCTCCAAACTAGTGACCAACTAAGACTCCTCGAACCACACTCTGTATAACCACCAGAAACTTCAGGGCATGGCTGGATTTCAGGAAATATTTTAAGAAGTTTTCTGCCCGCCTGGATAGGGCAGGGTTGCCTCGTGCTATCTGTTTATTGGGCACAAGAGTTGAATTTTGTCGGCTCTATGTGCGGCAACCCTCAGCTCTACGGACTCCTGTGAAGCCTGCTCAGAACCACCATGCTGGCATCAGGCAAAACAAAAGAAGCTGAAAAACCATCTCGTAATATACAGATGGAAAGGCTGAGAATACAGTCTTTGGAAACCAGAAAACTAAAGTCTCAGGCTGAGCTCCATGGTATGGTTTAGGCTGACGAGAGGAAGACAGCAGAAACTTTGCTCTCAAAGGACCAGGGGAAAAACGTTCTTCGGTTGACAAAATTCAACACGAGGCAACCGCACGGCTCCAAAAACGAGCTGCCGATTGTCTTTAACGTATTGCGGTCATGCGGCTGAACGCCGGCGGATCACATAAGCCCCTCTCTGCAGCTGACCCAAATAGATCCTCATTTTGGTGCTGTCGCTGGTTTTCCTCACCCAAATCTGTGGAATAGAAAAAGAAACGTTTTTCGAGAACAAAAAAAAAAATCACTGTGGTTAAGATACTCCATCAAGATATGAGGAAAAACTTCCTGACAGTGAGGGCGATCAGTCAATGGAATAGGTTGCCACAGGAGGTGGTGAGCTCTCCTTCACTGGAGGTCTTCACACAGAGGCTGGACCTACACCTGCCTTGGATGGTTTAGGGCAGTGGTTCTCAACCTGGGGGTCGGGACCCCCCCTTTGGGGGTCGAATTACCCTTTCAGAGGGGTCGTGAGCAGTCTCCCACCGCCCTTCCCTCCCACCTGCCAGCTGCTCCGCCCCAGTGGTTGGGGGTCTCCACAACATGAGGAACTCCATTAAGGGGTCGCGGCACTAGGAAGGTTGAGAACCTCTGGTTTAGGGAATCTTGCCTTGAGCTCAATGGCCTTAGAGGTCCCTTCCAACACTATGACGCTATGAAAGCTCTTCAGAGCATTTGGGGAAACAAAATACAATTTTACTTCAGAAAACAAGCAATAATAATAATAATTTTAAAAACTACATTCTCTACCCACTGTGTTTCCAGGCACGAAGGTGACTACAAGGTAGGAATGCTCAAGGGTTGCCCTTCAGATTTTCCTGAACCACAAGCCCTAGCTTGATACTGGACTGCTGGCACGGAGATGCAGTTCGGGAACATCGGGAGTGATGCAGTCCATACTCTAGTTGTCGTGCTACACGCCAGTCTTAAGACTTGCAAGTTACAAACTACTACCTAAATACTACTAACAGAGCTCCAAATGTTACTGAATTTCAAATGCCACTGGCACCAACCAACAAGGACATGGACCTTGCTCGTGTTTCAGTTGCTGAGTGCTGGGCCCACAAGGATAGGCTGGAGGCCTGTCAGCTAGATGAGAAACCAGCCTTAGATGTGTTTTGTAAGGCACTGTGGAGCAATAAACACGTGTGCTGTTAGTACAGGAAGGGAAATAACTCGCTGAACTTAAGGGCATCACTATGACGAGACTCTTTCTTTGTTGAAAAAGACATTTTGAATAATAGCCGTAACAGAATCTGAGCAAGGAAACATGTTTTCTTGTCCACTTGTTTGAGTTTGTAAATTTGCCTGAAGCGTTTCCCTCTGAACTCTGTTCATAAAAACAGTATTAACATTAGCCTTATTTTCCTGTCATAATACAAAGGATTGCTGAATAAGATATCCTTCGTTGGTGCTACGTGGTTAAATAATAATAGGTATTCCACTATTTTATAGCCAGCTACACAGGCCCTCTCAACCTGATACCTCTAGGCATCTTATTTCCCCCTTGATCTCCCAGGAAACAGCCTATAATTCCAATATCCTGCTTCACATGTCACTGGGAACCATCTGCTTCACTCTCCTTGCTTCTTGCAGAACAATATGGAGGGTGAATGCATCAAGATGGAAGTCAAAGCTACGTTGACATTAATCCTCTCTTGGGATGTACACAAATTTTTTTTGACATTCTATTCGAATCGAGTACCCGAAAATCCAATCCGATTTGAATCTTTTACATTCGAATTTAACAAGATTCAACTCGTGTTTACCAAATTTGAACCTATTCATTTGAATTTTTGATTCAAATCTGCACATATGTCGACAACATTTGAATGCGCCCGTATGCATGGTTACGCATCCCACCCGCAACTGTACGCATCCGTATGCATCCTGTAGTTATCCCGTATGCAACCCGTTTTTGTCCTGTATGGATCTGCACAAATGTGTACAGACGTGGGAAAGATGCGGATCTTCAAGTACGCATCGTGTACGGACCCATTCACATATGAGTGTCCGGATAGAATAGATCCAAAATTCAAAATTCAGTTCAAATGTTTACATTCGAAATTCAGGACACTCTATTCGAGTCTGAATGTCAAAATTCGGCACCTTCGATCGGATTACGAATTCCTATGAATATTCATGCATATCCCTAATTCTTTCCACTTTAGTTTCTGAGTCCTGTCATCAGATCTCTGAGCTGGCGTTTGCCACGTAACTAACGAAACAGAAACCAGCTGAAGAACCCAAGGCCTGATCCAGGTATCACACCTGCTCCCTTAGTTGAAAAAAAATGGGCTGTTCAAAAACTCCACACGAAAGATGGAAAAATCATCAATAAAAATATACTAGAGGCCAGATCCAACACACAGCCTAGATGAAAAGTACTACAATTTTGTGGCTAAAACGGAAGGCTCACATACCTCATTGGCGCCCACAGAGCTAATAACACAGCTGATTTTAGTATTTTCTTTCGACTCCAAATAAATAGCCTGGCTTTTGTGATACCTGCAAGTAAAAATGTGAAAACATAAGGCTATTTAATCTCTGGTGGAACTGGTAGGAATCCTTTCCTCGGGTACTGATCAGAACAATCTATGTATCTCTAGCGAGGTAAAGAGGCATGACTCTATAAGCCAGAAGTGACTTGCATGTGGCCATTCAGATTTTGGGAACTAAAACTTCCAGCAATCCTGGCCAATGGCTCAATAGTCAAGCAGAGTGGGAGTTGTTAGCTTAACCAACATTTGCAAGGCCAAACGTCACCCCTTTGTTTCTGAACTCATCACATTCATAAATGGCTCTCTGACTTGCTCCCCCCCCCCCCCCCCCCGGCCATAGGAATAACTTGTAATGAACATAACTCCCAAGTAAAAGAAATTCTTGCAAATAGCTGAGGGACCATCTTTTAACTTTCTACCAATCTTTCCTCCTTATGCACTGTACGTTTGGTTCCTGTAGTATATTGAAACCACGTGCAGTTATCTCCTACCTTTTACACATGATTCTGCAGTCTGATTCTACAACCCACACAAAACTACATGCAGACCTCACCTTCTCCAACATGCAAAAGTAGAAAATACATTCAAGTAGAAACATGGATCCCATTTGGTCCCAAATCTGCATGCAAGGGAACCTCTGGAACATGCATAAAGAGGGATGTCCCAATTTTCCAAATGTACATAAGAACATATTAAGAAACTGGGCATAAGGAGAGACAACTCTGTGATATAAAATATTCATTACACTCTAAGAAACAGCTTAGAACTGGTATTCTACAGCAGGAGACCCCAACCTTTTTTGCACCAGGGACCAGCTTCCTTTTCCACGGCGTGGCGGGGACCGTGGCGGACATGAGAGCTTGTTGCAGCGGTGCCACAGACCGGCAAGCCCCCCACTGCCAACCGGTGGTTGGGGACCCCTGTTCTAGAGATACAATGCTAGTCTCCTAAAAATTATGATTTCCAAAAACTATCCGCATTGTACGCTTCTGCAAAGTCAAGTCTTCTCTTAATGTGCAATAATATTAATGGTTTCTTAAAGATTTTAAGATTTTTTCCAATAAAGATTTAAGATTGAAAGATTAAGATTGAAAGATTTAAGATTTAAATATTAAATCTTAATATTTAAGATTTTTTCCAATAAAGATACATAGGTAGTCACATTATATAGATTACACCGGTTAGTGTTTTAAAAAAGCAAGTTTCTTAAAACTTTATCTACATCTACGTCTTAATATTTAATTACCGCAATGGTGACATTCAACTGTAGAAAACACTGAAATGCAGCTAGTTTTGAAGGACCTGGACAACTGCTCGCCCACAAGGCAGGATGGAGGATATGGAATTTACTGGCCACCCGTAAGGGTAGACAGGATGTCGTTGCATACTGAAAAGGCTGCAAGAATTTACAGCTATTCGATACTCCAAGCACCCCTCAGCAGAAGATCAGACTGGTCCAGGCAAGTCACCAGATCATCAAGTTAACACCTGACACTAACCCAAGAACTGACCGAACATTTCATTTAAACCAGACCCAGATCTGCATACCTCCAGAAAACAGTACTTGCACACTGTGTAAAAAAAAGTGTTCTCTAATGAATTTATTGCAAATCAGTCTGACTAGGTGTCATTCCAGTAATTAGCAAACAGATGAAATGTTTGTAAAAGAAGTGGTAAATTGCAGGCATGGTGTTCCCAAATGAGATCAAAGCCCCTGAAAACTCCCAGGCTTAGGCCCCGATTCAATCAGGATTCCTCATCCCTCTGGTTTTTAAAAAACAGCCTTGTGCTGTTTCAACATATCATCAGAACAGACGTGCGCTCCCACATCAAAGCTTACCATCTTTTATCGTAGTAAAGTTTGCCATCTTCTATCCTGGCTTCAAACCGCTGGGCTGGGGACTCGGCAGGGGTGGCTGGGAGATGTTCTGGTGACGAAGGCGATGCTGGAATAGAAGAATGGAAACAGTGCAGAGTTTGACAGGTAGCTGTCACCTAAGGCAAGAACTGTGGGGATTATCAGGCTAAAAATGTACAGTTAGTGTAAGATTTCCTACGGCGAGGACAGTGCTGGAATTTTGGCAAATTTTCAGAGGTTCCTCATGAAGAGAATCAAACCACTGGTCTGCCAGCCCCACCTGATATCGAAGAAGTAAAGCATTCACGATGGGGTGCAAAAAGCACTTTCTTTGTTTGAGCAGGATGCCCAAACTCTCCCTGCATGCCTGAGACAGCTGTGGAGATGAAAGACTAACGGAAGAGGTGATGGGTTGCATGCGTCTGAAGAGCAGCAATTCAAGCTTCGATTCGACAGATGGGTAGCTCGTCACCATCTAGAAGGCTATACTTTGCGCTGCCCTCATTTAGGGCGCAAAAAAACATCCAAGGGTTTCCTTGTGCGTGAAGGACGGCATAAAAACATTCTAAATAAATATATTTAAATAGCCTAAAGCATTTGAAAAGCACTGGGTTGGACTGGAAGGAGACCTTCGGGAGTTTACAAATGTAAACAAGTATGCTACCCATGAAGCAATCCTTCTCACTGATTTTAGCATTTTATATATTTTAGTTAAGGCAGAACACACTAGCAGCACAGACACCCAATCTCAGTTAGAAACTGGAGAGCCAGGAATTTCAGCTTGAAGTACGGTCTGTATTGATGGTATGTGTTTGTTGTTCTGCCATTTGGTAACTAAGTAAACAAATATCATCATCACTACTAGTGCTGCTGCTGCTATATAAGCTTTTCTCAACAGTTACACTCTGAAGCTTTTGCTGTTCTGTGCCCATTTTCCGTGATTATGCATTCCAGCACAAAGCACATACAATGTCATGTCCACCTCGTACTAGGGGTGTGTGTCGCGATCCCCAGCTTTCCAGTAAGTGCCTGCCCTCTGTAGGAGTAGCTTAGCCCTGTTAGGATGCGGAGTTCGTGCAACGGCCGAGTGAGTACTACAGTGTAAAACACAGACACGGGTAGCAAGCGGTCTGAACAGTAAACTAAAACAGGTTTATTATTTTACACAAGCAATACTAGTAAGGAAAAATAAGGTTCAGGTGTTTGTTGGTTTAAGTCTATGAGTCTCTTAAGGTTAGGAGCTACCCCTTTCTCTAAAGGAAAATAGTTCCCCTTTTTAAAGACAAACCTCTCCACGTTCCTCCCTGCCTGGCTTGCTCTGCCAGGGCCCAAGCCAAGCCAGTGTACCAGAACGTGGCTCTAGATGATCACAAGGCACGGCCCGTCCTTGCTTGACCGATCATCCAGTCTGGTCAGTTGCTAGTGAAGTCTCCCTCAGAGCCACAATCCTCCACGACTGTCTCCTTCAGAAATCACTCAGCCAAAAGACCAATGGTCAGCTACTGGTCCAGCTCCCTCAGGTTCAGCTCTCTTCTGTTCCCTTCAGCTCTTGTCCCAGCACGAAGACCTAGTCTGCTGTAATCTGAGTTCCTTTATACCTTTTTCCCTGTGGCCCTGATTGGCTGTCACCTCCGAGGGAAAATTGCTGCAATAAAATGCTGCTGGAAACTCCTGATAGAGGTGCCTGTTCCGAACGCCTGATTGGTGGGAACTCCTTCTCTAGCCCCTCCAGCTCTAAGATCCCCAGACAGCTTTTCCCTCCAAAAATCAGCTGTAGCCAATCCTTGCACTCAGGCCCACACAGGATTTCCCGCCCTTTTTGCAGCCTCTGCCCAGGGCTTGCAAAAGGCTGTTCGCACAGAGGCTGTCTAATGCAGCTTGCTAGAAGCCTGCAAAGACAGAAAGCAAAGCAGTTTGCAGCCCCTACCCTGAAACCGTCACAGTGTGCACGAATGCAATATGCGGGATTCGATTTGATCTGAATATCCAAAAATCTGAATCAATTCAAATGTTTTCACATTCAATTCGAATCAAATACATTCAAACCTGCTTGTGCGAATTTTTAATTCGAATTTGCACATACGAATGTCGACAACATTCATATGTGCCCGTAGGCATCATTACGCATTCCATATTTAATTATTTATTTATATTTACATTTATATGCTGCCCCATACCCGAGGGTCTCTGGGCGGCTCACAGCATTTAAAAAACAGACGTATAAAAACAGTATCAAAACAAGTTTAAAACTGCACTGTTAAAAGTACAAGAATTGTTAAAAACAGCAGTAATTTTCAGTGGGGGGAAGTGTGGGGGGACATTTAGCCAAAGGCCTGTGTGAAGAGGAACGTTTTCACAGCCTTCCTGAATAAGAACAAAGAAGGGGCCTGACGCACCTCGAGGGGGAGACCATTCCACAGCCTGGGGGCCACTACTGAGAAGGCCCTCTCCCGGGAACCCACCCGCCTAACTAATGAAGGCGGAGGGATCACCAGAAGGGCCTCCCCTCCAGATCTTAAAACACGGGCAGGTCAATATTTATCATAAATGCACCTGTTTTCATCCCATACGGATCCGTATGAATGCAGGAAAGATGCATATGGGCAAGTATGCATACACATACGAATATCTGAATAACTCGCCCAAATAGATCCAAACATTCAAAATTCGTTTGAATGTTTAAATTCAAATTTATTGACATTCAATTCAAATTTAAATGTCTAAATTTGAACAAACTGGATTGAATTTCAAATGTTTCAAATATCTGTGCACATCCCTTTGAACTGGGTCCACTAATCAGCCCATCTAATCCAGTGCTGCCTATTCTGAACAGCAGCAGAGTAGTGATCTCAAAAGAGAACACATGAGAAAGTATCAAATCAATAAAGCCTCGTTTTAAAATTAATGTTCTTACTACAAAAAAAAATCAGTGGTCTATATTAATAAAAACTTGCATTAAAAGTCTACAGCTAAGCTGGACTTAAAAAGAATATTATTCCAGCTGGTTTTCAAAAGGTGGCCATTTAGTGAAGGCCCTTTTACATGCTGCACAGGGGTGGACCTTACACAGGCACAGGCAAGACAGCGGTTCTCAACCTTCCTAATGCCCCGACCCCTTAATGGAGTTCCTCATATTGTGGAGACCCCCAACCATGGGGGCGGAGCAGCTGGAAGGTGGGAAAGGGTAGTATGACCCCCAAAGGGGTTCCTGACCCCCAGGTTGAAAAACACTGATGTAAGACAATAGATTCCCCAAGGTTTCAACTAGAACCCTTTAGTGCTGACCTTGTCAAGAGGCTAGCAGAAAACAGGTACATACCTGGTCTTTTGGGTGATTTAAGCTAGAAGAAAAAAAAGCAAGAAAAACACATTTTAATGATTCAAGAGATCACCTACAATGTCATAAAACTATGAGAAATAATGTACTAAGCACAGCAGAATTAAAAAAAAGTTGTTCTTATCATCTTGCAGGGGAAATAAAAGAGCTCAAGGCAGCAGTTTTATCCTCATGATGGCTCTGTGATGGGATTGGGCTAGGAGATAGCAACTGGAAAACAAGGAGTGTCTGCCAGAATAAAACATGGCGGCAGGATGGACAAGAGAAGGCCATATCCTGCGTGTGCCCACAGGAATGAGGAATCCAAGAGTGACAACGTAATCATTGACAGAACGGCCGGTTCTGTCACGAGGAAGAAGAAAGAACCCTTCCAACCCAAGTCAAAAGAATCTACATCCAGCTTTCACCTTATTAAGTGTCCTCAGATCCTCCATTATCTGTTCATCTGTTAGTAGGTAGTTGAGCTGAGGTAATACAGATTAAGGGAAAAGTGCGTTCAAACAAGAACTCAAAAGCACAGACATGCACTGAAATCTGCTTGTCGCGAGGCAAACTGCCGAACTAGACAAACTGAAACCTCCCTGCAAACTCAATGAAAACTTTCAGAATGAGAAGCTGAAATAGGCAGAGCCGGAACTGAAGGGTGTGGGAATAGTATGTCTACCAAATCTACCTGAAACACTTCAAATACTTTTCACCTTACCATAAGTAAGTACCTCCTACATCTGAATAAAATCTTCCCAAGGCTATTACTCCCAAAGCGGTCTGCTTGAAAAATCTGGCAAATTGTATGCAATTTCGAGAAGTCTTCTAGGATGCATTTAGGCAGGAACATAAGAAGCCTGTCTTGCATCAGATCAGACCAGCTCACTGGTCATCTCTGACATACTGTCTGCTTCAACCAACAGGTAATCTGGTCTTAGACCAAGGGAGGTTTTCACCATCTGGTCTTTCATCATTTTAAACAGGGTCATCAGATCAAGCTCCTGAATGCAGGCAATGAGTGGCAGACAATGATCTGCAAAGTAAGGGGTAAGATCTTGGCTATAAATAATAGAAGGCTTGTCCATCATGACTGAAGTCCTTATTTAACCTTAACATCACCTGAAATAAGCTGCGAACCATCTTGTCTGATAGACTTGGGGAACAGACAGCAGGTTGGGTTGCTCTGCCATCTGCTTCCGGTGGTGCCCCCTCTCCCCTTCAGCTGCCAATAGGAAGCTGTGATCTATCACACGTGAGGGAAGCAGAGAAGAGACAGGAGGCTGGGTTGCTCCACCATCTTGTTCCCAATGGTGGCCCTTCTGAATCCAGCTGTCACAGGAAAGCTGTGAATCATATTGCCCCAGGGGGGTGGAAAAGAGATAATAGGCTGGGGATTTTTACTTCTATACTGATTTTATCATGACCTGCCCTGAGATCTTTGGGTTTAAAGGTGATATATAAATATGAATGAATTATTATTAACAAAGGCCATGGACCTCCAGCAGATCAGTTTTTAAAATAAAAGGATATCTGGCGCTGGCTTTCTCCTTTTGTCAGGGATGGGAACAGGATCATTTGGTCGTCTTCTTAATTTCCTTGTCATTATAGGCTTTACTTCCATGGAATCTGAAGAACAGGAGATGGATTAACGGTATGGAGCCAGCACAAAAGATCTGTAGGATCTTTAAACTAGCAAAAGGAGAAATTCTGTACTTCATTTTTAAGTTAAGACACTCTTAGCTTTCCTTATGTCGTGATTTATCCTCGTATTTTGATTTTTAAAATTTGACTAATACAAAAACATATATTTCAATTGCGCACAATTATTATTAGAAAAACCTACAGCGCACACTACTGTGAGCATGGAGCACGTGGAGGATTACTTAACCACACATAAAAAGGCTCTGAGAGAAGGGAAGCTATTTGCAGCTAAGTCCTCTGGACGCCATATTGCTATTTTTTTGACTGGCAAAAATTCTCCATTTCCTAGGCAGAAAGAGATCTTTACTACCAGGTAATCTTTTTCAATACTGAAGACAGTAGGAGCTACCACATACGGAACCTTCCACTACTGTGTTATAGCTCCTCTCCTGAACACAGTTCTTTGACAAGCAACAACTTTGACAAGTTGTCAAAGTTGCTTCTTCTCATATAAGGCTTCCTTATATAATAGGGATGTACACATATATATTCGCATTTGCAAATTTGATTGCATTTTTGCATTTGCAAATTTTTGCACTGAAACCAGACATTCAAATGTCTACACTTTTGAATGAAACAAATGCTCCCAACTCGTGAATACGAAAATTCACGATTGTATTTTCACACATTCACAATATTTTACTGATGAACACAGGCTTTTTCAATGCGAAAGTCTGAACGTTCAAATCAATGATGAAACTAATTTTTGGACATTTTTCAATTGTGAAACAAATGTGAATTTTTAATTCATGCACATCCCTGGTATATAATAATAGAACACTGTTGCATTATCGACCTCTCTTAACTAAGGACTAAACCTATTTTCGTATCAAACTTGTGTTTACTACCCAGATATGTTCCTTCCCCATAAAATACAGCAGGAAACTTTACCTCCTGTTAACTCCATGGTGAGCTTCTCACTCTCTATCATTTTCTTCTTCTCTTCCAATTCAGCAATTAAGTTTTCCTTCAGTTCAATTTTTTTATCTTCAAATTCCTTCACGGCTGCTTTCTTTTCTTTGATGTAGTTCCTTTCTACTTGTTCTGTCTGGCATAAAACAAAAGAAAACAAGGAGTTATTCAATACTGCTCTCCTAGGAATGCATACATTAGCTCCTGAAAAAAACAGAGGATAACTATTCAAAAGACAAATTCATGAAAACATGGCAACCGTATATAGATGCACTTGCAAAATCATTAGATCTGATTATTCCAGATAAGATATGGCTTCTAAAACGTCTCTTGTAACATAATGAGTCCACTAGCTTTTATTAAATGAGCATGAGGTGTTTTGGTTTTAATTATCACTTCAATCTGATGACAAAAGAGGGCAGTTAAGGATGGGGAATGAAGGGATACAGGGAAGGCATAGCAAGAAACCATGTTAGTAATTTATGAGTAACAATTAAAATGGAATTCACTTTGTGTATTATGTTGAAAATTAATATTTTTTAAAGGTCGATCCAGTGCTTATGAATATAATTTCAACCTCACAAGACCTGAGTGATTTACAGCAGCAATAGAAATTTAGAGTGTATTTAAAAAAACATGCAAAATTTGAGTGGTATTCCTTGACACCTAGAAAAATAGCAAAGTTACTCTTAAAAATACCCAGATTTGCAAAATCAATGACAAAAAAAAAGAGAACAAAAGTCAGCTATCCTATATCCAAGAGGAAAACCTTGACTTGGCATGGAAATGATTTTGGCATTGTCATCCAAGCAAGCAGGCTTTGTCAAGCCTGGACTTGCTCATATCCTACACAGAACTGGACAAAGGTGTGTTTGGAGAATCAAGGATTCATGTTCTGTTAAATAAAAAAACAAGCCACCAATTGAATTTTATTGCCTTACAAAATCAGTACCATGAACAGCAGACAAGTGGAAAAAATCCCAGACCGTAGGTTTAGCAGTATAGATTTCTCTCCAAACAACAAATGTAAAAACAATTTAAAACTGAATGTAGACAATGCTTTTTTGAAAAAAATCAGCTCCTTATTCGGTTGATTTGGGATTCATGTACCTTTAAGTCTCACCAGCCAACCACTAGCAAGAACACATCAAAGATGAAATCAGGAATTGAAATATTTGAAAAAGAAAACAGACCACCTAGTAACCATAAGCAGCTAAAAGACTGGGAGCGACAGGGTAGGAAGAGGCAAACCTGGCTCTTGGTTTGCTTGTTTTGGCTAGGCAAGTGGCGGACCGCTAGGCAGAACCAACCAACTGCCACTATCACATTAACTCTGATCCACCCATGGCTACTACAGATAAGAGTAAGGCTTAAAAACAAGAGCACACTTACCTCCAGCTGAAGAAAAAGTTCTGAAAGGAAGAGAGATCAAATCAGATTCATCTGCAGAAATATAAACACTGAAACAATACCCACCAAAATACGGCATCTTAACTCAGATGAGGTTATTTATTGACTGTGTCCCTCCTTACATTTCCAAATTGTTCCATTTGTTCTTTTCATGTCAAGTTGTATTGTCACTTGCACAGACTGTGCTACTTGCAAAATTATGAACGCAGCTTTGCATTATCACTTAAAGGGCGATTATATCCTGCAACACCACTAATGACTGAATGTCATTTAGATAATGTTACTTAAATAACCCACAAATCTCATTAACAGCACTAAATTCAGTTTTAAAACCAGATATAATCCTGGGCATACTGTGAACACTATTTAGGATTGCAAGTTATACAGAAGCCATTACTAGTTGGCCAGTCAACCTGGTAGACCTAGGAGTGTTAAATAACTCCTGCTCTGTTGCTAATATCCCCTTTCTGAGCAAAGTGCTGGAAAAAAATAATGGTTACTCAGCTGCAGGTGTGTTTGGAGAAGCAGATAGATAGACTCATTTCTATCCAACTTCAGACAAAGGTACGGCACTGAGACTACCTTGGTTGCCTTGACTGATGAAGGGATAATATGACCTTGCTGGTTCCTGGGATCTCTCAGCAGCTTACTGACGCAACTTTGGAGACTACGTGTTGGAAGGACTGTATATTACTGGTGCAACTCCAGGGACCGGGAACTGGAGACATCGGTTTACATCTGAGATAGGTTCCAGAGAGCAGCAATGTTGAACATTTGCTGCTCATCCTGGGAATTCTCATAGCCCCTATGCTGTTCAACATCTGTATGAAGCTGCTGAGAGAGATCATCAGGGGAGCCGGAGTGAGGTGTTTCTCACTATCGCCTGAGGTTTAGGGGCCAGCAGTAGCCGGAAGTGTCCACCTCCGCTGCTGAATGGTCTGCCAGCTTCAGTCCTTTGGCGAGATCAAAACGTCTCAACCAAGCCTTAAGAAAGGCAGCTCACGAACCTGCATTGCGTATCCTCTCCTTATATTGCTGATCCAGCTTTTTCATTCTTTTCTGGTATTCCTGCAGAGTGCCTATTAAAATAAAGAATCAAGGAGTGGGAAAGATTTTCAGAAACCAACTAGATGTCAACTGCTTGACATTGCCACATAAAGGATACAAAATTGATTAAATGTTTCAAAAGCAGGAGAAAAACATTTACACAAATTGGTGTACAGGCTCAGCATTATCAGTGTTTGCAGTTCCTCTATTTCCTTGTGATACAATTTGAAAGTCACCTATGCTAGGCTGAAAAGACATTTGGATAACGTATACATCTACCTTCCCATGATGCTACCTTGGATGCTTATTATACATGAACTGTTTAACAGACCTGAAAATGACAAGGACCACTATGAATCAAATAACTTTGGAACACTCTGCTTCTCAAATACTGAGATTCAAGTGTCAGCGCGGAGTCCAGGTGTACCCCCAAGTTACGCACCTGTCCCTTCCAGCACACTGCAAACCCATCAAGGACGGGGTATCTCCCAACTACATGGACCCGAGACCCTGCGACACACAGCTCCTCTGCCTTGTCTGGATTCAGCTTCAATTTATTGGCCCTCATCCAGCCCATTACTGCCTCCAGACACCTGTCAAGCACTTCAACCACCTCTCGTTTCAGATGGTACAGAGAGACAGAGTTGGGTATCAAGCATTATTCTTCATAAGAACTGAACAAATATCAAATTGTCATTTTTAAAAGTTTTAATTTCAAATGTTACCTTCCTGTAGTTGTTGTAACTGTCTCTTCAGAGATGCCAGCTTATCCTGATACATTCTGCAAAGAAAATATGTATTGAAAAAAACCAGATCTAGTGAACAAAACCAGCTTAATTTGTTTCTTTGTAATGCATTATTTATATGCCTAAGAGATGGATCGTTCACTGTCGATGAGAATGGGTTATTTTTACTTACCAGATTTACTATGACAAGAGGAATCCACAGAAAATGGTTAGAAAACCAAGGACTGGTAAGTTGAGGAAAATGTCATGTGGACAATTAAAAAAACCCTGCATACTCAATCAGCACCTGAATCTGAAGATCAAGCAGAGGATATGCTAGCACTTACATAGATCCTTCAACGCTTTCTCACCAGTCCAGCCTGGGTGGTTTACACATTAAATACTCAAGTGAACACCTCTTCTTCTCTCAGTTCTGGAGTACTGAGACCATATCAGTCCCAATTATCTCATTACATTCTTCTCACCACTACAGAAGAATAGAGCATCAGTAAGGAGTGTAAGTAGGCCTGATTGTTATTATGGAGATGACCAGGCTGACAGTATCACCTCCTAACCTGAGCTCCTCTTCATTCCAGTGAAACATCAGCTTTCAGGACAGAGAGAAAGGAGACAACCTGGCTTGTCAGGGGAGTGAGTATGGAAAACCCAAAGCAAATGTTTGGCCTTAACCTCTTCAGCATCAACCCAGAATTGTTCAGAGGTATGGTTTCCTGACCAACAAACGAAGTATTGTAACCTTCCTCAGAACAAACAGGAATTGAAGATTTCAGTGATTTTGAAACACTCATGTTCACTCACCATTGGAGGTGGGGGGGTGCAGACCTTCAATATGGAGGCTCTTTATGCAGCAAGCTGTGATGGAAAATGGGGTGAATTTTCATATGTTTAGGCAACTTGAGGCAGAAAGTCACAGGATTAATTTGAGCTATCACCTTAAAAGGATCCACATATTTAAAGTCTAATTGTTTTGAAGGGTGTGGGACTTAAAACTTGACAGATCATGTCCTCAACATGGTTTCATGGGTCTCAATGGGTCTAAATCAAAGCCAGGCAGATTTTGCTGACTGAGCATGGCCAGTAAACAAAAGCCTTTGGGCCTGGAAGCAGGAGGAGGATGGCATTGAGATCATCCCCATAGATAGCCTTGAAGAGAGAAACCTATGGGTGTTTTTCCACTGTCACTAAAAGTACCCATTAATGGGTACAAAATGGCATTTCTGTACCCATTAATGGGTACTTAATGGGTACTTCTAGTGACAGTGGAAAAACACCCTATAAACAGGAACGAACAGAATTGTTTATAGCCAAATCCAACTAAACAGGTGGACCAATGATCTTTTTGAAAGTTGCCATAGCAGTATAAATTTTGTTCAAGGGTTTGATTGACATGTTCATTGGTTTGTGGGTGATCTGCTAAGGAGAAAGATAGGCAAATGTTTACCAATGATTTTCAGAATTCATTTGGCCTCCTTTATCAGAGAAGATTCTTAAAGGTATTCCATATAGCTTGAAAAAATGCTACGTACCTCCCTAGTGGTTATTGCTTTCTCACTCGCCTTTCCCCTTTCATCAACAGACTACCTACTAAGGACAATAAACTTTATTTCCTCCACGGCTGAGTTCTAAAGTTCTTCATTTCCACGATAGCTACTCAGTCAAGCGTTTTGGCTTTCTGATAATACTACTGGCTGTTCACAAGGTCTATTGGTGGCTAAGTATATATAAAGACATTGAAACTTATGTTCATTTCTGTCCTATCTATAACAACCCCAAATCTGCTCCCATGGAACCTGGAAGCTTACTACTGCTCTTTCTAATCCCTGGGGATGTCATTTCCATGGACTTTATAACTGAGCTTCCTCCTCTTCCCGGATTTATTGCTATTTGGACTGTGTCGACATGTCTCTCATGTCTCACTTCATTCTTTGTAAACAAATTCCTTGTACCCATCAGCTGGCTAAGCTGTTCCTTGAACACATTTATAAACTTCATGGATCATCTCCAACCAGGGGTCCCAAATGACTGCTAAATTCTGGAAATCATTTACTTCCCTCCTTCGCAAAGATCTTCCTCCTTCAGCTGCTCCCTGTCATGGATGGGGAACATGAATATCTTGAAATATCTGAAATTTTGAATTTCACGATTTTCTGTTGTTGCCTACATTGCATGGTTCACTGGGCGGGGCTATCCTACCTCTGAGCATTCCTGGGTTGACATTACTGATGTTAATGCTAATTTTTTGTTTCATGCCCTTCATTCTCCTTCCTTGACAAACCTGGACCAAACTCCTTTCTTTCCATCTCAGCCTTTTTGACTTCACCTTTGGAGAAGAACCTAGTGAAAGTTTAGGATCTAAGTTGCCATTTTCTTCTGTACTTTTGACTACGCCATACCTGCTGGCTTACACCAATGACCCTCCTTTGTGTTGCAACAGAGATAAGAAAATGGCTGTTAATTTTCAATTAGGCTAGTTCTGTTCTCCAAGGAAGAGTTGAGAGTTAATCGGAACATATTTGTAATGATCTGTGTGATTGATTCTTGATGAGCAAGTCAAAGATCAGCACACACAAAAATTAAAAAATATATATAAACAGCAAAATAAAACAATCCAATAGCACTTAAAAGTGAGTACAATTTGAACAATTAAAAAGGGAAGATTTTGCATAATGCAACACAGTATTTTGCCTCAGAGAAAGTCATAGAAGGATATGAATCTGTCAGCAAATATAGCAAATGAAATCAAACAGTTTGTCTAGGGTAATATTTGAGCTGGGGGGACCTTACCACTAATTTTATTGATCTACAATGTAATGTTTTCCTGCAGAACTGTGAAGCTGAAGAGTTTGCTGAATCTCGCTTCTGAAAAGTTCCTATATAGTGACAGCATTCTAATATAGTGTGATAGTTACCAGGCATAATAGATAGAGCTTAACAGGTAAAAACTTGTCTTGATTTAGTTTTTGACTAAGATTTTGCTCCAAAACACTGAACCCTGGGATAGGGAATAAATGGTAGAATTATTACAGCATTGGCTGATTGTGTCCCATGTACTCCCTGAAAGTTAAGAAAGAGTATTATTGTTAACAGTATAATAAAAGGAAGTGCTAAATATTTAGGTTTTCCAAGTCTCAAGGAGGGAAAACCACTAGCTCCTATTACACTTTTAGCAATAATCCAATATCTTAATTTAGGTCTTTTTGAACAGACCAACATTTCAATTTAATGGAATTTCACTGAAATTCATTTAGCAGAACAGTAACATATGAGATTTTAATTGTCTCCTTAAGATCTACTGGCATCTAGCAAACTATTCAGCATTTAAGTAAAATTTAATATTTTGTTTTAATGATCAAGTGCTTGGAAAGTTTTCAAAAACAACAGCTTTGAAACGGCACTTTGACTGGGCTACATTCTATTTGGAAAAGGTGTTAAAATATACTTTCACTATTATTGCTACAGATGAGGAGGGGGAGAAGAAAGCAAACATTTTCAAATAATACTTACTGTTCCTTCATCTCAACATAGTCTTCCTCATTATGCTTTGCCAGATCTGTTTCACTTGCATCTTCAGTATCTGAAAAACATATAAGAACGTAAGAGCAGCCCTGCTGGATCAGTCCACAGCCCATCTAGCCCAGCATCCTGTCTCACATAGTGGCCCACCAACTGCCCATGGACATCTCAAGTAGAGACAAGGGCAAACCTTCTCCTGCTCTCGAATCCCAGAAAATGGCCTTAGAGGCATCCCCCTAAGCATGAGAGATGTACTTAGGCATCCATTCTAGTAGCTATTGATACATCTGTCATCCATAAACTTGTCCAACCCTTCCTTCAAGCCATCTAGGCTGGTTGCTGTCACCACCTCTACTGGCAGAAAATTCCATAAACCGATGACCCTCTGGGGGAAGAAATCCTTCCCCTTGTTGGATCCAGCACATATATCGACATAATGTCAGAGCGCCTAGAATTGGCACACTTCAATTCAAGTATTCCACCCTTTTTCTAAGTGAGCCATTGTTAGTGGGTGCTAGACCACCCATGGAAACGCACTGGTTACTTTCCTTAATCCAGATCTACTAGATCTGGATTAAGGGGAGTACCCATTCCTTAAATCCGGATCATCTTAAGTCTCGATTAAAGGAGATCATTGGGAAAACACCCGTGGAAAGCACGCCCAGAGCAGCGCTATGAGGCGCCTTATAACCGCCACCTCTTATCTTCTTCCTCCTCCTCTTCCTCCCTCTCCCCTCCCCCTCCTCACCCTCGTCAGAATCCCTCGCGCGTCCACTGCGCTCTCCATCCTCCTCGTCCGCGGGGCTGTCCAGTTCCTCCTCTTCATAGCTGGCGGCAGCGGCGGCGGGACCCGTCCCGGGCGGGAGCGCGGCGGCGGCGGGAGGCGGCGGCGGCCCCGGCGGCAGCGTTGGGGAAACAAGAGCAGCGATGCTCATGGTCGCGGCGAGGGCAAAACGACGTCAAACCCACCGGCAGCGGCGACCGCCCACCTACCTACCCGCCGCCGCTCCCGGTGGACGGGAGGACGATCGCGGCTGGCCGGCTGCCTGGCTGGGCACACTAGTTCCTTCTTACCCCTCCCTCCGCCCCTCTTAACGAGCGGCCAGGCGGGCGGGCGGGCGGGCGTTGAAGTACGAAGTACTTCCGGGTCTGTCTAGGACTTAGTCTCTCTCACTCTTGGTCAGTGGGGGTTCCGGCGAGGGGGAACGAGAGAGAGGCTGCGCTTTCAAACCTTTTCGCTTATATATACACACGTAGATTGGCAGCCAGACCCATAGATTTATAAAGTGTAGACTAGGCACGCGGGACGGAGTTTGCGATTCACAGTAGGGAGGACGGATGACTGAGTGATCATTCTGCATACAAATAATAAGTAAACAGTCACCGGTGTTATTGGATCAAGTGGGCGCCCTGGATTCATTTAATTATTATTTAAAAAAAAAACTCCCAGCCTTAGGCCCACAAAGCTCTCAATACATAATGATATACAGCTCTCTGCCCTCAGCCATAAGACGCAAGGGCTGTGGTCACACCTAAGGTTTAATCCAGTTTCAGTCCACTTTCAGGGCGAGAGAACACCTCAGCAAAGTGACCAGTAATTTTATTTACACATCATCGATCCAGAAGGTGAACAGTTTGGTCTAGTGGTTAGGGAGCCGGACTCTTATCTGGGAATACCAGGTCTGATTCCACCTTCCTCCATGAAGCCAGCTGGGTAACCTTGGGCTAGTCACAGCTCTCCCTGAGTTCTCACAGCCCCACCTACCTCACTGGGTGTCTGTTGTGGGGAGAAGAACAGAAGGTTTGAGTATCCTTAAGTGGGTGAGAAAAGTGGGATAGAAAAGCCAACTCTTCTTTTCTGAGTCATTTAACACTAAACGAAAACAGCTTGTCACTATGCTGATGTGTTCTCTCATTTTGGAAATGGACCGAAGCTGGATTAAAACTTAGGTGTGACCACAGCGAAGGAGGGAAAGAGGGATTGGAGGGAGGGAGGAGGAATAAAAAATAAGGCAAGTTTTCCTCCTAGTATTTCCAATAAATAAAACGAAAACGTTTATTACTGCCGCAACTACCATTAACAGGAAGCTTCTACTTCAGAGTGCAGCAGAACATGAGATAACCAGAAAAATACAGAAGTGCTTCCACTTTATACAGGATTATCTAAAAGCATCTCAGGCCATTTCCACACAACTAACTTCCCTTTGTTTGGCCTCATTTCCTCCCTTTTCTTACCATACTGTAGTACTGACTAAGAAGCAATTTCATCTGACTTCTAAGGCCTGACACTGATTACATGAAATAACTGGTTTAATTTAAAACCATACTATAATGTTATAGTTTCTGGAAGTTACAAAGAAGGTGGCTCTGTTGGCTGCTTTCAAGCAGGCACTGCAGAACTGGAAAAGAAGTAGAGAGCCAAAGAAACATGTGGACTTTTGAAGATTATTATACCTAGTCATCTCCGTATGTCATTAGCACCTCAAAAGCATGAAGAGAAACACCCTAAGGGAAAAAGGAGCATTGAGTACAAGCCATTTAAATTACTATTTGTCCTGGGTATATAACCACAACTCGAGTAGAAGTGCAAATTGCAAGAGGTTGTGAGTGGGGTAATTGAAGAAACGAAAAGACTACATTTAGCAGGAATAGATCTATGGCCATCTATCCCTTTTAAGTTTTGCAAGATGGTTATTCTAAAATATCTCCACAAGTTGGAAGGTGGCATTCCCTAATGTTTGTGTGTCAAGGCAGGTTTGCATGGGGATTAGAATCCCCCCCCCCCGCCCCGGCAGCTTTATCTAAGATCAGGTCGCAATATGGTTGTTCACCCTTGAATTGTTTAAAAAGGATCGCTGCTTTCATATGCTAATCTATTATGTTCACCCATCATGTCCCTTTAAATGTTTATCTTGCAGAAGCAATTAAGAGTATTGTTTTGCCGGTCTGAAGCAATTGATATTCTAATGTACTGGAGCATGGAAGACTTTCTGTCCCTCACCTATGGGCAATAATTTGGAATTAGCGGAATCAGGTCAATCCTGGGAACCTTTTGCACTTACCTTTGAATTGCAGGGGTGCTCAGTTCCACGACACACCATGCACACATTTATTGTTTTATTTAAGACATCTATATACCACATTTCATTTTTAAAAATTTCAAAGTGCTTTACAGAAAACATCAAAAACAAGGGTAAAAGCACAGAGAATAGAAACTGATCTGGCCCATGTTTCCCCAAGAACCAGATCAGTAGGTCCAGATACCCCCTTTTTCCACACACATTCAAAGATCCAGATCTTCAAGATGCCCGAAGACCCCATTGTGGACACCTTTGGGGGGTGGGTGTCCACTAGCACTAAGTACCAATTAAGTACCCATTATGGACCCATTAGGGTAAGAGCAGGAAGACGCTGTTTCCACTGCAGATCCCATTAGAATCTGAGTTGTTCACACCTCTACTAGGGAAATCCAGATTAAATGGGTCCTTCAGGATTTATAATCCAAATTTCCTGTGGACCCCATTAAAGGGGTCTACAATCCAGTCTTCAGGCATCAAATCCAGATTAGACGCATTGCTCCTCCCCAAAAAACGTGGTGTGACATGTGGTTGGAATTTGCTGCCAGCAACTGACTTAGGGTGTTTTTCCACTTAGCACTAGTCCTTAATGGGTACTCTAGTGGTAAGTGGAAAAACAACCCAAGATGGCTTTAAGACAGGGTTTGACAAATAGAGGATAATTGTTTCAGTAGCTACTAGAATTGATGCCTAGGTGCCACCTCTGGTTAAGGAAGACAAGCAGGATGCTTCTGAGGCCATTGACTGGGATTCCAGAGCAGGGAGTTTGCCCTTGTGGCTGCCTGTGAGAGCCCCATAAACAGGTGGTGGGCCACTGTGTGAGGCAGGATGCCGGGCTAGATGGGCCGTGGCCTGATCCAGCAGGACTCCTCTTAGGTTCTCTGCATCCACACCTAAGTTTTAAACCAGCTTCAGTCCACTTTCAGCATGAGAGAATGCATCAGCTCTGAAGAATCTACCTCAAAAATCTACCTTTGGGTTGGATAGTGTTGAAAGAAAATGACTGATCACATCGCTCTGAAAGCGGACCGAAGCCGGATTAAAACTTAGGTGTGAACGCAGCCTTGTGTTCCTATGGGACACTCGAGCGGATGACGCGACGCGGGGAGGGGGGAGAACCTCGCTCGACTCGAGAGAGCAGCAGCAGCAGCAGCATTTGGATCTGGGCTCTTATTGGTTGGTCCTAAACTCTGTCCCGCCCCCTCCGTCTGTTTGGAAGGGGCGCCGTCGCTCCTCCTCCTCGTCGTCGTCGTCGTCGTGTATGAGTGCGGAAGAGAGGGAAGCGACTGAGCGGGCAAGTTAATCAATTGCCGCTTCACCGCTCGCTCGCTCGGCGGCGAAAACAACAACGAGGTGGCGGGACTCCCTCTCTCTCACGCGCACGCAGTGCTTGGCTCGGCTAGGCGAGACGAGGCGAGCGCCGAAGCGTTCGAACGCGCTTGGCCGCGCCTGCCTGATACCCCCCCCCCTCTCTCTGAGGCGAAGCTGCTGCCGTTGCCGCGGGCGGCGGCGTGAGGGGAAGTTGCGCGTCGTCGGTCGTCATCCTCCTCCTCCTCACAGCCTCCTCCGTCCGTCCTCTGCCGTTTCCCGCCGCCCCGCTAAGGGAAGCCCCTCACACGTTCGCAGCCGGAGCCGGACGGACGCCGCCGCCGCCGCCGAAGAAGAACTTTTCGCAGTCCGGATCCGGTGACTGACTGACTGACTGACTGACTGGCGGGCGGGCGCCGCTACTTCTCCGAGCTTGTGCGTGGGCGAGCGGGGGCAGCGGCAGCAGCTCTCCCTTCTGCCTCAAGAGGAGCGTCAGGTAGGCGAAGCTGAGGGAAGAGGAAGAGGAGGAAGCAGCAGGGGGGGAAGGAACTGGGGGGGGGGGGAAGGAAGCCGGTCTTTCTCCCCCTTCCCTCGCTTCGAGGAGGAGGAGGAGGAAGGAAGTCTGGCCGAGCGAGCGCAAGGCGGAGGAGGGAAGCGCGAAGTGACTCCGCTTTGCCTTTTGGGGTCACCAGAAGTCCAGCCAGAGCTGCTCCCGCCAGCCTGGCAGGTTTGTGAGGAGTTCTTCTTTTTTTTTCTTCTTCAAAGAAACGTTGTTGTTTTCGTGACAGGGAATGCCAGAGCTTCTTTCCTCCTCAAGTTTGTGGTTGTGTTTTTGAAATCCTTCTTGGTTGATACACTCTCTTTTTGGGGGTGGGTAAACAATTCTATTTAAGCTGCATTGTTGGAACAAGGAGGATAGAAAAACAAAAGGATTTATATCAGCAGTGAATCTCAAGGGGCAATGTGGAAGAAGAAGAAGACGACTTGGTTTTCATACCCCGCTTTTCTCACCCGTTTAAGGGATCTCAAAGCGACTGACAAACCTTCTGTTTTCTCCCCCCAACAGACACCCTGTGGGGTGGGTGGGGCTGTGGGAACTCAGAGCTGTGGCTAGCCTAAGGTCACCCAGCTGGCTTCATGGAAGAAGAAGAGTTAGTTTTTTGCCCCACTTTTCTCACCCATTTAAGGGGATCTCAAAGCGACTGACAAACCTTCTGTTCTCCCCACAGCAGACAGCCTGTGGGATGGGTGGGGCTGTGAGAGCTGAGGAGGGTGCTGGGACTAGCCCAAGGTCACCCAGGTGGCTTCATGGAGGAAGAAGAAGAGTTAGCTTTTCTGCCCCACTTTTCTCACCCATTTAAGGGGACTCAAAGTGGCTGATGAAGCTTCTGTTCTTCTCCCCAAACAGACACCCTGTGGGATGGGTGGGGCTGTGAGAGCCCAGGAGGGTGCTGGGACTAGCCCAAGGTCACGCAGCTGGCTTCATGGAGGAAGAAGAGTTGGCTTTTCTGCCCCACTTTTCTGACCCATTTAAGGGAACGCAAAAGCAGCTGACAAAGCTTCTGTTCTTCTCCCCACAGCAGAACACCCTGTGAGGTGGGTGGGGCTGTGAGAGGTCAAAAAGAAAGCTCTGACTAGCCCAACATCCCCCAGCTGGTTTCATGGAGGAATGCGGAATTGAACCTGGCATTCCCAGATAAAATCATACAGAACCTTTCACGCAGTTGTAGTATATAAGAAAAGTTTGTTTATGTCTATTTTAATGTACATTTCAGTGCTGTCATGTAAAGGGCATGTTGTGCACTGATTTGGTCTAGGTACAAAATTAGTGGGCTCCAAACCTCAAATCTCTCCTTCCAAGCCACGTATTGTCTGAATTGTGTAGTAGTTACTCTGTTACTGCATAATCTAATAGTTTGTTATACCATGTTGAGAGAGTTAGGGTGGAGTGTTATTTCTAATTTCTGTCAATTACATTTTTCTCCTAACAATAAATAGTGAAGAAGACATTTCATGTTTTTGGTCAGATTACTATCAGGCAGGATGTGCAGTTCTGGATTACCTACTACAGTTTGGTCTAGTGGTTAAGGACCCGGACTTTTATCTGGGAATACCAGGTTTTATTCTGCTCTCCTCCATGAAGCCAGCTGGATGACCCTGGGCTAGTCACAGCTCTCTTCTGAGAGCTTCTGAGCTCTCACAGCCTGGTGTTCTCTTGCAGGGAGAAGAACAGAAAGCTTGTCAGCCGCTTTGAGTCCCCTTAAATGCAGGGTAGAAAGCCAACTCTTCTTCTTCTACAGGCAGTGTGGCACCGATTCAGAAGCTGGGGGCGGGCAGGGGCTGGGAGACATCCAAGTGAAAGGGAATCCCTAGGGGTTGGGTTTGGGGGCATGGATACACACACTGTGCTGTCATGGCTTTGGGTCTCTGAAAAAATGTGGTGTGTGTGTGTGTGTGTGTGTGTGTGTGTGCTGGGAGGGATCTGGAGAAAGTCCCCAAAGAGGGGAGAGACGGAACCATCAAAGTGGATGGTGGCGCGAGTGCTTCAGAAGTTGGGTCTGAAGAAAAGTGAAGTGAGAGTGGGGATGTCTGAGAAAAAGGAGGGGGAGGACAGCACACTAGTGGGCTGTGGTAACACTTAAGGTTTAATCCAGCTTCAGTCCACTTTCACAGTGAGAGGATACGTCAGCAAGTGATAAGCCATGGTGTACTCTCTCTGCCAGTGTGACAAAAGTGCAGGAATGAGGGAGGGTCAGTATAAAAGTCTCCTGGGAGGCCAGCAAATGTTGTGCTTATAGACCAACCCGGGAGGGACCTTTAGGCAACAAGAGAGCATTGAAAAAGAACATGAGGGGGAAAACCAGCACAAGAAGTTTGTGAGGAAGAGAAAACAGGAGGCAGGTGTGGGGACAGCATGCCAAAGGTTGAGTATTGTGGACAAAGGTGGGCTGCAATGGGAACTCCTGATTCGAATTGCATGGAATGAAGGCAGGGTGACGGGCTTGGGGAGTACGGTGAAGACAAGTGTTTTGTCTCAAACGGAATAAAAGCCCATCGCTAAAGATGAGCTTAGTTGAGACACAAGGGCTAGGGCAACTGGGGAGGATTCGAACTGGCAAAGGTAAAAAGGGGAGTCAGATATAGAAAGCAGGAGGATCAGGGTGACTAGGTAAAACTAGGAGAGGGGAAGGAAGAGCAGTGTGTGTGTTGGGTGAAAAAAGAATGCCAAGAGAGAACAGAACATTTAGATCCTCTTGCACTGCTCTTCCTAGCTGTGTATCTCTTGGTTCTTTTCTATTCATCCTGGAATCATAATACTTTAACCACGCTAATTAAATGGATTGATTCTGCTAGTGAGATAGGTATCTATTTAAGTTTAAATCTTCCCTGATTTCTAGTAGCAGGAATGGAGTTTTCTGTAGTTGATAACTTTGGATTCTTGCAGAGTACGCTCTCTGTCCTGCATTTACTTTTGCCACCAGCCTGCTTTGCCTTCCTGCAAAAGTAAGAGCAGGTTATGTAGCAGCTTCAGGGACTCTTTCTTTTCTTTTCCTTGGTACTTGTACATCTCTGGCTATATAATTTGTAAGAATTCCTTTGCTATGATGAACCGCATTAACCACTTTCTGTCATATATAAACATATACTGATTTTTCCTAACCTGAACAACCGCTGCTAATTTAACAAATTAATCTTCTTGTTAATTGGGTGTTTTAAGATACAAAGGATCCTTTCAACTTGCATTCCAATAGCGGTCATCTTCCTATACCCTGGTAAATCATAATTAATGGCTTAATGCAGATATTGCTGAAGTTTGATTTCTTTTTTAGCGTGCATTTTGCAGTACTTAACACTTAATTGTTTCCCTTAACATTACTGTATGTTCAACAGTGTGATCATAAAATCAGGAACAAACCTTAGCTTTCATGGTGGTGTATTTTAGAGTGAGACAACCCATGATTTCTAGTTTCATGTATAATATTTTGAAGACTGTTGTTAGTTGTTCATGCTACGAGTTGTCTGCATATTCATGCTAGGCTTCTTATGAGGGATGGGCACCCGTATTCTGAACATTCGAAATTCGATTGAATTCGAAATTTGAATTTTGAATCAAATGTCTATAAACTCAAATTTAAACCAAAGTTTAATTTTGAATTTTCAAATCTATTTGTGCAAATTATTCAGCCATTCCTATGTGCCCATACACATGTTTCCTGCATCTGTATACATTTGTTTGGATGCATACAGGGTGAATATGGGATGTGTACAGGCGCGTACGGGCACATACAAATGTTGTTGACATTCGTATTTGCAAATTCAAATAAAAAATTTATACGAATAGATTCAGATGTATTTGATTTGAATCGAATGTGAATACATTTGAATATTGAACATTTGAATCAATTTGAATTTTTGGATATTCGATTAGAATTGAATCCCAAAAATTGCATTCGTACACACCCCTACTTCTTACTATGGTTTATGCTGATGTCTAAGTGCAACCAGTGACAGGATTTGTGTCAACATGTTCTGTTAAGAAGTTTGATTGTACGTTCCTATGCCAAAATGTGGAAGAAAAAGGAACTATTAAATTCAGGTCAAGTTTTTGTTGAACTGGGAAGAAAGAGCTTAAAAGAGCCCTTTGTGTCTTGAGTCAACAGGAAGTAAGACAGTAAATCCCACTGCTTTTCTTGATCTTATGGAAAGTGTAAAAAATACTGTTTCTCGCTAGATAAGATGTGCTGATGTATAAGATACATCCAGTAATTTAGCAAGGGATACTTAGGAAAATTTAACATCATATAGGGACATTATAAGATTGGCAGATTTATTTCCAGTACTATTTCTTCTTATCTCAGCATTTACTCATTTCATTAAGCTGCCTTCTTCTGCACCAAGGGCAGAATTTGTAAAAGACCATCCTAGGTCAGTTAACAACAGGAACAATTAGGGCCATCTGCTTTCTGAATGCTGGAGCAGTCCCGTTCCTGTCTAGAATGTACCTTTCCTGAACCATTCCCAACAATGCAAGAATGCTGTGTACAGCATTTAAGCTATTGACAACAGGAAATGATTGGGAATGGCTCTGGTCATCTCAGGGGATAGCTGTAGTGGATTGCTGTGCAAACAGTGTGTTCAAGTGATCTGCTTGAAACTGTACTAGAGGTAGATGTGAAAAGGCCTAAGATCTGTTTCATGGTCAGTCACAGCCAGCTCAGACCTCAATAATTTTAAATATGGTTAGGAATTTTTTCTTCAATGCGTATCATACTATTTTTGCTCATATTGAACAGCACCTGCCATTTTGATACCCCGTTTAGCAGGCCGAACTACTTTTAGAGCTCTTCACAATCTTTTATTCTTACCACTTTGTACAATGTTGTGTTATTATCAAACTTCACTGCTCACTCCTGTCAGCGTTTGGATTAGAGAACCTTAAGGAGCCAGTTTGTTAGGATTCTGTTATCAGAGTACTGTCAGCTTACTTCTATCCTCTACTTTTTGTTCTTTAAACTGGTTGCTTATCAAAAATATTCTGGATTGCAAATGAATTCCCAAAATCTAGCCGCTGAACTGGGAATACAGAACAAGACAAAATTCATAATCTGTTATAGATCAATGAAGTGCTTTGGAGTTACAGTGCCCTAAACGTGAACAAAATCATGCCCATAAACTATAACACTGATCAACGAAAAGTAAAAGGGTCTTTTTGCAGTTACTGGTAGAGTGTGGGGGCAGTCTGAGGCTCCTCTTTTCTGAATGCTAGAATGGGGGAGAGAGGCCCCTCTCCCTCCTCCTTCCTAGGCACTGCGATGAATTAAGGCCTAGTCTAGGTAGGGAAAATGGTTAACTATACCACTAGCCCTGATTTTACAAACTACTGGCATTCCAGAAGTGACTAGACTGGCCGAGGGAGGCCTGCAGAAGGGCGCTCACTTTCTTGTTCTGATTTGGCAAGGGAACCAATGCTAGAGATGTGCCAAATGGATCCTCAGTTGGAACAGAAGCTCGAAAGTTCAGTTTCTAGTGCTTGGCACATCTGGAAGTGGCTTTGGAGATTATGCAGTCTCCAGAGTAGCACTAGAGGATGCACCAGGATAGCCTTCCGAATCCAGAAAGCCTATCCCAGAACTGTCGAGTAGAGATGTGCATGGATATTCGTAACATGTGATATTTGAATTTGTACGAATTCGAACATTCATATAAGAATTGAATGTTACGATATTTGTACATTGGCGTTCGTACTCATACTGATGTTTCAGAACATTTGTGAACCTGGGGAGGTGGGAAACCGGCTGCATCAGTCACATCTGCAACAGATCCAGAGTGCATTGGACATGGATTGAGAGCGGATTCAGGGCGGATTTGATGCTTTCAGAGCAGATATGATATGGGGTGTATATGGAATAAGTATGTGTTTGTATTGGGTTTTCATATGAATACATTCGTATCAATGGGATCCTGCCACATTCGAAATTTATTGAATGACTATAAATTTTCTTCCATCAAATGCAAAAACCCCTGCACTTTCCTATTGAGGAGTCATTCCACTGGAGAGGCTCAAAACTGGGTTGGTCATGCTAGACTGGTCCATCAAGGAAAATGCAGAAGTGGCCTACCTTTACAACAGTCATAAAAATGAAAATTACCCAAGCTCGTCTTTCTTTTCCCAACTGTTCCAATTCTTTTTTCCCATCAGAATCCCAAAGAACTTCCGTTTTCTTAGCTCTGACCTCCTTCAGTGACTCGGAGGAGGGGCATCAGGTTCAGAGAAGGAAGAAGGGAAGTATTCAGGTGAAGGTTCTGATGATGAACCTGGCAGGGATTTATCTTGTATTTTTAATATGGAGGAATGCATGCTATTCATTTGGGCAGGATGTATAAGGTATTGAATGCAAGATAATTTGCATTTGTTCTAACAGATCCCCTTTGAATGTGGCAGGGTTCAAATTTGATATGAATGTTTGATACAAATTGCATACGAATCCCCTACATATCCCATGTGAATCCCCTACGTATCTAATATGTATCCCCTATGTATCCGCTCTGAACATGTCAAATCTGCCCTGAATTGACTTTGAATCCGCTCTCAATCCACTTCGAATCCACTCTGGATCTGTTGTAGATGTGACTGGTGCAGTTGCTTTCCCACCTCCCCAGGTTCATGAATGTAACAAAGCTTCATAGAAATGTTCTGAAGCATTCGATTCGAATTTGAATGTCAATCTTCAAATATGCCAACATTCGAATTCAAATTCATATCAATTTGGACATTTTTACAAGTTTTGAATGTTATGAATATTCATGCACACCCTAGGGCATTCCAAACCCAGGGAAATTGCGGATAAAAAGGCAGAAGTTTTTGCCCAAAGAGGAACAGATGCTTCAGCTTGAGACTTTGAGGACATGGCTGAGGTCTTAATCTTATCTTGGATGGCTATTCTTTGATCTCAGGAAATACTGGAGGAAGATCTTCATCCTCGCCTCAAATCTAAACTCTTCCGGCTGTCCAGCGCATGGGCCTCCATGGCTGACATGCCCATTGACGCTGGCCTAGTACATGGTTGGGTGCCAGGTCCACGTGGCAGCAAGGAGGTCTGCCTAGCCTAAACACTGGCAAGCAGATATTAAACAAGGTGCTGGTCAAACCCAAGGATAAGAAACCTGCCATGCTTCTACTAGATCCACAAAGTGCAAGCCTTTTAGGAAAGGTTTTAAGTTTTTGGCTGCCCAACCCTTTCAGATATGGAAACCCACCTTCAGGGGATCAGGCCCCAAAGGGTGGGCAAACTATAAGAACAAAGGCTCGTGAAACCAGGACCAAGGTTTTCCTCCTCATTCTCTGGGTTCTCCAACTGGGGATCTAGTATGGGCTAAGCAAAAGAGGTTCTTCCATTCCTTGGTTGTTGTGGTGGTAGTATTGAACTGAGTTCTAGACATAGTGTCTTCACTCTTCATAGGCATCAAGGTCTTTTCTTGTTAATCCTTTCTTCTTGTGGTCCTGTGCTGAGGTCCACAGAAACCATGGGTATTACATTCAGCCTCCTTTATGGTCCAGCTGTCACAGCCATAAGTTACTATTTTTGTCAGCAAGGTGATATCTCTGCTTTTTAATATGCTGTCCAGGCTTACCATAGTTTTCCTTCCAAGGAGCAAGCGTCTTAATTTTGTGGCTATAGTCACCATCTTTCATGGCTGTAAAATGTTTGAGGTACTGTGCTTTTCTTCAAGGTCAGGTTTTGGGAATCAGAGGCGGGTGCTGGAATATTATGGGAGCATCTAAGAGAGCCAGGTTGTGTTCATAAAGCGATCTGTGGGCTGTTCATTCATTCAGTTTATTTGTATACCGGCTTCCTAATAAATTACTCTTATTTATATAACATTCTTGTCAGTAACTTACTCATTCAGGAAGGCATGACTGCTGGAGTATCTTGAATCTACCATTCTGCAATTAAATGATCTTGATAAAACATCAAGTAGTCTCCTTCATTAAGAAAAAGTATTAATGACTGTTTTTTACCTTCTGAAGATTTTGATTCTAAGCAGAAGTCTGCACCAAAATGGTACAGGCTCCATAAATGATGTTGAAATCTGACAAATTATTCACTTTAAAAGCCCAATGGGTAAATGATATAGATTTAGACATAAATCAGTTTCAGTGGGATTGAGTTTAGTACAATAAGTCATTTACCTCTATATCTGTTTCTCCAAGAAAGAACTCTCTCAAAATGACTCAGAGATGGTATTGATTGCCAGTTAAGCTTTTATTCAAGGGCAATTATGACAAAAGATGCTGGCATGGCTACTATAGTATGGCACCAACTGGCATCTGTGAGTGCTGTAAAATAAAGAATTTGTGCTAGAATTCTTCAAAAAACAAGTTTTGCTTATTTTAAAATTAGTGAATAGTGGGGAGGCCTTCTTTGACTGAACCAGAATGTTTCCCATGCATATCTGAAAATCTCATGACACAGCACACTTGGACCTTCTTCCTGGTCCAGCAGCCATTTTCAAACTTGGATTTTTTTTTTAACACTGTGGAAGATCCTTGCACAGCTTGTTTTTGTAAACAACTTCTGAGTGGTTTTTTTGGGGTTTTGACTGGCTTTGGTGAGTTTGGATTGGGCTTTGGTTTTGTGTGCTTTTCACTATGGAATGGAATAGATCATGGTTCCCTATGTGGGACTGCTGGGACTAGAGAGCAGGAGAAGGTTTGTCCTTGTCTCTGCTTGAGATGCCCATGAGCATTTGGTGGGCCACTGTGTGCTACAGGATGCTGGACTAGATGGGCTGTGGCCTGATCCAGCAAGGCTTCTCTTATGTTCTTATGTTTTGGTGTGTTTTGCGTAGTTTTGGCTGGGTGTTGTATGATTTTGTTCATCCTTTTGTTCCTTTGGCTGCTTTTCTTAGTGTGCTTTTAGTATTTCTTTTTTCAGACCAGGAATAATTCAACTTTTTTGTTCTTGGGAAGGGTGACATATTTTAGCTTCTCACATTTGGTGAGGCTATTACATTATAAACTAAATGATTAAATAGTTAAATGTATAACTTAATACAATCATGAATTATTTGATTTCAGTTTTTTTCTCTTTTTGATATTCTTTGATTAACTGCTTGATAATCAAAGCTTCTACCAGTACCTCAAAAGCTGAAAAAGGTCCGTCTAATTTAGCTATTGTGGGTGCAGAGCTGGAGAGACAAGTTTAATTCTTGTATCATAGCCACTAGATAACCTCAGAAAATAGTCTTCACCTTGTGGTTTATGAATGTTAATAATTAGTAAGCACAAACCGGCTTTATGACATCCGTCCACCAAGGGGTTCTTATACGTGTATTGCTATATTGGGATGAATGAGTTTGAAAATGGCTTCTACTCATTTTAAAGCATGCTTAATAAAACAACTGTAGTCTTGTTTGGTGTCACAAACTCAGTTATTAGATTAGTTTGATCACAGTATTACTGCCTTGCAGATAAGTTCACAACTACAACCTTGAGCTGTTTTACAGGGTTTTTTTAAAAAAACAAGATTACATTCACTTGTTTGGCTTGGGAAAGAATTTTAGACTTTGGTAAATTCTTTTGCTCATTGTTTAAGAATATAATTGCAGTGAGAAGGCATGTGTAGGATTGCATTACTAAGTTAAGATTTATGCAGTCTTTCAAATGTTTTGAAAGATGTTCTTTATCTTTTATATTAAATCTCCCACAGTTGTATCAGTCTGTAATCCCCTTCTAACCTTTTTTACGATGTCCTTCTTGTTTTTCACTTACTTCCTAAATAATTAAGTTGGCAGAATGACTCAAACCATTTGAAAGTGCAGTTTGAGCTTCAGATATAATTCTGAGTATGCAACTGAAGGCTGTACGTTTTCAGATATCAGTACTTGAACACTGTTTTTCTGTGGGAGAGATCTCGTATACCATGCATCTGAAGTACTTCTTAGAGAAAATTCAGTTTGTATACAGCACATTATAATTAATTGCACGAGGGGAAAATTCAAGACACAGTATGACATCTTTATGCATATTATTTTTCTTGGTGTCCTAATTTTAAATGCTCAGTAGAAACAACTAAAATAACTGTTCTTGTAGTATTTGCAAATTACAGATGCATTTGAGTTCCACTCAAGGCGTCAAGAAGTGGCTTGGATTGTCTTGTGGTTCTTTTAAATTACATAGATTCCAGGAATGATGAGGTAGAGGGAAAAATCTTCATATTGTAATGGGAAAAAAACCCAGGATTCTTATACTCTTTTCCGAAGTGGAAAAGAGGCAAAGCTATCTCATTAGGCAAAAGATGGGCTGAAATCCTCACTTTTTGTTGAACCCCAAGAATTTGAAGTGAGTAGTCCTCCTCCTAGATAGGTGAGGGACAGGTGATGTCATGCTGATGTAAACTATTTTCCAAATATGGTTTTTCCTTCCTCATTGGCAGACGTGGCCTGAAGTCTGCTTTCCTAGAATATTGTTGCTGAGATTATGTCTGCTGGTCTCTGGTAGACAAAGGTGTGATGTTTGACATAGTAAGTGTCATTCACTTCAGATAATAACCAAATCAAGTTAAAACAGTGCTTCAGTCTGAAACCCATCAATTCTGTCCCGCTTTCCTGATAAAGATCTTCCTGATATTTATTGTAGACAAAAACTTGGTCTGAGTCGCCAAATGGCTCTTATTCACTCCTTTGTTTTAGTACAGAAATCTTAAGCGGCTGTACCTCCAGGATAAATAGATTATTTCTTAGCTGGCAATTTCTGTAGGGATGCAGATCTTCATCAGGCTGTTGCTTCTTGTAAACAACTATTTTGCAGTGGAGATTTGTGTTTTAAAAAGTATAATTTTGAACCTTTGATATGCCCTAATACCGAAATTTCATGTTTCATGATCATAATTCTGTATTTCCAGCCTAAATGCCAATAACATGTCAATCCTACAGCTTTGCATATGGCTAGAAGTATCTGTGCTCTGGCAGAGCCCTGCCTTTGTGTGACACAGAACTCAAGAGTAGGGGATTCTGGGAAGCACATGGCTACAGAAGCTCAGGGCTAACCAATGGAAAAATAAAGGAGTATACCGGAATGTTTAAGGAATTGCTATCCTACGTTGCATGGCAGAGCTGAATAGGAAGGTGGCGCCTTGGGAATATATAAATTTGTACTTAATTAGTTAGTGTGGTTTCTTACCAATAAATCAACATGGCTATAATTGCTGAATAAAGCTTTTGATATTTTACAATGGCTTTGCCTTTGGATTACTTCAGACCTAGGTTGGTGTTCCTAGCTGTGTCACCTGGGATGTGGAAAAGGCTTTCCCCTGTAATATGCTTTGCAGTATCTGCTTAAAAAATACCACTGTACACAAGTCTCTGGTCAGTGAAATGTTTTTATTCTGGACTGTTTTGCTATACTCTGATTTGGTTTTTTACAACCTCATTTGCCCCCCCCCCCCAAAGTTCATGTTGTTGTTCTTTATGTTTTAGATGAACACTTCCATTTCTTAATTGGTGTGTGGGCTGCTGTAGGCTTGATGTAAAACCAAGTGAATGAAGCTTATCTTTGTGTCAGGGCATCTCAGTCTTCTGATTTTGTGGATGTGTCAGTGTGAGTATCCAAATTTATTTTGAGGAAGCTTTACTGTTATGCTAGCCACTGGTTCTCACTGTCTTGTTGTGTTACCTAGGTCATTTTGCAGCTGGAAAGTTTGTGTGGTGGTTAAAGTGCTGAATTATGGACTGATAAAGGACAACCTAGATTCAGTGGGTTCAGATTTTTGTGCCCGGGCATGAAGAAAGCTCAGTGACAGTCATGTGGGCTAGGGGCACACTTTCTCTTAGTCTGACCCTGTAGTGTTATCATTTGAAAGATAAAACACATTGGAGGGCACTGTCTATACCGCTCCTAGGTCCTTGGTGATGTGAAGGACCAAATATAATTGATAAATAAAAATAAAGCAGGGCTGCAGCAGGGTAGGATGACTTAAGCATTGAAATTTCAGGCAGGAAGTGATAGTTACAGTATGCTAACTGTGCACACATTTCTAGTGTCTGCTTTGCCCCCCTGTAAATTCCCCCAGCCCAAAATTTGTTCTAGTTTGGCAAGGCCCATACTTTAGAATTTTATCACTGTGTGTTATAATGTTGCCTCCTCCTCTGCAGTGGTGAATTCTGTGTTTATTTTTTTTTAATGATCAGAACTCTCAGCAGTATTATATCTGAATTATATATTAGAGGCTATATATGACAGTGTGGATCTCTCTCTCCTCTTTGCTTACCCAACGTGCCTACTTTCTAGTTGTGGTCTCTGAAACCACTGACCATTATTAGTGGGAAAGGCATGAAGAGGGGCAGAGATATGAAGCACATCCATGCTTGGGAGCTATAATTCTGTCTCTTACATCGGTGACTCATAAAATCAAATCTGGAGATTAATTCAGGCTTATTTAATGTTTTTATAGCAGTTTCACTACTTATATATATGGACCTTTGTATATCTACCCTAAGTTTGGCTTTTAATGCTGCATTGTAGAAGAAAGCGTGCTTGGTTGAAATGAAGTGTTTCTGCCCAGCTACATACACTGGGAATTGCAGCCGGTTGGTTATTTTTAGCATCTGGAGTTATCTCATTGCAAGCATGAGTCTTTGTGGTTGCAGATGCTTGGAGTGCATGGGGGTGGCTGTTAGTTTCTTCTCCCTCCCTTGCTGAATCTCTTTGTACTGCCAAGACTAGAAAGATAGCTGTGGAAATGCAAGGGCTTTGCTTTCTTTTGCATGATTAGCAACACACACAAAGAGAAAGAGAAACAAATATATTACTTTTACAAATTTGGGGGACTTTCTCAGTGAATTCTCCCTCTAAAGACAGGTAAGTCTTGTGCTGATTGAGATTTCTGTGAGAATGTGTTCGTTCTCTGTAATGCAAATTTATGTGCTATTACTGTAGTTCCTGTTTACTTCTTGTGTAGGAAAGACTTGCTCCTGCAGCTACCCTTGTGATGTGTTTCCTCCTCCTCTTTAGCATGTGTTCAGGGTTCCTAGCTTTCCAGTTTATGGTTGGGAGTACGCAAATTGAGGTGGCTTCCTGTCTGTGCATGGAGGTTCAAATTTATAATATATAATCTAAATACTACAGGTGTTAAGATCTGGGTGGTGGTGGTTGTTCATTCTAAAAGTGAAGTAAATTTCTACTTTGTATGAGGTTGGCTCAAGCCCTGAAAACATTTAAATGGCCACAAGCTTATTTTTAGAGATGCATTGCCTTGAACTGCTATCTACCCCTTCTACTCAACTTTACTTTCTTCCCATTTAGCCTAAGTTGTCCCAGTGGGCTGATTATATAATTTATTTGCAAACCTCAATTTTCATTTATTGGACTGGCTCCTTCTTCCTACCCCCACATCTAATTCAAGGTAAAGACTTGAATTGCATTGATCAACAATTTGGACATTAGGAGGGATATTGCTGTAGGCCAGATGCTGTTAGTGCACTAAGAAAGAGGGCTTCTGTGCTCTTTTTCTGGAGTTTCTGGCAGTATTGTGTTAATTTTTGCTATACAAGTAACATAGTCTTCTACCAGATTTACAGAGGTTAAGTTCTGCCAAAATAGTGCAAATCCTGATTGCTGACAGACTCAGAAAACACTTTTTTTGTCAATATTACCACTGTTGCCCCAAGTACTGAGGTTTGCTGGGCCCCAACTCACAGGTACAAGGGTACAAGCACCAATTTGTCACAGAAATAATGAAGAAGCATTACAGATCCTCACTCGCAAACATGTAAAGAGAATACATATAATGTGAGATGTTTATACTGCATTATCTACAGTATCTGAATATTTGTTCTTGGTTCAGTTGATTGCCTGAAGGGTTGTGGTGGTTAGTAGACCATGCAAACGAAGGAGGAGCTAGCCTGTAGTGCATTTCTGTGTGTGGATGAAGTCCATATGCTCCCAAATTGTGAGCTTGGACTGCATTTGTAGGATTGTGATAAATTAACCTAGAACATTTTTGTTTTTGGAGTTGCAAAACCATGCTTTAACTGTTTTGTTGGTGTTCTCATAATGTGTGTACTTTATTAAGAATCGAATCTGTTCTTATGGATTTTTATATTGGATATTTTATTTGGGTCACTGATTACAATGAATAAAATTGGAAGTGGACTTTTTTTGTCCCTTCCCTTTCCCTCTTCTAGAAAAGCTTGCTGATAACAAATTTGCTTTTATGCATGGTTGTTAAAATTAGCACTTATATATATGACAGTAGAAGTTATCCAAACATTGTTAAGTGTAATTTTTCTTGGCTACTGGAAGAGTATTTCCAAACTAGGAGACATGAGAGAAAATATTGAAACCTGAAAGTACTGTATATTAGAATGTCTTGGGCCAGAAAAATGGCAGCAAATGTAAAGTGAAGATGTTAATTGTAATATTTTTCAAAATAGGACAGTTATTAAATAGAGACAATGTATGTCTATGAGAACTTTGCTTAAGAGTCTCTGTAAACAAGCAGCTAACTCCTGAAATAGTATTGTATTTACATTTGGAGGAAGGAATATTTGGTACAACAGATATAGTCTACATTTGAAAAAAACACTGATTTTAGAGCAGACGTTCAGTAAAGAGGATAATAGTAATTCTCTGAACTTTGAAATAGGTATCTTTGCATATACTTTAAAAAGGTTTCAGTGAGACATGAATACAGAATTAGACTTTTTTTAAAAAAAATCATTCCAAAAAATATATTTGGGAAAGGGAAAATTGAGATCGAAAGACTGCTTTAGCTGAGTGGTGGCACAGATAGAAAGCTTCCATTTTATCTTTCATTTTAAGATAGCAGTATTGTCTCAGTTTTTGACAGTGAAAGAAGTGATTCTCTCTGTCTTTAAATTGTACTAATTTGTCAGTCCCGGCATTCACTTTTGACTTTTGTTTTAAGTTTTCTCCATCTGATTTAACTGTAAAAGCCAATCGAACCTATAAAGGTCCATGTGTTTGGAGTACAGATGTGTAAACACATGTGCCATGATCAGAATAGTAAGTTTTTTCAGCGTAGATTTAAGCAAAACTGAATGGGGCATGCTATTCACAGTATTTTGCAATCAATGTGGGTTTGGGAAAGGGTTTAAAATAAAGATTCTAAGTTGAGCTTCACCATAGGCTTTATTATGGAAAGCAGTAAAATAAACTGTAGAATAAAACCATAATCAGATAAACATGAAAACAGTGTAGCGATCCCCCCCCCCCCACATCTACCTCACCTCCGAGCCTCTGCTTGGCTTGGGGCCTTCCTCTCTCCCATCGTTTGCTTGGCCACAGCAGCCAGAGGTGTGGAGAGAGGAGGAAGCTGACGGTGAGCCCCCAAGCAGCTCCATTGCCTGTGCGGCTCAAGAACTTGCCAGGGCCAGGCAAGATGCGATGGAGGGGAATTGGCTGCGGCGGGGCCTTCTTTGTTTAGACCCTGCCAGCAGGCTCCCCCGCAGCCACGGGGCAGCTGGAGCCAGGCCTGGTGGGCAACGTGGAGCAGGCCTCCTCATGGAAGGAGCCCAGCACCTGCAGCACCTGCGTTAGGTCCTGCGGGCCCAGGATGGTACCATTCCCGCTGATAGGGGATGCTGCCACCCTGGCTGTTTGAGCCCAGTTCCTCCCCCCGAACCTACTTACGGCAGCGGCGGAGATGGAAGTGAGGATGGACAATGGTGAAGGCGGACAATAGTGGAGATGAGGATGGATGGACCAGCTGGAGGAGATGGGCAGTGACCAGGGTAACTGGCAGCTGTAAGGGAGGCAGTGGCAGCAGATGGGCCCTGCCCCAGGAGAGGCCTTTCGCCTGGCAGGCAGTGGGCCCATGAGGCACCTGATGCTGCCATCGCCAAGGACAGGGGACATCACCGCCCTGGCTGCCTGAGCACCCCCCCCATGGGCCTCCTTACCTTATGGTTGGGGCGTGCCCATGGCCCCAGTGCTCAGGAAGCTCCTGGAGTCTGTGGTGAAGGACAGAAGGCACCAGCAGCAACCAGAGCCAGCAGAAGAGCATGTGCGACTTCAAGCACATGGAATCCCAACAGTTTCTCCCTCTTCTTACCTTCTGTACACCATGTGATGTCTAGAATGCCCCCTCTTGGAGCGGGCTATTTAAACCTCTGCAGAGGAAATAAAGCTCTGTTCCGGCTGATCCTGTCTCCTGCCTATTCTCTGTTCCCTGTGCTTCTAATCCTTAACTCCGCCATTAAGCACATGGCGGTTCCTTGATCTCGAGCCGGTAGGGATCAAGGGATTTTACTTTTGCAACACCCGGCAAGGAACCGTAACAGCAATAGCTGTTACCTGCATCGCTACAGCCTCCTGGCTATAACCTGTAACGCTGTGGTTTTTATAACTTCACCCACGATCGAAGTAGCTATAGGCTGCTTCCGCAGATTTCCCTGAGACCTCAGATTTAGGTTGCAGGTGCAACTGCAACAAAACAGAATTCCAGTTACTGTACCATAAGAAATCTGTCTACAATTCTGAAGCTGTATAAATAAGATTGAGCAAAAAAAAAACAAAAAAACCCGACATAATTCAGGCTGTCTTCAAGGTCAGGAAGTGGCAATATTTAAAGGAAAATTCTTGTCCACGTTGGCACAGTAGTTGTTGAATAACAAAGTATGACATAGCTGAAGATTAGAGAAATACTTTTGGTAGAAAATATGCACGTTGACGTTCACTCTGGTCATTGAGTTCCGTCTTGGCTGTGAGAAGTCTTCTGGTGTATGAAACAGCAGTTCACCTAAACCCTCGTTTGTAGGCATACATTTTCCAGAGGCATAGCCAACCTGCTTCAACTTGACGCAGACTGCTAAGTGTCTTTGGCTGAATCATCTCCCTACCACGCCTTTAATGTCTCCATTTATTTCTTTTTTGTTACATGGTCTATTCAGAAGAGTTCTAACCTGATCCTTCCTCAAACATTCTATAATTGACTGAATTTTCAACCAATTATTTCTTACTAATATCTCTTCTAGTTGTGTCCTACTAGTGATATTACCATTATCGTCAACTAAGTCCTCTAAGCTATAATATTGCTTCTCTCTAAATTTATCTTATTGCATTAGTTTAAAATAACGTTTTCACTATTCGTATAAGCTGTTGATGACATTTTTGAACTTTCCAATGCTAATTTTTCTTCTATGTATACCAAGTTTCTATAGTCACTTTAAATAGTCCTACCCATTCTTTCCACTTTTTTTTAGTTTTCGTATACGTTACTGATTTATTTTCCATTTTATTGATCAATTTTGCACCATTTTTTATTGTTATGCTCTAATTCTAATACTTTACTTAATTGAAATGTCTCATAGTACCCCTTAACTGTTGGTGTACCTAACCACCTTCCTGTATGAGTATGTTTAGTATTCTTTTCTTAATTCTTGGAATTTTCCCACTGAAACAATAAAAGTTATTTTTTTCATTCCATGTCATTAAAGTTTTAATTGGTAATTTCTTTGGGACTGTTTGAAACACATTAATTTGGGTATAATATACATTTTTATTCCTCTAATTCTCATCAGTATACCCAGTTGACATTGGCTTTTTTATTTTCTTCTGTAACTGATTATAGTTGGATGGACCCAGTTTTTTCATATTTAGCATTCTAAATATTTCATTTTCTTGACTCCTACCCTTAATCCTGTTCATTGTTTAATTCTTTTCTGTTCCTCTGATGGTGTGTTAATATACATAATTTAAGGTTTATATTTATTTACAATCCAGATTCGTTTTTAAAATCTTGTAATTTTTTTCATATGGTTGACCAGTAATAATTAAAGTATCATCTGCAAACAAATTGGTTTTTAATTCATTTTGACCTACCATGAATCCTTTCCAATTATTATTGATTCTAATTTTATTTGCTAATACTTCTATACCTAAAGTAAACAGTAGTGGTGACAGTGGGCGTGCTCGTTTTGTCCCATGTATTAATTTAAATACCCTTGAATATCCGCTGTTCAATTTAATCTTCACCATATTATTATGTAATTCCTTTAATATCTCAAAAAATTATGCCTTAATCCAAACATTTCGCAAACTGAAAATAAAAAAAATGTGATTCACTGAATCAAATATCTTAAAAACATCTAATTTAAGAATAGCATCAATAACATTTCTAATTGGATCACCTATTTATCATAGACAAACCTGACCTATCTTCTTTAAGTAACTGGAGTTCTTCCAGTTTCTTTAGCTAAAATTTTTGTAGTGAAATTGTAATCCTTATTACTTAAACCTATTGGTTGATATAAATTCAACTTTTCAAATTTTACCTAGTCAGCTCGTAATAATGATTGCACTGTTGTACAATGATTAATGTTTTATAAACCAATGGCAATGATCTTCATTGAATAAATCAATTGGCCATATAATTACAACCCCTTTCCCTTTGGAAAGAGAGGAGTTAAGATTTCACAGAATCTTGGAGAGATCTGAAGGGTAAGAAAGAAGTAAATAACAGAGAAGAAGAAATTGAAGAGAGTGCCTTGATACCTGACTTATGGGTGATAATATCATTGCTGCAATTTACGAAGCATCTTAGCCCCTACTACTTCCATCTGGCCTGCTCTTAGCCTCAGTGGTACCATCTATTATCATTGTTTAATTTTTAATTTATTTCTGTCTTCTCCCCCTTCTTCTGTTTTTAATTAACTCCTGTTAGCTACCTTGAATTGTTTTGAAGTAGGTGGAATACACTTTTGCACCTCAATAAATAAATAATATTTAAAGATAAAATAAGACAACTGTAGAGAGATAAAGATAAAATAGTCATTGATAGTAAAGGAATAGCTTACAGAGCAGCTAAACAAAAAAGCACTAAAAGGAAGATGAGAAGGCTACATAAAGCATGTCCTTTAGAGAAGCTTGTATTGAATCACAAAGAAGCAGAGTCATGCCTCTTGAAGCTCAAGAAATCTTGAGTGAACCCCAGAAAAGCAGTGTTTCGTGGAACTTCATCTTAGGAACATGCATTAAAGAGGTTTTGTAATAGCTGTGGATTGTTGTGTTTTTTTTGCACTTTATTTACTGCATAGTATAGTAATTCCTAGTAGAGATCTTTCCAGATGATGTTCTGTAGTCCTGTCAGACCTCCCAGTGGTTGGTTACTCTAGCCTAGGATAAGACATTATTCAGCTGGCTCTAGTAGTGCTGTTATGGTCAAGGACATTCTGAAATCTAGTATTTCCCTTGGAGGCTGAATGCTTTATTTGCTTTGTGACTGTTTTTCCAAGCAGATGCTTTCAGAGAACTCTCTGCATTAACCCGAGGTCTTTTTCGTCAGCAGTTACAATGAATTGTAAAGTTCAGCAGTGTGCATGAGTAACTCTCATTAATTCATTCTATATTAAATTTGTCAGGAAGACATGCCTAACATGCTGTCAACTCTAGCAGCTGTCAAGAGTTTCTGCTCTTCCTCACGATGCTTGATAGCATCTCATCTTTCACTACACATGTATTGGATTTGTTTCTCAGACCTGCATGGCAGAAATTGCAAACAAGAGTTCAAAGCCTTGGGGCCAGGTCTTTTTATTTTTATTTTTAATATAAATTCTTCTATTGGTTTCTTCATTAACTGGCATAGTCTGTGATTCTTTACTGCCTAATCACTAAGCCACTGTATAGAGAACTACAGTTTGTAGAGGTTCTTCAGAAAAAAGAAATGTCTTGTAAGCCAAACTCTGGGGATAGTATGCACATTAAACAGTAGAAATCATCTAGGATCATCAAGTCCAACCCCTTGTTCAGGAACAGGATCTTTTTTTGATGTTTTATACTTTGGCACTTTCTTGATAGTGACTTGTGTTAACTTCCTTTGAAGAGCAGATGTACCTGATTAACCATGCAGATGCTTTACTTTACTATGTTTCTGGTCTTTTAATGAAATAACTATGCATTGTTTTAGAAGCTGCTGAAGTAAAACTGCTGCTTTCACTCACAGCATAAAATAGTTTCTATATTTCCATAACTGTTTCTGCTCTATTAACTTAATATCATAGAGTTTTCAGTAACCTGTAGACTTAAGCACTATATGCTCTTCACATCCCATGAGTCTGGCCTTGATTTGGGGATAAATAATAAAATATTAAGGTTCTGGTTTTTTTCCAGCAAACCACAGCACGCAACAATTGTATAATGTGTACTGAATGTGTACTGTTTGGCATTGTATCAAACTGTACAATATGGGTGATTGTCAGTGGCGTTCCCCGGTTGGCTTTCCACAGCCGGCAACAACTCATGTGATATGATTTTTCAAGATAGTTTGTAGCACCAGATCTTTTGTGTTTTGCCAGCTGTGTAAAAAACAAAAGTGTGTCATATTGAGGGATGGCTGAACACATTGTTTCTAAATTTTGTTCCACATTTTGATATGTTGCAGATTTGCATTTAAAAATACACAGAGTTGAAAAAAGTGTTAGCATGGCATGTACATTATCTATATAATGTAGCCTTTATGCAATATGAGGAAGAAATAAGATGGAGCCTGCATGTGTTTCTATTTCAGTACTACAATGCATTACCAGTACTGTCATTGCCATTCCAGTCTTTGTAGTGTGTGAATCGCCCTTTCTACTCACATTTACATGTTTGTGAGCTTGAATGGAATTGATGGATTCTGTTTCTGTTTTTTCCTTCCAAAGATAGGACAACAACCTTTTCTAGTTCCATCACTATTGAAGAGTTTTGGAATTTGTGTTGTTTTCCAGAATGTAATCCTTGCAGCTGTTGAAGGCTCACTTTATCATTAAGCTTGTCTTTAAGGAAAGTTTGAAACCCTCCGAAATTTATGAAGAGGCCTCAAACACAATATTGATCTTGTTAGTTACAGTCTTTGGTGTTCCAGTGAGGCAGGTTAGGGATGTGCATTAATTTTTTTTGGGGGGGGGATTTAATCCATATCAATCGAATGCAGGAAATTTTGTATTCATTCAAATAGGATACAAATTTGATACAAATTCGATTTGCATCCCAGCTACAAATCCCATACAAATCTCCTATGTATCCACTCTGAACACATCAAATTCACCCTGAATCCACTTTGAATCCGCTCTCAATCCACTCTGAATCCGTTGTATATGTGACTGGCACAGCCACTTTCCTACCTCCCCAGGTTCACAAATGTAAATTTGGACAAATTTTGAACGTTACAAATATTTGTGCACATCCCTAGTGTAGATTGTTTATGAACAAGCATGGGGGTAATGAATGACAGGAATCAAGGCTAGCAACAACAGCCAGTAATTGGATTACCAGAAGAAATGCTGTGCTTTAATTAGTTTCCAGATGTAGCATTCAGGTTGACACCATACTCTGTAGTAATCTCAGAATCAGTAAGGTCTGCATGTTATGGAGGCTCAACCAGTTGTTTCTAGGAGTAGTGCAGCATGAATTTCACCTGTCCTGAATCAATGGCTTCAAGGGTTCTAAACCAATAATATTATGCCTGAATTGTATTTTAACGATCACTAAGTCACAGTTTTGTCATTTTACTTCTGAGAGTAAACGTTCCCATATGGTATGAAGATGAACACATTAACTTCCACTGAAGAAAGTATTGATACCATGGCATCAGTTTTGAAACCCCTTCAGTGTATTTAGATCTATGTAACTGCTTACTTTATAGTCTAATTCATTTGTAGATTTTAATTTATGCTTGGACACACAATAATAATTATCCACTTTAGTTCAGCAAAATATTTTTGTGTTATGAGTTATGGAAGTATAATTTTTAAATATTTGGCAGGTGTATGTTCTATGTGTCGTGAAAGACTGTGGATTAATGTTATTAAAGGGAGTGAGAGGCTTGTGTTACATTGATTCTACCTGTAAGAATTATTTCAGAGAATAGCGTTGGGAAACTGCCTCCATGTCCTAGCGGCTTTGTTACAGTAGCTGTGCTTTAATTATTTTGCACTCAGAACTGTTTAACATTTGCATGAAACTGCTGGTAGCAAGTTTTGGGAATTTTGGAGCAAGGTGTCAGTACACCGATGGCACTTACAATATTATATTAATCTTATGGCTTTTGAATTCTGAGAAACTGCAAACATTTTGGGCCAGTGCATAAATCCAGTTGCGAATTGGGTGATGAGGCTGGATCTTTATAAATCTGAGGAAGTTAAAGTGTTTGGGATATGGGGAATTTGCCTTTCTAAATGGGATTGCATAAGAGGTACATCAAGCTGGTTCTGTTTAGAACCAGTTTGGAATGAGGCAGGAGTTTTGAGTGGTCTGACATTTAACTGTGAACCATCCTTAAATTTGAGGGCCTTGCTTAGTACTAAAAAGGGGGCATTAAAATCAAATCATTTGTTCATTCGATGTCTCCTCCCTCTTCCTCCATCCCACCCTGGCCTACTGCTTCCACATTGTACAGACCCTTAACTGCAGCCAAGTAAGTTAGTCTAGAGCAGGGTTTCCCAAACTGTGGGTCGGGACCCACCTCTAGGAAATTTAACCATATTTGAAATAACTTTTTTGATGTAATTATTTAATTAAGTAATAAAAAAATTGTATTAAAACTTTCTTTGTTATTTGAAAAGTCCTTTATTCATATCGGTAATGGTTAAATTTCCTAGAGGTGGGTTCCCAAGTTGGTAAACTTATATTAGATGGGTCGTAGCCCAGACAACTTTGAGAACCACTGGTCTAGAGAGGTCCCCTTGTGGATTGAGTAAATGAGAGCTCATTACGGGGGATATGCACAACATTTTTTGGCATTTTATTCTATTCAAATTGACTATTTGAATATACGAATTTGTACGAATAGAGAAAAATACATTCAAAACATTTGTATTCGTTTGGATTCTAAAAAATGAATGTCTGGACATTCGATTGGAGTTCAAATGTCCAAATTTAGCTGAATTCTATTGAAAAACATGTCTCGAATATTTTTGCACATCCCTACTCATTGCCTTGCGGAAGGTTGCAGCTGAAGTTTCTGTGAAGTAGCACCAATTCTGTACAATCCTTATCTCTTGATATTCACCAGGCACCTACTTGTTACATTGTTTGTAATAACACTGTGGAAGTTCTTTCTTTTCCTTGTCCCAACTCCTGTTTTAATATTGCTTTTATTTTTGTTTTCATGGTATGGTTTCAAAACTACTTTAAGATGTTTTATAGAACACTTTACACCAGTGATGGCTAACCTTTAAAATTCACAAGAAAATGTAGTTTAATTCAGGTGCTGTGTCACTTCTAGAAATATCCATAATTCTGTGATATTTGTAGCTCTAGTAAAAAAGTTATATTTTTGATATATGTATTCATTAAGGGCAAAAACGAATAATGCTTTACATTAGTGACTCGTTGCTGAATTTCATTTGCTAAATCTTCAGTTGAAAGTTGGCATTTTGCACACCTCAAGAACAAGCAAGCACTACACGCCCAGGTGCCAGGGTGACCATGGGTGTCACCCAAAAGGGCTTGGTGTGTCACATGTGACACGCGTGTCGTAGGTTGGCCATCACTGCTCTATACAAGTGTTTTGAGTATACAAATGTGACTGAACAAAAACTTAAATTTGAAACCTTAATCCAATGCCGTTGCTCATTGAAATCCTCTAAAATAGTTTACTAGTAAACTATTAATTTTAATTATGGTAAAAGCTGCTATTGAATCTTGCCTGGAACAAAACCAAAAGTATATTTGGAACTTCTGGGCATGTGTGCTAACATTTCAGAAAGCTAAGTGGATGAGAGATGCTGAGAGTGGAATGCTGGAAATGGTTGTTCAAAACATCTGAAATGCCGTAGCCCTAGCCTTTATGTATTTAAATGAAGAGAATGGTTTATCCTGGACTCACTGAGGGCACACAGGTATCCATTGGCATGCGTGGAAAGGTGGCCTTTAATTCCAAACTTGTTATGGTCGTATCAATAAAGTAGTTGGTTCCTTTTATTCCATCCCAGTTAAACTTTTGGAAAGGTTTTTGATGAGGAACTTTATCAAAAGCTTATCTTAATTTATATGTTAACACACTCAAAAAGCTCTAGAAAATTATAGAAGCCATGATGGGTATACAATATCTGTACTTATCTTTAATAATGGTTTCCAATATGTTAGAACAGATTTTAAGCTGATGGGCCTCTATAGACTCTAGATCTTTCCTTGAACTCCTTTAAAAAAGTGGAGCAATGTTAGACACCTTCCATTCCCCAAATATAGAAGCTGAGGACAGGATAGTTTGCTTATTTTTATGAGGTCCACAATTTCAGCTGATCTCTTTAATGACGCTTTGGTGAATGCCATCTAGTCCTGGCGGTTTGTTAATGCTTAATTTGTCAGTAAGGCCTATCCTCCAGCTTCCTTCTGGAAAATAGCTCAGGTTCAGGGGTCTGCTCCAAATTCTCTTCTGTGGAGAAAATGCAAAGAATTGATTCATCTTCTGTGCAATGTCTTTTTCTCCTTGTAGCACACCTTGGATTCCCTTAGTGTCCAAATGGCTAGCTTCCTGCTTCTAAATATTATGAGTCTTCGCAGTTCAGGCAATAGGATTTTCAAATTTTCTTTCAATTTCTCTCACTGTGGCTTTGGATTTCCTTAAGGTTGTGAATGATTTATTTGGTTCATTAGGAGAAGCCCTTCTACTTCCTAACATATGTTTTCTTCCCCATAATAGTTTCATTTTCCATGCAGATTAACCACACAGGCCTCTTCTTGGCCCTGGAGAACCTTTTCTTAATTTTAGCAATACACTGTGATGTGAGTCATTATTGTGGTTTTAAACAGCAGCAAAGCTCCCTGGAGAGAGTTTGCTTTCCACACCTTACCGTTGAGTATCCTTTTCACCAGTCTTCTCATTTTTGAGAAGTTTCCCTTTTTGAAACAGAAAGTAACCAGGATGGACTTGATGTGTCTATTTTCACTCCTATAAATGTTGAATTTAATTGAATTCTGATCACAAATCAAGTTCTGAGCACCAATTAATAAGAAGTCCGGTATTGCCTTCTAGCTTGTTGATTCTTTGACCTGCCTCTCATGGATTGAGTCCGTGCCAATTTTTGTTGTTCTTCTGTGGGAAGGTTTTCTTAAGATTTCGTTGTTAAAACTGGAGAGATCTTTGCTTAAATAGCATTCAAGAATGCTACCAATATGAATCATGCATAAGCCACTCCAAACTCCATAAAGTATAAATATAACTGTCATAACTATTACTGTTACATGGTGTCTATTGTAAGCGGCAGTGAACATTGGAAGGTTTGCATATTCCTGCTGGAGGTTGCTGTGTTTTCTCTCTGCCCCCTTTTCTACCTCCACTCAAGGGAGACAGCTTTGTGGTTCATTAGAGAACGAAAGGATGCAGTTATGCAAATAAAGTGAGTCTCAAAGGAAGCTATATCTCATTCTTTTAGTCTAAAATAATACTGGTTGGAGCCTTAATATGGACACTTCATGTCTTCATATACTACATATTTACCCCATCTTTAAAACTCAGCCATTGTATGAAGCATTGGGAGAAGAAAAGTGAATGACGAAATTGCCCATTGACAACAATTTACTTTCTAGTTTTCACTCATTTCTGCTTTTATGTATTTCATGTAGCATTCATTCTTCTCCAAGCCCTAGGGGGACTGGGATGAGGCCTCAGAAGTAGTACATATTTCATTGCTTTCTAGGTCTTTTCTTTTTAAATAAATGTTCTGTGATAGAATTCTACTTAGTTTTGTTTTCTCAGTGAGCATAGGCAGTAATCTTGGCTTATTTTTTCTGCCTCTAGTTCTGAAAAGCAAGGAAAGTGATGATAAATTTATTAAATTTTGACTCTGTTTGTTGGCCGTATATCTGAATGTTGTCTTCCGTGTATTTGGTATTCAGTGTGGATTTAGGAAAGACAGTATGGTTACTTGTACTTAAATTGGCCCATATTCTAATTTATGTACTAGTTTCACTTGTCAGTAATCAAGTTAATTAATTAGTCAAGATTGATTTTATATCAAAGTTTAAAAGTTTTGAAACCAAATTGTTTATATAAACAATTAATTAGATATAAAATCCACATTCTGTGTGTCTCACTCTGCCTTCTGGATTATAATACATGGCCTGAATCTTAAGAATGAATAGTGCCATTCTTAAAAGAACTCTGGTGAGAACTCGGCTTCTCTGCGGCTGCTACCAAATTGTGGAACTCCCCTCCATTGGTGGTCCACTTGGACCCCTCTCTGCTCTCTCTTCGTTGGCAGGCTAAGAATTAAAAGGCAGGATTTTAATCAACTTTTATTTAATTCTAATAATGTTTTAGCTTTATTTGGATGTTTATATTGATTCTAATGGCTGATTAATTTTATTTTGATGTTTGTGTTATGGTATTTTTTAAAAATTTTAGTCTTGTGAGTTGCTCTGCGTCCCATCTTGGGAGAAGGGTGGAATATAAATAAAATAAATTTATAAATATATATGTAAATAAATATATAAATAAAATAAATTTGATAATTTGCTAAAAGTAGGATTATACAGTGGTCCCTAATGCTGTTATATAAACTACTTCCCAAAGGAAGTGTATCAGATCTTACAGTACGATTTTGCCACAAATACAGTATCTTTTGTGGAAGGGAATATTCTGGAAGCGACCCAGGTTTGTCCAAATAGCAAGTTGTTCGAACCTCACTTTTGTGAAGATTTTATGGAGTTGGGGAGACAAAGAGAAAGCATAATAGTTCTTTGGAGACAAGACGATAAGGGATGGCTCTAGCATGTGTGATGGCTGCCAATGGTTCTAGCATGTGTCATGGCTGCCAAATCATTTTGAACTGCGATGTCCAGGACTTGTTGGTAGAAGATTGCCATGGCCTTAGAGCCTAGACTGCCCAGATGTTACAACTCTCCACCTCGGCTTGTTGTTGTATCTGCTAGGCAGGGAAGTCAATGACACACCCAGCTGTTTGCCTTGCTCTCCCAGGCAGAGGTGCAGGAGTCCATCAAACTTCATTTGATTTAATTTAATCCAGTAGTTTAGTCTAGGAATGTTTAGCCTGCAGAAGAGAAGACTGAGAGGAGACATGATAGGTGTCTTCAGGTATCTGAAGGGCTCTCACAGCGCAGAGGGGATCGTCCCTATTTTCGCTTTCTCAAGATGGAAGGACCAGAAACAATGGTATGAAACTTCAAGGGAGTCAATGCAGATTAGATATTAGAAAAAACTTCCTGACTGTGAGGGCGATGGAATAGGTTGCCACGGGAGATAGTGTGCTGTCATTGGCTGAAGATCTTCAAGCAGAGGCTGGACAGACATCTGTCTGGGATGGTTTAGGGAATCCTGCATTGAGCAGAGGGTTGGATTCAATTACCCTAGAGGTCCCTCTCAACACTCTAATTCTGTGGTTCTGTATTTAAAATGCAAAATGTATAGTAAGTAGAGGGTTAATAGCCTTTTAAGTTGAAGAATCATCTTCATATTCTTGTATACTGTCACAGTATACAAGAATACGAAGATGATTCTGTTATTGGATTCTTTAATTATTATAAAACATAACCAAACATCACTTCATAGTGCTCTCAAGGTGGAATGTATTAGAATTAATATTGCTACATCAAAATGCATCTGTTTATTTATTTATATCCTAGCCTTAAGCTGAAAAAGACTTGCAGAGGAGAATACAGTATATTATACCACACAACTCTCTTGCCCTCAGGGTTACATTCGACAAGCTGGGACACATAAAGAAAAGAGGATTGGGAGGGAAGAAGAGGGAACAACTACCCAGGAGGCGCTTGAGGAAGGTATCTGATGTTGCTTCTAGCAGTAGAGGAAATGTAGGTCCTACATTATCATCCTACCTACCTCCCCTGTGAAGTGCTGGTAGAATGGTTGGTAGAATGTGCAAAATGTTTCATGCTATAAATAGCTGAATTCCAAAAATACCATTTTGAATGGTGTGAGCCTGAAGCAGAACACACTTTTAAAAATGGCTTGTGTGGCATCAGATCAGAACTGGCCTTCATTATATTTCTTGTGGCCCTGTACTGAGGGCCACAATACATACCGGCGTTACTAAATTAGGCATAAAATGATAAAACCCTCTATAAACACCAACTATAAAAGATTTTCCTAAAAACAAGCATGATATAAATCTACAGTCTAACTGCCAGGGCACAAAGGTATAATCACCCAGCAGTGGGGCATACGAACAGGCTATCTACAGTGTACCTAGTTTAGAATCCTGTTTCACACAGTTCCAGCTGAATTGACTTTAGGGTAGGATTATCCCCTACTGTTCTGTTCTCATACTGACCACTAGATGGCGCTTCAAATTATAAATCACTGCTTAAGGTGTTCTCCCCATTCACTTTTAGCACTCCATTGACTTGCACAATTCGCTGGGGAATGACTTAATTGTTCTGGCTTTTTTTGTTTTTGCAATGTGGGTGGATGGTTTTTTGGCCCCTTCAGGCAGCAAAATTGCTACCTTTCATTCCTGACTGAAAGGGATTCTAGCACTTCTCCTCCTGTGGTTGATTCTTGCACCTATGCCCTGGTAGATACAGGCCTTGCGAGCTTTAGTGGTGTGTCTTGCCATGGCTCATGCCTGCTCCTCCTCCCACATGAGGGGACAATCTAGGTACATTGGCAGCTTCCCCCTCAAGAGGGACAATCTGCTGTGGTCTGCCTCTCAACACCCTTGTGGAGGCTGGTGGGATGTTCCCCATTCCTGAAGGTGTTCTCCCCCCGCCCCCCAAGTAGGGAGACAGCTTCAGGAGCCTCAGGACTCCCAAGAGGCAGTGGTCCTGCTCCCAATGGCAGCTTTGCAAGGACCTGGAATGGGAACCATCAGCATCTTCACCTGCCCTGTAGTTCAAGCACCAGTCTGGATTAGTGTGCCAAGACTGTCCCGTCACTTGAATGTGATGTGGAAGAGATCAGCTTGCCTTCCAAGGGTGTTTTTCCACTGTCAGAAAGTACCCATTTTAGCACCCATTAAGGACCCATTTGGGTGTGAGCCAGATGATCCCATTTCCACCACGGCACCCATTTGGGACCCGATTATTTCGACTGCCACTGGGGAAATCCAGATCAAATGGGTACTTTCTGGCCTTTAATCCAGATTTTCTGTAGATCCCATTCATGGGGTCTACAGTGGGGTCTTCAGGCAGAAAATCCGGATTAAAGGGATCCTGTTTCCACGCTTGTGTGGCAGTGGGGTCTAGAGGAGGCTAGGGGGAGAGGGGGAGCCCCAAAACCTAAGCTTCGAAGGCATTTCGAAGTCACTTCGAAGTCAGTGCAAAATAGCTCCGGAGTGTCTTTGAAGTCTGTGCTGATCTTCAGAGTGAACTTCGAAGTGACTTTGAAGAGATGGAATGCAAGCATGTATGAATACCTATCAAAGAACACTACATGTAGAGAACCATAGATCTGACATTCAGTTGGGTGGTTGGTGCCTCTTCTCAGGGAAAGCTGCAGTAAACGTAATTTTTGTTTTGGAAAATTACAATGGCAGTATTAAGTGAAGAACGGTTCAGAGTCAAAGGAGGATGTGGCTGCTATGTCTTCTGAATTGCTTCTTGATGTGTATACAGTACTTAACAATTTTCATTCAAGGGTCATCAAAATAGTTTGTTTCAGAATATGAATAACATTTTAGGCAAGCAGTTATGACCGTAACAGCTTTTAATGCTGCCCTTTTTGGTGTCTTCTTGCAGATGACGAGCAATAATAGAAAACTTCTAGTCTTCTGTTTTGAGGCATTGTCTTGTCAGATGAAAGTAGCAGCAATTAGACCAGAAGTTGTCCATGAATTAATGACATACGTAGTAGGAAATTATTAGTGAATGAATTAATATTAATTCCGTTTTTGTAACTTTTGCAGAAAATTGCAATATAAATGTATAGAGCCCAGAGAGAGAACAGAAAAATAACGTTATTTTTCTACTTCAATGGATCTCAACTGTAAAGTATGCTTGCACAGGTATGTTAAATTCTCATTTTTTTAGTCTAGTTTTTGGTGCAATAGTAACTTTCTAATGTCTATACTTTGTGGTAACCACAACTTTTAAGTGAAATGGACTGTGAAGCTGGAGAAGCTTTATAATCATATGAAGCTTGAAAATCTAGTGGGCACAAATCTGAGGTGTTATAGACTTCAAAAATGAATATTGTTTTTCACATCTCATGAAAACCGTGTCTTATTCAAAGGAATCAAAGTTTAAAAAGAGGAATACAAAATAAGAGCCTTTGCCGGATGACTTGGCGGTTATATTAACAGGTCCTAATAACCCAACAGAAGAATTTAAAAAGGTAATTCAAACTTATGGAAAAGTTGAAGGCTTGAAAGTAAATGAGATTAAGACCAAGGTCTTGATAAAAAACATGTCAAAGGAGGAACAAGAAACTTTTCAACTTAAGTCAAGATTTGCGGTGGAAAAGAAAGTTAAATACCTAAGAGTGACTTTGACCAAACAGAATATTGCGTTGCATAAAAATAATTATTTGAAAACTTGGTTAGGGATTAAACAAGGTCTTTTGAAATGATCCAACCTGCAATTATCATTGATGGGTAGGATATCTCTGATAAAAATGAATTTACTTCCAAGGATGATGTTCTTATTTCAGGTCTTACTTATTATAAATAACACAAAAGTTTTTACAAACTGGCAAAAGGACATTTTGAGATTTATATGGCAAGGAAAGAAGCCAAGGATAAGATTTAAGCTGATGCAAGATTCCAAAGAAAGAGGAGGATTAGGGTTACCAAATTTAAAGTTATATCATGCAGCATGCTGCATAGGATGGATTGGAAAATGGTTTTGGCTGAGAGACCAAAGATCATTGCAACTGGAAGGAAAAGGCTTAAGATATGAGTGGCACGAGTATATGTAGTATGAAAAAGCGAAAGTCAATGCAGATTTTAAGAATCATTTTGTGAGAAATGCCTTGTGTAAGACTTGAATTATAAAAATAAACTTTATCGGAAAATTCCTCTTTGGGTATCACCACACGAAGGTCTGTTAAAGGAGTTTGGGGAAGGAGGATCCTGGCTCAAATATGAAGATATGTTATATGAAAAGGATGATATTAATGACTTTGATATTAAAACAAGGGAACAGTTAAACCAGGAGGGTAAAAATATCCGGTGGTTCACGTAAGCACAACTAGCGGATATATATAGAACAGATAAAGAGAAATTAAATTTTGAAGGGGAAAAACAAGATTGGGTAATAAAATTAAACAAGGCTGAAAGGGAAACGATTGGAATTATGTATAAAGAGTTGCTCCGAGTTGAAATGGAACATGTACAGGTTAATGATTGTATGATTACATGGGCAAAGAACTTTGGATATAATACCCAAATGGATCAGTGGGAGAAATTGTGGATAAAAGATATGAAATTTATTACATCTATGTTATTAAAAGAAAATATGTATAAGATGATGTATAGATGGTATTTAACACTTGATAAATTGGGGAAGGTATATCAAAATCTGTCAACTAAATGTTGGAAATGTTAAAAAGTCGAGGGAACCTTTTATCGTAAGGGGTGGACTTTTGAAAAAGCAAACAAGTATTGGGTACAAATATATATAACCTGATGAGACAAATCTTAAAGATAAATATTGTATTTTAGCCGGAACTATTTTTGTTGGGAATTGTGGATGATAGCTTAGATAATATAAAGTCTCTGGTTTTATATATAGTGAGAGCAGCAAGATTATTATAATCGCAGAAATGGAAGGAGGAGGAGATATCTTTAGGAGAAGAATGGTTAATTAAATTGATGGACTTGGCAGAGATGGATAAATTAACAAACCTACTAAAAGATAGAACAACAGATAAGTTTACAAAAGACTGGAGCCCTTTTATTAACTATTTACAAGAAATAGAAGTAATGATGGATAATTTTGACTAAGAACTAAGGGGTCAGCTGAGAAAGATTAAGAGACAGATAAGGGAGCAAAGAAACAAGCAACATGAAGAAAAGAAGTCGGGAAAACGGAGGAAGTCACATAAAGAATAATGAAGAAATGTAACAGTATGATACAGTGATGTAAAAAGTTTTATGTTGGTTTAAAAAATCTTTTAATAAATAAATTATTTTAAAAAAGTTTCTCGTTCAAAGCTAGCAGCTAGTGTGATGTATTACTTCAGCTCTTAGTTGTTGAAGAATCATGGTGATCTATTCAGCATGTATTATGTACACTACACCTTATTTTTGCCCAGAGTGATTTTGCTGGGCAGGTTCCCTTCTTTTATACAACCTCAGCATCCAGTTTGTCCAATCATATTCCTTCCCTGAACCATATGAACTTTGTACAGGTTGTTGTTACCTGCCCTTGACTAGTTGGTAGCCTTCCCACTCTTTCTCCTCAAACGTAACTAACTCAGAGGTAACATGGATTCAGCTGGTTTCTGTATACAAACATATTACAAATTGGGCTTCAATAAACATAAGGAGGCAGTATTTACACAGATTAAACAGCCATAGGTTATATCAAGCATGGCATGTTAGAAGCTGCAGGAATTTTGCATACAACAGCCAAATAGGGTTTGGCAATTATTTTGATCTCTTCTAGTGTGTAAGTTACTCATTATTTATTATTTATATTTCTATCTCAACCTTTAAAATCCAACATATCCAACAAAACGATATATATCAGAACAATAAGAGCCACGACATTTAAGATCCAGCATGTTAAAAACAAAACCTCAATTAAAGCAGTAGTGTTTGTAGGGGATGAAACATGACCAACATGTAGCCAAAGGCCTGAGCAAAGCGGTGCATCTTCACCACCTTCCTGAACATAAATGAGAAGGAGCCCAACGGAGTTGCCCTTTCTGCCCCAGGACCTGGAGCCAGATCAGAGGGCCTCTAATCCAGATCCAGGACTGCTATATCCACAAAGTTAATCCGGATCGCGGAGGCCCACCCCCCCCTTTAGGCTGGATCCATCTGCACAGCGTGGAGCTAGATTTGGATCTTTTGTAAACTCCAGTCATTACCTACAAGATTCCAACTTCCCTCACCTAGACAAAAGCTTTACACAAGCAGACACATGAACACACCATCACCAGCTTCTCCCATGCCAGGCCACAGTTTTTTCCACAAGTGAAATACACTGTCAGCCTCTCTCTAAAGCTCTTATACTCAACAAGAGTCTTACCTTCTCCCCACGCAAATGGTCAGTAGTCCAGTGCCAAAACCTGGTAGAAATTTTTTTCCCTGCTGTTAATGTTTTCTCACACAGGGTAAGGGTACAGTAGGGTGCCTGGAGAGCCCTGGTACCCCAAGAAATGAGGTTTCTCATGGAACTGCCAACAAACCTGCTTGGCTACAGACAAGGAAGCTTCTAGTCCAGCTTTTCTGATGGTTGGGTGGTGGATCCCTCATATCAGAGATTCTTCCCATGGCAGTGAACCCACTGACTTCTTCCAGTTGATCCAGCATTCTGCTGTGTCCTCAGGGGATCAGGAGATCTTCCTCCTTTTTGTCTTTGCTGGTGCTGTCTTGCTGCCAAGACAATTTAGGCCATCTTTGCTACACATAACCTGTAGGAGCTGAACTAAAGGGGATTGAAAATTTAAACAGCTGCTGCATTTGATGCCCTTGCTTCACATATCTTATCTTGACCTGCTTTCTTAGAGTTTGTACAACAAATCTGTTACTCAGAGTTTATAGAGTGCTCTGGAGTTTTCCAGTGCCTGGTTGGTTTATCATTTTATCTGTTCCGGAGCTTCTAGTTCAATCCTTTGTTAGATCTGTACTAGCTGAAGTGAGTTATCCCTTTTCAAGTGTTTGATGTCTCTGACACTTTGGTTGCCTATAACTTTTGGCTGCTCTAAATCTTTGCTTTTTGATTGGTTCCTAGGCAAGGAACCAAAGTTTTTAGAGTGCAGTCTCCCATGAAGTTTTTTATTCTAATGGAAAACATTGTCTATCAAAGTTAAAAGAAACATTGCACCTCTCTTAATTTCTCTGTGTTAGTTCACATTCCTTATTCAAGTGAGACTCAGTAATGAAACAAAGGGGAAGGGACATTTCCCCCCATGATTTCCTTGGGACATGTTTCCTTGGTACATTTGAGTTACTTTTTTAAAATATAAGAACTAGTTTGTTTATATTTGTTAAGTTTCCTCCTAGCCAGTTTGGTCTGGTGGTTAAGGATCTGGACTCTTATCTGGGAATACGGGGTTTGATTCCCCTCTCCTCCGTGGAGCCAGCTGGATGACCTTGGGCTAGTCACAGCTCTCTTCTGAGCTCTCACAATCCCATTTACCTCACAAGGTGTTCTGTTGTGGGGAGAAGAACAGAAAGCTTTGTCAGCCGCTTTCAGTCCCCTTAAATGGGTGAGAAAAGTGGAGTAGAAAAGCCAACTCTTCTTCTTCTTAAAGTCCTATTACTGAGCAGAACAACAAGAAATTAATATTATAATCAGCATAAACGGAATGCTCTCGTTTTTTTTAAAAAAGAGACAAGCTAATTACTTAAAACGATTGGTCACATCAAAGATGGGCAACCTACAGCTTCCAGATATAGTTTTGGAACTGATCATCCTGACAACTGATGACAGCAGTTCTAGTATAGCACTCTCAAAGTTGAAGGGTGGGTTATAGCTAAATGGCCACAGTGTTCCTGTCGCTCTCTTAGGAGAACCTAGAAAACTTGCTGCCTTAAAAGCTTTAATTTTCTTTGTATGGAAGGTTCCTGAATGAAAACAGATAAACAGCTGAATTGATTAACAGTCTAAAATTTGTCTCAGCAGGAATTGATTTCTAACCGAAAACATCATTGTCAATGAAGGAAGAAAGTGAGGAATACTGAGGTGGGAGTGACGTCCCAATTCCATATTCTTCAACATGCGCAAAGGGGTGCCAAAAGACCCAGATATAGCAGACTTGTTCTACAAAGATGATCCCCAGGAAATATTTGTGGGCTTACATGAAATTGGACATGGAAGTTTTGGAGCTGTGTACTTTGTAAGTAACTCTTTCTGTTTTATTCCGTTTCTTCCCAAAATGTCTCTTAGGGTGTTTTTCCACCACGTTCCTTTAATCTGGATCTAAGAAGATCCGTATCTAGGGAATGGGTACTTCCCCTAATCTGGATCTAGTAGATCTAGTAGATCCGGTTTAAGGGAAGTACCTAATGTGTTTCCATGGGTGGTCTAGCATCCAATAGCAATAGTCACTTCGAATTCACTTCGAAGTCTGTGCAAAATAGCTCTGAAGCGTCTTTGAAGTCTGTGCAGATCTTCGGAGTAAACTTTGAAGTGACTTTGGAGTGACTTCGAAGTGACTTCGGAGTCACTTCGGAATCACTTCGAAGTTCACTCCAAAGATCAGCACAGACTTCAAAGATGCTCCGGAGCTATTTTGCACAGACTTCGAAGTGACTTTGAAATGACTTTGAAATGACTTCAAAGTTTAGGTTTTGGGGCTCCCCCTAGCCTCCTCTAGACTCCATAGACCTCCATTGGTGGGCTGGGACTTTGCTCTCAAAGTCCAGCCTAGTGGGAGGGAGGAAACGGCCAATGAGATTTTGGGTCAGCAGTCCTAAACTCAGCCCACAACGAGGGCTCCTAGGGGGGTGGAAAAAGGAGGTCTAGTGGTGGATGTGAATGTTTGGTGAGGCGAGGCCGAACTTTTGACCTGGGTCGCTGCATAATAATTCAAATCTGGTACCACAATAGTGAAATTCCAGGTTGACCCGATTTGCTTGGCAAATCTCTGGTGGTTAAAAGTAAACAGAGGCTGCTGTGGTATAAATGAGTTTGTTTCCTCTCTTATTATATTTCTCGTCCAAAATTCTGTATACTTACGCCAAGCCTTTCAAGGGCTATTGTCCCTTGCTCAGTCAAGGATTAATGCATGCAAAACAAAAGGTGATATTTGCCAGTTCTCCTGTCTGTCTGTGTTGGAATTCTTGAGTCAGAGATCTCTCTCTCTTTCTCTTACAGCATTCCTGTCGTATATTTCTTTATTATTCTCATATCTTTCGCAGGCCTGGCACAGAATTATGATCTTAAAGCATAATAATTCTGCATGATCAGTCTGTGTCAATTATAAGATGCCAATTATGACTTTGATGCACAGTTTAAAGGTAGTTGTGCCTGGCATAACCTTGGCATGACTTGGGAGTGGGGGATTCTGGGAGCACATATTGTTTCAGCAGCCCACAGAAGGAAATCAGAAGGGTTTTCCACAGTTTGATGTTTGGTACAACAATTAAGGCATAGCCTATATGTGGACAAATGTCATACTGCTGAGATGATGGGTGGTGAATGTGGATAGATGATACAGCGTTAATCTCCTTCCAGTTGCGCATAGGGGCAATTCTTAAAAGAATGTAGCTTGTCAAACAGTGTTCATCCAAATGAGATGGGTTGGGGAATCTCCTTGCTCCTTGTGAAATTAAGAGATTAATCCTGGCGTTTAAAAGAGTGGTCCACATTTTTTCATAGCTACTTGCTTTGACTGTTTTCAGTTACAAAAAATTGGCTGTGCATGTGTTTGTTAAAGAAGGTGACCCAGTTTTACAAATGACGTAGACTGAACTTACTAGTTCTTCTGCTGGAATAATACAGTAGCTGTTGAAAATGAAGGAGTACCACTTAAAGCAGCCTGCCTCACAGAATTACTTACAGTCGATGAACCTGTTATTTAAGTTTACGTTGTCTCGGGCTGTGGAAAGTAGAAAAGTCCTGCTGCTTTAATAATGCAAAGATTCACCATGGAAGACTGTTTGGCAGGGAATAGTTCTCCTAGTTAGAGGGATCATACAAAGCTGCCTGCTGCTTGCTACTCCTGCTTCTGAAACACTGGCTCATACAAACACTTGCAATGGAAAAAATAGTCATCATGGAAAGTATCAGGAGACTTTCCTTTAAAGCTTCATTTTTAGGAGTAGAGCTACGTAGAACTACTAAATGCACTTAGAACAAATGTGGCATTTTTCTGTTGAAAGTTGTTTAACCCCCCAAGGTTCTTTTTTCTTTAAATTTGCTCCTTTAAAATCTAGGGCGCATAACAATCTATCATTTAAAGCCATAATGTCAAGCTGGCAAAAAGTGACCATGAGACTCTTTCTTGAAAAAGATGAACAGTGATTTATTTCAGCTTAGCGTTAGGACATTTCTTGTTGGGAGCAACTTGGAACAGAAAGCCCAGCATATTTATATGTTTCATAGCTGGGCGGGGTTTGGCCCTTAACCAGTGAGCAATAACTATTTTTCAAAACCAATTTAAACTTGGTGCCAAATCCTTCAAACACAGATGTATCACTTGACAGCAGGGAGAGGGGAGTCGACTGTCAGTGCCCTGCTGAGGCAAAACAGGCAGGCATTATCTACTATAATATATACAGGTATACAGAATCCCATAGATGGCAGAGATCTTACATACAGATATTATGGCAGGCAGCTAGCCCTGCCTGACACCTCAATGACTTTGGCCCTGGATATCTGAAGGAGCTACTTCTCTCATGTAGACCCGCCGATACACTGAGATCTCTGGGAGAGGGCCTTCTTGTAGTTCTTTGTGTTGCAGAGGTACAAGGCATAGGAACACACAAGAGGGCATTTTCTGTGGTGACCCCTAGACTTTGGAACAGTCCCCACTTGAGGTTTGCCAGGTGCCTACACTATATGGTTTCCGGCACCTGGTGAAAACTTATCTTTTCAACCAGACCTTTTCCATTTATATAGCTTACTCAGGGTGCTGTCCTGTTAGGGAGGGAGGGTGGGGTGATATTTTTAATTATGTTTTATTATTTGACATGTTTTATTCTTATTGTAACCCACCCTGGGACAGTCTGGTTCAGGGTGGAATATAAATTTGTTAAATAAATAAAATAAGACACTGTTGAAAAAAGTCTTGTTTAAATCCTGTTAAGGTTAGTATAGGAAATGGTTTAAAAATATTGCCATGCCTAGCCCTAGGTGCTCCCTTAAGTACTCTTCAGTTGTTTGGGATAAGGCCACCTGTTCCTACCAGTATAATCTGTACAGGCCATGACTGATGGGAGTATATCACCTGGAGGACATCAGGTTGGGGTGTTTTTCCACTGTCAGAAAGTACCCATTTTTGCACCCATTAAGGACCCATTTGGGGGAGAGCTGGATGATCCCATTTCCACCACGGCACCCATTTGGGACCTGATTGTTTCGACTGCTGCTGGGGAAATCCAGATCAAATGGGTACTTTCTGGCCTTTAATCGGGATTTTCTGTAGACCCCATTAATGGGGTCTACAGTGGGGTCTTCAGGCAGAAAATCCGGATTAAAGAGACCCTGTTTCCACGCTTGTGTTGCAATGTGGTCTAGAGGAGGCTAGGGGAAGGGGGCACTCATGGTGGGGGAGCCCAAAAACCTAAGCTTCGAAGGCATTTCGAAGTCACTTCGAAGTCTGTGCAAAATAGCTCTGGAGCGTCTTTGAAGTCTGTGCTGATCTTCAGAGTGAACTTCGAAGTGACTCCGAAGATCAGCACAGACTTCAATGGAGCTGTTTTGCACAGACTTCAAAGTGACTTCGAAGTGACTTCAAAATGACTCTAGGAGAAATAGGGTTCCTAAATTGGGGACGCAAGTAACGACAATTTATGATAAACTATACAATGCCTCTCTTCCTTTATTTACAGGCAACCAATGCCCATACTAACGAGGTCGTGGCAATCAAGAAAATGTCCTATGGTGGAAAGCAAACAAACGAAGTAAGAAGGACACAACAACCCTGCATATACTGACCTGTGCTGCTTTGTTACTACAGCATCAAATGATTTTATTAGGTTTTGTTGCCAACTGAAACAACTTTTAAATTGGACCAACATTTCTTGTCAATAAATGGAAGTAGAAGTATGGGTCAGAGATGGGTAACCTGTTCCCTCTGATGTATCGTGGGGCTTCCGATTTTATTGGCCTCTCACAGAAAATTTAGTCGCTAGTGATGTCAAAGATACAGTCCAGGAAGGCCGCAGCTTTCCTATCTTGGAGTGTGTAATCTTGAGAGGTATTCAGGTGCTGCAAAATCCTAAATGAAAAATATCTCAGTGCTGTCTGATGACTCTTATTTTTTGTCACCTGCCGGTCTGATTATTTCTGGTATTCACCATTAGTCCACTGCTGTTATGTTTTTCTTCTGTCGCTTTTCCACTGAGTTCAGAGCAACCTCCCTATCTACAGTTTACTGTATATGCCCATGGGCCATCACAAGACAAAATACAAATACATTGAAAACATATGACGCGAAATAATACCCCAGGAGCACTTAATGGGACTTTGGTTACTTGTGTAGAATTTAAGAACTGTGACTGTATCTTTCTTGCAGCAATAGCAAATATTTTCCTCAAAAACTGCTTGAAAACCTCCATTGTTGTGTATGGTGGAAAAAACATACTGAACAAGGGAAGGTTGGAAAATGTGCTATAAAATACTGTGTGATATGCGGAAAGACAACAGAGATTGATCTCTTTGACATTCAAAAAGAAAATGTAGGATGTCATACAGAGTCTTCTAATGACCATCAGGGATTGCACATTCTGAAAGAAGTCCAAAGTTACAGTATATTCCGGCGTATAAGATGACTGGGTGTATAAGACAACCCCCAACTTTTCCAGTTAAAATATAGCGTTTGGGATATACTCGCCGTATAAGAAGACAATACCCGGTATATAAGGCGACCCACGACTTTTGAGAAAATTTTTCTGGGTTAAAAAGTAGTCTTATATGCCAGAATATACAATAGCTGTTTCTCAGGTGTGCTAATGAAATGGCTCTATATCCCTTCTTTTTCCCCTTCTGATTTAACTTTGATGGAATTACTGTTGCCTAAAGTATGCTAAGAATTAAGTTTCTTCTTTTTGTTTTCAACAGAAATGGCAAGACATTATCAAAGAAGTCAGATTCTTACGGCAGTTAAAGCACCCCAACACTATAGAGTACAAAGGCTGTTACTTAAAAGAACATACTGCCTGGGTGAGTTTTGCCTGCATCAGATTTCCAGCCCTACATGCTTTTTAAGAGAATACCCAATTGTTTTTATAACGCCGCTTATTTGTGTGGCCCGTAAACTCAGTATACCTTATTGAAGCTAAAATATTTAAATTTAATGGGCTGTATTAGAACCATGTTTCGATGACAGAAAATTGATTTGCAAAAGAGAACAGAATGTTCATTTCATAGGGTGTGTTTACATTCAATTGATTGTCATTTTTAAACCACTTTTTATCTGGGTTTCAGGGTGGCTTACAAAAAGTGCAGCTGACATAAAGCTAAAAATAGTGATTAAAATGAGTAAAATCCACAAATTTAAAAGTGGGGAGAAGGTTTGTAGATAGTGGATCTGGAGTGGAGACAGCACGTCAGTCAATTCCTGGTAAATCTCTGGAAGTAGTCTGTTAGTTTGCAGCCAACAAAACCAGAGACAAAGAATTCATTCCACAAGTGGAAGACTTTGGCTTTATTCGGGAGACACAGATTTGCAGCATGGGTGTTGCATATCAGGAAAAAAAAAGAGAGAGTTTGTTACAGGGATCATAAAGCAATTTGTGGCCTTGGTCTATACTTGTAACCAATCAGATCACAAATCCCAATCTTTTAGAACTGCATCATCAGCCTTTTTGCCAAATGTATGCATGCAGCAGAATACAAAACATAAACTGTACATGTTACGATTCCAAATAATATAACGCCACCTGTTGATGATTGCATCCACATCGCTCCAGGTCTAAAATGTCTTCAGCTGGAGAATGACATTGGTACAATTAGCAACTCTGATTATACATTTAGCGCATTCAGCAGTAACCTTAGTGTATTGTGATTTTTAGTTTCCGACCACATTTAACCAATTAAATGCTTGACATTTGTGGCATGGTTTCATGTTTGCATACTTTGCACATGTTATGGGGGACCTGTTTCAAATTTACCCTTGTGGAGGAAAGATGTTGGATGGAAAAAAGGAAAGTGTGGTGACAACTGATGATTAATCCATTTTCCATCTTCACCAACGCCTCACCTGAAATGTGCAGACAAAGAAAAACAGTTTCATTGAGTGTGCTCTCACCAAATTTGTAGAGTCCTAATTTGTTATGGTGTGACTGCAGCTAGGAAAATCTGCATGCTTGACTACTGTCCTGTCATAATTTTTTTAAAGGCTGTTGCAGCTTTATAAAAACGTAGTATTCAGGTAAGGAAGCTTCTAACTGCAGCCTAAAAAGATATCTTGTGATTAAATTTCTCCAGAGACAGTAGGATAATATGGTGATCAAATCTTAACTCGTGTCCCCAGACTGGAAAGACCAGTGGTCAAATCATAAGTCATTTCCTCCAGGCTGGAGAAAAAGGCAGAATACCTCTAAAGGCCATTTGCAGGGAGTCAAGAGCAGGTGAAGGTTTTGCCTCCATCTTCTGTTTAAGAATGCCCATAAGCAATTGGTTAGCCATTGTGTGAGACAGGATGCTCTACTAAGGATAGGTTATGGCGTGGTCCAGCAGGGCTTGTCTTATGTTCTTAAATTCTTTTTCCCTCCTACACGTTGTTCATGAGTTGTACAATACCATTGATTTCACTTGCTTGAAATTGTTAGAGTCAGGAAAGAAGCAAAGATGCCATTGAAGCCATGATGTGGCTAAATTAAGGGGTACATTTTTGAAGCCATATACTGGTAGATTTCAGCAAAAACTGAGAAACACTTTTTCTAAATAAATCTATTTGAATAAAGCTGCCCAGAATAGGTTAGGCTCAAATCTGGGTAATCACATACGTACCAGAATCTGAGCATAATCAAGGCCCAGCTTGAGTTAAGCAGCAACTACTACTTTTTAAGGCTTAAAAAGAGCCTTAAGCTACTTCCTACCACTATAGCCATTTCTTCAAGAGCAACAGCTTCTCCACAATCAGCTGATTGTCAGCCTGTCGTAGAGACCAGGAAAGCTGAGAGGGTATCTTCATCATTTGAAAAGAGATGTAAACAGGGCAGTCTGAAAATGGTCTAACTCCCCCAGTGTGCTGTTTGTTGCTGCTAGAGGCAGGAAGTCCAAATCCAGATCCCTCCCATTCACTTCTGCATTAGAAAGTTGTTTGTCTTCAGGTGTGAGAGTTAACAGAGATTAACAGTCTGGGAACTTGAATTAAGTTGCTAAGACTCTATTTAAGTGGTTTAACCCACCACAGATCGGTAGTTTGCAAGCTTCAGAGAATCTGTGCAAATGCCTATTATGAAATGGTCATGTTCTCCTAGCTTTTTACCATTCTTGTTCTTCTAGAAATTGTATCTGTTTATTCCTTTTGCAGTTAGTCATGGAATACTGTTTAGGATCAGCTTCAGATTTATTGGAAGGTAAGTTCTGAAACTTAATAATAATAATATTATTAGTGTCCGACTAGTGATATAATACGAAATCCAGCATAGTGATCTTGTTTGCTGTGTGTAACTGCTGTATTTACATCATCATCATAATAATAAATCTACTCACAGTAAAACACAACAAATAAATATTTTCTTATTAAGGATTGCCAGCTAAATTCTGACTGGTTACTGCCAGTTTTCCTGGTTTTCAAGTTCTTACTGTTAATAAAGCTTTTCCTTTTTATCCAAGAAACTATCTTGAAAAGTATTTTGTCTTGCTGCCTACCTGCCTGTGCTACAGAGCACCTGTGGATCCCCTGCAGACCCTATGCACTGTGATCCTTTGGGCTAGTGGCTGGACAGGCTGATTTCCCTCTGTGTGTGTCCATACCATGTCCCATAACCACACCATCCACTTGGTGAAGCGGATTTTCCCACTGAAATGGGAGATCTGCTTGGGGAATACCTCAAAGTCAGCCCAGCAATAGATATTTCCCACCTAAACTCTTCCTGTCTGCTGGAAGGGATCAACCATAGTTCATGGCAGGGATGCCATCCTCGCCTATTATATTTTTTGGATCTTCTGGGACTAAGCCCAGTTGCTTATATCCTCTTCTTGCCAGAACCATTTTATCTTCCAATTAGGCGAGGACAAGGTACAGTTAATTGATAAGGCATCAGTAATAAGAAGGTAAGTCCTTAGAGCCACAAACATATTTTCAACATGTGGTTCTAGATAGACTCTTAGAAACACAACATGCTGTAAGAATGAGCTGAATGAGGAAGCTTTTGCAAAATTAAATTTGAAAACTCAAAGGAGTTACGGCATCCTCCATCTTTGCTCGGTGGACATCTTTCTAAGTCATGGAGATTTGTTATCACATTCGTTTGAAGTTCTCATTTTTTTTTGTTCTGTTCTAAAGAAATAAAAAGCCCTCTCATATAAGCTCTGTTTACTTTCCTCATTGTTGCCACACTAACTTCTAGGTTGTTATGCTGAGGGAAGGGGATTTTAATTCTGATCCATATTTTTTCAACAATGTTCTCTGAAAGATGTGAATGATCATTTAATCCCTATTCTTTTTCTATCTATTGCGAAAAAGTTCAATTGGTGAATTCCCAGTGTAACTATCAGGTTGATTTTCAACTTAATGAAGGTATATATCAATTCTTGAGTGTAAATGATATTTAGCTGAATAAATAAATAGATTGTCCACACCATGTTTCTACCTTCATACATCACAGAGTGACATCAATTCCATGTATTGAAAATTTTCATCCTTTTTCTCTGTATGCTCTGTATATAACAGGGCCAAACTTTTACTTTCGAGTAATCTCAAATGAGGTCTTGATCGCAAACGACAATTTGTGCCCACTTTTGACTTTTTCAATTCCAAAAATGTTGACCGTATCACTATTTACAGAAGCCTTAGCTTTTAACTATATGAGCTTCTTTAAAGTAAAATTTAAATCATTAATGTTTAGTGAGATAACCTTTGAATTTCGCATTTTAACTTTCATAAATTTAGTGCCAAATATGAGTTTTAAAAAATCTTATACAACGAGCACAACAAAAGAAAGGGGAGAGAAAAAGAATAAAAGTAGCTCTGCAGGCAACAGAACCAGTACAGTTTTTAAAGTAGCACTTTCTTCAACTATTTCCAAAGAAGATCCCAACTGAAACACTTCAAGTAATTAGCAAGTTTATTGTCATATTTTTCTGCAAATGGATTTTTTTTCTCCATCTGTATCTGAAATCTTTATCCTCAAGAATGGTAATGAAAAAATGAAAATCAACTCACCTCGAAGTAGACATCAGATAGAATTAAAATCTGCTTGTATCCAACCTGTAGAGATGCTTTTTAGGGAGGGGGAATGGCAAACAATCATCCGCTTGGCTACCAAGTCAGTAAAATTAGTGTTGAGACCTCTAGGCACAGATCTGTTTCTGGCTATCACTGAGTTGACCCCAGATACTATTTCAGTCCTAGTTTTTGATTCTTTACTATCCAGTTACATCTGTAACCACTGCATAATTGTTTTATTTCGTATCCTACCCTGGGACCTTTGGGTGAAGGGAAGGAGAAAATATTTAAATGAATGCAACTTTTCAATTGCAAGTCTAAACTTCCACTCATATCTGCAGACTGATGTTTGAGGAATTGGTACTGCTCTTGTTGGTTATCAGTGGGCCTGTTTGTACTTGGCCATATTCTGGAATATATCTCAGTATTGTGAATTGTTGTCCACATGCTAATACAGACTCTGGCAGGCTTCATCTGGAGCAGCGGTTCTCAACCTTCCTAATGCCGTGACCCCTTAATGGAGTTCCTCATGTTGTGAAGACCCCCTACCATGGGGACAGAGTAGCTGGGAAGTGGGAGGGAAGGGTGGTGGGAGACTTGTCGCAACCCCTCTGAAAGGGTAATTCGACCCCCAAAGGGGCCCCGACCCCCAGGTTGAGAACCACTGATCTGGAGCCTGCTGGAACATGCAGTGCCATATGGACAGCAGGCTTCTATTCCAGGATATATTCCAGAATAAAGCCAAGCGCAAAGAGGCCCTAAGATAGAGCCTTGGATATTTTGTTTTAACTAGTGCATGAACTTGTTTATTCTGGTCTGAAAAACTTTATTCAAAAAATTTGCTTTTTAACTGTATTCAAAGAAATCTAGTTGTTGATTAAAATTATCAATTTTCTGATTTATTTATGCCGATTAGAAAAAACCCTATATTTGCTGTTATTTGTTAATTTGTTTCAAATATTTATATTCTGCTCTTTACCATAATGTCCCAAGTGGGTTGCAACATTTAATAGAAACAATAAAAAGATACTTATGTATTAAAAATGCTTACAATAATTACGAGAAAGTTTCAGATTGTGAGTTTGAGCTTGTAGCTGTTACAGCGTCACTGTCTATCTCTTCTTTTTCATCCATCTCATTACCAGATTGTTTTAATTCAACCCCCCCCCCTTTTTAAATAAGGAATATAGTATTGTCTTTCAAGTATGTTTGGAGAAAACCCAAACCACTAGATGGCAGTGGGAAAACAGAAACTGCACTTGTTTCTAGAAGCATAGTAGGAGTCTTCTTTTTCTACCTAGCTCTCTATAAGCTCAAAAAGAAAGATGCTAAATTCCAACTTTGTGAATGCTACCTAGTTAAAGTTTTAATACAAAGAGGAAAACATTAAGTAAACAAAACAAAAACTTCTGAAGAATGCCTTACTGCTGGAGAGTGATTCCAATTATAGAAAAGTGAATCACTGTAAGAGACAATAAAAATTACAAATGTAAAGTTTAAAAAGAGGACACAAGTCACTGCTTGCACTTCTGTCAGTTTGTAGACACTCTTAAATGGCTGTTTTTATTCATCTTCTGTTTGGTTCTCAGTCTTCTTTTAGTTTCAGTCTTCTCTCTGTCTTAATCACAACTGTTGGCATCTCATGAAATAAACTCTGCAATTTTGTAGTAGATATTCCCTGTTAAAGATATCCTTTGAGTCCAAAATGAGTCCAAAAGGAGCACCACCTGTACCTTTCCATAAGACCATCAGACTGTGAATTATATGCTGTTTGCAGATTGATCCATTAGATCTCAGTGTTTGGGCAGGTCTGTATGGGAGAAGGCGCTCCTTCAGATGTTCATGGCCCAAGCCGTTTAGGGCTTTAAATGTTAGTGTCAACACGTTAAACTGGACTCGGTAGCAAATAGAGTAACCAGTGCAGATCCTTTAAGACCTGCGTGATACGTGTCCGGCCAGAGATTCCCATCAAGAGATAAGCAGCTGCATTCTGCACCAGTTCCAACTTCTGAACCGTTTTCAAGGGTAGCCCCACATAGAGCGCATTACAGTAGTCTAGTCTTGAGGTTACCAGAGCATGGGTCACTGTGGCCAAATGTATCTAGGTTCTGCTTGATAGCAGTTAAGCTAAGAACAAGAGCAACTGCATCTAATGTATAGTTTTCCTGCAGCATTGACCATTATTCTAACTGTACGGTACGATTATCTTTTAAAGGTATCTGCACATCATGATTTTAAACATTTTTATGTACTTTTATACCTTTTGATTCTGGTCTGTGACCGTACAAATAAAATTCAATTCAAAGGGTGTGTGTGTGTGTGTGTGCTGTCTACCAGACACTTAAAATATATGGCTGTGTTCATGCTTTCGCTTTATACCTTCTTCAGGTCTTAGTGTTCACACCTTTTCATGTCTATCCATTTTATTTGTGGACTTTCCATTCAGTGCTCCAGATCCCACAGAACCTTCTAACCCTCTTTCTACATGTCAGCTGGCACCCTTGTGTTAACAGAAGCATTGCCATGCCTCTGACTCTGGTAACTAGAATGTTTGACACTGGAGTCTGCTGCATTCTCTCTGTGGGACAGGTTGGCCGTGGTGCCATCTCTCACTTGGCCAAGGTGAAAATGGAAGATAAACATGGCAGGATTGCTAATAGAACTCATCATTATATTAACCCCTCCAAAACCCCTCACTCCTCTCAGTCTCCAAAGTAGAAGATTTGGTTCTCTTAAGGTTTCAGGGTCATGAGATGTGGGTTGTGTCTCTTTATCTGCCCTTGGGTGAACAAGTTCAAATTTTTTTTTCCAGTGGCAGATGGTACGTTCTCTGTATACTCTCTCCTCACCAAAGATCTCCAGCCAGTCCCCTGGGTGAATGAAGAGTAGTGTGAAGTTTGTCAGCTGACCCATCATCTTAGTCAACTCATGCTTTTACTGCTACTGGAAACCCTGGAGACCCTTTTTTGAGGACCTAGTATGGAATCTTGACTCCCTCAGACACAGGAGTTTCAGAGATTTCATACTTTTGATGTTCAGGCAGAGGTGGGGGCATGATGGAACAGTTAGGGAATGTTGAGGGGTCTTTCAAAGAAGGCTGTGATAGAAAATGAGGTGTGTTTTCATGTGACAAGGCATTTTGAGTTTGAATGCTACAAGGTTGATAATTCCTAAAGGGCTGATAAAAGAGAAGTCCTGTCTGAAAGTGCACTAGAAATATGGTGTGTTGGTAAAGATTGCTGTGGTTTCTATCCTATCCTGTTCCATCCTCCACTGGAAATATACGCAAACAGAGCAGAATTTAACATACATCTGTACATCTTTCCAGAAAGGCTACCACTGCATTTTCTGTTTTTGCTTTAAGTATTGCCTTTTAATTTTAGAACCATGCCAGAGTGGTGGAACCTTATGTTGGAACGAAGTAGGGACATAAAGCTTCCTGTCTTTAAAAGCGAGTCTGGTTTCCCGTCAGAGATTGTCAGTGTGCTTTTGTACCCGAGTGCCATTGGTTGTTTCCTCTTCCAACTCCTGTTGCCAAGGAGAGTGATCAAGATTCCCAATTACTAAGAAGAGAGAATGACCTTTATCACATTCTCCTACTAGGAGGTATAGTAAGGCAGGTGGGAGAGAATATCCGCTTTATGAATTCTGTGAAGCTATCACTAGAGATTGCCCCTAGGCTATAGAAGAACTTTCACCCAAAGATGGGCCAGGTGCGTACCTTCAATGTTTTCCAGGAATTCCTTAAAACACACCTGTACATTTTGGCCTTTGTTGATCAATGGATTATTTCCCTCTGATTTCTTCTTGCCACAATCCTATTGGTATTTTCATGTACATATTTTATGGTTTTATGTGTACTTTTATGTCTGCTGATTTGGTTTTTTTATTGTTCTCCTCTGGGACTCATGTAAAAAGATGGTATATCAATCATAATAAACACAAATATAAATAGTTCTTAGCTCCAGGAATGTCTTTCAACTGAAAATTAAACGGCGAAATGAATAATGCCTGGCACATGAGCGTGGGATTAAGATTGCAAGGTGTTTGGAGAACTTCCAAGTTAAAGTGGTCTGCCCCACCTCTCAGAAGGATACTTTGTCTTCTTCAGATAATGTCTCCAGTTTTCCAAAGCTAATTGAAAAAATAGTATTTCACAAATCCATATGGGATGCAAACTTTGGGAAGGGAGATAAGGTTATGGGACACATAGGCACAGGGGCACAAATCACTAGTTTCTGGGTCCCACTGGAGAGGTACCTGCCTGCTGCCACATCAGAGCAATCTACCTGAAAGAGTGAGGTAGGCCCAAGTTGAATGAGTTCAGAGGCAAAGAGGCATTTTAATTTGTCAAATGCCTCCTGATATTCAGGGGACTAGATAAACTTTAGATTATTGAAAACTTTCCTTTTGGATTTATGTTTCTTTTTGCTGTTAAGCTCACCTTTAAGTAGAGAAGTTGATGGGGCTGCCAGTTCAGGAATATCAGGAGTGAATTTCCTCTAAAAGTTTACAAAGCCTAGAACACTCTGTAATTGGTTCCTGGTGCTAGGTGGAACCTGGAATGTAAAATCTATGAAGCATGATAAGCTGAATATGATACACCATGAGATGCGAGAGTAACCATTGCATCTTTGGAGTCAATGAACTAAAATGGACAAATTTAATTCAGATCAAGATTACATCTATTATTGTGGACAAGAACCCTCAGAAGGCCTGGGGTGGCTCACATAGACAATAAGAGAATGAGAAAAGCAGTACCGGGTTGCAGTATTAAAGATGACAGAATGATTTCCACTTAAATCCAAGGCAAACTGCCCAGTATCACAGTAGTTCAAGCCTGTGGTCCAATCACTAATGCTGAAGAAGCTGAAATTGAGTGGCTCTGTGAAGACTTGCAATGCCTCCCAACACTAACACCACAAGAAGATGTCACTTTCATCATAGTTGTCTAAAATAGGTAGTTAAAAGATAACCAGAATAACAAATTTAGCCTTGGAATATCTTCAATGCATTTTATTGATTAGTCCGTATGACCATATCAAAACGGAAATATAATACAATAGATAAAAAACTTAAAATCTAATAAAATCTGCACGGATCTTCATTGCCCTCAGGGTAAAAAGTGCAACCTTTATGATGGACTGCCTGTCTGAGCCCCTGAGCAGAATGTGGAGTTTCCCAGTATCATCCATTGGGCTATAGTTGTCAAAAAGAGGGTCTATATAGTAGCCCCTTATTTTCTCGTAAAGCTGGCAATGCCGAAATAGATGTGCTAAGTCCTCAACAGTGTTTTCACCACCTTGGAATATAAAATAAGGCAGGGCAGAAATTAATGGAGTTTTTCAAGATAACTTGCAGGCCATAAACACTATTTTCAAACAGCCAAAAGGTAACTCTACACATAGACATCAGTACATGGTCAACACTCAAACCAGATTGATGATATGCTTTACAACCAAATACGGAAGGACTCTACAAAGGCAGTAAAAAACAAAAACAGGAGCTCAATGTGGGTTAGATCGTGAATTTCTTATTGCAAAATTCAGACCTGAGTGGAAAAAAGTAGGGAAAACTATTAAACCATACAGGCGTGACCTAAATAATATCTCTTATGAGTATGTAGTGGAGGTGATTAGTAGATTTAAGGTAGTAGATCAGAAGGACTGTGGACATTGTACAGGAGGCAGCTATAAAAAAAATCCCAAAGAAAAAGTAGAGCAAGAAAGCAAAGTGGCTGTCTGATGAGGAAAGGAGGAAAGGCAGGGGAGAAAGAGAATGACATATCTAAATGAATGTAAACTTTCAGAGAATAGCAAGAAGAGATAAAAAGGCCTTAAATGGGCAGTGCAAAGAACTAGAACAATAGAATGGGAAAGACAAACAAAATTAGCATGATAAAAGACAAAATAGTGAGAATCTAACAAATAGATTAAAAAGAAGTGGCAAGAATACCCAGAATAACTATACAGAAAAGATCTTAACATAGATTACCACAATGGTGTGGTCACTGACATAGAGTCAGACAACCTGGAGAATGAAGTCAAATGGACCTTAAGAAGTACTACAACAACAAAGATGATGGGGATGATAGAATTCCAGTTGATCTATTTAAAATCCTAAAAGAAAATGCTGTTAAACTTTAGTTAAGCATAATTATTAAATTATGCCAGCAAATTTGAAGAATGAGTTAGTTGCCACTGGAGTTATAAAGTTTAGTTTACATTCCAATGTCAAAAAATGCTCAAACTGTCAAAGAATTGTGCTTATTTCACATACTAGCAACGTAATGCTCAAGATCCTGCAAACTAGACTTCAGGAATATATGAACTGAGATCTCCCAGAAGTCCAAGCTGGTTTTTGAAGAGGCCCAGGAACTAGTAATCAAATTGCTTATATCTTCTGGATTGTAGAGAAAGCAAGGGAGTTCCAGGAAAACATCTACTTTTACTTCATTGACTGTGTTTGACTCTGTGGACCGCAGCCAGTTGTGACAAGTTCTCAAAGAGATGTGAATACCACCTACCTAGTTAAATTGCTGGATGAGCCCTGAGATCATCTGGAAAGATCTCAATTCAGGTTCCACATAATGCAGTATACCATCTTTTGATAGCTTTCAGTCTGGCCTTCTCAGTGGTGGCACCTTCCTTTGGAATGCCCTCACCTCTGCTGTTTCCACAGAACTTCTAACCCCCCTCTCATCATCTAGCTGGCAAGCTTGCTTTAACAGAGGCTTTGGCGGGACTACGACCGTGGTAACTGGAAATGCCTGGCGCCAGAGTCTGTTGTATTCCCACTGCGTGAGAGACTGTTGCATGTCTCTCTGTTCTTCAGCTCTTGGGAAGGGTAAAGAATGTGTACATGACAGAATTGTTGCAAGGGTACCCATCACCACAATCAATCAAATGCCATGGTGAGGTTTAAGGGGGAGTTCCCAACCATTTTATGTCAGAAGACATTTGGATCAAATGAAACTAGTATAATTGAGTGAAGATGGGAATCAAAGGCCCAAGGCAAGGGACCATATTGTGTCTGTTTGGAGTACCCTCTGGTATTTTGGTATTTCTTCATTAAAGATTTATCTTAACTGGCTGCAAGTGATGATGATGATGATCTGTTGTCCAAGTATGGCCTTTTGTCCTTCAGCTGCAGTATCTATTTTTCTGATTTTATTTCTTTTTTGTCCCCCAAATGCAGTCCATAAGAAACCACTTCAGGAAGTGGAAATAGCTGCCATTACCGATGGTGCCTTGCAGGGGCTGGCCTACCTGCATTCTCATTGTAAAATACATAGGTAAGAAGAGGAGCATTTGGTGTCTTACGTCTTTGTTTTCTTGTTCTTCTTTTCATTCATTCATCTTTGTACATCTTCTCACCCTACCCTGGGTGAAAAGGTTCATAATAGGTGAACACATATAAAACCAGTTCTGGTTTCACTGTGGATTTCTCAGCGGCCCCGCCCCATGGCCCCTGTGGCCCCGCCCCTGTGGCCCCACCCTGTGACCCTGGTGGCCCCGCCCTTGTGACCCCAGCAGCCCCACCCCTGTGGTTGGGGTCCCCACAGCATGAGGAACCGCATTAAGGGGTCACAGCATTAGGAAGGTTGAGAACCACTGATCTAGGCAAAGGTTCACCCTTGCTTAGGTTCCAGAGTTGACTTCTAAGCAATTCTTTTTCTTATAGCAATAGACAGGAGTGTAATTTCAAAATTCTGTACGATTCTTTTTTCTATTAAAAGCAAACTCTTTGTTAATCATGGTTGTGATTTTCCTCCTTCTGTTCAAAAGGGATATTAAAGCAGGAAATATTCTCCTAACAGAACCAGGTCAAGTGAAGTTAGCTGATTTTGGGTCGGCATCTATAGCTTCCCCTGCCAACTCCTTTGTGGGGACACCGTACTGGTAAGTGGAATGAAGCTTTCTGTTTAATTTTTCCTGGGATTCTTTTGGTCTTGTTTTTTAAGTATAACTGTGATGTTTTAGAATAAGTGCTTGTTGCCTCTGCTGCCAAGTATTATACCTAAATTAGTTGCTGTTATTTGTTTGAAACAATAGTTAATAAAATGCTGAACACTCAGTACTTAGTGTTTATTTTGTTGCCTATTCCTTATTGATATTTGTGCATCCATCCAGGGCAAAATCTCCAAGAAATCCTTCTTTAATGGACATTCTTGAATACAGTTTTCTTCTTCTTGGGAATGAGATTTGATTTTTTCAGTGTATTTGGGAATAAAATCTTGGGAAGTGTTTTTAGCTGGTGCTTGATGATGATGCTAAAACTGATGCCACAGTAGTTGTGCAAATCAGGTCTGGGATTTAAGGTGGCGGATAACCCCCTGCAGGCCCCTAGTGAAGGCAGTACAGAATTCCACGAATTTACTGATTAGTCCAAAACTGTGTCGCTTCACATAAAGACATAGAAGCAGTGAAGGCATAATTGCTCCATCACGCATCTGTTTTGAAACAAGGAGCCAGTTTGGTCTAGTGGTTATGGAACCGGACTCGTATCTGGGAATACCGGGTTCGATATGAAAGCCAGCTGGGTGACCTTGGGCTAGTCACAGCTCTCTTCTGACAGCCCCACCTACCTCACAGGGTGTCTGTTGTGGGGAGAAGAACAGAAAGCTTTGTTAGCTGCTTTGAGTCCCCCTAAATGGATGAGAAAAGTGGGGTAGAAAAGCCAACTCTTCTCCTCCTCCTCCTAAAAGGGGCAATGAGGTTATGAATGAAACATTCTCCTAAGAAAGCACTCTAGTTTTGTTTTGAATACTGTTCTTAATTTTTGTTGTTAACAGCCCTGAGACCAAGGTGTAGACTGATATGTTTCAAGGGGCCTGGTAATGCTCATAAAGCTCTTCCTTGATTGAGGTCTCCTTGGATCAGGCTGATAACCATATAGTGAATGGCTTTGGTGGTGTTCAGCATGTATCTCATTACTCCCTGCAGCTTCTTGCCCCACATCAGGAGGAGCGATACCAGCTAACTTACAAAGCCTGTCAGTGGGTGCGGCTTTAAGACATCCTGAAACTATTCTGCAGGTTTCGTTTAGTGCCACATTCACTCGTTTTACATGGGCAGACTTATACCAGACAGGGCAAGCATATTCAGCAACTGAGTAAAATAGGGCCAGAGCTGAAGTTCTTATTAGTTTTGGATCCACACCCCATACGTTGCCAGTGAGTTTCTGCAGAATGTTCTTGTGTGTAGCTACTTTGCGTTTGATGTTCATGCAGTGTTTTCTATATGTTAGAGCTCCGTCTAAAGTATTCTCACCCAAGATATTTTGGGTGAGAATGTGATTATATAGAAATAATTAGACACACTTGCATCCCTCCTCCCTTAGTGCATTCAGTTGACAACGCCTTTTAGGTCTCCTACTTTAGTTGGACCAGAGAATTAGTCTTATTATTTCATTGCTCAAGAGTTCTGCTGTTTGGGGTTTTGTTGAGTAGTACATCTTTCCAGCTATCCACTATCCTGGAATACAGTTTCGAACCTTGACTTTTAAATCTTATGTCCCATATTTTTTGAAATCTGTATTATTCTATTAAATATCTATGCCATTTATCTAATGACCATTTTCTACTATCCTTCCATTCCCATACAATTATGGATTGTGCAGCATATATCATTTGGTCAAATAAATACTGTTTTTCTGCTCTTATTCTCCCTGTAATGACATTAAACATTTATATTTAAAATATTATTAATTTGATTCTGAATAGTCTTCCAAATTCCTTTAATACTATTGCATTCCCACAAGAGGTGGAAGTACATACCTCTGTGTCCATGCCCATGCCAGCATTGTGGTGACATTCCAGGAATCATGTACGATAATTGAGCTGGTGTTCTATACCATTTATAAAAAATCTTAAGTGTCATTTCCTTTGCTCTATTATTTTTTATTTTCCTTTTTAAAAACTTTTGTCCAGCAGGTTCTCTGTCATATTAATATCACAACTGCCAGATTTGTTATTTTACTTTCTAATCCTCTTGACCCCTTCAAAAATTATTCCATTATTTCTTCAAGCTCAGTCAATGGCCTAGTGATCTATAATTGTATATTATTATTTATGTACCAGTTTCTAAGTTAATAATAATTCAACTATTGTCCCCCCCAAGACTTTTTAATCACAATGCTGACCGAAGACATCCATGTAAAATAAATGTTTTCTCTCTTACACACATATGTATTATGTATATAAACATGTTGCAGTCTGGAACATACAACAGCATAAAGCTGAGTTGCATGTACTACAGCATGAACTACAGTACTGTGCTAGTGAAGATAACTGGGTTTGGGCTGTTTTCTCTATTTTGTTATGTAATCTGCACTATTTATATTTATGGTAGGATGGCTCCTGAGGTGATCCTGGCTATGGATGAAGGACAGTATGACGGAAAAGTAGATGTTTGGTCTCTTGGAATCACATGTATAGAGTTGGGTAAGTATATGGCCACATCCGGCAAATATTGTATATTCTGACCTTGATGCTGGAAAACAAAGGATCAAAGACACATCTTTTGTTCAAGTCATACAGGTCAGAAATGTGTTTTGCCATACAGATTGCTGGTCAGTGCTAAAATACCACTGCTAACATACTGGCACATGAGCTGATACTGAAAAGCCAAAGCAGGAAAGACACAGCATGAAATATCTCTTACTGCTTTCAAAATGAGTGAACAAAAGACTTCAAAAATTATGATTTCCTCCCATTCTTCATTTAGATTTAGTGGGGTTACCAAAGCTAAATGGATTTTTGTTGTAGTTCATGCTTTGTCATTTGCTTTATTTCTCAAGCATCATAATAAAACTCCTTTATATGGTGTAGAACATGCAAGACCCTAAATAACTTGCGACCCAACTAAATATCACTGTATCCACAACAGGGCTATAAAATCAAGAAGCTGGTCTTCTGCTGTTAGCACCTGCCTTCTTATGATTAATTGCCCCTTGGCATTTTCTGTGGTTGTGCCTACTGGATGGAATTCTCTTCTCTGATATTCAGGAAACACCGACTATCACGTTCTAGGTTTTCTTCTAAAGACTTTTCATCAAGGCTTCCTTTATTACCTTGACTTTTGTCTCCTTTGAGGTGCTGGATGGGAATTGCCTTGAAACAAATAAACAGATAAATATAAAAACATTAAAAAGCATTAAAAACAGAGAAGGTACTTAAAGTATATGATTTTATTTAAGCATAATGAAAAATGAGATATGAACCTTTCTGATAAAGATGCCTTGTAAAGTCTTAGTTCATTCAACCTATATCTTTTAACTTTTTTTGAAATCTAAGCAGGTATCTGAGCTGTAATTTTTGCCATATGACCCACATATAAGTCCTTCTCAGATCATTCTGTGCCTTTTACTCTGAATTACTTTGGCAATTCCTCTGTGGTAGTTAAAAAACTCATGACTTGTCTTTTTTATTGATTTCACAATAGAAACAGTAGACATAGCTCCAATTTCTCTACCATTCTCAAGGGAGGGAAGGATGTTTGCTCTGGGACCCTTTTGGTTCCATGTTACAAGAAGGAACCTACCAGCAGTTGGCTTTAGCAGAGCTGAAGCTTCTGTTTAACCCTTTTTAAATCTGATATTAGTGTTGCTGAAAGGTGATTTTGGTCAATTTGCTGGGATTGGTGAAAGTTTTGCCTTTATCTTCTGCTTGTTATGCCCATAAACAGTTGGTGGACTACTGTGTGAGATAGGATGCTGGATTAGATGGGCTGTGGCCTGATCCAGCAGGCCTCTTCTTATGTTCTTATGACTTCCTTTAGAGGCACCCTGCCTGTCTCTTCAGCCTGGAAGTGTACCTAGACATCCATTCTAGTAGCCACTGATACATCTGTCATCCATAAATTTGTCTAACCCTTCTTTAAAGCCATCTAGGCTGCTTCCTGTTACCACCTCTTCTGACAGCAAATTCCATAGACCGATGACTTTCTGGGTGAAGAACTACTTCCCCTTGTCTTACCTGATTTTCCTAGCCATCTGGTTCCTAGAGTGCTCTCTGCTTCTAGTGTTGTGTGATAGAGAAATTTTTTCTCTATCCGCCTTTTCTATACTCTGCATGATTTTATATACATCAATCAGATTCACTCTTAAATGTCATCTCTCAAGGCTGAAGAGACCTAGATGTTGCAGTCTCATTTTGTAACGGAAGTGTTCCAGCCCCTTTAATTATTTTAGTTGCCCTTTTCTGCACCTTTTCCAGTTCCACAATATCCTTTGTAAGGTGTGGTACAATATTCCAAATATTACATTTGCTGTCTATAAGCTTATAGGGGCTGATACCTTCATGGAGCTGTTCATCAGAACTCCAAGATCCCTTTCTTAGTTTGTCACAGAAAGCTCAGCCCCCATAAGCTTATAGACATAATTAGGATTCTTTGTGCTGAAATGCGTTACTTTGCACTTATTAAGATTAAAACACCTTTGCCACTTGGTTTCCTACTCACCCAGTGCCAAGAGAACCCTCTGGAGCTCTTTGTAATCTTTTTCAGTTTTTACTATCCTGAATAATTTAGTGTCACCAACAAACTTTGCTATCTTACTACATACTTCTACTTCTAGCTCATTTATAAATAAATTAAAAAGTACTAATCCCAATAGTGAACGTCTTTCCACTTTAAGAATTGGGCATTTATTGCTACTCTTTGCTTCCTATCCTTAGGCCGGTCACCATTCCAGGGCAGAACTTGTCCTCTTATTCCATGGCTGATGAGGTTGTTCAGTAGTGTTTGATGAGGGACTTTGTCAATAGCCTTCTGAAAGTCTAGGTAGACAGTGTCAACTGATTCACCTTTATCCATGTTCTTGCTGACACTCTTAAAGAATTCTAACTAGTTGGTAAGGTATGATTTCCCTTTGCAGAAGCCAACTGACTTTCCTTCAACAATGCTTGTTCCTCCATGTGTGTTCTAATTTTATATTTAATGATGGTTTCCATCTCCTTACATGGAGCATATGTTAAGCTAACTGATCTTTAGTTTCCTGGAACACCCCTGGATCTTTTTTGAAGATTGGTGTTATATTTGTTACCCTCCAGTCTTCAGGCACAGAGCTCAATCTTTGGGAAAGATGATACATTTTTGCTAGAAGATCAACAATTTCACATCTGAGTTCCTTAAGAACCCTTGGATGTAGGCCATCTGGTCCCAGTGATTTGTTAATATTTAGTTTATTAAGAGACTTGAGGACCTGGTTATCTCTGTCCAATTTAATTATTCTAAAAAATATAGGCTTATCTGCTGGCATAAGTCCTCTTTCTTCCTCCGTGGAAAATGTACACTTTCTCAAACTGGATGCTGCCCAGCTCTGTTGACCTTCCCCCAGGGATCAGTTTAAAAGCTGTTCTGCCACCTTTTTAATATTAAGCACCAGCAATCTGGTTCCATCTTGGTTCAAGTGCTACCCATCCCTCTTGTACAGATTTGGCTTGTCCCAAAATGCTCCCCAGTTCCTAACAAATCTAAACCCTCCCTCTTGACATTACTATCTCATCCATGCACTGAGGCTCCTGAGCTCTACATGGCTAGCTAGTCTGCATGTGGAACAGGTAGAGTTTCTGAAAATGCAACCTTGGAGGTCGTGGACATTAATCTTCTACCTAACAACCTAAATTTAGCTTCCAAGACCCCTTGCAAGTAAATAAACCCTTCTTGGATTACTACACTTGGATTATTGAACTTCACAGGACTGCCATTGAAAATGATTCAGAATAGGAATTGTGAGAATATTAATTGGCAGTGTTATTTTATTTAGTTATTCCATAATATAGCCATATTAATTAGTATGGTAATATCTTTAAGTGGTTCAGTAAATTTTAAGAGCATAAGTAAGTGAAATAAAAAACAACAAAAGAAAATAAAAGGGAATTGTAACATGACTACAATAGTAAATGATCAGCATGAATAAAGTAAGCGATAAGGAAATCCTACATAAACTATTATGTTTTTTGTAGTTCTTTCCTAGCACAGTTGCTGCTTTTCAGACTCTTTAATAGTGGTTTGTTCAAGAGTATTGATATTACTGAAAGCCTGTTTTTGTGTTTGATGAATTTTTGCTGGCTGTAGGACAATAGGGGACCACTGTCTGGCAGTCTCAAAGACTAGTTTATTATGTAGAAAGATGTTCTGCTAAGTATTGTGGTCCCTTATTATTTTGAATTAGTATGTCAGTAGTAAGTTTATATGAATTCAAATTCATAGTTGAGTTCCGTCTGATCAACAAACTTGACCCAGTTCAAATCAAACCTTGAACAGTTCACAAATCAAACAGTTTCACAAAATTGGCCTTAAAAGTTGTAGGTGACATATGAATGAATTTATTTATACTGTCACAGACCAGAATCAAAATGTGGTAATAAATACTTATGTATTTTTTATATTTAAAATGTACATATGAAAATAACTGTAAAAGAAAGTTTTGCTATACGTTAGTATAATGGCAAAATTTAAAATATATACATTTTATCAATATTTCTAATTTTCTGTAATCTTTCTGCAGGGAGAAAACCCAGGCGACATATAGGGTAGCTTTGTTTTTTGTTAAGGCTGCCTGATTTAGGAAATTCTTCATTGAGTTGAAGGAGATGTCTTCTAAGGGTGATGGGGGCAAATAATAATGTTATTTTAATTTTATTTTTGTTATTATCCTTGTATGTTTTATATGATTTTAACTTTTATAAACTTAATACGGTCATGTGACGAATCAATAAAGTTCATTCATTCATTCATTCATTATAATGCTGACAGGTTTTAGTTTGACCTGCAGTGAATTTATTTTGATTGTACGCATCTCCTATGTGCACATTTCCTGTATATCTGTTCTAGTCTTCTTGAATGTAAAATATGAAACTTTTAGCACCTCCTTTCCTTCTGTTTTCAGCTGAACGGAAACCTCCCCTCTTCAATATGAATGCTATGAGTGCCTTATATCACATAGCCCAGAATGATTCGCCCACACTACAATCCAATGAATGGTAAGAGCTGAAAAATTTTGTAATTCTTTCCCACTACTTTTCCAGTTTGGGAAGACAAGGTAGTTATGAAAGAACAAACAAGGCTCATTGCGTTGATAGTGTTCATGTGGACACAGAAGAAACTTGTTCATATCCTTGCTTTGTCGGTGTACGCTTTTATATAACAATTGCATCAAAGCATGTGTGTCTGGGGTTTTTTTAGTAGCAAGTATAAAGGATCACAAATGACAGAAGTGTATCTTAAAATGCCAGTGTCTTGAGCCCAACTGTTCAATCATTCATATTTGTGATGACTTGCAGTAGTTATCTAGGCAGGGATCTCACCATTGCCTGCAATGCCAAACTGCCCACAAGCCATTATGGTCCTGTAGTTAGACTGCCAGACTCGTACCTGAAGGTCTCCCTGTTTGATTGGCACTCCTCCATGTAGCCAGCTGGGTGACCTTGGCTAGTCACAGCTCCCTTTCTGAGCTTTCACAGCTCCACCTGCCTGACAGAGTATCTGTCGTAGGGAGAAGAACAGAAAGTCTGTCAGCTGCTTTGAGTCCCCTTAAATGGGTGAGGAAATTGGGGTATAAAAACCACCTCTTCTTCTTCAGTGTAAAAGATATTGCAATGAAGCATATTACAATGAAAGGTTGAATCTGGGATGTTCCATATGCTTTGTATATATGCTGCTACAGAGCTGCACTTCATCCCTAGTGGTTCCATCTGTTATTCTTTATACTTACTTCAAGAAAGATGGTTGTATTCAGGTTTACCAAGTTTGATATAAGTGCTCTGAGATGCACTATATGCGTGTGGTGGAATATCACACCTCTAAAGCAGCTTAAGGAGAATCAGTCTTTTAAATCAGGGCTGGCCAAACCATGGTCCTCTAGATGTTGCTAAGTTAAATTTCCTGTCTTCCTTTGCCCATAGGCCAAACTGACTGTGGTTCATGGAAGTTAAACAGTTCAGTAGTACCTAGGAGACCGTATTCTGGCTAGCCTCTTTAGGATTGCCCCGAATGATTTACATTCTCAGCATGCAATCTAATTCTTGTTTCAGTGTTCCCATGGATGTTCTAACAATGGCTTGCTGAAGGCTTATCCATTCTACTCTGTCCGAGTAGTTTGTACTCATAATACCTGAAGCTGGAGTGCAGCATTTCCTGCTGCAACTCATTGGCTAAATTCAGCGAACTCTTTTTTGCCATCGTGACTGGCGGTGGCCATATAAGACGTAGCTCTGAATTTCAAAATCAAAGATTGATTATTTTTTTTCTGATACAGTTTTCTTACTGTTCAAAACCTAAATGTATTTTTATGCCTGCTCTGTTCTTATACACAGGACAAACTCTTTTAGGGGATTTGTTGATTACTGCTTGCAGAAAATACCTCAGGAAAGACCATCATCAGCAGAACTGTTGCGGGTAATTTTTCTTTTCAAAATTCTCTAAGGGCACCTCTGCACTTTCTGTAGTAGACGTGTGGGCAATCGGTCTGCAAATAGAAGACCCAAGGAAAGAAGACATGCTTGCATGTATTGAATTGAGTTTAGAATTGTATGGGAACAACTTTTCTAGTTCCCACCCCTCATTTTTTTCCGTTCTATTTTCTTCTTTCTAGGTATTTTTACATACCTAGCTTAAAGATGCTGCATAGATGACAGCCTGCAGTACTTATTCAAGGTTCTTTAGATCATCTTTCCCTAGTCTGGTGCTCACCATATGCTGTTTTGTAACCGGTGTTCCTCTAAGAGAACAGAGCTGGTTAAAAAAAGAGAAGACTGCTGTACTTCTGCCATGTCTTTCTGGCAGACCATTTTTCAGTCCTTCACCTGTTCGCTAGCTTGTTTGCTTTGGAGTGATTTTGACAGCAAGCAAGCAGGGAAGGGTAGAGCATATATCGTTTGGAACAGCTGCCAGAAAGACACAGCAAAATACAAGACTCAGGTTGAGCTGTTGGGTCGTGAACGGGCTTCACTTTTAAGCAGCTTTGAGTGCGGTTGTGTTTATTAGAAGGGAGCGTTGTTCCAATTTGTTGCCGTAGCTGTCCATGCCTGATGGGAGCGATGGCCAAACCTTATCTGTCAATTCCAAGGTTTTTCACAGATCAGTAGGTTTCAAAAACTGCCAAGATGCTACTTCAGGCTTGAGATAACATTGGAGGGGCAAAGGGTGACATAGGACACACTGTTAGGACTAGTAGAAGTAAAGGTGAAACTATTGTGGAGTCTTAGAAAATAAAAATAAATCAGGCTTTGTCCTGCCAAGCACAGTTTAAACGCTCACTTTCTACTGGAAATGCTCCATGACTGCGGACCTTTTCCGAACGTTACTAATGATTTCATTTCAGTCTTACCGTGAAAGACTGTCTTGAAAGGTGGCTTATAAAAATTGATTGGTCTCCAACTATTATGTTCTTAGATAATTGTAGGAGCTGGGTTGGGAGAAGGACAAAGTAAAAGCTGAGAACATCTGTCAGTTATTTGTGCTCGTAACGGAGCATAGATGTTGCCTGCCTTTTATTTTTCAGCCACTGTTTTAAAGGTAAAAATATTGTCCTACTGTTGTGTGGGTGGGAATCTTCCGATAATGCTGTCTGTTTTGAGCATGCTTTTAATGTAGAATGACTACCCCAGTTTAATGTTTTTAACTCTAATGGTAAAATGTACCTTTCATAGCATGTGATGCATCTACTGAAAACATGTAGAGTTTTCTGTTTTCTGACTTAAAATGCTTCTGTCTCCTAAATCCAGCATGAGTTTGTATGCTGTGAGAGGCCACCGCGTGTTCTAATAGATTTGATACAAAGAACGAAGGATGCTGTACGAGAGCTGGATAACCTTCAGTACCGGAAAATGAAAAAAATTCTTTTCCAAGAGGCCTGCAATGGCCCTCTGAATGAATCTCAGGAAGAAGAGGAGGTATCAAGTTTCTCTACCTTGGTGTTGGGTAATATTGAACCCCATACTATGTATGGTTCCTTCAGACTCCATTTCATTGGAACCCAACTTGATTTGTGGAATTCTGTTGTAAACAAGAATGGGTCATACCCTGTTTACAGGCCACATTTTTATTTTGTTTGTTAAACTAAGCATTTTAAGTGAGTGGGTTTTGCTGTCAGCCTTTGTCCAGGCCCATGGAAATCCACCACTCTGAGGAGGAACTGTATCCAAAAGCAGATCCATTCTCAGTAAAGTGTTGTGCATGTTTTATTATCACATTTCAGATGATATTGAGTCCTCCCCCCCCCCCCAAAAAAGAAACAATCTAGAAAATGGGACGCAAGAGGCAATGACCTGATCAGCTAAATAAGTGGGGAAAAGATTAGCTAATGAAAATAGCTATATGGAGGGCAAATAATAGAACAACAAACATAGCTAATTGTAGCTATATATAGTTGGGTTTCAGTGGGCTTTTGAGTAACTACAGGGCCATGCTTTATCTCATTGGACTAGTTTTTCCAATATTTTAACACAGTGATATAAGTAACAGTTAAGACACTTGGGCCGCGTTCCCACCTACCTGCGGATTACTCTGATCCGGAGAAAACCGGACTCTGCTGCGGGTTGGGTTGGAGGCTGGAAACAGCACCGAGTGCATGTCGGGCTGTTCCCAAAGGGGCCGCAGGTGCACGCAAGCACCTGTGGACGGCGAGGCAAGCCACCGCTGCTGCCACCAGCCTCCTCCTCGGCTGCCTTCCTTCTTTTCCCTCCCCCTGTTTCAAGAGGGGGAAAGAAAAGGCTGGCTCAGTTTAAAGCTGAGTGAAGGAGGACAACTGGCGGCCAGGTTGCACCCCCTCACTCAGTTACCCGGCCGCTGGCTGTCCTCTTTCACTCAGCTTTAATCCGAGTCAGCCAAAAAAACCCTTTTGAAACGGGGTTTTTCTTTCCCTGGATTTTCCTGAGAAAATCTGGGGAAAGAAAACTGGCATGGGAACAGGGGGCCTAAAATCCAGGGTGGATTTGGAGCACTGGGGAGTGTAATGGGATCCCTCAGTGCTGAATCGAAATCCAGTCCGGGTTTTAACCCCTATGGGACCGTGCCCTTGGTCAGTTTCCTGGGAAGAGAATGTGACCTCTTTGAGAAAGAAGAACTTTTTCTTAGCTAGAGTAAAAGAAGCTACCAAAGAGCCTTAAATCTAAGGGGCAGGCTCTCTAGGCTTGAACAGCTTCAGAAGAGGAATGGCATATAAACCTTAGGACTCCAGCTGAAGAAATAGGTTATTGCCAATTTGGGATAAATGTTCTCTATTCTAAACATAGTGTGAAATGAAGGTCTAGCAGAAGTGCTGGAGAAATTCATTAAAAAGAAGTAGTTCTCCACAGAGAATATATTTATTTGCCACTTGTTTCCTTAATTCTTGTTTTCTTGTTTTCTTTGTTATTTTTATAGCTTTTTAACTTCAAAAATTATTTTTCTAAAATTGTTATTATCCTAAAAAGACTGTCAAAGTGTGGATTTCACTTTAAGTTGTTTAGACCAGCACTGGGATGAGGAATGTAAGGACCTAAAACAAGAATGTGACTTAATTCTCCATGGGTACGACCCGTGGCCAAACAGATTTTCCCACCAGAACGTTGACAGCCAGGCGTCACCAAGCATATTGAGGAATACATGGCAAGATGTGACATTAATGAGGAAAATATATAAAATTAAGTATTTTTTTCTTTACAGCTATCACCAAATGCTTAAAACACAAATGCTAGATGAGATTGTTCCCATGGCTGAATCTAGCTTGTTGGATGCCTATTGGCCATTTGTACAATTGCATTTTTATTTTGTTTCTTTTTCTTTGTGAAGCCCAACACTTTGAAAGTAATCTGACATTTTTTATTACTATTCAGGTCTCCATGCAGTAGATACTGTATGTTTTTCTCAGATATGAGGCCTAAGAAACTTTTACTCCAACTCCTCTACATATAATTACGGGCTGGAAGTGGTCACACCACCCCTGAGTCTTATACCAAATGTATCTTCAGTAGACTAGGGTTTTCTTAAGATGGATACTAATAAGCTTCACAATCTCTTCTGAATATTGGAAGGTATAAGAGTGCTGTTATTTGCCCCTAATATTGCATCACTTGATGAAATTGAGTGAGAGGAGGAGAAAAACCTATAAATCATTTGAATTTACTTGTCTTGGAGTTACTGGCTTTCGTTGGTCCATAATACTGTGCCAACGTCAGGGCCATTGTTGACAAAAGTTCAGTATAGTCATTCTGCATCAACAAAAACTGAACAAGGTGCTTCTTTTTTGTTGTTATTATTATTAATCTTTATTTCTCCAAGTCATATACACTTGCTCCAAGTCTTTCAGGGCTTTAGTATATGTTTGAGATGTAAGAAGCTTCATGATCTGGTTTCTTTTTTTCTACAAGCTTGATATAATGGAGAACACTAAATTTCCTTTTCTCACTACAGTCTAAGTCTTGATCAAACCCACAAAAACTGTTTTAGCAAAGAGAAAACCAGCATGGAGTTGCGAATTATGTTTTGCTATAAAAATGAGGTTTTCAGTATAGAAGGTTGTCCAGGGACCTTCTTCCACTAGGGCTTAGAACCCTTCAAAGACCCCATTAGGAACCTGATTGGTACCAATTGGGAAGGCCCTGTCCTCACCTGGACCCCATTGAAGGCCCCATCTGCAAGGCCCTGTCCCCATGAGGTCAGGGGAAATCTGGAATTAATGGGTCCTTCAGGCCCTTAAATCTGGATTTCACGTGGACCTGATTAAAGGTGTCCACAATGGGGTCATCAGGCATCTTCAAGATCCAGATCTCCAGGAGGACCCCATCTCAGAGATCTGGATCTTGAAGATTCAGATCTTTGACTGTTTCTGGAAAAAGGGGGAAGATCTTCCCTGGCACCTCTGTTCTCTTAGAAATAAAATGACCTTTAGAAGGATTTGTTTTCTGTTCTCCATGCTTAGAATAATTCTGGCTCTCTCACAGCCCGGTATACAGAGTTTAAGCATTATTTCTTGAGGTCAGCTAGAAGTGAGTAGGAAGAAATTTCATTTTCATTTAGCTTCTTTTGCTCTTCATCTCTGTGCCTCAGAAGCATCTGTGTGTTGTATCCTTCCTCAAAATTCCACAAGTGCTTCCAAAGTCTGAAAATCTGTTTGCAGTATGTTTTTCTGTAATAAGTTAGCAACAGGTGAACAAGTGTGCTTAACAGATTGTTTACACAGTACTTGGACATCCTTAGTGGCAGACATGGGGAGCAATAGACCTAGACACCAAATGAAGATTGTAAGGCTCTTAATCAAACTGACGGAACTAGTCTTATTTATTTATTTATTTATTTATTTATTTATTTATTTATTTATTTATTTATTTATTTATTTATTTATTTATTTATTTATTTATTTATTTATTTATTTATTTATTTATTTATTTATTTATTTATTTATTTCCCGCCCCATACCCAAAGGTCTCTGAGCGTCTTGTCCATCCTTAGCTACTTTTGCTTGGCTGAAACGTACCTATCCTTTGTAAAATGCCCTATCCTTGCTTGAATGGAAAGATGCAGTTATACATGGCTCAGTCTGCTTCATGGGTGGAATGTAGTTTATACAAGGGTAAAAATTCCATCTATTGAGCCAGTTTGGTCTTGTGATTAGGGTGTTGGGCTCTTATCTGGTAGACTCCGAGTTCAATTCTGCGCTCCTCCATGAAGCCAGCTGGGTGGCTGTGGGCTAGTCACAGCTCTCTCTCCTGAGTTCTCACAGGCCTGCCTACCTCACAGGGTGTCTGCTGTGGGGAGAAGGGTTGTCAGCTGTTTTGAGGCCCTTTATGGGTGCGATAAGTGGGGTGTAAAAGCCAACTCTTCTTCCTCCATGAAGCCAGCTGAGTGACCTCATCCTAGTCACAATTCTTTCTCTGACCTCTCACAGCCCCACCTACCTCACAGGATGTCTGTTGCGGGGAGAAGAACCGAAGGTTTGTCAGCTGCTTTGAGTCCCCTTAAATGGTTGAGAAAGGAGGGGTATAAAAGCCAACTCTTCTTCTGACTCAGTTCTGTCTCTGAGGCTGCCTTGTTCACACTTGTGAGTTAAGGTTTAACTATTGAGCCATATTACAAACTCAGTTTCATGGAAGTTAATAGCAGTCATAGTGACCCTGGAGTTCTCAAGCTTTTAGGAAATAAAGCTCTTTGATTTTTTGATTTTGATTTTTTTCAGGTTCAATTCCTGGTAAAGGGATGAACAACACATTGTAGCTTAATCTAGCTTTGTGGCCCTGACAAGTCGTAACACAGACAAAATCAGTTGTGAACTGCATCCTTCTGGTCAGTGAAACATATAGCTACACCCCAGATTTTATCTACAAATTTAATATATGAGGACTTGGCCATAAAATAGCATCTTTCAGTAACTGAGAGCCTAATTCAAAAATATGAAAGGTAAAAGACTGAAAACTACCAAGAATTAGGATTATAGTAGTTTAGCTGTCATTTGGGACCTGGTATTGGGGCTTTCGGGGCAAATAATCAGCTGGATTTTTGTTCTCCCATTTAATATACTTGAGAGAAAAGGTGAAGCTTGAAGAAATTCATCCCACAATACGGGTGAGGCTTTGGAGCCTGTAAAGCCTGTAAGAGTGAATTAAAATGGATAGGGGTGGATAAATTTAATTCTAATCACAATTACATCTACTACTGTGGGCAGTAAACAATAAAAGAGTGAAAAAAAACACAGTACTGGATTGCAATCTTAAAGATGACAGAATGATTTCCACCCAAATCTAAGGCAAACTGCTCAACATCATAGTAATTCAAGTTTGTGCTCCAGTCACTGATGCTGAAGAGACTAAAATTGACCGGTTCCTAAAGAAAAGGAAGAGTGAGAAAGCAAAGTAGCCATCTGATGAGACTTTTCAAATAGCTGAGGCAAGGAAGACAGGGAAAGATGAATGCAGATTTCCGTTGAACAGCAAGGAGAGATAAGAAGGCTTTCTTAAACAGTGTAGAGAAGACAGAAGAAGTCAATAGAATAGGAAAGACAAAAGTTCTCTTCAAGAAAATTGGAGATAGCCTGGGAACATTTCAGACAAAAATGGGCATGATAAAAGATAAATTGTGGGGACCCAGCAGAAGTCAAAGAGATTTTGAAAAGGTGGCAATAATACACGGAAGACCATGCAAGAAAGATCTTAACATCATTGATAACTACAAAGATGTGGTCACTGACCTAGAGCCAGACCTCCTGGAAAGTGAAGTCAAGTGAGCCTTAGGCGTCATTGTTCACAACAAGACTGATGAAGGGAATACAATTCCATCTGATCTATTTAAAATCCTAAAAGATGATTCTGTTAAAGTGTGGCACTTAATGTGCCAGTGAATTTTGAAAAATCAGTGTGGATTCCAATCCAAAAGGACACTTCCAGAGAAGGTTCAAACTACCATGTGTTTATGCTCTGCAAGCTAGGTTTCAGCAATATGTGAATAGAGAAACTACCAAAAGTTTAAGCTGGTTTTTGGAGAGGCAGAGGAACTACAGATCAAATTGCAGACATTTGCTGAATAAGAAGAAACCAAGAGAATTCCAGGAACCCCTCCCCTCTACTTCTTCATTTACACTAAACCCATTGACTGTGTGGATTACACAAATTGTGGAAAGTTCTTAGAGATGTGAATATCTGCCTCCTGAAGAACCTGTATGTGGGTCAAAAAGCAATAAATAGAACCAAATAGCGAGCAGCAGGATTGTGAAAAGAGTACTATGAGGGTTATATTGTCACTCTATTTAATGTATATGCATACTATACCATGCAAAATGTCATGCTGAATGAATTAAAACAGAAAAATATCAACAACTTTAGATGCGCAGATGAAAAAATTCTGGTTGCAGAAAGTGAAGAATTGAGGAATCACTTGATGAGGATGAAAGAGGAAAGTGTAAAAGATGGCCTGAAACGCAGTATTATAAGAGAACTAAGATAATAGCATCTGGTGTTATCACTTCTTGGTAAATAGTGGAGGGAAACATGGAAACAATGACATTTTTTTTCTTGGGTTTAAACATCACTGCAGATGCTTCTTGAGAGGAAAGCTATGGAGAACCTAACAGCAAACTAAAAAGCAGAGACATCAGTTTGTTGACCAAGGTCCATATAGTCAAAGCTATGTTTTTTCCATCAGTAATGTATGGCTGTAAGAGTTGGACAAGATCTTGAGAATCCCTTGCCCCTTGCCTGTCTTGACTGATTAGAACAAGCTCAGTGGGGATGATTGGGGAGGTCCAGGGTGTAGTGCATGTTTCACAAGAGAATGGGGTGGTGCCACCAGCCCTGAATGAGGCTATGGTTCATCTACTTCTAAATAAGGCCTCCTTGGATCCTGAGGTGTGTTCTATCACCCAGTTGCAAATACCTCCCGTTTGGGCAAGATGTTGAAGAGAGTCATTGCTGTGAAGTTATAGGTATTCTTGGAAGAAACCAGTTATCTTGACCAACTTCAGTTTGGGTTCAGGCCCAGTTTTTGGACAAAACCAAAACTCAAGTGGATCTTTGGTCTATGGAATTTACCAACAGAGGAGATGGTGACAGCAGCCAGCCTGGATAGCTTTAAGAAAGATTCGGTTAAACTCATGGGGGACAGATGTGTCAATGGCTACTAGAATGAATGCCTAAGCACTGCTTCCAGGTTGGAAAGACCTACAGGATGCTTCTGAAGGCCATTTGAAGGGATTTGAGAGCAGGTGGTTTTGCCTTTGTCTTCTGTTTGAGAATGCCTGGAAACAACTGGTGAGTCACTGTGTGAGGATGTTGTGGCCTGATCCAGCAGGACTTTTCTTATGTTCTTATAGTATTCTTTTAGATTGCCTTTGGGAGATGGAAGAGGAGTACTGTGGTACGGTGGTTCTCCTTAAACAGGGGGAATCCTATACAGTAGCATTGGGAGACTGTGCGCTGGAGCTAACATGGTGGCGTGCTGCAGGGCCCAATCTTGTTGTTAATGCGATTTAGCATCTACCTGAAGCCATTGTGGGGAGTTTGGGGACTGCATGTCATCAGTATGCCAACATCTCAGTCGGGATGCTGCAAATGTGCTGAACAAGTGTGCAGATGCATTGATGGGCTAGTTAGGTAGCCAGTAAACTGAGACTGAAGCCTAATAGGATAGAGGCTTGTGAGTAGGAAGTACCAATGTCCAAGAATTGGGGATTTTCCCTGTTTTAGGTCTGGTTGAATTCCCTCGGAAGGAAATGGCATGTTGTTTGAGGATGCTCTTGGAGTCATCTTTTGTTCAAGGAGAACTGGGTGATTTCTGTGGCCAGGGGTGCCACTCACCAACTTCAGTTGCTGTACCAGCTTTGCTTTTACTTGGATGGGGGATCGCCTGTCCATGCCTTGGTAACGTCACATTTAGAATATTGTAATGTACTGTCATCTGCACCAGAAACTGCAACTGGTACAAAGTGTGCTGCCTGCTTGGACCTAATTCACTGGTTGCCAGTTAAGTTCCGGACCAGTTTAAAAAATGTCATGCTTCGCATAAAAAATCTTAAACAACTTGTGACCATGGTACATTAAATAAACCCTGGTTAAAATCCTGAAAGAGCCCTGAAATCATCTGGGAAGGCTTTACTGTGGAATCTGTGCAATATAGAATGCCACCTTATGGTACCTTTTAATTAGGCCTTCTCGGGTGCCACCTTCCCTTTGGAATGCCCTCCCTTCTGTTGTTCATGAGGTATCTTCACATATATCTTAAAAGTATTTATTAAAGACTTATCTTTTCACTTTAGTATTCTCTTTGTGAACATTTGTTTCTTCCCTGGCTCAGTTTTTTAATGTGTTTTTAATCATTTTTATTGTTTGTGTTTTTACTCTTATTTTTAATGTTTCTTGTGAACTGCTGTGAGATATTTTTTTTAAAAAAAGATGAAAAGTGGTATGTAAATGTTTTAAATAAATAGTCATTTTTCTATTCCTGACATTTTTCTGACTACTGGAATTTAGGTAGAAGCAGTCAATGCCCTTTCTCTTTTTTGTGTGATTTTACTCCTTTGCTGTGCTCATCATAGTATTGCTCAATCTCAACAAAACTGGGAATTAATTTTTTGTAGAAGTTGACAAAACCTAGAAAACCTCTTATCTGTCTCCTGTTAACTGGTTGGCTCTCAAACTAATATAGCAGAAACATCCTAGGAAATCCAGTTTATTGGGATGGAATTCACCCTTGAACAATTTGGCATAGAGCTAATGGTTCTCTGAGGCATTCCAGTGCCATACTTACACGATGAATGTGAAATGTATCTTTGGAGTATATATCACCAGGTCATCAAGGTAAGTAATTGTAAAAATCAACCAGGATGTCTCGTCATTTATGAAATTCTGAAAGATCCACCTGACTAGCAGTTATTGCTGATGGTAACCAAAATGGATGGGTTTTCTTGTTCTCACACCTGTCAAAGGTAATAAGAATAACCGGTTCATTTAATTCCACTGTGGGGAAGTTAAATGTCTACCATGGTTGCCTCAATTGTGTTTTTACTAGCCCGAATATTTACAGCGGGACCATATGCTTTGGTAGTGCTGATGGTACAGTGATAGGGCAACTTACAATTATGCTTTGTCTGGCAATCCCATCTCAGATAGGGCCTGCTTTTTCTCCTGGTCCTGAATTTGCACTATTTTTGTCTATCAAGACCTTGATGTCTGTGACCATTGCTCTAGAGATCTTTAGCTTGTGTTTTGTATCCATGGAGGGAGTTCTCGCTTTAGTGGGCGGCCAGCCACTATGAGTCCCATGCTTCCACAATAAAGTTATAAGCCCTGGGTCCTGCACTCTTTTGAATTCAGCTGATGTTTTTCTTGTTCTGTGCTGGTTACAGCTGTTTCCAAGGTGCTTGCCCCTGTTTTTGTTTGTTTGTTTGTTATTAGGGAATGATCCATCATAATGTATAGGCTGGCCATCTGGTCTTCTAGTTTGGCAAGCTGAATCCATCCCTCCAGTGTGTTTCAGGCACCATGGTAGATGGCCAGCATTTTAATTTCCTGTTTTTAGCTGGCCTGGAATAATATTGCTAGTCAGGCATCACCTTAATCAGATACTTCAACGGCTACCATATGAAACAATGAAGCATAAGCTGCTAACTATGTTTGCCTGCTCTGTTTGGTCTGCCTCCTTTGTGTATGACTTGTCTCTGATCATTGCACCAAACAGTGGACTATCTTCTTCCGCCCAATTGTACTCTTTCTTTAAATGGCATTCAGCCCCAGTCTAATCAATGGCTGCCATAGGCCAGTAATCCCATACTATGGGATAATGTTCTGTGTTATATCCAGCACTCTTGGCATACCCACTTCATATTGGCTGTACCCCTTCTGGAGCCACGTATGAGCTTGACATGCTCATTAATGGAGCTGTACCAGGTTCACTACCCTGAGTGGGTGATGTCTGTGGCCGACCAGAGGATTGTATTCTAGTCAGCACTGTAGTGGAAGGCCTATCTGTGATGGGGACTCACACTTGTATGCTCAGTACAGGAGTTGAAGGGGTGGGAATTTCAGTCATGGTCATTAGAGGTGTCCTGATATCAGTGGTAGCGAGGTGGGCACATTCCTCCCATCTTTCACTAGTACACGGTCCTCTGGCAGAATGTGGGGAGACCCTTTCTTTTCTTTATGGGCAAGATCAGATGTAACATATTATTCACCCCCAAATTTGTGACGCCCCCTATATATATGGAGCGGCTATGAGCCCGACAAGGCCCTATCCTGAATCCCCATCCCTCGCAGCTACTGAAGGTGGTGGTACAAACAGGAGGGCCTCTCCTGCAGATTTTAAGGCACCAGCAAGTTGATAAAGGAGAGGGTGTTTCTGTATATATTTGGACCTAAGCCATTTAGGACCTTATAGGTTAACACCTTGAATTGGTTCTGGTAGTTTCTGTAGTTTTTAGAAACGAAAAACGTTTTCAGAACATATCTTTGAGAAAACAAAGGAAAACCGAGATTGTCCATGAGGTAGCATACTCATTTTTTTTTTTAAATCACGCTTGTATTTTCCCCCCGTTGCTCTACTTTTTCTTCTTTATTTTTCTGAGAGTAGGCACTGTTGAGTTTAATAAGGCTTGCTTCTTCGTAGACATGTTTAGGAATATTTAATATTGTATCTGTCATAGTCTGCAGTGCACTAGCTCTTGCATCTTTCCAAGTTTCATGTCAGGGACATTAAATATTAGCCAGTTTGATTCTGGGATTGAAGCTAATAATCTGCAGCACCCCTGATATGCAAACTAAATCACTGCTATTCTTTCTCAACCAGGGCCATTTCTTTTTCTGGAATATAACTCTGTATACTGGTCTGCTGGCCACAAGCTAATGCAGACTGTGGCAGGGCTCACTTGGGGCTTTCCATTGTCTGCACTAGCAGGCAGATAGAAGGTCCCTATTCTGAGATATATTCCAGAATAAGGCCAAGTGCAGAAAGACCCCAGTTATTCCCTCTGCTTCACCCTTGTTTAGTCATTTGAATAATTCTACCCAGTTGGGTTTTACATAGGATGACATCACAGTTATTATGGTTGGGTTTTAATTGTCAAAGTCCCAAGATAGCGGTCACTAAGGCAAGTAGGAGACAGTAAATGAGAACTTTCTCAACAAATACAAATGCATTTACAAGGCATTTTCTTGGGACTCCTGTTTTCAACATAAAATTTCAGGTTTCCAGCATTTCCTTCACAGGAAAATGAAGCGAATCAAGATAAAGAATCAGAGTCTTTCTGTTTCAGCCATATTGGATTTCTCAGATTAATAAAAACTTTACTGGGATTTTTCTGATAGCAGACAGGTGCATGAATGAAAAAGTGGAGCAATTGTGCATTTAAATCTTATTTCAAATTGATACAATACTGTAGTTTATTTGAAGTGACATGATGTTCTTACTGCCAGATTTTGTCCATGCTGTCAGCTGCTGTTCTGGAAATTGTGTTCTGTTTCATAATTAGATGATATTTGGGAATATTGGAAATGTTTTCGATATTTGTGTTTGACAAAAGAGCGGCCAGCCTTCAAGGGTATTCTTAATTGCTACCAATGATTTGTTTGAACTGCATCTTTCCATCACATTACATCCTAGCCCTTCCCTTGTCTCCCTTTCTGCATTTGTTAGTTTCTTTTTTAAAAAGTTTGCATGTCTCTGTACTCACTACCTTCAGACATCTGTTTTCAGCTTTCTTTGAAAGCTTTGCGTGCATTTGCCTTTCACGGTCTTTTAAAACAGATTTCATAACTATTTTATCTGATTCATGCTTGTGCTTATCTGACTTGTGTGTGTAAATTAAATACATATTAGACCTGGAAAGGCATATTTGGATTTCACCGTTTACAAAAGGTTATAAAAGAATGTACAGTGCATTAAGCAATATAAGCCTACCGGTTGCAGTGAAAGTGTAGCAGTGAAAGACGCAGCTTTACTTCAGGCTAATTATTCTTATTAAAAGGAAAAGTCCCACAATAGTATAATTAAAAATAAGAGATAGTCAGTACTTCCACCCAGTTTGGTCTAGTGGTTAGGGAGCTGGACTCTTATCTGGGAATACTGGGTTTGGTTCCACCCTCCCCCATGAAGCCAGCTGGGTGACTTTGGGCTAGTCACAGCTCTCTTCTGACTCTCACAGCCCCACCTACCTCAAAGAGTGTCTCTTGTGGGGAGAAGAACAGAAGGTTTGTCAGCTGCTTTGAGTCCCCTTAAATGGTTGAGAAAAGCGGGGTAGAAAAGCCAACTCTTCTTCTTCCACGGTTGAGTTTCCCCATCTATTTAAAACACTTCTGTACTGCTTCCCATAAAAACATCCTAAGGTTAAAAGAAAAGTACCCATATATTCCGGCGTATAAGACTACTGGGCATATAAGACGACTCCCAACTTTTCCAGTTAAAATATAGAGTTTGGGATATACTCGCCGTATAAGAAGACGACACCTGACTTTTGAGAAGATTTCCCTGGGTTAAAAAGTAATCTTATACGCCAGAATATACTGTAAAAATAGTTACCATAGACCATAACAAAACAGCAGGTGCAATAGGAGGCAACTCAGTCACTTTCACACAGGAAACCTAAGTGAACAGATCGGCCTGGTTTGGGGTCAACGTTCATTCTTTCCTGGAGGAATGCTGGTTGCACCACTTTAATGCCAATGCTAATTTCTGGTAACTGGTTTATGCAGAACATGAGAAGTGCAGTGTTAGATGGCATCCTTCCAACATTAAGTAGCACATTTCTAAGGCTGTGCTGGGAGTTTCTAATGGGTCCGAGACAGTATATGGACAATATACACTAGGAAGGATGTCTGGCTGCCACCATCCTGTCTGGTGAGAGGAAGTGGAATGAGACAAGTTGAATGGGGCTTTTCCCCCCTGCAAGGTTGCCCTTAATATAATGTTTATCACTGCAGACATATCAGATCAGGAGTTTGTCTCCTGTGGTATTTCTTTAACCCTCCTGCACCTTGTTTTGTAGGAAAATGAGCATGGGACAAGCCTGACTAGGACGATGGACAGTCTGGGCAGCAACCATTCCATCCCCAGCATGTCTGTAAGCACAGGCAGCCAGAGTAGCAGTGTCAACAGCATGCAGGAGGTCATGGATGAGAGCAGCTCTGAGCTGGCCATGATGTATGACGTCGAGAGCACAATTAATTCCTCTTCCTCTATTGTGCACAAGAAGGTATGTTCACTGGTGCTCTCTCCCCAGGCTGAGGCAACCTCCGCTTTATTACCTCTGCTTCTTCAGATCTGTGAAGATGCTCAACCTGTAGAGTGTTTCCCAAGCACCTAGTCAAAGGAGGAGGTTACTGTACCCTTGCAAGGTGTAGAGTGACTCCTAAGGTTTCTTGTGTATATGCATTTTAAAATGCATATATGGTACTGCCCAGGAAACAAATGGACTCTCTTGTTGGCAAAAACGAGGTGCATGTATGAGTGCGTGTATTTAAGCAGGAAAACGCTTTTCGCTCTATAAAGTCAAATAAATAAATCTTGAAGAAATCACTGAACAGAAACATCTGAGGCAAGAAAAAACAAATTTCTCTTTTAAAAAATGTGTTTAATTTCTCACTCATTCTGCATCCAAGCACTGCATGTTTACTTTCATCCTTGCCCTGATACACCTTGTCTTCTGGACATCTTGTCTCCCTTAAGAGGATTCCCTATTGAGTAAAATGGTCGTTTCCCATCAGTATACCAAATCCAGATCTCCATGTGGATCTCACCACCTTGATAAGTTTAAAATATGTTGGGTCCCACCTGAAGGTACCTTTTTGAGGGCTAAAACAAGCGTAGCAGTTCTATTATTCTGTGCTGCTTTATAGATTGTAATCTAGAAATAAGTCAATAGGAGTTATATATTCAGTGATCTATGACTCAAAGCAAAGGAAGAAATTAGACCTTAGTACTGAGGCTTCTACTGAAACAGTAATTTTAGATGCAGATAGTGGTAGCTGCTATTGAACAGTAATGACGTGAAAATCGTGTATTTAATAACGACAAATGCAAAGTCCTACATCTTGGTAAGAAAAATGGTAAAAATGAATGCAGAATTAGGCTGAGTAGTAGCACAAGTGAAAAGAATCTGCGTATACTGATTGATTACAGGATGAACATGAGTCAACAGCAGCTTTAAAAAAGGCAAACGTCATCCTAGGATGTATTGAGGATGTATAGAGTCTAGATCATGACAAGTAATTATTCCTCTTTACGCTACCTTGGTCAGACCTCATCTAGAGTACTGTGTCCAGTTCTGGGCACCCCAGTTCAAAACAACAACGACATGGACAACTAGAGCAAGTCCAAAGGAGGGCTACTAAAATGGTTAGTGGTCTGGAAAGCATGTCCTGCAAGGAAAGGCTGAAGGATCTAGGAATGCTTAGCCTGCAGAAGAGAAGACTGAGAGGAAATGTGATAGTGGTCTTCAAGTATCTGAAGGGCTGTCACAGTGCAGAGGGAATGTCCCTATTCTCACTTGCACACGATGGGAGGACTAGAAGCAATGGGATGAAACTTCAAGGGAGTCAATACAGATTAGATATTAGGAAAAACTTCCCTGACAGTGAGGGTGATCAGTCAGTAGAATAGGTTGCCACAGGAGGTAGTGAGCTCTCCTTCACTGGAGGTCTTCAAGCAGAGGCTGGACCTACATCTGTCTGGGATGGTTTAGGAAATCCAACATTGAACAGCGGGTTGGACTCGATGACCCTAGAGGTCCCTTCCAACTCTATGCTTCTATGTACTTCTTTTTCTCTTTGGATAAAACAATTTTAAGTAGTAGATCTTCAAGCAATAGAAACATAGCTAACTTCTGTACCCAATGGGCAGCAGGTAACGGAAAAACAAAAGAATACGTTTGCTAGTGCAAAGAAGCAGAAACTTTTGGGGGTGTGTACAGTATATATATTTCAACTTATTTTGAATATTAACTTTCTCAATAGTAACCTTTGATTCATTACTTTTAAAGACAACCTGAACCTCTTATGTACTGAATTCTGGGGTGATGTGGAAGAGGGTTCTGGTTCTAATTAGAAACTACTAAATCAGCCTCTCTCAAGAAAAGAGATTTTAATACTTGGTAAGCATTGGATGGTAATTGGTGGTTTTTATGCCTTTTGAAAAGGGAAACACTGCTCTGAAGAAACTTCAGCACCACTGTTCTGACTGCTTTGCAATGATGATTGACTGGGGCTGCCTTAATCCTACTGATTTATATTCTTTTAATCTGATCCTACTTTTGTTTTTAACATTTGCTCTTTATGACACACAACTTTTGCTGGCAGACAGTTCACAAAGTAGAACAGAGATGTAGCTGCTTTCTGTGTTCTCACATAACACAGTGAAATTTTAGTTTTAAAATTGACAAGACTTCAGCAAAGCAAAAGGGAAATAGCTTTTGAATTCCAGTTATTTCCTATTAGACACATTTTTAAGAACAAGGGAGGAAAGGCAGCCCTCTTTTCCATGTCATATAATTTAGAAAACTGAATAAAATTAATTCCCCAAGCAGATTTAGTATACTTTATCGTGGGCTTAGACTTAAGAACCAAAGATCAATTTTCTGTTCAGTCCAGTGCCATAAACCATCCCAATTTAAAAACACTCGGAAGCCCATAAAGTGGCCATAGTTGCCTGAACTAATGAGCAAACTGCCTTGCTACATTCAGCGATCATATTCTGTAGACACTCTGGCATTGTTCTGTTTTGGCAACATGCAGAGGTGGGTTTTCATTGGTGGACTATAGAAGTCTAAGGAAGTCCAGCTTCCCTAACAGTTTTAAGCTCTTACAAGTGTTGGTAAGCATGAAGGTAAGGCTGATCTGGTTATTTGTGTGCATGTAATGCCTGAAAGACACTTCAGACATTCAGGAAATGGACACTGGAATTTGCCCAAGTCTGCCCTGATATTGATCTACACAGTAAGGACTTTTAGCAGTCAGTAATTGCTTCAATCCATGTTATCTCTGAGCATTGGTCATGCCGACTGGGGCTGACAGGAGGTAATGATATTGCTGAATTACGTAGAAGCCAACCTTGATTTGTTCCTTTGTATAAAGACATTGCCACATTCAGAATGCTGGGAACAGAACTAAATGCCCATTATCAACAGGATATCTGAAATTAGAACTGGTGCTGAAGAAAGGGCAAACAAAATATTCTAGAAGCATCTTTTGCACTGAGGGACTAAAGTACTTGAGCTAATATAAATTTGTGGGACGGAGTAACTTAAGTCATGACATGAAGATAAAATTCAGCATCATATAGAACACACAAACATCTTTCTCCCTTTCTAACTTCATGTCCTCAAGAAATTTGTAGAGACTAACAAAAAGAATGTTGCTATTCTCACCATTCAAATTTAAATTATGGAGTTAAAAGTGAAATGGGCACTTGGCATACCTAAAAGGGATGCGTTGATAGTGTGACGGTGAGCTGCCACTTCCACACTTAAGGTTGCTGATGAGGAAATAAGAGACGTGGGCGTCCCTTCCTGGCTGTAACTCAGAACAGGATATTGAACAACATAGATCCATAGATTTAAAGTCTGTGCTCATATAAGACATAAAAACTAGATTAAGGAGGGACATGATGCTTGGGGACAAATTTTATTTAAAACAAGTTTATGGCTTATTTTGAAGGTGAGTGTGTGGCGTTGGACTTCAAGCTGTCCTTCATTTCTTTCTTTTATTCCTCAGCCATAAATTGGTGATAATTGTAGCAGGTAAGGCATTAAATGTGAATCTATACTATGCTTATTGGATACTCGGATTTGACTCTTTCTCAAGCAGCCCATAGTTTCTGGAGAAAATGACCATCATGAAGCAGCAAAAGAAATTAAATATATTATCTTTGTTATCCTCTCAGTTACAGAAAACAACAACCGGCTTTGATACTTTGATGCTATTTGGTTTTTTTGCCCAAAGACCAGTGTTACAAATGTAAAGATGGCTTCAGTTACAGAACTATCTAGACTGCTAGGATCCTGACCTAGAATTCTGTGATTTGGCATATGTACACCTTTGATCCAGGATTTTTTTCCCCTGGGTGGGTAGATTCACAAAGTATGACACAAAATGAATAGCAGGCTTTTTTACTATTTGCAAAGTTGAACCCCTATAGGTACAAGGGAGTATGGCTATATTTCTAAAGTTCAAACTTTCCACAAGCCATACCTCCTACTTTAAAAATAAATCCACTTTGCATTAGGAGAGAAAAGACTAAAAATAGACAATGTATGTCCAATTTTATTTGTTTTTTGCCACAACAAGTAGAGTGCCATGACTAATGTCCAGGGAGGTGCTCTGTACCCAACCACACCCATATGGAACCCTTCCATGCTGCTGTAAATGATTGCTGTGCACAACCAGTCAATCTCTTGTGCCTTTCCTCCCTTTTCCTGTTCTCTGCTGCCGTGCAAAAGTTCTGTTCTTTCCTGTTCTTTGCATCTCTGTTACTGTACAGTAGTGGTTTTGTGAAAATTTGTTTCTGAGCATGAATGTTCCTATTTTAGTCCCACCCAGCTGCCCATCCATGCACCTATGGTTAGATTTTTCCGTATCCGTTTTTCTGTTCTCTGCTTCTGTGCAATTTTTGTGAATTTTTTTTCTGAGCAAGAACATATCTGCTCTTGTTTATTTTTAGTCTCATACAATTGCATGCTTTCCCTCTCCCCATCTGTACAGCTTTAGTTAGGTTTGCTGCATTGAAATCAATTTTGACAGTGAAACACTCTTGTTAGCTTATGAAATCCAAAGGAGCACTCTGGCAGAAAACCATAACCACCTGCAAACATTTGGTTGGAATCCCATGCTGCCATAATGTGTTGAAAGAAGCAGCTGTAGAATGCTGCAGAAGACGCTGATTAGAAGGACAATACTGCACATTGGACACGGAAAACTCACATTTTGTTGTGATTTCCTCCCAGCAAAAATTTATGCAGTGTGAGTTAAAACTTGTGTGCTGCTACTCCTTAAGTCTAAAAAGAAAATGAAAATGGAGGCATTTTTCACATTCCCAAAGTGAAATTGAAGGAAAATAGATGAAAATGATTAAGATGTTTCTTGACCAGCAAGACAGAGTTAGGGTATATTCCCAGTTGATTTGTCTAACAAGACAGAATTTTAAACAAAGAAAGCCAATTCTGTATGTAATGCTGTGTTGCTCAAGTCTCTTTTTCTCCCTTCCTACCCTTGAACTAGAGCAGGGATGGCCAACCTATGACACACATGTCACAGGTGACACGCCAAGCCCCTTTGGGTGACACACATGGTCATCCTGGCACCTGTGCGTGTAGTGCTTGCTTGTTCTTGAAGTGTGCGAAATGCCAACTTTCAATTGAAGATTTAGCAAATGAAATTCAGCAACAAGTCACTAATGTAAAGAATTATTTGTTTTTGCCCTTAATAAATACATATATCAAAAATATAACTTTTTTACTAGAGCTACAAATATCACAAAATTGTGGATATTTCTAGAAGTGACACAGCACCTGAGTTAAGCTAGGTTTTCTTGCGAATTTTGACACACTGAGCTCAAAAGGTTAGCCATCACTGGAGAGTAATCGGGAAGAATATAAGCATCTAGTACCTAAGTAGGTACATCTGAATACTGTGATTTAAGCACCTATCTTGATTTTAGAATTGTACCTTATGAAAGAGATAAAACTGAAACAAACATTCTGTTGACTTATCAAACCAAGTGTTTGGTTCCTGCATTTTCCAAAATTGTCCCCAAACTTTCTCATCTTTCTGCTGTAGTACAGTGGTTTGACATTTCTAGAGAGTTTTTTATGCTCCGGTTTCAAAATTATTTTTGTACCAGATCAATTTAAACTCAATATTATGATCTGTGATGTTCTTGGTCTTACTATACCAAAGGTATAGAAAAGGTAGACAGAAATTTTTTTTTCTCTATCACAAAACACTAGAACCAGGGGTCCCTCTATGAAGCTGATGGGTAGGAGAGTTGGATCAGACAAGGGGAAGGATTTCTTCACCCAGAGGGTCATCGGTTTGGGGAATTTGCTGCCAGAAGAGGTGGTAACAGCTACCAGCCTAGATGGCTTTAAGGAGGGGTTAGACAAATTCACGGAGGACAGATGTACCAGTAGCTAGTAGAATGGATGGCCAAGCCCATCTTTCAGGCTTGGGGGATAAGCAGGATGCTTTTAAGGACATTTGCTGGGATGCGACAGAATGCTGGACTAGATGGGCTGTGGCCTGATCGAGCAGGACTCCTCTTATGTTGTATACACAAGGATACTCCAAGAAGTATAAAAAATGCTGAATATATTCTTTCCTCTAAGATGTATGCATTTAAGACATTGTCTTGATTTATTAAATTGAATTGCTGCAGTTTCATAGAAGTATGCATCTTACTACATTTGCATACTTTTTGGTGTTTCAGGAACCAAGTAAAACAAGAATTCCTGTAAATCTTATCTATCTATCCTTCCGTATACCAGAAGGTCTCAGGGCAGATCAAAGTAAAATCATTATAAAAGCAGATAAAATAGATTGACCAAAACAATGCCTACATGGGAAGGTGATGCTGTTCCCTCAGGCAAAGTCCAGGGTGAAGAGGTATGGCTTCTGAACGTATATAGTGAAAGTGCTCAAAACAGAATGTTCCATAGCCAATAATGCAATCCCCACCTTCGTAACTGCTAAAGAGTGGCATTGCAAATAGGGCCTTGCTGACAGATCTTAGGGCAGGGGTAGGTCCGTTTGTGAGGAGAGGTTCCTTTAGATGTTTGGGGGCCAAGCCATTTTAGGGTTAACATTAATACTGTGCTCATTAGCAAATAGACAGCCAATGCAGTTCTTTTAGGACTGGTGGGGTGAGCAGTTTTAGCTGCTGCATTCTGCACCACCTTCAACTTCTAAACTGTCTTCAAGAGCAGCCCTACACAGAGTGCATTTACAGTAGTTCAATCTGGAAGTGACTAGATCATGAATCACTGTGGCCAGACTGTCTCTGTTTAAAAAGGGCCATAACTGGTGAATGAACCATAGTTGGAAATGGACGCTCCAAGGGTCAGTGCAGAGCCCAAGAGTACTCCCAAATGATGCACCTGTCCCTTCCAGGACAAAGAAATCCCATCAAGAACAGGATGCTTCCCTTTTTCATGGAAACAAAACCTTGTAACACACCCCAGCTCCATCTTGCCTGAATTGAGTTCCAATTTATTGCCCCCCCCCCAATCTAGCCCATTACTGCCTCCAAACACGTGTCAGTCATTGCAACAGCCTCTCCTGATTCAGATGGCATGTAGAGATCGAGCTGGGTATCATCTGGGTATTGATGAAACCTTACCCCCAAACTCCTGATGACTCCCTCAGTGGCTTCGTATCGATGTCAAGAAGCATGGGAGATAAGATCAATTCCTAGGAATCCCACTGTTCACTTCTCAGGGCATAGGAACAGAACTCTCACACAGCCACTCTCTGCTCTTGGCCTTGGAGAATAGGAGCAGAATCAATGCAACGCAGCGCCTTCAACTTGGTAGCCTTTCCAGGATAGCATTGTCAGTGGTATCAAAACCCACTGACCGGTCCGGGAGAAGCAACAGACATAAAGGTTTAAAACAGGCTAGTTTTGAATGAGATGATGTTGGGAAGTCCTCCAGCTCATTATTAGAGCAGCACATGCTTTGTATTCTCAGTGTTCAGGTTTAAATTTTGGAATTTTTAAAAATAGAGGCTAGAGAAAAAACACTTGTTCTGAAACCTTTGGGGATCAGCTACTAGTTAGAGTAAAAAAAGAAAACTTAACTAGATGTACCAGGGATCAGGTTTAAGATAAGTCAACTTACCATCTAACTGCTCTATTAAAATATAGACTGGTACTGAAAAGTATATATTGACACATCTTAAATTTGTCTATGCCAGTCTACACACAGCTGCTGATAATCATGAGTGACTGAAGCAGACAATGTTTGTTTTAGCTGGTCTTATACCGTGGATCAGCTAAAACATAGAACAACACCTCACTTTATTCATTTCCAAAATTATTTTCATTTCTAGGCCACCCTTAACTAAATGTTCCCAGATAGGGTAATAAGTAAAAACAGAATAAACTAGAATAATAAAAAAGAAAAATTCCAGTAACGGCAGAACAGATAAATAGAACAGTAAAAATCAAAAGTACAGCAGATTACAGTAGGGGGAAGAAATTCTAGTTGATGGAAGATGTAGGTAAAAAGATATGCATTGATAGGTATTGAAAGACGCACCGTGGAAGTGGCTGGAACACTTTGAAGGAGGTGTTATTTCACAATTCAGAGGCTATCACCAAAAAGGCCCTCAATGTGCCGCTTCCCTAGGAATCAGCAAGGATGATGGCACTTAGGTCATCTCCCTCTTGAGTTTAGTCTTTTGGGATGAGGCATTGTGTGATATGCATGAGAAATAGGCAGCAAAAAGGGTCCCAGACTGCTCTTAAACCATACACCTATGTTTTGTAAGGACAGTGCCATTGTTCAGAATACTAATACACAATATAGTATAATATGCCATGCGCATGTCTTATTTGGAGTTGCGTTAAGTTGCCAGATAAGATTTCAGCAGCAAATAAGCATTTGAACTGCTTTCTTTATTCTTTTGGAATGATATGATGGAGCTCAGTGTCCACAGCATATTGATGGAATCTCAGGCTTGATTGATACTGGTTGAGAAGGCATGATTAGAATACTACGAACAATAATATCTAAAGTTGCAGAGACGTCAAAGAGAGTCAATAAGGTTTGGTTCTCTCTTCACCTGAAAAAGCTAATCAGCTAAGATGAACAAAACTTTTCCTAGCTAGGACAAAAGCTGAATTTCAAGTCACTCCAAGGGGGTTATGATTGTTTGACACTTGTAGGCCCAGGAAGAGTTCGTTTGAGCATGGAGCTCAGTGGGGCTACCGAAATATAAAAATGATTATCAATTTATTTGTATACTGCCTTTCCAAAATACTCAAGGCAATCTACAACAAAACCCAGAATAATGTTATAGTACAGTGATGGCCAACCTATGACACGCGTGTCACAGGTGACACGCCAAGCCCTTTTGTGTGACACACATGGTCACCCTGGCACCTGGGTGTGTAGTGCTTGCTTGTTCTTGAAGTGTACAAAATACCAACTTTCAGTTGAAGATTTAGCAGACGAAATTCAACAAAAGTCACCAATGTAAAGAATTATTTGTTTTTCCTTTTAAAAAATACATATATCAAAAATATAACTTTTTTACTAGAGCTACAAATATCACAGAATTATGGATATTTCTAGATGTGACACAGCACCCGAGTTAAGCTAGGTTTTCTGGCGAATTTTGACACACCAAGCTCAAAAGGTTCACCATCACTGTTATAGTACAACAATATAAAATAATTACATTATTACATAAATAATAATTTAACAATATATTATTAATTGCAACAGAAAAAAAAAACACTTCCTGAGGGGACACCTAACCAGATTTCAAGTTGTGTGTTTTGGGAAGTATAATCAACAAGAAGCTTAAATGCGGATTTCATATATTCTTCCGTTAGAAGAATTTATGTGAGATTATCAACGATTGACTGAATTTGTATTCCCTTGTGGCCTCTGTTCAGACTAGGCTCCTAGAAAGGGTTTTAGTGCTTGTAGTCTTTGCTTTGTCGGAAAAGTCTCCCATTGTACGTGAGTCTAGAAGTAGAATATGCAGCTTCTTATCCAGAGCTTCATAGAGTTGCTTATATTCTTCTGGAGGTAGATCTTTTTCTATTGTCTGTTTTGAGCTTTTGGGATTTTTCAATTAGTAGTGATAGTGGAGTAAAGTACTGGTGTTGAGGATACTTTCCTGTTAAGAATGGAAGGCATGGAAGAGAATGAAGAATCTCAGAACACAGTTTCAAATAAATGCTACTAACTGCTTGCATTAGGAAGGCTAAATTCAAGTCCAGTTTCATATTTATAGGTAGATCAGATTTTTGAAAATTACACTGTGAGAAAGAGAGCTGAAATGTCTAAGAATAATTATCAAAGAAAGCAATTTTATAATCAATAACCAAAACATTCAAGAAGTTAACATAGGTCTTGGTTTACTGTACAATTGTCTGGAACATCCTTCTATACAAACATAAGTTCTGGGCGTTACAAATCTAAAATGTTCCTTGAAAAATGCTAAGGGAAATATTTTAGTGAAGTGAAAGCAATTTGGGAAAGCCAATTTTTTTTGAAGATTTTTGATGGAAGAGAAAACTACACGGAATGTTCACCGTGGGAGCTACTGAAAAGGGGGAATGTGAAGCAGGCTGTGGAAATGAGGTAGGGCTTTATAAGACCTTAAAATAGCTGGGTACTAGGGGAAGACCTTATGAAGCCTGGTCCAGAAAAACTCAATGAAAATTCCATCAACAGGAAGGAGAAGACATGACATCAGTGTGAGTACAATTTGAAGCCACTTAGGGCTTGTTTACACTTGCTGGCATGGTGTGGTGTAACAGTACCATTTCAAGTGTACTATAAGTATTAAGCTAGTCCTATATTGTGGGTGGCCAGCCCCAGGCTGCCTGGATCATCAGGGCAACATCCAAAGCAACATCCGGTGAGAGGCCAGACACTGCTGTGGTTATCCAATAGCTGTGTGTGACTGCAGCTGCATCCACTTGCCATGCCACATCTGGAAGATGGTGTAAAGCCACCTTCCCAGGAGTGATCCAGCTGCTTTTTAGCAGTCCACACCTGGATCACTCCAGGAAGGGCAGCAGCAGTGAGCAGATAGAACCACTCCACTTGGTAGCTGCATTCTTGAAATTTGTGAAACCAGGGGAGGAGGTAAGACTTGTGTTGGTTATCACCTTTAAAGCCCTAAATGGCTTGGGTCCAAGCTATCTCAGGGACCGCCTCCTCCCGTACAATCCTCCCCACACTCTCCGGTCCTCTGGGAGGAACTTACTGCAGCCTCTAAAATCTAGGCTTGCGGCGACCTCCCAGAGGGCGTTCTCTGCTGTCGCCCCCAAACTCTGGAACGACCTGCCGGATGAGATCCGTCAGATAACATCATTAGACAGCTTTAAAAAGGCGGTCAAGACGGATCTCTTCCGGCAGGCCTTTCCAGATTAACCATCCCGGCCCAGATTCCCTGATTCCTCCCGTGGCCCCATCTTAGTGATGGTTGAGGATCAGTAGAGGGACATCAGGGTTTTTAGTTTTTATATGTTTTATGCATTGATATTATGTTTTAATATGTTATACTGTTTTAATACTGTCTTAAGAGGGGGAGGGATAAGGTGTTTTTAATTGTTATATTTTACATTTTACTGTTAACCGCCCGGATTGGTTTGCCATAGGGCGGTATACAAATAAATATTATTATTATTATTATTATTATTATTATTATAACTTTTTGGCCCCTAAATGCCGTCATCTGTTTCTACTGGAAACATCTGAACAGAGGAGTTTCTTGCTGGTAGGGTAAACGGAAAGGCGGCAGAACATAGACACTAACTTCCAATAACTAGTGCAGACCTTATAGTCTGTAGTTGGAGCTAACTACAAATGAGGCAGTGGAAGTAACTTTGCCCTCCAGCTCCAATCCTGAAATATCTTTCAGAAATCCAAATAAATCTGGGGACACCAGGACTATGTAGCCTTGTCAACCATTGCAGTGATCTGAGTGTAAATAAACAAGATGATCTTACAGCTCTAGTTTCTGGAAATATTAATCTAAATAGATGATCTCATGCCATCCCCCTAAAAAGGTACAGCTGCAAAGCAGTGCAACATACTGCATTTTCCTTCTATTATGACTATAGAAATAGCGACTATTCTTCTGCATACAGGTTTCTGTCTCTAGAGATGTCTTGCATGGAATAGAATCCCATTGGGCCGCAAATTTAGCTTACCAATATTACTTTTGTCCTAGTACGAAAAGATGGGAGTACTTTCTGATGTCTCCATTGCGTTCAGCAAGATGCTTAGCACAGTTCTTCAGACTTGCCATCCTAGCTTCATAGTACCTCTTTAGAATTCTTATATGCCATTTCACAATTATCAAAAAATCTCAAGATTGCTGGAGTTACAATATCTGGAGACCTTTTTAGACAGGGTTTGACATAACCAGACATAGATATATCTGCTTACCATCTATGGGTTCTTTGGTTGTATATATCCATACCCCTTGATGCCCTTGGAGTTTATGGTAGCATGGATGGCATAAACCCCAATTCAACACCATGTTAAATCCTCCCAACTGTAGGAAGCCACAAGGAACTTTAACGACCATAACGGAAGGAGAAGGGGCTCTGGTGACAAGATATATGATGTCCCTTAAGTCAATATTTTACTATAATTCAGATTGTTTCTAATCAGTACTTTGCAAACATTGATGTTAATTAGTTTTAGTAAGCTAATGTTCTTGCGTCTTCTAATAGTGTGCTTAGTATTGCGCATTTTCTGATTTTTTTCTTAAAAATAAACAGTTTATACGAAAACAGATAAAAGCCACAACCGATAAAGGCAGTTGGCTTGAGAGTTTTGAAGATGCTAATGTTTATCTGTTACCATCACAAGAAATACAAGATGCCAACTAATTGGTGGTCAAGCAAGGCACTGCGAAGCTTAAAACTGTTCACTGATTCCTGGAGGAATTTGTTCTATTAAAATGGTTCAAGGCAGCTTAAACTTTATAACGGCAAAAATAACTAAAGTGGGATTTTAACCTTTTAGATGTATCTGGCATTTCTTTCAGAATTAATCAGGCATTTGCGAAGGATGCTTCAAAGGTGCACCTGCTATTGACTACAGTCATGTATACCAGAGCATCACGTCCTGTGTACTGGTGAACCCATATCCATAATTTGGTGAAGAGCAAGTTAACGTAGCTCTCTGTATGGTTCATGGATTTCCTGAGGAACCTTATGTGTAAGCATGTATCCCACAATCACCGACTATGGAGTAAATTATTCAGTGTGGCAGATCTTTTCAACCAGGCTTTTGCCATTTAAATAGCTTCCTCAGGGTGCTGTCCTGTTAGGGACGGAAGGAGGGCATGATATTTTTAATTATGTTTTATTATTTGGTATGTTTTATTCTTATTGCAACCTGCCCTGGGACTGTTTGGTAAAGGGCGGGATATACATTTATTAAATAAATGATACCTATTCATAACTCTCTGGACTGTACAAGGCAGGCGGTCAAATACCCTTCTGTGAAAGTATACACTACCTTGACCTACTGCACTTAGCTGGAGGCAAACCCTTATGTCCTTATCTAAACAATAAGGTATTAGAAGGATTCCATCAGTGTATATTCCTTTAAGGCCCTTAGCTTTTTCATGGTACCTAATACCTGCCAATCTAATAGGGAAATTCCTTGGGTTTAACTCTCAGGCAGGTAATCTGTGACTCTTCAGAATTATTGGACTTGGAACTCCCAAAACTAGAATGGCTACCGTAGTAATTAGGAATAATTGAAGAGATTTCCCATTTCTAATCTATCTGGAAACTTAACGAAGTATTGTTTTCCTCTCGGCTTCCTTCAGGTAGTTGCAGAATGTTTGTCATCTGGTTCAGCTGATCTTATCCATCACACTAGCATGTATCTAGCAACTTAACGGGAATATTTTGCATGGCAGTGCGTGCCAACGGTATGCACCTCGCTTCCAAACATGGTGCTGAAAAAAAGCAAATTATTTCAGACTGGCTGCTCAAAACCAGTTTCTTCGTATGAGGAGCTGCGAAACATCCATGTTACCAGCCACCAGTTCTTCTTCTCAAAGAGGATACCCCTTTCTGGAAGCCACAGAATTCTTCTGCATTAGTGTTTGATAACTTGTGGGACAACCACACCCCAGGTTCCAGCAGTGGACACACTTGAAAATGTTCTACAAAGTTATCCAGAAAATATCTCTGTGTGATTCAACAAGTAGCATTGTAAATACTACAGCCCCACAATGCTCTTCCTTTGGCCCACTGCTCTTCCAGTGTTTTTCTAAATCAGCAAGATAAGCCTTTCCAAAAAGGGTCTACAGACAGTACCTAACCTCATTCTGCTAGTTTCCTGCTGTATGAAGCACAGTAGTGTGTGGATTTGCTATGGCTGCAAGATCTGGAGGCAGATAAGCAGAAGCACCCAGTGTAGATTAAACCATTGTCAGGACTGTTTGAGGGATATTTCTGAAGCCCTTATACCAGGGTTTCCCAAACTGTGAGTTGGGACCCACCTCTAGGAAATTTAACCGTATTTGAAATAACTTTTTTGATGTATTTAATTAAGTAATTAAAAAATTGTATTAAAACTTTGTTATTTGAAAAGTCCTTTATTCATATTGGTAACGGTTAAATTTCCTAGAGGTGGGTCCTGAGTTGGTAAACTTATATTAGATGGGTCGTAGCCCAGACAACTTTGGGAACCACTGCCTTATACAGTTATGGTAGCCTATCCTGCTGTAGCCTAAAGAAGAGATATAGAATGCCTTTTGTTATGCTGCCATCATCTTTATGAGATACATTTTGGGCTTACATGAATATACACAGACAAATTTTTTTTGCACCTCTTTCCTTTTGAGTGTTTCACTATATTGCTTTATATTCACTATTAAGGTCAAATTAAACATAATAGAATTCTGCTTTGAGGCGTGTGCCAATATGTCAGCGTTATTGTCTAGTAAAACTTGGGTGGCACCAAGTTTTGGAAAGGCTGCCATATTATGTGAGTTTTTGAAGTCTGGAAGCCGTGTGTCTACTGTCTAATATTGCTCTTGGCAGAGGAGATTTTAACAAATAGTCTAGGAATTTGATTTAAGAGGAAAGCTGGTAGAAACTGAGAAAGATATGGGAATAGCAATGGGAATAACACTATGGGAATAGCAATAGAGAATACTGTCCATTATTTATATTTCTATCCTGCTCTATACCCAGAGGCCTCAGGGCAGGCGGCCATAACATCACAATAAAAAGATAAAAATGACCATTTCTGTACAGTGGTGGGGTGTTTTTTTCTCAGTCGAAGTCCAGGGTAAAGAGCTACATCTTCACTTGTCTTCTGGACATATACAATGAGAGTGCCCTGACACACCGTGGAGGAGAGAATGTCCCCTTTGGTGGGACCATCAAGTGGGCCTCATTGGCAGATCTTGGAGTACAGGCAGGTCTATATGGGAGCAAATGTTCCGTTACATATTTGGGGTCCAAGCCATTTAAGACCTTGTAAGTTAATCTTAGAACCTTCAACATGGCTCAGCAGCAAATAGGCCACCGGTGCAATTATTTTTGGACCAGCATGATGTGCGTCTGGCCAGCAGTGCCAGATGGCAGTCTAGTTGCTGAGCCGTCTTCATGGGCAGCCCCACACAGAGCACATTACAATAGAAAGTTACCAGAACATGGCCAGACTGTCTCTTGCCAAAGAAAGCCGTAGCTGGTGAAATAGGCACTCCTGGCCACCGCCTGTATCTGAGCTTCAGGTGTCAGTGCAGAATTCAAGAGCACCCCCAAATTACTCACCCTTGCGAGGCACAGAAATCCCATCAAGAACAGGATGCCTCCCTTCTTCACGGACACGGGACCCCATAATGTCAATATTATTGTTTTCTTTAGAAGTAGTTGGGCAGTAGAAAACTGGGTCTAGCTAAGACCACTCCTTGGATTGAAGATCAGGATTTGAAAGACTTGACCCGGCGTCCAGGTGTCTCTCCACCTTGTTTTTCAGAGGGCAAAAGGACGGGGTCCCACCTCTGAGCCCCGATTTACGTGACGTGTCGAGTGGCCTAAATACCCTCTGAATTTGCCTCATTTAATGACTGTCGTGTAGATCCTTGGGGTTTTTTTTTGCACAGTTACATATTCAAAATGATATTCAGAACCTTGGAGGGGTTTGGACAAGTCACTATCTTTCACTAAAGAGTAGGTTGCTTGTTTTACTTCCTCGGTTAACACTGACCGCTTCATCTGACCAATAAGAGAATCATCAGTTTCCTTGGTGGAACTCGTAAGTCCCCAAGGAAACGCAGTGGCCTGTGGATGGATCCATGACTCTAAGCAACAGAATATGGCAGAGAGAACTTTGAAGGCTTTGTGTGTGTGTGTGTGTGTGTGGACAAATAAACTTGGAATAATGTTACCAAGGCTCAGTTTGGTTTTGTAAAACAGTCCAAGAGTATGCAGCCTGCCTCACAACTTGATTCCTAGCGGATACTTTTGTATCCTTCTCAGTTCCTGGCCCTTAAACGGCATTTCCCAGACTTAGTCCTTCATGTAACATGCCCACAATGTTTGCTTTATCTCTGACACTGGTTCTATCTAGAAGAGAACCTGCGGCCTTCCTAAAGCTTTTGGACTTTACTTCCATCAGTTCCACCAACCTTTTAGATGAATGTTGGAAGGTGTAGCCCGTAATAAGCCACAGACCTCGTCCTTTTTTGTCACCCTTTCACGCTTACTGAAAGCCAAGGCTGCCTTTGACTTAAATACAGTCTGTATCCTTCCTTGCAGGTCCTGAATGGTACCGTGAAGAACGTTGAAATATCTCCCCTTGAACTTAGTAGCCTGAATTTAGCCTGAATTTCGTTCCAAAACTGTTGAGCAGGCCAGTTTTAATGGGCTGCTTTAACTTGGCTTATACAGTAAACCAAGGGATCTGTTCCCATTTTTCAGACGAGGCACTGAGTCTGAGGGGTAGCAGAGTTCAAGGCCATAAAATATCCCCATGAGTGAGATGGAGTGCAGATTAATAAGCCTCAAAGACTCACATATTTCAAAAAATGCTTGTTATCAAATGCCTTTGCAGCTATCTAGTGTGTGTGAGAGAGAGAGAGAGAGAAAGAGAGGTTTTAGAAGGATATTCCCCTTTCTATAATGCTATTTTTAAAAGCTGGGACAAAAGAGAGAAGAAAACTTAGCAAAGGTTATTTGTATTATACCGTGTTCTGTCTCTTTAAATGTAAAAAAAAAATCCTTTCCAAGGCTATGGAGAGAAAATGCTAGAACCGTTGTATGATCATGACTAGAAAGCAGGATCCCTGAATGGTCACAAAATCTTCCCAGCGCGCGCGAGAGAGGCTGCTTTCCACCAACCTGCATCTGTTTAGACAGAAATGCTTCTTGAGAAGAGATAACGAGACCAAAGGAGAAGCCAGGAGGCTGGGAAAGGGAATGTGGCAGAGCTCGCTTCTGGTTTTCAAGGGAGCAGCAGCAGCAGCAGCAGTAGCTTCAACAGCAGCACCTTTTCTAGCCATGGAAACCATGTTTTTAAAGGGATTATTTGGGTGCAGTGTTTCAAGCAAGCCCTTCTGAGGATTCTCACTGCTCTGCAGCGCTTTGTGTTTTTTATTCTCTCTCTTCTTTTTTTTTTTTTTGCACATATGTAATTCTGGAGGTTAAAAAAAAAATTCTGCCAGGGATTCAGAAGGCATCCCACTAGCGATCAGCTGACATTCCTAACTGAAGGCTGCAATGTGTTGCTTATTCATTTTGCACTGTGAGAGCTGCAGGGACTAGCAGAGAGCCAAACTATGCATTTCAAACAGCAGGGCTTGTGGAAAAAGAGGGGTGAAAGAGAGGCAGCTGGTGAAGAAAGAGCACAACTGGACTTTCTCCTTGTTTTTATCCATTTCTGCAGGATCATGTATTCATAAGGGATGAGGTGGGCCACGGGGAGCGCAGGCCTGAGCTGCGGCCTACCCACTCAGTCCAGAATCAGGCCCTCCATTACCGGAACCGAGAACGCTTTGCCACAATCAAATCAGCATCTTTGGTAAGCAGCTACCACACCCCTTGCCCCACTATCCCTTTTTCCCTCCTCGTTCGGATGTGACTGTGTCAGTCTGGGGAAGGGTCAAGAATTTTCTCCTTTCCTTAATGCTCTCTTCTCTCTTGTCTTTTTTTTTTTTTAATGTTGGCATAGCAACTGGATATTCCAAGAAATGTGTGTTTTGTCTTTATGGGATATTTTGAAAATGTCTCACAAACGATTGGGGATTATTTGCAGCGTCTTGAAATTTAAATATGGCTTTTAGAGGAATAGGGGGCCCCCTCCCCCGATTTGATCCAAATTGCATCCATTTTTGATGAGTATAATTTCTGTCTGTCTGAGGAGGGGGAGGGGAGGGGGGAAGGGTGGGGGGACCGGCTGACTCGAGATATTGATGATTATAATTTTAATGAGTGCTAAGGGATACAGCCGGCGGAGGGGACGGCTAGTTGCCTCTCATGGTGAATTACTCGCTGTTTGCATCCATTCATTTTCATTCATTCATTTATGGCTAACTGCATTGTTCCCATTTGACACCAGAAAGGGACCGGATAACTCCCATAAAATGATAGGGATTTATATTTAAAAAAAAAAAAAAGAGGACTGAGAGATTGGATGCAAAGAGGGGTGGTCAGCAGAGGTGGTTAAGACAGCATTTGTACTGTTGCAAATGTGATTGCTTGTGATGTCTTTGTAGTAGCAAAAGGGGTGTGTGCTGGTTGAGAGTGAGGTCTGTGCCTCCTCCCCCATCTTTCCCTTCACACACATACAGAGAGAAAGAGAGAGATGGAAATTGGCAGCAGGATCCCACCAGTGGGTGGAGAAGGGTTTGTGAAGCTGCACAATCTAGAAGAGCTCCTCTACATGTAAAATCATAGAAATCTTTGGTATTTCGGCCAAATCAGTATTAGAGGTCACATGGGCAGGGAGATTTACAGTGTACCCAGCATTTGGCCGTTGCATTTGCTGCCTGCCGTTATGACATCATTCTGAGCCAGCCCAGAAATTACAATGGATAACCCTCCCCCTCTTCTTTTTTTCCTTCTTTTTTTGTCTTGCCTCAGTATCAGAATGATTTTTCTCCTTTACTGTTTCTCTGGCTCCTCTCAATAGAGCATCTTTCCCCATCCCATTTCCATCTTGAGGAGACATCAAAAGGGGTTGTTCTAAAGCCAAGAAGAAGGTTTGGGGGAAAGGGATTGCTCGGTTAGAAGCTTCACACATGCTCACTGGTTGTACTGATCCTGGGAGGCGTGTGTATAGGAGTAGAGGAGTGCTTGTTTTTTTTTTTTTTCTGCTGTGGTCTGGAACAATTCTCCTTCTGATATTTGTAGGATGACCCAGGTGGAGAAAGAAGTAGGAAGGGATGGCCTTGAAAGCAGCAAACCTAGTGACTTCTCCAAGTGGAGGCCTTGATCTTGCCCTCCTTTTTGTTGAGAACATTATGGCAGGGAGATATATCAGTACCTCATTTGCCATACAATTGGATACAGCCAATACAATCACCTTAACACAGAGATCCAGTCCAATTATGTTCAAACCCTTATTAAAACACCACAAAGTCCACGTTTGAAGGTCCTAAGCATCGCTGTTCAGATTATGGCAGTGTATCAGTACCATAAATAGGACTTCTGCGTACTTGGGCTCAAAATTTAGTGAAGGTCACTATGCATATAGCCACTATTCACGTAGTGACAATTTGAAGTAAGTTTTGTGAACGTCTGAAATTTCAGACTGAGTCCAGTGAAAGTTCTCGGCCTCTAAAAATGTCTAATAATTCAGTATTTCCTAACACGAGAGTGCCCAGTTACAGCTCTCCATGCATGCCTGAACTACTACTCCTATCTGGTTGGCCACAGCTGAGTATTCCCGCGCCAGGATAGAGTATATTCTAAGCGGGGGCAGGGGGAGAATAGAAATCTAGTTTGGATGTTCACAGCAGTGGTTTCTACAAAAATTTCTACAAAAATTTCTATTTTCCCCATGCATCAAAGTATTTAATCGCCATTTAGAAGCATTACAACTGCTGTGATATCTGGAATAGGGTTAAACTGATTCAGGATGCCATTGTTCAGCTCTTGGATAGGCATGACTTAGGAGAAAGAAACTCTACCAACGGTACTTCTGTATTGTTGATAAAATATTGCACTGTCGCTTTATCATTTCACCAAGCGTATGCCTGCTGAATGTTTCAGGAAGCCACCGTCCGGAATCAACTACAAGTTGTAAGAGTCTCAAGCACCCAATCCACAACCCAGTTTTTTAGAATTGTTTTTTCAAGCTCCTAAGAGGTGCTTAGAACCTTACTGGGCTCTAGATTTTTGTTTTGTCTGTTATTTGGGGGGGGGGGTGCTTTTGTTTTTAGGGTTTTGTACTTGGTCATAACTCCAGGCTTCTCAAAGCATAACGATGCCTGCCTCTTGGTTCTCAGTTGTCATATTTGGTTCTATTTGTGTGGCCAATCAACTTTGGATTTCATTAGTCAAAGGAGTATTGATGGAGCCAGAGACTGCAGTTAGCTTGTTTTAAACAGTCAGAGAAACCTCCAGTATTGTTTTTGCACCTTTCCCCTGTCCCAGTTCCCTTTATGTAGTGCTTAACCTGAAGGTGTATCTTGGGAAGCACAGTGGAAATAAGACTTTCAGGCTTGTGCTTCATTTTTGCTTATATACTTATTTATTTATTTTTGGAATTTACTTTGTGCCCTTCACCTGTGGGTCCTAGTGGGTTATAAGAACAAATAGATAAAAGTTATAAAAGTTAAATTATAGTTAAAATACAGTATAAAATACAACCTTCCCTCCTGACATTAGCAGGACTACAATCTGGAGGCCATCACAGAAAAGGCCCTCTTGTGTGCCACAATTGCTCACACCTCTGGAGGAAGTGGAACTACAAGAAGGCTCTGAATTTGTGATCTTAAGGCAGAGGGATGTCCGTATGAGAGAAGCTGCTCGTTCGGATTTCTGGGGCCTGAGCCTTTCAGAGCTTTCTGTGTCAGTGTCAGCACCTTGTATCAGACTCAGTAGTGAATTGGTAACCAGGGCAGTTATTTGAAAACCAGCAAGATGTGAGCCTGGCCAGAAATTTTTGTCAGCAGCTGAGCTGCTACATTCTGCATTAATTCCAGCTTCCAAATGGTCTCCAAGGCTAGCCCTATGTATACAAGTTGCCCCTACCCAAGAAAGGCTGGAGCTGATGAACCAACCAGAGGTGGAGGTAAGTACTCCTGGCTATTTCTGCCCTATGAGCCTCATGAGACAATAGTGAATCCAAGAGCATTCCAGAATTTCACAGCAGCTATTTCTGGGACAAGACATCCTCATCCAGAACTGGGTTTCTGGACTCAGGACCTCAAAACAAACAGAATCTCTGTCTTGGTTCTTCATTCAGGCAACAACCAAGTACCTGAATTGCCTCACCTGATTCAGAAGGAGTAGAGAAATGGAGTTGGGTGTTGTCAGCATGCCGATGGCATCCTACTCCAATTCCCCTGATGACCTCTTCCAGTAGCTTCATATAGATATTAAAGAATGTAATGATCTGAACCAACCCCTGAGGAATTCCCCATGAAAGTTCCCAAAGTGTCAAACAGTAGACTTTCAATGCTACTTTCTGGAGCTTACCCTGGATAGGAAGAGAACCACTGTTAAACCATGTCTCCCAATCCTTGGAGACACTTGGAACCATGATCAGTAGTATCCAAGACTGTTAAGAAATCCAGGAGAACCAACAGGGTTTCATCATCCCTGTTGCTCTTCTGGTAAAGGTCATCTGTCATGGAGACCAAGGCAGTCTGAAGACCATAACCTTGCCTGAAGCCAGCCTGAAATGGGTCTAGAGAATCCATTTCCTCCAAGCATGTGTGCTCTTTTCCTGACTTTCTTTTTAACCAGATGGGGAGATTGCATCTTCTTCCCTCCTACTAATTTCCATTTATGACTTTCCACAACATTTTCTTCTCTTTGGCTTATGGCAACAGTTTTCTGTCTTTTAAAGTGCTATCCGTTCCAGGTTTTCAACAGTATTTCCTTGGCTTTAAAAACAAATTGTAGCTTCTAGACTGATGAAAAGCTGGTAAAGAAAAAGAAAAACAGATTTGCAAGTAAAAAAGTAAAAACCTTGATGTAGCCTAAATTGTCAGATTCTCTAGAGTCTTGTTGATAGGGGGCAGGGCTGCCCCGTGGCTTGACCAAACAGACGCCATTGCACACAGATGATGAAAAATCTGGAGGAATGCATAGTTAACTAAAAAACTTCTGGCTGGATCACTTCATGTTGAGAAGGATATAAAGAACTCAGTCCACGTAAAAGTAAAAAATTGGCCTTAGAACAAAGAGAGCGTAGTGGCTGCTTTGATAATTGATATCATGGCCTGTGGGTTGCCATCCTTCATCATCCATTTTGGTTCTATTGAAATGAACATTTCTTTTATGCAGGTCCATTAACCTGTGATTCTCTTGGGGAAGACCTAGGTGGTGAAGGCTCACAACTTAAGAACTCATATTTATCTGCACTAAGCATGTGCATGAAGGGCTTTTTTGCGTTTGATTCTTATCAAATCGAATGCAAGAAAATTTACATTCATTTGAATAGATCCCCTTCGAATGTGGTAGGATTCCATTTAACACAAATGTATTCATATGAATTGATACGAATATCCAATATGAACACATACGTACCCAGTACATATCCAATACATAAGATATGTGTCCAATACGTATCCCATAACATCCTCTCTGAAAGCATCAAATCTGCCTTGAATCCACATTGAATCTGCTCTCAGTCTGTGTCAAATGCACTCTGGATCTGTTGCAGATGTGATTGGTGCCGTCGCTTTCCCGCCTCCCAGGTTCACGAATGTTCAGGCGCATTCATACAAAGTTTCCAAAATCTTTGTACGAATACAAATGTCCGTGTACAAATATTGTAACATTTGATTCGTATATGAATGTCCGAATTTGTACAAATCTCGAATGTTTTGCACATCCCTGATTTGCACCCATTATAGTATAGCTGCTGCCCTTTAAGGAGTCTCCTAGTATTTTGGGTTTTTTGACTTCTTGGAAGTATATCCTGGATTCTTTTTGGGTCACATAAAAGTTTGCCTTAAGGTGCTTCAGAAGAATTAAGTGATGTTTTCTTCAATTCCCAAGCTAGTAGGAGACTATACCTATTTGTGAATCATCGTCAGGTTACTTAAACTGTCCCTCGCCAATTGTTTTCTGTCCAGTTGCTAATGCCTCATTGGATTCTAGATTAATGGGGATGAGACATGAGTTTTGCTTTGCTGCAACATGCTCCCATGTTCTTCCTATTTAATGAAGTAGAGGATATTGAGGGAATGGCTGAATCATGGGAATTGTGTTGGCGTCTCATGGTTGTAATCAGCCTTGTGTGCCTGGAAGGGGCTAGTCTGGAGAGTCTCACTTTTGAAGCCAAAACTGTTTTTCTCCCTCTTCTGTGTTTCTTCATTAGTAACATGTAACTTCCCTTGGCTGTGTCTTACTTTAGATCTATAACAAAGAGATAGCATGACAAAGCTCCACTTTACAGATTATTTGCATAAAGGGGGCATCATACAAACAGCAGGGAAGAGGCCCTGCCCCTTTCCAGATATTGAGCCTTCTGCCTGCCCTTACCCCTGTTTATAGTTGCAAGGGGAAGAAGAAGAGATAGATTGGTCTAGTGGTTAGGGAGCCAGACCTTATCTAGAAGTACCAGGTTTAATTTTGCACTCCTCGATGAAGCCAGCTGGGTGACCTTGGGCTAGTCCCAGCTCTCTTCTGAGCTCTCACAGCCCCACCTACCTCACAGGATGTCTGTTGTGGGGAGAAGAACGGGAAGCTTTGTCAGTCACTTTGTGTCCCCTTATCCCCTTAAATGGGTGAGAAAAGTGGGGTAGAAAAGCCAACTCCTGCTCCTCCTCTTCCTTATATATATATAAGGAAGACCAATATATATATATAAGCAGACCAATGCAGCAAAACCTGTGCCATAACAGAGAGGCAAGAATCTTTAATAGCCCCATAATGGTTTTTCATTTTTTCCCCTCCGTTTGAATTTGTGTCTCCACCCCATGGGGAGATTGGTGTGGCAGGCATACATCCTGTCATTGCAATATCATAATTCCCAGAAATACTAAACTTAGGTGCAACAGTGACTACTTGTTAGAAAGCCAGGTAAGGCCACCAAAAAGTAGTGGTGCCCTTTGAATATTGCAGTATACAGAAATATACTTCTGTTCATTAAAATAAAAGAAAAATTATTTTTTCCAAAAATGATCTATCAGGGCTGAATGATGCTAACAGGGGCTGAACTTAGGTTATTTACCTTGAAATATTCCTCTCCAGGTGCCTCTAGACATAAATGAAAAATCACAACTTACCTTTACTGCGAAGTTAAGGAGCTCCGCAGGGAGAATAATTCATCCCCACGTTCTCCTGATCCTCTGGAGCAGGAGGGAGGGCTGTTCTGACCATGTGGAAGTCCCTCCCTCCCTCCCTGATAGGTTCATATGTTCTCAGGTGAGGCCAAAGTCTTATGGGTTCTCACCCAGTTTGTCCAAACACTTGGGGAATTGCGGAGAGAAAGAAACTGTGCAATCAAATAGGTGTTGTTTTTACTTCAGAGCATTGGGCTTTATTCCACAGGGACTGCGGAGCATTGTAAAATCTGTTTGGCAGGTTGATAGCTACTCCGCAGTACCTGTAGAGTATTCCTCCTGTCTGGATGCAGCCTCTCTCTCTTAACACCCCCACACATTCTCCTTCTCCACAATCTTTTACAGGAAGAATTCAGAGTCAGATGTTTTCTTGTTCTACCATATGAAGCTTCCTCCTTAAAATATACAGCAGTGCATCATTTATGTTTATGTGGCATCTAGTCTAAGTCTTTTTATGGAGAACAATAAGGTGATGATTTCCTAATGGATGTAGAATGAAATACTTCATTCTTTCTTTTTCCTTGGAATTTCCTTCTCTCCTCTTTCCACAAGGCTCCTGTTAGGAACTAAGAATATATTGCACTTGATGTTATTACAGACCCTATTTATTCCTTATTAGTTGGAAGTAATGTATAGCTCTACCCCCAATTAAGATAATAGTTCATCTTTAGAAAAAGTTACAAAAAAAAAAATTAATGTTCCAACTGATGGTAAACTAAAAGAAAGCAACATGGCAAGTTCTCCAGGACCTTTTGAATGTTAAAGATGTTGCAGCAGGATAGATCTATATAATATATAGGGGTGTGCATGAATGCAGTTTTTGGGATTCAATTTGATTCAAATTGAATATCAAAAAATTTAATTCGATTCAAATCTTTAAAATTTGAATCTAACCGAAATCAATTCGAATTAAGCAAATTCTAATCTATTTGTTTGAATTTTTGATTCGAATTTGCACTTACAAATATCAACAACATTTGTATGTTCCTGTATGCATCGTTACACATCCGTACATGTCTGTATGCATCCTGTAGTTGTCCCATATGCAGCTCATTTTTGTCCCATATGGATCCGTACAAATGCATACGGATGCAGGAAAGATGTGTATCTGCAAGTATGTATCATGTACGAACCTCGTACACATATGAATGTCTGGATAATTTGAACAAATAGATTTATTATTATTTGTATTTGTATTTGAAATTCATTTGAATCTTTAAATTTGAATTTATAGACATTCTGTTTGAATTCAGATGTCGATATTTGGAAGAATTCGGTTGAATTTCGAATACCTTCGAATATTTGTGCATACTGCTAATAATATACTTCCATCGCAGGCTGAACAAGAGAACATTTCCTGCGTCTTTGGTATACATTGCCAGCATGCTGGCCTAAATCTTAATCCTTTTAAATAATATAAAGCACAGTGAGAGAAGGTTTCAGAAAAATACAAAACAAACATAGTTGTTGAGTTCTTTGACCCACCTGCTCCCCTATAAGTCGTGGACAGAGTTACAGTTCTGCATGTGTCTTTTATGAGCCTAACCAGCTGCATGAAAGGAAGACTGTTGGGGATATTTTTTTCTGTATTCCTTCCTACTAGAATGACACATTCCCAGTCCAGTTGTAATGTTAAAGCAACTAGTATAATATGTTATCTGTTTGTTATATTCGTTTTATTGTTTTGCCTCTGATTTTTAATGTAAATTTTTTTTTATTTTATCTTACTTTAGATTGTACGCCACTGGCAGGTTTTATACTTTCTTACTGATGTTATTTCGTGTACAGTGCTGAGTACATGAACAGCGCTTTATAAATAAATAAATAAATAAATAAATAAATAAATAAATAAATAGTAGTAGTAGTAGTAGTAGTAGTAGTAGTAGTAGTAGTCATAAGCACTGCCCTGTGATAGCTGTCCACAAAGGAAGGGTCTTATCAGTGGTTCCTGTACCATAACGAGAGTTGACCCAGTTGAACCTAATGATGCTATTAACTGTTTCTTCAAGAGGTGATCGTGAGAAAATTTTATTATGGTTTTCTCCAGAATTGGCTGTTGCAATGTTTTTTGTACTAAACTATTATTTTGCTGTAGCTGTAGTCATTTCTGTTGCTTCGCTACCAAGCCCAATTCAAGGTGTTAACTTTTAACTTCTAAGGCACTAAATGACTTGGCCCCAAATATCTGAAGGATCGCCTCCGTCCATATTGACCTGCCCGGGCCTTAAGATCTAGAGGGAAAGACCTCCTGGGTGTACCACCACCTTCTATAGCAAAAGGGGTGGGCACCTGGGAGAGGGCCTTCTTAGTGATGGTCCCTCAGCTATGGAATAGTCTCCCCCTTGAGGTGCCTCAAGCACTTTCACTGTACCTGTTTAGGAAGGCAGTGAAGTCTCACCTCTTTGCCTTTGGTTAATGGGGATATATGTTCTCTTCCTGCTTTTCAGACACTGTTATTGTTTTAATATATATTATTTTTCTTTTAATATATGTACTTGGCTTTTAAATGTTGTTACCCGCCCTGAGACCTTCAGGTATAGGGTGGGATAAAATGCAAATAAATAAATAAATAAAATAGTACTTTGCATTGCAAGAAGTTATGTTTTGTTGGTCCCACAATCTGATCTAAATTCCATATACGATTCCTGGTATGTTAAGCAGAAAGACTGAAAAATCTCTGTCCAAAAAGTGAAGATTGTGCCGAGCAACAGGCCTGAGAGCTTTAGGTCCGACTCAGTTTTTAAAAAGGAGTTTCTTGTATTGTTTAGCTTCAAAAACTCTGTTTCTCTTGAAGCTGGTCCAGTTGTTCATCTTCACTCTCCATGAATCATTCTTTCACTCTTTTTCATATCAAGTCTTAAAATCCAGTCCTGCTGTTACCCTAAGGACATCAGTGATGGTAGCAGTTTTGTAGTAAAGCTAAATAAGGTATTTGTGTCTATCCTTAAAAAAGAGGTCATGAGAGGAGACAGCTTCATATTTGAACTCACCTCAAATGGTGAAGTCAGTTAAATGTTGCATCCACAGAAGAGGTTTTTGGCAGGCTAATTGTTATTAGAAGTGTAGTGATAAGAATTTCTGTACTATTTCTGGGTTTTCAAAACCTTACCGTATACATCAGTATTACAACCTTATAAGTGCTACTGTTCCTTTATTTATGTATTATTTGTATTTCTATTCCTCCCTATACCTGAAAATCTCAGGGCAGGTAACAACATTTAAAATCAAATGTATATTAAAACAACAACAGTATATATTAAAAGAGTCTGTAAAGTGGGAAGAGACACTATATTCCTATTTAACCAAAGGCAAAGAGGTTTGTCTTCACTGCCTTCCTAAACATATACAGTGAAGGAGCCTGACGCACCTCAAGGGGAAGACTATTCCAAAGCCTGGGGGCCACCACTGAGAAGGCCTTCTCTTTTTACTACTGAAGGTGATAAGACAACCAGGAGTGCCTCCCTTCCAGATCTTAAGGTGCAGGCAGGTCAATATGGGACAAGGCGTTCCTTTAGATAAGTCAAAGTTAACACCTTAAATTGGGCTTGGTAGCGAATCAGCAGCCAATGCAACTCTTTTAAGACCGGCCTGCCATCTTTTAAGACCGTGTCTGCCATCTACTCTGGTCAGCAGTAAAGCAGCTGCATTCTGCACTAGCTGCAGCTTCTGAACTGTCTTCAAGGGCAGCCCCATGTAGAGTGCATTACAGTAGTCTAATCTAGTGGTTAGGAGGTAAGAGAGAATATCTGACATAAGGGTACCTGGTATGTTCATTGAAGAAATGTCATATGAAACAACAGTTTAGGGATTCATAGCAAAATTTCTTTGCCCAATGACTTACACTTTCACCATGGTATTGCCTGAGATACGTGAGTTCAAGAGAAATTTAATAGAAGAGGACCACAGCGTGTTATCACATTCAGAGCACAAAATAATGGTTCTCACAAATCCTATTATGGAGAAACTGCGCATGAGAGCAAGTTAACATATTTGATTTCTTCAAGAAGAAACTAGTTAGTCACTTATTTTAGATGTTTTTATTTGAATTCCTGCAAGGCGCAAGCAGTTAAATGGTCTAAACTATCCATTCCTATTCTGTCATTCTAATAAATGAAATCCTGAAATGAGAAGGGGTGTAGACTTGGAAGACCTTGGAGGTCCCTTCTAATTCTGTGATTTTATGAATCTGTGAAATAATTGTTTGGAGAAGAGTTGTATTAAGGGTACAGCATTTACCTTGTATGCCAAAGGCAAATAGATGTCATCTCCAGATATAGTTGGAAAAAGCTTTGTGGACAGGATAAGGGAAAGTTTTCTTTTATCTGACTCATAGTCTTGAACCTTGAGTTTTGCTCTTCAGTGCTGTAGACCCAGATGGACCAGTATGAAGATTTTCATATGAAAAGCAAGCTTTTTACTGAAGATTGAAAAAAGGATCATGTTATACTTGTGAGGTCTGTGACTATATAAGAGTCTGATACTCAACCTAAGAAGTTGTCAGACCTTGTTCCAACTGTGATCCAGTAGTAGGCAGTAGGTAGACACAGAATATCTGAGGTTACTGCACTTTCTGCTGTTTTACTGAAATACATTGGGGCTGCCTCCAGACTAGCAGAATAAATCATCATCATCATCATCATCCCGCCCTATACCCAAAGGTCTCAGGGCGGGTAACAACATTTAAAATCAGACACATATTAAAACAACAACAGTATATTAACAGTGAGTTTACTGTGCAGTTAAATCTAAAAGCACAGTATACTCCGGTGATGGCCAACCTATGACACGCGTGTCACAGATGACACACCAAGCCCTTTTGGGTGACACACCTGGTCACCCTGGCACCTGGGCGTGTAGTGCTTGCTCGTTCTTGAAGTGTACGAAATACCAACTTTCAATTGAAATTTAGCAAATGAAATTCAGCAACAAAAGTCACTAATGTAAAGAATTATTTGTTTTTGCTTTTAATAAAATACATATATCAAAAATATAACTTTTTTACTAGAGCTACAAATATCACAAAATTATGGATATTTCTACATGTGACACAGCACTTGAGTTAAGCTAGGTTTTCTTGTGAATTTTGACACACCAAGCTCAAAAGGTTCACCATCACTGGTATACTCACTGCACAGCGATGACCGGGTGTCCTGACTGGAAAGGCAGCTCCGTAGCTTCCCCTACTGGAGCTACAAGAGTTGAGTTGGCACGTGCCGTCACACAGGTTGAGGCAGCCAGTCAAATTTTGAGCTGCCCTTTCTGCTTAGCTCGCATCTTGTCTGCTTTTCTCGCTGTCCTGCCTGCATTGTTTTGAAGATTCGAATTTTCTGCATACTGCGCAGTGAGTGTCATTGATTCAGCATTAACGTAACTGCGTGGTCCTGATTGTATAATGCAGTTCCACGACAATCGACTATAGCCATGTGTGATGGCTCAGTCAGGACTGGGTAGTCCAATGTGCAGTATAAACGTGTCTGGATACAGCCTGCATCTTTACTGCTCCTATCTCATCTCCAATAAGCTGTAAGAAAACAAGCAAGGAGAGAATCTACATAAACTGTAAGGGGTACTTCCCATGCATTGATACTTAGCCACTTAAACAATCAAGATGTGGGGCTATCAAAAATGCAGGGTAACTTATAACAACTTTTTATACATTTATTCCTTTGAATGATATTTCATTCCTTGTATAACATGTAGGCAATCGTGACCAATGCTAATTTTGCCTGTATTAGTGGAATCAGTTTACCCACTTTATATCTCATCTGGAGTAACATGTTGTTTAAGAAGATGTGTAAGTAGAAGAGGATAGGGAAATAGGTGATGAAAGGAAGAAACATTCTGCAGACACATGAAATGTATGTCTATTAGAGAGTCTTAATTATTTCATGTTAAATTCAGTACTTTGAGTCTGAAGCAGAAGTGGCCATATGATGTTTTCCAGATGCAGTTAGGTTGGGGTACTATAAGCCTTGGCCAGCATGATGATGTTGTTTTGGGTACCACTGAATTGTGGCTGACTCCCAGTTGACTGCATGGGTACTTCCATGGGTGCCTCTATGCAGTTTTCATGGCAGAGCTATAGAAGTAGTTTGCCATTGCCTACTTCTGGGGAGAGGCCAGAGTTTGAACTGGAACCCCCTTGCTCTCCAGGCAGTTTGCTGTACCACTGAGCTAAAGCCAATGGTCAAAGACAATGTGAACAATGTGGTCCAGCAACGTTTGGAGAATTACACTGTCTGACTCTAGTTTAGTTGCTCTCATCATGTTGGAGCAAGCAGCTAGAATTTGCGTCTGGGGATCAAGCCAGAAAATAAGTAAAAATTAGGACTAAATCAAAACAGTACCATAATCATAATTTTAAGTAATAGCCAGGATATACCAACTGGGGCAGGAAAACAAGAGGCACAAGTTATTGAACCAGGTTTGTTAAACATGGCCTTGTGTCTACAGCTTGCAACTAGTTCTCTGAGGAATACTGCTCACTTGATTGGGTTCTCCTGAGGGACTGGCCCCTGTTACACAGAGGCCTTGTGCTTCTTTTTGCCTAATCAGTTTACGAAGGAACAACCTGGGAAGTACAGATTACGTGGTGACAAGATGTTGGACTTCAGACCCATGGTCTAATTTGTTAAATCTCTCCAGCAAGGAAACAGAACAAAGGCCCTAATTGAGCTTTGAGCATTAATTCATTCATTTTGTATATATTGCTAGTGCAGTACCAAATGGTCTCAGGATCGGTTACACACAAAAAGGAATTCAGTACCAAAATATGATGGAACACAGAGAACATTTTTAGAATATAAGTATTCTTAAGTGCGAGGGAGAAGAGGGAGATCTTTCTTCTAGCTAAAGGCCAACAGCCATGTTGCTTGGGACTTTATATGTCAGTTAATACCTTGATTGACAGAGGTAAATCTGTTCCCTCTAGCAATGCACATCTTGACAACATACTTTGGCTGAGCCAGAAGAGGGCCATGCCTGCATTTCTGTACAGTGTCCTCCAGAGGGACGCAAACCAGGCCCAATCAAAGTGGACATATTGAAGAAACATCCTTCCAACTTAGCTAATCATGCAGTTGCCATTATTAAGGCAGTGAAACCAACAACGCATACTTTTCTCGCCCCTTTCCTATGTTCAAAACTGGCACCACATTACAGCATCAGTCTGGACATACTGTTTGCTTGGATCTATCCAAGGTCCTGCAGTTTCAGCCAGACTGTTCTATACCACCATTGCTGTGGTTGGGCACCACTGAGTTGTGAACAACTTGTGGTTGACATCAGGGACACTTCCGTGGGCACTTGAGTGAGCTACTGTACTTTTTAACAGCGTGGCACAAAGGCATTGGCATTAGGCTAGATTCCTTCTTGCATCGGGATTCTTTTTAACTTGTTAAAAGAGCACTTTAGCCAGAATCTGGTCATGCTTGTACTGCCTAGGGAAATGGACTTACCAACTGGACATGTGACTCTAGCAGACGTTGTTGCACCATGAAATAACAGCACTTTTGAAGCCACTAAAGCTTTCATATTGTGACAGCTGACATTGCTGAAGGAAAAGGATTACATAGGTGGACACAGCATGTTAGATGTGTTTATGCTTTCCTCCATAGCAGTACCGGAATCCCAGCTAGCAGTGGCTGAGCTGGGTCTTAATTATGATTATGTCTTAAATGACTTGACAGTGCTATACTTGAGATGGCATGTAGTTTAAAGTATATCTATGGAGTAAGCTAAGTTTTGTATCAGTTGAACACTGGTCTCTTATTCACTCCTTGTTTTTGCTTATGAATTATATATGCAGCATGAAAATGAGTTTTATGGGCAAGATCTGTTTTTGGAATGGGACTGTACTCATTCTGCTTCATCGGATAGGATTTCTTAAAGAAGAAAAAAGGAACCACAGATTTAAAGAGTGTAAGCGTGTCTTAAGTGTTTCACTGTCCCTGGTATGGCTGAATAAGGATGTTTTAATTTAATTATGAACTACAAGATGGATTTAGTCTGTAAAACCAATTTCCCCCCTACTCCCATGATTCTACCACATTTGTCAAGGTACATTATGCTAGTTTATCACAATTTACCATTACACTTTTCAAAGAAAAAATTTGGTTCTTATATTAGATGTAGGTATATTGCATTCTCATGTGCATTTTTAAAGAGCAGAAGAATCCTGTTGAAAAGTTCTTCATTCTTTGATTATTCACCATATTATTCACATTTGATTCCCACCTTTCAGCCCCCTGAACAGATAGTTAGTGTCAAGTTTGTTTATTGATCTTTGACTAGAAGTTTGACACAAACATAAGAATGGAATGGTTCACTAGTGGACCAAGTTGCTATGAGACTGAGGTTTGAAGCAAGGTTTCTGTTCTGAATTTACATCTTGCAGAAGATTTCCATTTTATATTTGCATCTTGGCTGGAGAAGAATCTTCCAAGCAGGCAAATGTTTTCTGTTCTGCAGGGAGCTGATTTCATCACAGTAGATTTCTTCAGAAGTTTTGTATCATATTGTTGCATTAATATCTCAAAGAGATTTCCTTCTTTTTATTCTTATGACAACTATGAGAATTTTAGGGCTGCATAAAAATTAGAGCGGTAGACTTTCAAATTTTAGGCCGATACCTTAACCCTCAGTTTCTCAAATGTTTGGGATTACAACTCCCATCATGACCAAACAGTGTGACAAGTGTTCAGGAACGATGCTCTGGAGCTAGTCATTGAGTTCAGTCTTAGCACATGGTCTGAAGTGAAAGTTTTTTCAAAGGACAACCAACATATCTTCAAAGGAATATGCCTGACTGACCTTTAAATGTTTGGGTTTCCCCCTTAGAAATAAAAATATGCAGATAAAAATGATCCAGTTAAACATCATCTATTTAGATTTCCAAAAAACTTTTGATACAGTCCCTTATCAAAGACTCCTAGGTAAGCTTAATAGCCATGGAATAAAAGAATTGTTTCTCATATGAATATGCAACTGCTTAATGAACAGAAAATAGAGGTAAAAAAGAAAAGGGACATTTCTTGCAACAGAGAGATGCAACGAGTATAATGCTTGAAAATTATGTTGGGACTGATGTTTTTATCATAAATGGTCACAATTCAGAAGTAAGCAGTGAAACATGCACATTTGATGATGACACCAGATTGTGGTATGCGGTAAAGATAAAGAGGAACTGGCATTCAGTGGTCAGTTTCTGTTCAGTTTGCAAGTGCACGAACAGTTCTAACTTCTTGTATAAACTAATGAGATCTGAGCTTGCTACATGTGACTGACCAGAGTACAGATCTTGGGGTAATAGCTATATAGTGCATGGAAGACATCAGTGACTACAAACATGATGGTAATATGTCTTCCTCTGTGTCAGCACCAGCCTGGGGTCAACTCAGATTTAATATTGAGAGCTCATTATCAGCGTACACAGTATTGACAAGAAATTATGCAGAATACTAGAGGATCAGGATTATAAATGCTTCAGTCATACCCCTTCTGTGCTTATCAGGACTTTATGCCCATGTTTCAATTTCACCCTTGGATGTTTGCAAAATTCTGCTGTTGCTTCTCTTTTTCAGCCTTGCCTAACAATTGTCAGCTGTGTCCCATAAACCCCTCACTTTCCCTAGGTGAGACCAGGCAGGATAAAAGGCCCAAGCGGGCATCCTGCTTTCACCCACTCCAAGCACCACCACATCCTCCAACCACTTCTTGACTTTGTCTTATCAGGAGAAGCCTTGTGAAACTCCCCGAGTAAGCAATTAGCAGAAGCGTTTTCAGAGCTGAGCCATTAACGCTCAAAGCTTGGGTGGCCTTTCTTGTAGACCATGTTGAAGTTTATCTCAATCTTTTTAATCGCTTTAAAAGGTCCAATAAATTTGTGGATGTGTAGAGAGATAGACTGGATTCTTCTCTGCGATCTCTGGGTCCACGGAGCAGTACTTACCAACTTGTCTTAAAGGGTAAAATCTGATATCTGTCAAAGAGTTGTAGATTTGGAAGTCCAGTCCCAGAGGGACAAGTTTTCAGGTGATGAGGAAAGCAGAGTGGAAGGACAGTGAAATCTGTATCTTAACAGCATGAAAGGGAGAGATATCAATGAAAGAATGTGCAATATTATTATAAGTAGATTCAGCTGAAGGAATTGGAGAAACCCAGTCGTTCTGTTCAAAATTAGTAAAATGTGTAAATAAGTGTTCAGGAGCATGGATAAGATATTCTGTGGCACTGTCAGTTTCTGCGTAATAGGCTGAGGAAAAAGATAGTTCAACATTAAGGAAAAAAAACCCTAGTGAATGCTTTCGAGAATGTAGTGTTCATCTGAGTTCCATCGCCAAAAATGATATATTGGCACACCACATGGCTAGTCATTTGCCAAGCTGAAAGGATTTGTGTGCAAGGCATGAAGTGTTATCTTTGAAAATCGATCAGTTACCTATATAATCATGCAATGAGACAAATGTGGGAGACGGGTGATAAAATCCATGGAAATACATTCCCAAGACTTTCATGGGTGAGTGGTGGCTGTTGAGGTCTCATTGGTTTACTTCTGGGAGTTTTGGAAGTATTACAAGCAGAATAGGTAGCAAAATACTGTTCAGTATCCTTTCAGACACCCCCACCCCCAGAACATTTGTTTTGGTTAAAAATTCTAGTACTGTTGAGTTAAAGACATTCACCTTTAGCCCTTTCTGCACTGGTCCTTGTTCTGAATTATATCCCAGACCAGAAACTTGCCATACAGGAGGCTGAACTTTTACACTGTATATAGAGTTCTGTACTGTAGATTGATTCACTTCTTCTTAATTCTTTATTAAGTTTCAGCTTAAGTTACCAGAACATCAAAAAACAGTTACTTCTGGATAGCTACCAATAATGATCAAATTGTTAACTATTGTTTAAAATTCTCATGAGAACTGCATAGATAGGATTACTTTACGAATGTGCATAGTGAGAACCTTGGCAAAGTAAAATACCTTTTGTAAATAGTGACAATTTGTATAGCTTTGAAATCAAGCTTACTTTTAATTTACTATTTTTGTAAAACATTACTGGCTGTATATTTTGAAATTGCTTGTAAGTACTGGATCCCAGAATCAAGAGGGACATATTTATTTTGATATCCTGCTTTATTCATGTCCGGAAGGCATGATCCAATCTCAAGCACTGTGAAGGTACTTAATTTGTTGTTTTAAAGTTGTAACCCACCCAGAGACCTTCGGGTATGGGGTGGGATAGAAATGTAAATAAATAAATAAATACACACACACACACTAGTGCAGACTATGGTAGATCCTGGGCTGTGGTCTCTCTTTGGGTGTTTTTCCATGGTCACTTAGTACCCATTTTAGCACCCATTAAGGACTGATTTGGGTGAGAGCCGGATGACCCCATTTCCACCATGGCACCCATTAGGAACACATTTGTTTCCACCGTGCCTCAGGAAATCCGGATCATATGGGTACTTTTTGGCCTTTAATCTGCATTTTCTGTAGACCCCATTAATGGGGTCTACAATGGGGTCTTCAGCCAGAAAATCTGGATTAAAGGGAGCCTGTTTCCATGTTAATTTGGCAATGGGGTCTAGAGAATGCTAGGGGAAGGGGCACCCTTGGGGGTGGAGCCACAAAACCTAAGCTTCAAATTCATTTCGAAGTCATTTCGAAGTCTGTGCAAAATAGCTCCGGAGCGTCTTTGAAGTCTGTGCTGATCTTCAAAGTGACTCCAAAGTGACTTACATATGCTTTGACCTCTTCCTCCAATTACCAGCAAATACTTGAGAAATCTTTATAGAAATTTTCTTTAAGAAATGTCAGTTATTTTGACCAGATATTTCCTATTACTTCATCTGACTATTATAAGTCAATAATTTTGCCCACTTTATCATATATTCTTGAAGTTTTTCATATTCCATTTGAAATTATGTTTTGGTAATAATTTTTTTCATTTTCCATATATTGTTACATTTCAAATTCCATTTAATTCTGTATTTCCTGCTCTTTTATCCGTTTTAAGTCTTTTGACTCACCTTTTTTATCACCTTTTACTTGATAGTTTTGTTTAATTTTCAAATCACCATCTTCTTTTCCCAGCATGTCTTGATATGTTAAACAACATTCTTCTCCTAGTATCCTTTTTTTTTGGGGGGGGCGTGTACTTCCTGTGGAAATAGGGATAGCTTTGTACATAATATGGATTTATACTCAGACCAGATTTTCATAGAATATTCCTAACATAATTAATCTCAAAGTCCACATTAACTTTGTAATGTCATAGAAATCTGTGCTAATCCAATCTTAGTTTGTGTCCTTCTGGTTCCAGCAATTGTTTGTCATCAATATCCATTCTCTAATCCAAAGCACATGCAGTAAAATATAAACCCAACCCTTCTCTGCCAAATTAACTTGGACAGATATTTTTGCCACTGTGTTGACATTACTTCTTTAAGCAATACTGGCATAGTTTAAAACAAGATCATTCTAAGTAAAATATTCATTTTCACCACAGATATTATTCCTGATAAAGATAATTTTAATTATCTCCACATTAAAATATTTTAATTTCTGACCACATTTTAACGTAATTATTTTGGAATTATAATGCTCATTTGTTAATATTTGACTTCTATCTGAATTTCAAAAACCATTTTTGACAATTCTATTTGATCTGCCGTTGACGTATTTTTAATTAACATTTTTGTTTTCTGTATATTTACTTTTAAACTATCGAGAGCACCAAATTCTTTTAGTATGCTCATTAATTTATCGATTCCATCTAGAGAACCTGCCGTAGTAATTACCAAACCATCTATAAAGGCTCTTGGCTTATATTCCGCTTTTTAAACCTTTATTCCCGTTGTCTTTTTGCCTCATCTGATACCTCTCAGCAGCATCTCTAGCACCAGTATAAACAATAATGGCAACAGTTGATAATTTTGCCTTGATTCATTCTATATTTCACGAAATTCTGTTGCTTCTCTGTCCTGTCAATAGTTTTAAATAAAAAAGACCACTTTTTCCATGTCCTTGCTGCAATAACCAGTAGTGGATGTTGCTGGACACTTTTTTCTGCCACTCAAGTGCCCATTCCAGCTGCAAGAGGCCAGATTGGATTGACTCCTGGCATCTGGTATAGAGTATCTCAATCCTACTTGTCACACGGGGAACTGGCCTGTACATGGTCACTCCAATGTACCACGGTTGGGCCAAGCCTAGATTTGTTGTGCCTCATGACTCTGAAAAATACTCCAGGGTCTTGTAGCCTGACTCAGTCCTTGCTGTCCTTCACCATGGATACAGCTTTTCCTCTGGCTCATTGTCTACCTGCATGCGCCATATTGGTTTCACATGTTCAGCACAGGGGTCTTCTTTCTGTGGTTCCCCTGTCTCCAATGCCCACTTGTCATGATCACCATTTGCAGGCCTGGGTTTAAGAATAATAAGCCTTGCCTTTGTAACAGCATGGCAGTGTTTATTGATAAGAGATCACATAGAAAATAGCATCAGTTGGCACATATCACAATGATATGTGATGCCCCTTGCATCAAACGTCTAAATTAACTCCCCATCAGTGAAATGTGTAAATAGGCACAGACTCACATTACAGAGCTTCAAAGACGGCAACATAGTGACCAAGCTGACACAACTGAAGTTCAAACACAAGGCCTCTCATTCTCTTCTCTCAGGGACTTTATTTTCAACTGAAATTGATCTAACACTCCAATTTTCTGCATGCCCAGTTGTGTGTCTGCGTCTGTTTCCACAACCAGGAGTCCCAAGTCTGTTGATCATCTTTAACAAAGGCAAGTAAGGGTCTCTCAGATAGATAAGCCAAGAAAGACCATGGTGTGGTGGTTTATTATTTTGTCACTTGCAGCTCTGGAATCAGTTCAGAATTAATAAGCAAAGCCCTTTTTTGAAAGGACATAATCCGTGTACACAGTATCAATAAACCAATTTATATATTATCAGGCTGAGATGCACTTCAGTAATAGTCTTCCCATTCTGACAGGACATTCACTGCATATTCCTTCCCTATTGCTGTGCATGCAATGGGCTGAGGACAAGCAGAGCAAGAAGTCATCATACTCTAGTATAGGAGGCAAAATGTGTCTAAAGGCCAAGGGTTGGGAGTCTGTAGTTTCTCACATGCAACTGTTGACCACTTACTGTATGGGCTACTCAGCCAGATTACCCACTGGTCAATTGTGAGGGGGACCTGAGGGACTACATGTACAAGGGATCAGAGTACCAGATAAAACTAAGTTCCTATATTGCCAGAAAATCATAAAATTAACTAAAATCAGAAATTTGGAATAAAGTTGACTGCACCCACCACTGGAGAATCGTTCCACACTGCCGCACACTTTAGTTATCATAGGCTGTGCTCAGATTGCATGGAGAGAAATGGGTGAATCAAGCACAAGAAGCTGAAATCAAAAATGACTGAAGCATTGCAATATCTAGAAGAACTTTTACCCTTGCAATTAGATGTTCCCTGAAAACTTATACAAATGGATATTTATCTAGCAATAAGGGCAATCAGTGAAAAATTTCAAGACTGGAAATAAAGACAAAATAAACATCTACCATTATAGCAACAGAAAAAGCAACACTGAATAAAACAGAATGAAACTTTGTTCACTAGGAAGTGCAAGAAACAAAGCTGATAAATCCTGGACCTTCAAGCCAAGTCTGGAAGAGTCAATGTCTGCTTCTGTGGGGTAAAAGAGAATGGAAAGGGGGAGTTGAAGTGAGATCACCCCAGAAGTTGGACTGAGCAAGGTGCAGTTGAAACAAGGCACCAAACTTTACATCCTTGCTCTTAGGCATTGCCCCTCAAAGGGACATTATAGTATTTAATTCATTCTGTATTAAATAGCCTGTATACGAAGCTCTACTGAAGGTGGAAAACATTATTCTGGAAGATCGGTCTGTCTATAATTTTCAAGAAATCCCGAGAAATACTGGAGAAGCGGAAAAGGTTTTGGCATGTGATGGCCAGACTCAAAAGTGTCTCCTAGTGATGAAACTTTCTGAGTTCACTAATAATAACTCATGAAGTAAATACTATAAAGCTGAGGCAGATGCTAAGGAAATAATGGACACAGTAATGGGATTAGGATTGTAATGGAGGATACAAGTCAAGAAAAGCAAGGAGTTACAAGCCTCAACAAAACCTTCCCAGAAGAACTAAGAAAATTAAAGGGAAAGACAGACCCAGAAAAATCAAAATATATTCAGTTTAAATGTTCTGAATATGCTTATTTTTGCAGTATAGGAAAAGTTGTAAATGATTATTATGTAATGGATTAGATGACTGCTAGATAGTTTCTGTGAATTAAAGCTAGATTTTATTTTATTTTATTGCATTAGAGAGAATAGTGGTATAAAGTGAAGTAAAGTTCATGGAATTACACGTGAAAGGCCAAGAAGCCAGAAGGAGAAATTGAAGAATGACACTGGTGTAATACTATTGTGAAAGGAAATCAAGAAATAACAAAGTTTAAGATGATGTATAGGGATATAGCAATGCAGATAAGCTTAGTTCTGAGGAGATGAGTTTTGGTTAAATTATCAATATAGAGAGCAGAAACTGAAACATCTGCTAAAGGTGTTATAATTGGATTATTCAAATAACATGGTGAGTCATTAATAAGAAATATGTACTTGATATCAAGAGTGTAATTAAAGTAGATTGTAAAGAGTTCTTGAAAGCAAGGAGGTAAGATTATAAAAATAAGTAATATAGGGCATAAGCAAAGTAGGCAGGTAGCATTTGTAATAGGCTAGGAGAGGGGGAATTTTTGTGTATAAACAAAGATAAATTGATTCCCTGACTAAGGGCCACTCAAAATAGGGGTGGGCATAAGTGGAAAGATGGGTGGAAGCTCTGTTGATCCTGTAGCATGGACAGTGAAAGGAACAATATGATGTGGAGGCTGGAAGAACAATTTTCCTCCACAGGGTGAAGGTTGCAGGGGAGGGGAAAGAAAGTGAAGAGGGAAAGAATAGGAATAATATAGACAAAGTAAAGATGATCCACTGCATTACTGAAGTTATCTATCTAGGCCAATTATTGCTATTATTGAAAAAAAAATCCTATTGAGAAGATTACAAAAAAATCATATAACTCATTGAACTGCATTCATAATAGCTCTGGAGTGGATATGATAATAAAAGGTACAGGATAAATTATGATGCCAGATAGACAGCCGCTTGCTGAGCCATTGCAGTGGACACTGGTTCTTAACTCTGACAGATCCATCCAACAGTAGCCATAATCCAAGAAATACACCTATCACATGAACATCAATACAAATTATGTTCGTGGATATTTTGAAGAGTAGACTGTGTAGGGTACCTCTAAAGCTGGAGGAATTGCAATCCTAATAGCAAATCCTCCTCCATTCCAAATAGAGGAGAAAAACAAAGATTAAAACGGAAATTATTTAGCCTTAAAGGACAAGTTGCATGGTAAAGAAGTCACAATAGGTACAGTATACACTCCTAATTGAAAACAGAAAGATTATTTGTAAAACCCAAACTAAAAAACCCCCATAAAAAATGAATATTGTTCACTCAGGGAAATATGATAATAGGAGGGGATTTTAATTTGGCCTTTAACCCTGGCTTGGATAAATAAAAAGGTAAAAAAACAATAATCAGCATGCAAGTAAAAATATATAGAAAAATATTATCTGAAAGGGACTAGTGTTTAACAGGTGCATCTTGTTAAAAAGGACTTTATGTTCTACTTCTATAGGCTTAGGCATAATGCATAGATTATATAATATTAAAAGAACCATGTGAAATTTTAATACAATTTGGACCACTCTCCTATTTATATCACTATAGATTTGGATTATTTACTTCCACCCCCTGCTTTTAAAAAAAGAAAACAAGCAAGTTCTAGAAAGAGATGTTAAAAGTTATTTGGAAATTAACTCACAGTAAGACACAAACCAAATCATATTATGGGAGGCAATGAAAACAGTTGTTCAAGGGAGTAGTATTTCTGAAGTATTCTGGCTTAAAAAGGAGGTAATAAAACAAAATGAGGAAAATCTTCAAAGAGCTCCATAAGATAAAAACCAAACATAAAAATATACCTGACACAAAGAAATTTGGAACAATTAGAAGAAATATACAAGAAAATAGAAGTCATGGAAATTAATATATTTGTGAAAGCTCAGCCTCTGTATATACCAAACACATAGACTCTATGGCAATAAGAACTTCAGAATACTTCAGTGCTTCAGAAAAGGAAACAACAAAATATATTAGAGCTAAAAGAAGGAGATGTTGGTTTTCAAGATATGAAGAACATTATGGGGGGTTTCTCACTAGCACTAAGTACCCATTAGGGACCCATTAAGGACCCATTAGGCTCAGAGCAGGAAGACTCCATTTCCACTGCAGACCCCATTACAGCCACATTTGTTTCCACCAATTCTAGGGATATCAGGATCTATAATCCAGGGGTGTTTTTCCACTGGCACTAAGTACCCATTGACGCACCCATTAAGGAACCATTTGGCTGAGAGCTGGATGACCCCATTTCCACCACAGACCCCATTAGGGACACATCTGTTTCCACCACAGCTAGGGAAATCCGGATCATATGGGTCCTTCAGGACCTATAATCCAGATTTCATTTAGACTCCATTAAAGGGGTCTACAATGGGGTCTTCACCCTTAAAATCCGGATTGTAAGGAGCCTATTTCCACTACAATCCAGCAATGGGGTCTAGAGGAGGCTCAGGGGAGGCACCCATGGGGGGGGGGTGCCCCAAAGTCAAGACTTTGGAGCCCCTCTGAAGCCAGCTCCGAAATCCCTCTGAAGGCAACCGGAGATTAACGCAGGCTCCAAAGAGAAACCCCTTGCGAGAGCAGTGCAGCTGTCAAAGGCTCCAAAGGTTTTTTTTTGATAAAAGATCACATAGAAGTTCAGAAACATAGCACCTAATTTACAAATTGAACCTCAAAAAAAAGGTCTTAAAATCCAATATAAAGCTATGAAGTATCTAGGAATATATATGACAAGGAATATAAACACATTGGGTTCAATTTTGAAAGAGCTGCTTTTATCTTTGTCAGGCCAGCAACATTAAAAACGATAATTATAGTGAGCCAGTTTGGTCTTGTGGTTAGAGTGTTGGACTCCTAACCTGGTAATCTCCTGGTTCAATTCATACTGCTGCGTGAAGCCAGCTGGATGACCTTGGGCTAGTCACAGCTGTCTTGCTGAACTCTCACAGCTCCACCAACCTCATAGGGTGATTGTTGTGTGGAGAAGAGCAGAAGGTTTGTTAGCTGCTTTGAGTTGCTTTAAAGGGATAAAAGCAGGGTGTAAAAGTCAGCTCTTCTAATATTTTTATTTTTGTTTCAGTACTTCATGGTAGAATCCTCCAAGATGAATGAAGAATTAACTAGATTCAATTTTAACACAGAAAAAACGTAGAATTGCTAAAAACAGTTATCACAAATGAATGAGAAGGGGCAGATGGGAGTTTCCAAATTTCCAATTTTATTTTGACAGTTTTTGAAACACCCAGATGATACATGGGAATAGAGTTAGACCATTGGAATGAACTCAAATAGAAATCCAACACACTAACAAATTAAAATTAAGTTAACAATTCAGTGAATAAAGATCTAAAACACAATAACCCTGTAATAAACATCAACTAACAAACATGGAAAAAATGGCAAAAAATTATCCCAACAATATCTCCCTCAATTAATATGAAATCCCATCCTGGATTAAGCCAAATATCTATAATAACCTGGCTAATATTAGACCAACACAAATTTAAGGTAATAAGGTATTTAAGGATTACCTTAAATAATCCAAAGTAGAACAGCTAAGTTACTTAATCTTATGAAAATAATAAATATGTTGAAAAGTCAAAAGGACTAACATTCAAAATAAATGAAATCTTAACAAACCAAGTAGAAATTTCGAGTGCAACATATATATTTCTAGTGCAACATTTAAATTTCTGTTAAAACATCTTGGGACCATGATCTAGGCTATATTATAAGTAATGGAAGCTGATTTGGGACAGTGAACATGAGACTAAAAGAACTTCATTTAAAAGTTACACGTAAATGGTTATTAATGCCTACTGAATTAGCAAAAATAAATACATTTCTGTTGCCAATATGTTGGAGGGGATGCCGGGGAAAAGTATCCTAAACAGCTGTGGGATAATATTAATAGGTTTTGGGAGAGAAATTTGAAAAGAAATAGAATTTGAATTATTGAACTGAGGTTATTAACCCCATCTAATTGGGAAACTGATAACACTTACGATTTATGTGACTCAACTGGTATATTTTTTGGGGCGCCTGGTTCAAACATGCGTTTTCATCTAGGCCTTGGATGGATAGTTTCCTCTGAATGTAGTCTTGTCAGGGTTGGAATGAGGATGGGAGGGCTATATTTTAAATATGGTTTAGTGCTTGTGTTTTTATTATATGTTGTAATTCACTCTGGGATCCTCAAGTGAAGGGTGCAATACAAATGATGTTGTTGTTGTTGTTGATTATGATGATGATGGTATTAAGACAAATCTAATCTTAAAAGTGATTCCCAGGATTAAAGGAAGGTATTTATCAATGAAAAATGTCCTAACTAGGGATGTGCACAAAAGTTTTTTGGTGTTCGATTCGTATTGGAACAAATGCAAGTAAATTCACGTTTGTTTGAATAGATCCCCTTCGAATGTGGTAGGATTCGATTTCAAAACGAATGTTCGATACGAATCTGGTTTGAATCCCTGCTACAAATCGCCTACATATCTACTCTGAACGCGTCAAATCCACTCTCACTCCACTTTGAATCCATTCTGAATCCACTTTAGATCTGTTGCAGATGTGACTGGGCAGCCCCTTTCCCACCTCCCCAGGTTCTTGAATGTAACGAAGTTTCATACGAATGTATAGAAACACTTGATTTGTATTCGAGTGTCAATCTCCCAATGTGCCAACATTCAATTAGAATTCAAATGTCCGAATTTGGACAAACCCTAGTTCTAACATTAATGAGGCAGAGTTTACGAACAAATTAGCTTTCAGATGAAGAGAAAAGCTGAAGGATAGAGAGGACTTGTAATAGATACACTCAGTGGTCTAAGAGGAAACAAAGGATTTCCATGCTTACATTGCACTAGCAAGAAGTGTCAATGGATATGTAATGGTTGTTTCTATTGAAATGCTGTAACTGTTTTACATAATAAAGAACCTTATTAAGGAAAAATCAGCAGGGCTTTTATTTATTAATTTTTTGGTGATATTATTTCCTCTTGTAATTTTCTCATGCTTCAAATTAGTACAGAATGATACTTGCATGATTAATCATTGAGGCTGCCAATTAACCTACGAACTATGAACCCATTCACTATAAGGCTGCATCCAGACATGGCTTATTTCACTATATTTGGATATTCCAGAATAAAGCGTGGATATTCCAGAAGCAAGTGGCCTCTGGATGCAACCTGAATTAAGTGTCCAAATATTGTAGATCACTGGGCTTTCTGGTATCAAACATCAGAAGAGGTTCTGGCCTCTGCCATGTCATAGAGTCCTAGTTGATTTGTACAAAATGACATGGCTAGCTTCCCTGTAGTCCTGGCAGAAATGGTGGAGGGATGCCTGTATTGTAATTATGTTTCACTTTTGTAAATTTTATCTTTTTACGCTTGGGCTGGAGAGCCCAGCTGCATGTCTCTAGAGCAGCAGTTCTCAACCTTCCTAAAGCCGCGAGCCCTTAATGGAGTTCCTCATGTTGTGGGGACCCCCAACCACGGGGGCAGAGCAGCTGGGAGGTGGGAGGGAAGGGCGGCGAGAGGCTCGTCGCGACCCCTGTGAAAGGGTAATTCGACCCCCAAAGGTGTCCCGACCCCCAGGTTGAGAACCACTGCTCTAGAGCATTCTAGAGAAGCAGCACCTAGAGCAGTGGTGCATTGGGCCACATGCTTGGTGGGGCTTCATGCCACTGCTGGCCAAAGCACTGTGAAGGGCTGGTGGCAGTGTTGGCATGTGAGGCGGATGGGACAGAAATTCCCCCTGTGCTGAGACGTGAGGCAGGGGTGGGGATTCCCCCCATGCAGTTATGCAAGGTAGGGAGGTGTGAGAATTCCTCACACATCGGCATGCGGGGCGGAGGTTCCATTTGTCTGGAATCTTTGTTGGAAGATTCAGGGCAAAGGTGAAGCCTCCCTATATTTGAGGGGGCCCTTTTGGACAAAAGTGATCATTCCCCCCCCCCCCCTTGTGTGCATCCCTGTTGTGGTGTTCTGTGCTAAATTAGGTTCCACAGGTCATTTAGCCCTTAATTAGCGCTATATGGAATAATATTCCTTTCTAGGGGGGCATTTGGAATCTGTGCACAACTGCTTCCAGTTGTGTTTCTACGTGTTAAACCAGTGTTTATCCAAGCACAGGGATTCGTAAGCGTACTTGCAAGTAAGGAGAGTGAAACTGAGATATTACAAAGTTTTTCCTAGAGAAGAAAGATCCATCGACAAGAAATGCTTGAAAAGTCTGAATAGCAAGGGCAGTGGAAATGGGTTAGCTTCAGCAACAATTAAAGAGATACTTTTTTATTGTTTTTATTTGTATTCCTTCTTCAAATAGTCCCCGGATGAGTCGCAGTATTAGTTCAAAGTATAATATAGACATGCACTTAAATTTCAAAAAAAAAGCAGACAATTCTTCTTGTGTTGCTGTAGAAATTTCTTATACAGTGGTACCTCGACATACAAGTGCCCTGACATACAAGTGTTTTGAGATACAAGCCGCCGAGCGAGTGATATTTTGCTTTGAGATGAGAGCAAGATTTGAGATACGAGTATGTAAATACAGTACAGTACATAACAAAAACAACTGAGGTGGTGTTTTGGGAGCTGGAATGGATTAATGGGAAAATTGCTTTGAGATACGAGCGATTTGACATAAGAGCAAGGTTACGGAACTAATTAAACTCGTATGTCAAGGTACCACTGTGTTGTTGTATTTTTATGAGGCACCACAATAGTCTTTGAACAAAAGAGCATTTTTGTATTCACCAGTCCCATGTAGTGAAGTTACACACCATCAAATTTCCCAGTTGGTTGCCAGGTGAGATGTGATTGTTTCTTTTCCATTGCCGTGGCATACCTTTCCACCAGAGATATGGTCTTTGGGGTATAGGTAGGTTGTAGAGACACCATCTGTACATAGGCTGATGTCTTGCAGGAAGTTTTAGATGCCCAAAACTTTTTTAAAATTCTTATATCTTCCAGTCTTAATTCTGTTTTGAAGCTGAGATCCTTTAGTTATTCAGCTATTAATTGGCCATCTTCTTTTATTTATTGTTGTAATTTTGCTGTAAGCTGCTCTGAGACTTCTTTAATCTAAGTATCAGAATATAAATATTCTGAATTAATGTTTCAAGGACGCCGTTCTGTATTTCATTAAAGATGGCACTTCTTTCAGAGGGATAAGCAGAGGAAGAAGGAAGAAGAACCAAGAAGTGAGATAAAGACCTTCCAAAATGTTACAATCATAACTCATATCACATATGGTACATTCAGGAACCCCACGCAGTTTGAAAATATTGTCCATTAACAGGCTTAGCCAGTTACTGAACTATCATTATGCATCCTGTACTAATCCGTACACATCTGTACATGCCTGTATGCATCCTGTATTTATCCTGTATGCAACCCGTTTTCATCCTGTATGGATTTGTACAGATCTGGGAAAGATGCGTATACAGTCGAATGTCCAAATAATTTGAATAAATAGATCTGAAAATTCAAAATTTGTTCGAATGTTTCAATTCGAATTTATAGACTTTCTGTTCAAATTTGAATGTCAAATTTTGAACCAATTCAGTCGAATTTCAAATGTTTCAAATATTCGTGCACATCCCTAATATGGGGTGTTTTTCCACTGTCAGAAAGTACCCATTTTTGCACCCATTAAGGACCTATCTGGGTGAGAGCCGGATGATCCCATTTCCACCACAGCACCCATTTGGGACCCGATTGTTTCAACTGCCACTGGGGAAATCCGGATCAAACGGGTACTTTCTGGCCTTTAATCTGGATTTTCTGTAGACCTCATTAATGGGGTCTACAGTGGGGTCTTCAGGCAGAAAATCTGGATTAAAGGGAGCCTGTTTCCACGCTTGTGTGGCAATGGGGTCTAGAGGAAGCTAGGGGGAGGGGGCACCCATGGGGGGGAGCCCCAAAACCTAAGCTTCAAAGTCATTTCGAAGTCACTTCCAAGTCTGTGCAAAATAGCTCTGGAGCGTCTTTGAAGTCTGTGCTGATCTTCAGAGTGACTTCGAAGTGACTTTGAAATGACTTTGAAATGATTTCGAAGCCGCTTTGGAGATTGCAGCCCCTGTCCCCCCAAACACCTGGGGTGACAAGCCGACCCCTCATGGGTAGATCCTTTTATCCTTCATAAAGTTCTACGTTATGAACTCGGGGGAAGGTGCTGGTCATCGAAGGGTGTTTTTCCACGATCATATGGGTACTTTTTGGCCTTTAATCCAGATTTTCTGCAGACCCCATTAATGGGGTCTATAATGGGGTCTTCAGCCAGAAAATCTGGATTAAAGGGAGCCTGTTTCCACATTAGTTTGGCAATGGGGTCTAGAGGAGGCTAGGGGGAGGGGGAACCCTTGGGGGGGAGCCCCAAAACCTAAACTTCGAAGTGATTTCAAAGTCACTTCAAAGTCTGTGCAAAATAGCTCTGGAGCGTCTTGGAAGTCTGTGCGGATCTTCGGAGTGAACTTCGAAGTGACTCCAAAGTCACTCTGAAGTCATTTCGAAGTCACTTCAAAGTTTACTGCAAAGACCAGCACAGACTTCAAAGACACTCGAGAGCTATTTTGCACAGACTTTGAAGTGACTTTGAAGTGACTTCGGAGCTGCTTTGGAGATTGCACCCCCTGTCCCCCCAAACACTTGGGGTGACAGGCAGACCCCTTATGGGTAGATCCGGATTTCCAAATGGGTGCTCCGGTGTTTCCACGGCAGGGAGGCTAGCACTCATTGCTATTGGGTGCTAGACCACCCATGGAAACACATTGGGTACTTCCCTTAATCCAGATCTACTAGATCCGGATGAAGGAATGTACCCATTCCTTAGATCTGGATCTTCTTAGATCCGGATTAAAGGAGCACGGTGGTAAAACACCCATGGAGTGGTTTATTTTTGCTGGGGTCAAGGGGAGATATGGTAAAACCATTAGTGGAACGCTGTAATATTTTTACAAGAAGGTGTACATCCATCGTAAGTGGGATTTTGCATTTAATGAAATTGTCAGTGATGTAAGCATCTGAAGCCCTGCCTAGTGCAGTTTAACTGAATGGGTTTGGGTTATTAGAACTGAGGACGTGGACATAGTGCTTCAGAAGATGATGGGTGATCAAAACCAGATACTCCTGGGTGAAAGTGATCGTCTAAAGCCATTTAACTTGGGCTTTGGGCCAGATTTTGCAACTGAAATTGCTTTTATTCACTTGTATTTGTTGAGACAGGAGGGCAGTCATTTAGACTTGCAACGTTTTTATATCGTTGATATCAAACAACAGTTTCAAATAAGTAGCCTCCTAAATCGACTTTCTAGCGCAGATATTAGAGGCACAACTTTGATGTGATTCTGCTGTGTTGGGCCAGCTGCTTCTTAACCTCTTGATAATTACCCCACCTTGTGGTTTTGCAGGGCTCCCTTGTTTTTTCCATGCTGACTTGATCTGTCATGTGGATGACATCTGAATTTGTTTCTTCTTTTCATCCGATTTAAATAAGATAAGAAATGTCCAAACCAGTGCTTGGATGCAGCACTGGCTTGAATAAGAAGTCACATATGACGAGAAAAAGAGCATTTTTCATGGTGACGCCCATATTGTGAAATAGCTGTCCTGGATAGACATGTGTCAAGTTCAGTTTGTGTTCAAAAGTTCGATAAAACAGCTCATGTTCCTGAATGTTCACATCGTACCAAATATGTGATTATTTGAATATCCAGAAATTTGTTTGATCCGAATCAGTCCCATGCTCATGAAATGAACAGTTCAGTGAAACAGTTTGTGTTTGCTGTGTTTTGGTCCTTGAAAAGGGCTTTTTTTCAATGGAATTTTATTTTTCAAACAAGTTTGGAACTGGGTGCAAACTGATCAACCAGTGTGCTGTTGAACCAAACAAGCAAATGAAAAACACAATTTTTCATTCATGCACATTCCTAGTTCGGGAATTGCTTGCTCAGTGCTATCCAAAACTCTTTTACATACAAGGTGAATACCTTTTTCAGTTATTCTAATCCTGTGCTACTTCAAAACCTGGGAAAAAAAGTGCTAATTCTATGCTAATTGATATTTTTAATTTTTTAAAAATTAGATTATCCCTCACCAAGATTTATGCAAATCAAATCACATGGTAATGAGATTCAGTGGTTGCGCAGTAGGTTTGGACAACACTGTTTTAACATTTCTCTTGTGATATCACATTGAAAACAGTTTCAGCTTGCCTACACATATTAGCAGAAGAACTGATAGAGAATTATTGTGGAGGCTGCCTGGAGATCAGTTCTTGTTAGGTGACCATGTACATTCAGTAAATAAGTATACAGGAAGATATGGTTGGAACAACTCATTCTTACAGGTTGCTTGCTAATGTTTTTTTTTTTAACTTTTTATTCATTTAGTCACCTTGAGACCTTTTGATAGAAGGTGGCAGTTACACAGAAGTGGGCTTCACTGAAAACAGTAGAATGCAATTTAGAATTAAAATCTCCCTGCAGTTTGTTTTTCCTTCAGTTGACTTAACATTACCTAAGTCACATGTCCAGTAAAGACAATTAACCTCAGCCTTCTGAAAGATTCAAGGCTGAAGCAACGAGCAAGGTAGCCAAAATGTAAGCTACTGTGTTAGCTGTCAGCAACCTAAAAATCCTCTGATTGCTGATACCAATGTATCACCTAGAAAATATGTTAATGAGGGTACGATTACCACATAGCAAGTAAAAGATTTCAGGTATATCCCCTCGTATATATCCCCTCGTATATATCCCCTCGTATGACTACTCTCTGGTTGATACCATCTGGTATATGAGGAGAAACAGTGGGAAAGAGGGAGTTGGTTCTGGGGAATGCAAAGGAGCCAGCTCTGTGTATTTCTGACAAGAAAGTGAAAATAACCTTGACCATGGCCACACCTTCGCTTTAAACCCTCTTCAGTCCATCTTCAGGTCTGACGTCTCACACCTTTTCATTTCTATCCGTTTGATTTGTGAACTTCCCCTTCAGGAAAGTCCAAATGGAGCTTGGAAAGTCCATGAATAAAACAGATAGAAATGAAAAAGCGTGAGTGGTCAGATATGAAGATGGACCGAAGAAGGTTTAAAGTGAGCGGCCCTTAAGTCATGCTTGCAAGTCCTAGTTCAGTGATGGTGAATCTTTTGAGCTCGGTGTGTCAGAATTCACAAGAAAACCTAACTTAACTCGGGTGCTGTGTCACATCTAGAAATATCCATAATTTTGTGATATTTGTAGCTCTAGTAAAAAAGTTATGTTTTTGATATATGTATTTTATTGAAAGCAAAAACAAAAAATTCTTTACGTTCGCATTCGTGAGTTTTGGTGCTGAATTTCGTTTGCTAAATCTTCAGTTGAAAGTTGGTATTTCGTACCCTTCAAGAACAAGCAAGCACTACACGCCCAGGTGCCAGGGTGACCAGGTGTGTCACCAAAAAAGGCTTGGCGTGTCACCAGTGACACGTGTGTCATAGGTTGGCCATCACTGTCCTAGGAGGCAGAGAGCAAAAGAGTTGACAATAAGTGGTGGGAAAAGTACACAATTTTTACTTCTGTGTGGTACTTTAGAAAGGAAATCCTGGTTCATCAATCTCTGTTCCCTGTACAGATTGTAACTTTGTTTTATTATTGGCCAGTTTAGGTTATATCTCATGACCTAAGCGTAGATCTCATAGGCCTTCTTATTTCTAGGTTTTTTTCTTCTCTACTATCCAAGACTCTGCTGTGGTCTGACAGACCTTAAGCTGTCTTCTCCCTAATGCAGCAGTGGAACCAGAGGCATTTTCGCATTACGCGCGTTCCATTTGGAACGCGTGTAGAACAGGAAGCCTAAGACGCTTCAGGACGCTTTGACCATTCACACACAGGAGCGCAGGAACGCGTGTAAACGTGTTCCGGCGCGCCTGTGTGTGAATGCTCAAAGCATTCTGAAGTGCCTTAGCCGGCAAACGCCAGCAAGGGGCGGGGAGACGGCTGCTGCGGCTCCCACAGCCGGCATGGCAGGCAATCAGCTGATTGTCAGCCAGCGCCGGTGGGAGAGGAGAGCCCGCGGCTGTCAGGGAAAAAGAAGCATGAGCGTATGCTTCTTTCCCCGAATGGCTGCTCTACATTTCGAACGCGTGCAAGACAGCTCCGGACGCGTGGGAGCGCAAGCCCCGCTGCGGCAATGCGTATGCCGCGTCCGGAGCTGTCTTGCACGCGTTCCAAAACGGCGTGTGCGAAAACGCCTCAGTTCCACAGGGAGTGGAAAATCAGGTGTTTGCTTGATTTTATTTCTAGTTCCAAAGATAGGTGTGAGGTGTAGAGTGGACACCCCCACTCAGCTATTCTTCTCTGCCCCTCCACCACATCTCCCCCTGCTCATTAACACTGAGATGCAACCGCCACAAAGTTCTTCTGTTCTCTCCCCCAGGCATATAACTCCCTCTGCCTGACAGACCCCTCTTGCAGAACAGCCTAGGCTCTGCTCATTCAAGTGGTCAGCTGCCCAGCACTGGGACAACAGGAGGCCCTCCTAACTGTCGCACAGGAGGCAAATGTAAACCTGAGCCACCAACACTGCCTGTCACACAAGTATGGTCTAGTGCAGCGGTTCTCAACCTTCCAAATGCCGCGACCCCTTAATGGAGTTCCTCATGTTGTGGAGACCCCCAACCATGGGGGCAGAGCAGCTGGGAAGTGGGAGGGAAGGGTGGCAGGAGACTCGTTACGACCCCTCTGAAAGGGTAGTTCGACCCCCAAAGGGGTCCCGACCCCCAGGTTGAGAACCACTGGTCTAGTGGTTAAGGAGCTGGACTCTTATCTGGGGATTCCAGGTTTGATTCCGCACTCCTCCATGAAGCCAGCTGGGCAACCTTGAGCTAGTCATAGCTCTCTTCTGAGCTCTCACAAGCCCCACCTACATTGCAGGCTGTCACTTTGAGTCCCTTTAAATGGGTGAGAAAAGCAGGGTTGAAAAACCAACTCTTCTTCTTCATCATCTTCATTCAGATCCCTCTCCTTATCTTGTCTCCTGTAACCCAGTGCTAGCAGTAGAGGACCAGACCTGTTCTAACAAATTTAAAAAATGCAGTAAAAATTAAACAATGAAAAATAACCAAACTCTAGCCACCACCAGCGGTCAGCCACTTTGTGTCCTCTGCTACCTGAATAGCTGCCTAGCCCAACCCCTGCAGTCCAGGTTTTCGTACCGAAGCCTAGCTACAGCTTCATCCCCAGGTGGATACTATAAAGGAGTCCTCAGTGACAGAGGGATGCTGTACTTGGGAGTTGAAGGCTTGGGTACATGGAATCTGAAATCTCACCTGTCCTGGCACCTTTGTTTTTTGCTATTGAAAAACGCAGGCATACTCAATTTGGTGAGCAGTCGTTCCGTGTCTCTTGTGACTTAATGAGGCTGGTTATTTCAAAGTAAGGAAGAGAGGTCTGAGTGATTAGCCAAATCTGGTCCTTGGGATGATGCTATCTGCTTCCAAGATCTCCTGTTTTCAGTATTAGAGAGAAAGTGTGGATTGGCAGGATTTCTAGCAGTTGGATATGGATAGGTTTTCATGGAATAGATCTTCAACAAGAACTCCAAGATTGAAGACCACTTATTTTTCCTGGTTGAGTCCATATACCTTTATGGTTTGCTTGTGAAATTATCACTTTTTATTGCCAAAAGCTTTGTTCCATGGGCATAAAATGGGGGATTGAAAACCATCATGGCTACCTGAGCGGGCTCTTTCCTTTCAAGCAAAAGCTAATTTTTCTCGATGCCGTTGATCTCAGGTTACAAGGCAGATCCATGAGCATGAGCAGGAGAACGAGTTGCGGGAACAGATGTCAGGATATAAGCGGATGCGGCGCCAGCACCAGAAGCAGCTGATCGCCCTGGAAAATAAGCTGAAGGCTGAGATGGATGAGCACCGTCTCAAGCTGCAGAAGGAAGTGGAGACTCATGCCAACAACTCGTCCATTGAGCTGGAGAAGCTGGCCAAGAAGCAAGTGGCTGTCATAGAAAAGGAGGTGAGGGTAGCAAACAGTTTGGCTTGCGGGTTATTTGGACATTTGTGAGTCTTCAGTACTGTATTTTCTGGCGTATAAGACTACTTTTTAACCCAGGAAAATCTTCTCAAAAGTCAGGGGTCGTCTTATACGCCGGGTGTCGTCTTCTTATCGGCGACTATATCCCAAACTCTATATTTTAACTGGAAAGTTGGGGGTCGTCTTATACGCACAGTCGTCTTATACGCCGGAAAGTACGGTATTTCAAATTCTGAGGATACTATATTGGCACTTGGAATAGATTTTGCAATTTAATGGTGTTTTTATTTACATTGCTAGAGTTGCACATAGATTCGCCAGACTGTGGTTCTGTTGTATAGGAACGTAAGAGGAACCTTGCTGGATCAGGCCACAGCCTATCTAGTCCAGCATTCTGTCTCACGGAGGGTCCACCAATTACTTCTCAGCATCCTTAAGCAGAAAGCAAAGGTGAAACCTTCACCTATTCTTGACACTGTGGAAAAGGCCCTTTAGAGCAGTGGTTCTCAACCTGGGGGTCGGGACCCCTTTGGGGGTTGAACTACCCTTTCAGAGGGGTCGCGACAAATCTCCTGCCGCCCTTCCCTCCCACTTCCCAGCTGCTCTACCCCCGTGCTTGGGGGTCTCCACAACATGAGGAACTCCATTAAGGGGTCGTGGCATTAGGAAGGTTGAGAACCGCTGCTTTAGAGGCATCCTGCCTGTCTCTCCAACCTGGAAGCAGCACTTAGTACTTCTAACAGTGCCCTCCATGAACTTGTCTAATCATTTCTTAAAGCTATCCAGGCTAGTTGCTATCACCACGTCTTCTGGTAGTAAATTTCACAATGAAGACCCTTGGTTCTAACTCTCCTGCCCATGAGCTTAATTGAGTGCCCCCCCCCCCTTTGCAGCCTGATTTCATAAGAAAAGTGTTCCGGCCCCTGGTTCAATTTGGATTCCTTTTCTGTGCCCTTTGCAGTATCACAGTTTCATTTTTGAGGTATGATGGCCAGAATTGTACATAAAGGACTCACCAAAGGTTTATAAAGAGGCACAGTAATGCTTGGTGACTTGTTTTCTATTTCCTTCTTAATTATCCCTAGCATTCAATTTATTTTTTCCCACTGATACTGGCTGGTGATCTGCCTCTGTGTAGCTGTTAGGAGTTGGGTCACCTTGGGTCCGTGGTGAGGTGTCTGTGTCCACTGATAATTTAGATGCCAGTTCTATAATCAGCAGGAGTGGAGGAGAAGGTTGGAACCCAAAGTAGCAAGTAAAGGAGATGCTGTACCCAGTTGCTGCCCTTAGCAATGTCTGTTAATTTAATTTAAACACTACCCTTAACCTGAAGGTTTGGGGGCAGTTAACAAATGGTTAAAAAAGTTAAAAGGCCAGCAACAGACAAAACAAATTAATAGGAAACAAGAAGCGTAAAGCCAGGGCAACACAAATGAGGAAATGTCAGGAGACCCAAGGCCTGAGTGAGCAGGTGTATCTTAAACCAAAGGTCATGGGATTAGCAGGAACTCCCCCCCCCCCCCCAAACAGTTTATTCATATTTAGGTTGCCCCTATCCCTTTCACAAGGGAGTCTAGAATGTTTTATCACAATAATAAAAACAACGTACAGGACTTTCCAGCAAGAAAGGGTGTTTTTCCACTGCAGCCCTTAGATCTGAATCTAAGAAGATCCGGATCTAAGGAATGGGTACATTTCTTAATCTAGATCTAGTAGATCTGAATTAAGGGAAGCACCCAATGTGTTTCCACAGGAGGTGTAGCACCCATTAGAAATGGGTGCTAACACCCCTGCTGTGGAAACAGCTTTGCACCCATCTGGGGAATCCAGATCAACCCACAAGGGGTCAGTCCATTACCCCAGGTGTTTTGGGGGGCGGGGGGGGGGCAGTCTTCGAAGTCACTTCGAAGTCACTTCAAAGTGAATGTGAAGTCAAATTCAAAGTGACTTCGAAGTGACTTCGAAGCCAATGTTTGGGGGGGGGTCAAAGGTGCATCCCCTCCCCCTAGCCTTCTTTGGACCCCATTGCCTGGCAGAAGACCCCCATTGTAGTCCCCATTAATGGGGTCTACAGAAAATCCGATTAAAGGCCAAAAAGATCCGGATTTCCCCCATGGCAGTGGAAACAATTGGGTTCAAAATGGGTGCTGTAGTGGAAATGGGGTCATCTGGCTCACAGCCAAAAGGTACAAAAATGGGTACAATTGACAGTGGAAAAACACCCAAACATACAGCAGCATCAAGGTATCCTAACAGTGCAACCTCCTGAGCACCAAACAGTGCTCGGCTGACTTTAGGTGTGCTTCTTTAATAGGAAATGTTTTTGTTTTAGATTGCAGTTGACCATATGACAGGCCAGAAAGTATGAGAACTACACAAAAACGTAGCCAAGCATTTTAATATGGTTTTAACAAAGCATCTTTCTTCTTTTCTCTTCTCCCTCTCCCCAAATATTCTTTCAGGCAAAGGCGGCAGCAGCAGATGAAAAGAAATTCCAGCAGCAGATTATGGCTCAGCAGAAGAGAGATCTGACCAATTTCTTAGAAAGTCAGAAGAAGCAATACAAGATTTGCAAGGAAAAGATTAAAGAGGCAAGCAAAGCTTCTCCTGGTTTTATTCCAAGTCAGTCTAAGCATGGCCTTAGTGGTAATGGTGTAAATGGGTCTGAGGTCATTTCAGTTATTTACCGTGGTCTCGTCTTGTCCAGCAGGATTTTGTTGGTAAGGTTCCTCAGTCACCTGCCTGTTTGCTCATTTGAGCTTGTACCTTGGCCTGTCCTAAAAATTTAAGGTGTTAAACAGCAAAAAAGAAAAGAAGTGTGAAACATAAATGTGAAACATCTACCATCCAGATGCCAAATCTGTGGTGCTGCTTCTCAGAGGAAGCAATCTTGCTCCTTCTGAAATGCGTCTGTGTCAGTGCTATAGTGACTCTATGGGAAGAGAGTTCCCCATATGCAAAGCACCTGTGATCTTCTGCATTCAGGATTTACAGCCAGGGCTCTTGGGTGCCATAAACAGCTGCACTGGAGCAACAGGTTGAGGAAACAACAAGAGCTGAGGCAAGACTTGCTCTTAAGTGTCACTCAGGACTTGATTTCAGAAAGGGGAGCTTCTCAGAATTGAGACAACTGGTAAAAAGGAGGGAGAGAAGCAAAAAGAACATTTGATGAGCGTGTTGCCAAAAGTGTGAAGGCGGGCGACAAGAGTCTTTAGATACATCAGAAGCCGGAAGCAACCCTGGAGGCTGCTGGTTCCTTGGATAATGGGAGAGTCAAAGATGTGCTAAGAAGAGAAAAGGACATTGCGGAGAAGCTGTGTGAATTCTTTGCATCTGACTTTACAGAAAATAGCTTGGGGCAGAGGCTGAGCCCAAGCTCCTATTCTCAGGAGGAAGTCTGGGGAACTCAGGAATATAGTAGTAACAAGAGGAGGGGCAGACCTTATCGATGAACTAAGCATCAGACCCTGATGGCATCCACCCAAGAGTTCTTAAATTATCAAGGCTGAGCTTGCAGGCCTCCTAACAAATATATACAGCTTGTCATTGCCCCTGGTTTCTGTAGTTTTTTAAAAAATATAGTTTTATTATTTTCTATAAGTATGCCCTTGTGTTCTGCTTGAGATGCCCATAAGCAACTGGTGGACCACTGTGTGAATTAGATGGGCTGTTGCTGAATTAGATGCTGAATTAGATGGGCAGTGGCCTGATCCAGCAGGGTTCCTCTTATGTTCTAACTCAAAACAATCTGGCCAAAAGAGGACAAATTACAGAACAGGAGAAAACAGTGGAATAATCTCATTGTTCTCAAGATGCTCAGCATATATAAGTGAGCTTATATCTCTATGCTCAGTATTTCATTATGTTAGGTGAACTGGTTTGTACTGGGGAAATTAGTTTCTGGTTCACACAATTGAGATCTCTAGTGAGTGGGATTGGTTTAACACCGAACTCGCTGATATGGATTTGAAAGGGATAGCCCAAATACGTCTGGAGCTTACAACACTCACCAATTTTCATTGAGAAGAATGTCAAGAAAATATTTTATGAAACACAGTTGAAACCAATATAGATGTATAAGCTTAGCACTGGAAACAGTGGTTTTCAACATGAAGAGAGAGAATCTGCCTTCCCTTCCTCACTTTCAGGCACTTATTGTTTTAGTCTATAATAATTCTACAGTGATCCACTCTGGGATTTTTGGCTATGGGGCAGGAGGGAATAGATACATTTTTAAAAAATGAAATCAAATCTACAAAAGAGGAAGACAACAGTCTATGTTTCCTGGAAACCCTAAAAAAAACCACCATGTGAACCGATATGGCCCACAAAAAGGCTGCCTGAAAGCTCTATTCAGATTAATCAAAACATACCGCAACTCCAGAAGGCAGAAACAGATTGCTTGTACAAAATCTTTTAGCAGAATAAGATATCAGCACAGCCAACAAAAAGAAGTACGCTTTTGTGCATCAAACATGTCTCAGAAACCACTAACAATTACAATCAATTGAAATATTTGTGGCACACAAACCAACCAAATCTCTCCAGAACAGATTAAGATACCCAAAGACCCTGTGCTTTAAAAAAACCCAAAACTGGAATGGTCTACAAGGTATAAGGCCAAGCTTGTGAACACTATTACATCAAGCTACCAGAATGTATCCATGAATGCCAACTAGCAATAAGACACAATTAAAAATCTTTTAGTTGTATATAAATGAAGATAGCCATAAATTCAACTGTAGAAATACTAGGACAAATCAAAGAAAGAAAGGTGATTCCTTGCAGCCTAGCACTCAAATAAATTAGCTACCAGAAATCAAAACTCCACACAGGAAACACCTTTTCCCCCCAATGTTTCATTGTTTTTATCTAATTCATGTGTTAACTGAGTCTTCGGTGTAGGGTGATGGATGGATGGATGGATGGATGGATGGATGGATGGATGGATGGATGGATGGATGGATGGATGGATGGATGGATGATAAACATAAGAGAAAACAAAAACAATTAGCAAGAGGAGACTACAGGCCTGTTTGCACTTACTGGCCTGGTGTGGTATAACAATATCAAACTAGCTCCATATCTGCCCAGCAGTGTTTGTATTGTGTATTGCCAGCCTGGGGCTGCCCAGATCTCCAAGGTAACTACTGCACTGGCATTCAGTGCATGGTTAGACATTTCTATGACAATCTGGCAGCTGCACACAACAGAACAACCTTGGTCACGCAGCTGTTTCCACTCACTGTGCTGCACCTCGGAAGCCAGCTGAAAAGGTTGCCATCCATTATCACCCGGTTGCTACTTGCCCTCTTAGTTCCTAGGGAAGCAGTAAGGGTGTTCTTAGTTTTCACACACTGCTTCTACATGTTGGCCTAGTTTTGGTTAAATAAACAACGACATGGTGTAATTTGACATGTGTTGTTGTTTATCTGAGGTTGTATTTGCCTCATTTTAAAATCTTCTACGATGTTTTTCATTATGTCTTGATAAATAAAATGATAGAATTCAATGAGGGTGTTCTTCGTTTTTCTCATGACAGTATTAAGAATGAAAGCACATACTAAGTTTAGTATAGGCCTAGTATATGCATAAAACTTTATCAGAAGATGCAGTTTGAAAGACAGTAGTTCTGTGTCAAGTGCAGGAAAGATGCCGAGGACCTGAAGGCAGAATAGACTTGAACTGGGAAATGCTTGATGGAGAATTTTTCATCATCTGCAAGAGTGTTTATCCAGAGCTTCTCAGTCAGGGAAAGAATAAAGCTTCAGATGTCTGAATCAAGTCCTTCATGAAACACTGCTTCTATGTCATGTGTAGATGTTTGATTTCCAGCCCCCATCCAAGAACCATCTCCTAAGAAAAGCTGTTGGGGATTTCTACCTCTTCTTGAAGAGTGCCCATCCACAGTTTCTTCCCTAGGAAAGTAACTCAGTGGAGTCCGTTTCTGTAACCATATCTTGGCATCCAACCCTGCTTGCATTTCTTCAGTCACCTCCATTTCCCAGTGTCAGCATCTTCACCGTTCTGCTGCTGGAGCTCCTCCGGTTCCAAGCCCAGGAGTTGGTGGAGGGGGATGCACACTTGAAGGATGCAGAGAAAGTGACCCAACCACTTGAAGCCACCTTTGGTTGTTGGGGGTTTTGTTTGTTTGTTTGTTTGTTTGTTTAATGGCTGAAACTCCCAAACATCTCCCTTCAGAGTTACTTCTAATGTAGGCTTATCTTTAAATGCATGGAATCCCTTTGTGGAACTTGCAGCTTCACGTCCAGAAATGTTGTCATGAACCTGCAATCAGGACCTCTGAAAATAATCTACCTTTCCAGGAAACCAAGAGAAGAATTGTGAGGAATATGGGACATCTCTGTTTGCTACTGCCCTCCCTGTGTATTGAAGAGAGAGGCATTTTTCCAGTTATGCTTATTCAGGCATTTATATTATATCCCACCCTATACCAGCAGTTTTCAGGGTGAGTCACAGTGCAATCACTATCAATACAGGTAAAGATCGCCAGCCTACTGACTCTTCTTCACTCCCCTTGGGCAAAATGATTCACAGCTGTGATGCTGGTCAGTGTGAACCACACTTGAAGAAAGTCAAGGAGTTTATTCAACAACAGGTTAATGCAACAGCTTATTTAAGAATGTCATGCCTTGTTCTCTTATGGAATAGCCTTCCATCAGGTACCCTCTTTATAAGTATGTAGACCAGTAGTGAAGATGCATTTCTTGAATCTGGCCTTGGGCTGAGGGAACAGCATCTCCTCCCAGTACAGGCACTGCCACTGTTTAACTAGCTTATTTTATCTGTATTTATACTCGTTTTATTATGGACCCTCCTGAGACCTTTGGGTATAGAGCAGGGTAGAAAGAAAGATTAAAAATAAACAGAATTACAGGAGATCCGCCCAACGATACTTCAGAATCTTCCCAGGAACCGCTGTCTAGTATTCTGAGTAGGGATGTGTACGAATATTCAAAAACATTCAAAATTTGATTGAATTTAAATCGAATGTCCATAAATATGAATTTAAACATTTGAAGGAGTTTTGAATTTTCAAATCTATTTGTTTGAATTATTTGGACATTCGTATGTGTACAGGTTCATACGCAATGCGTACTTGCACGTACTCATCTTTCCTGCATCCGTTTGCGTCCGTAAGGGACAAAAATGGGTTGCATACAGGATAAAGACGGGATGCATACGGATGCATATGGGATGTATAACGATGCGTACAGGCACATATGAAAGTTGTTGACATTCATAAGTGCAAAATTGAACCAAAAATTCAAATGAATAGATTCAAATTTTAAAGATTCAAATCAAATTGAATTTTTGGATAGTCTATTCAAATCAAATCCCAAAAACTGCCCTTGGGTTCTTGCTAAACTCTCCTCCCCCATCGGATGAGGTCAAGCACAAACCATGGCAGGGAATGTCTTGCCGTGTCATACCTGGGAACAGCTTTCTGGTGGCAGCTAGAGTAGGGAGGGACATGAATATTCTAGTTTAACCTTTTTTTATTTCTCTGGTAGTAATGCCAGACTGCAGAACAATTTGTGCAATTATTTCCTACATGGAAAACTTTCCACTTCCCCCCTTGATATTCATGTGATAATGTATTATTTTAGAAATACACCTCTTTATGAAATTGCAGGTTTTCAACTTGCTTTATTTGTTCATTTGACTCCTTCATGAGCCTAAGAGTAGAAGAAAATGTAAATTCATGGAACTCTGGTATTGCATCAGCTGGAAAAAAAGAAGCTAAACCAGTCATTGTTACTATAATTATCTACAGAAATAGAATTTTTATGTTACTTTAACTTCTATTATTTTGGGAACCATAATTTGGTTTTGTTGAATTCTTTTAACAACTTGCTAAATAAGATTTAAGTCATGTGCACCCTTTTGATTTGGAGTCTCTCTGTGTTGTATGACCAGATTAGCTCCTAGCAGGACATATTTTAAGGCATTTTATTGGGAATTATAGAATGTGACACTATTCTCAAGCTCATATGGCTGATAAAAAGTTAGAATGTACCTTTATTATATGTATAGTTTTTATTATTTTATATCACAACCTTGAAACTTCGTTTTCCATGTGAGATCTTACATACATTAATAATACACCATTCAGTTGTTAACTGTAAATCACCTCCTTCGTTCTTCAGGATCTTCTCTTAGTATCTCATTGACTTTTGCTCTCATCTGTAGTTTTTCTTTCTTTAAGCTGTCCACTTGAGAATCAATCAAATCCAGCAGTGGATATATCTACTTTTTGTAGATAATTGATGGAGGGTCTCCAGTATTTTACATATCTATTGTTCTGTTTTTTAAGAAGTTTGTTAATTTGTCCATCTCCGCTAATTCAGTCAATTTAGTTAGCCAGCTCAAAAAGTAAGAATTTTCCATGTTTTTTTTGTTCTTGTCATAAAAGCACACCGGTTGTGATTAACAAGGTTCTTGGTCCTTCCTTTAAGGAGATGAATGAGGACCACAGCACACCGAAGAAAGAGAAGCAGGAAAGGATATCCAAACACAAAGAGAACCTGCAGCACACACAGGCTGAAGAGGAGGCTCATCTTCTCAGCCAGCAAAGACTCTACTATGACAAAAACTGTCGTTTCTTCAAGAGGAAAACCATGATCAGGAGACATGAGTTGGAGCAGCAGAACATTCGGGAGGTATCACTTTTTATTCACGTTTCTCCCACTCAGATATACGTCTCCATGATCCCACCTTCTACTGTAGGTCGAGCAGTCTGCTTGCTCTCATCTGCAGACGTGGTGCATTGAAATGGGTGAAGGGCCTTACCCAACTTATGATGACCACAGACTTGACAGATATAAATTCGACTCACATGAATACTCATTGTAACAGCGGTTTATTCAGCTCAAATTGGCTTCTCAGCTTATTCATGGCCAGAGCAACTTTCTCAGTAAAGTTCTTTACTTAAATAGAGTTCCAAACTGTGGCTAAACCAATGAGATTGTCTCTTACCACATATTAACAATGTTCGATGTTGAATAAATACAATTGAGCTAAAGAAAATGCCTCCCTCTGAACCGCAACCTTTTCCTACCTGAGTGTAACAATGGGCAGCTTTGCACTTGCGTTCCCGTCCACTGGACGGGAAAGGTGCAGAACAAACTAACATGAACGCTAGTACACTATAGCTTAGTCCCTACATGCCCAGATACTAACCTTCATGCAGTCGCACATCCAGTTCTTCACAGAGTGCCGCCATTTTGGTTGTGGCGCCTTCTGCAACTATGCATGGACAGGTGCTGTCTTCCTGCTGACAGTGATGCTCTGTGCGTGCGCCAGGGGTCATCTGAAGTATGAGCACACTTGCACGGTATCTCAGATGACCTCTCACACAGAAAAAGATGTGAGTTCTCACCTCGTGGATGGGAAAGGTAAGCTTTGGTAAGGGTTGGTTTGCTTGTGGTGCATAATTTTGTGCACTACAGCTAGTTTGCAGTTAGTTAACATCTGGGCAGGCAGGGGCCGTTTGTAGGCGTTCTCCAAGTGCAGATGCCCCTGCCCGGATGTTAACTAATTACAAACTAAGAGGTCAAGTGTGAATTGGCCTAAAACCTTGCAGTGGAGCCACCAGCTACTAACGATATGTACAAGAGACGTATATACAAATCCTGTTTTCATTGAGAAGTAACATCTGGCACGGCCATTATAAATTATCGCTGCACAATGTATCATTGTCCAGTAATTGTATACGCTATGTATACCACCTGTCCTAACACTGTATCTTCCATCCAGATATCTGGTTAGCCAATGGTCAAGCATCATGGTGGGCATGTCATGCCTGAAAGGCATGTGAAGGATGATCCCACCCGCCAACCATCTCTGCTTGTGAATGCAGCCTATGGAAATAAGTCTGAGACATAAATAACTTTGTATAAAGGGCACAAAGGGGGAGGAGAGAATGGAAGAAGAAACGGTGCCAATGTTTAAGGAAGCGGAAGACTATTTAGTGACTGAAAGTGATAGAACAAAGACCAGTCAGAAAGATTTTGTTGATATTTAGATTTACATATTTACCGTCTTGTAAGACCCACTCCCTCCTTCAAAATACCTCTAAAAATGGGGTGCATCTTATGCGCCAGTATCTCCATCTTCCTGCTATTGCAGCCAAAGGAAGGAAGAAGATAGAAAGTTCCATGGATTCTGTCTTCTCCCTTAGTTCTGCTTTAGAAGTTGTTGCTTTTCATATGGCGAAGGGAGGGGGAAAGATAGAAATCACTTCTGTCTCCCCGCCTTCCTGCGGCCACAGTTGTTTTTCACCACGCGAAAAACAACTGTGGCCAAAGGAAGGGAGAAGATAGAAATCCATGGCATTTTCTATTTTCTCTCTTCCTTTGGCTGAAGGGGGCGAAAAGATAAAAGAAGGCCATGGATTTCTATCTCCTCTTCCTTTGGCCACTGTTGGTTTCACCACATGCAAACTAACTGCAGCTGAAGGGGGAGATTGGTCGCAGTTGGTTTCGCCATGCCAAAAAAAAAAAAATGGCGGCCAAAGGGGGGAGGTGGCAGCAATATGGTGATTTCCCACCCTCAAAATACCCCTAGAAAAGGGGGCGGGGTATCTTATACGCCTGTGCGTCCTCTACACCAGCAAATACGGTATATCTTGTTCTTATAGCACAAAGTGATGAACTTTCTTTTTCCTGTATTTTATCCTCACAACGGTAACCATGGGGGATTTAGACAAGCATGTTGCCTATGTACAAGAATGAATGCAATTTTGCTTTTTATTTCCATATAACTTAAACAATAGATGGCATTATTAGCAGATTAATAATAGTTTCTAGATCCCCTGAAGAGAGTGCAATTAGTTTTCTTAAACTGCCAGATTTTAAATTGATAATTTGTGTGTGAGATAGACCCCCAAAGGAAGTGTGTTCAAACCATATTTGCAAGAATTTATTGGCATTTTTTTGTTGGTATTTTATTGTTAGAGACAGCTCAAGTCTTGGTGAAGTAGGTGGATTATGAATATACAAATAAATAAATAAAATTAAAATGCTTTCTCCTTTCCTGCATACCGTCTCCCAAACTTGACTAGATTTCTTTAAGCAAAAAAAGAAGCATCAGCAACAGCCAGGATTAAAGCAGATTGCCATCCTTCGTTTCCTTAGTGGAAGGCATCCAAAATAATAGGTCTCTTGGCTGTAACACTGGCTTCATGTCTCTCCAGGTTGCCACCTGCTGGGCAACCTGTAGAAGCAGATAACCCAAATGATAACCTGTGCGCTATGGCGGTAATGAACAGGTGAACTTTTTAAAAAATCACCTTGCCCGTAGATTCAGCAGGGGTTGTTGCTTTCTTGGTTTACATTTTTATTCTTATATGATGTTTTTATATTTATTGTTGTCAACCGCCCGGATTGGTTCGCCACAGGGCAGTATACAAATAAATATTATTATTATTATTATTATTATTATTATTATTATTATTATTATTATTATTATTATTATTATTATTATTATTATTATTATTATTCTGCCCTATACCTGAAGGTCTCAGGATGGGCTACAGTCTAGATAGATAGACAGATAAACAGATAGGCAGGACACATAAAAAACCATAACAGTGCCTGAAAAGAGGGGAGGGGATGCTGCTAACCTAGTTCTTGGCTCTTTCTGCACTTGGCCTCATTCTGGAATATATCTTGGGATAGTAGTCTGTTGGCCACAAGCTAATGTGGACTATGTTGGGCCTCACTTGGGCTTTCCATAGTCTGCACTAGCAGGCAGATAGCAGGTCCCTATTCTGGGATATATTCCAGAATAAGGCCAAGTGCAAAATGTCCCCTTCACAGTCTTAAAGTAAACATGTAGCATTTAATGTCTAAATGTGTTGAGTTTAGTTTGCAGGTTGTTTTTAAAAAGGATGAATCAAATTCAGGGATGGAAAACAATGTCAGTGATAGCCAAATCAACCCAATATACTGTGCGTCTCATGCACCAGTATCTTCCCCCTTCGGCCTCAGTTGGTTTCAAAACAACTGTGGCTGAAGGAAGAAGGGAGAAGATAGGAATCCATGGTATTTTCTATCTTCTCCCTTTTTAAAAACAACTGTAGCTGAAGAAGGGAGAAGATAGGAAACGCCATGGATTCCTATCTCCCCCTTCTTTTGGCTGCAGTTGGTTTCACCCCGGGCAGACCAACTGCACCTGAAGGAACGGGGTGATTTCTGTCTCTCCCTTTTTTCAATCGTGGTTGGTTTCGCCACATGCAAAAGAAACAGAAGGAAGAAGAAGATAGAAATCCACGGCAGCTGAAAGGAGGTGGTAGCGGTGGCGACGGTGATGGTTTTACTCTCAAACACCCTTAAAAAGGGGGGGGGTTCGTCTTATATGCTGGTGCATCTTATCGAGCGAAAAACAGTATGCGCGAATACCAACTGCTGGAGACAAGCTGCAAAGGAATGTCACTGTTGCAACCTAGAAGCCTAGCTAGATGGATTTTGGTTCTAACTTTGTAAACAGATTCATCTTCCTCACGAATCTTGCCTTCTGTGCCGTTTATGAAACACGGGAGCTAGCTGCCTCGCTTCAGAAATTCTCCTTCCTCCTCGTAGGAGCTGAACAAGAAGAGAACTCAGAAAGAGATGGAGCACGCCATGCTAATCCGGCACGATGAGTCGACGCGCGAGCTAGAATACAGGCAGTTGCACACACTGCAAAAGCTACGTATGGACTTGATCCGGCTTCAGCACCAGACAGAGCTTGAGAACCAGCTGGAGTACAACAAGCGGCGGGAGCGGGAACTGCACAGGAAGCATGTCATGGAACTGCGGCAGCAGCCCAAAAATTTGAAGGTAATAAATAGGGAAGGGTGGAAACCCGGCCAGGAGGGTGCACTCGATACAAACTGGGCCGTCTGCGGGTGCCTCCGTAACGCCTTCAGATGTGTACGGGATGCAGGAGACTGGCACTCTCAGGGGGGCAATAGACCCATAAATCAGAACTTATCGGGTCAAAAATTGCAGTAAAATATACATGTACGTTTAAGCACGCTTTAATCTCTTTTAATTTAATCTTTTTATTGTTGTAATCTGCTGAGTGAAGAGTGGATGTTTCATTCCTTAGTTTCTAGTAACTACTCTTCCTTGTGAGTGAAACAAAGTATTATTATTTGGTATTTGTCACAAACATCATGAGATTAAATCTAGCAAATGTGTGCAGAAGCACCAAAGCTTAAAAAAAAAATGTTGCAGCTGTCTCACAGAGTGGCTTGAATGAAGAACCATTCTCTGTTGCAGCGATTCTCAACCTTCCTAATGCCGCGACCCCTTAATGGAGTTCCTCATGTTGTGGAGGCCCCCAGCCACGGGGGTGGAGCAGCTGGGAGGTGGGAGGGAAGGGCGGTGGGAGACTGGTTGCGACCCCTCTGAAACGGTAGTTCGACCCCCCGAAGGGATCCCGACCCCTAGGTTGAGAACCACTGCTCTATTGGATCAACACTTACAGTATAGAAAAGCACAGGGCATTTTTGAGTCAGACTCTTAAGGAGGGATAGAATTCGATCCAAATTCAACTGAATTTGACCAATGTGGACATTCGAATTTGAATAGAATGCCTTCACTTTCAAATTTAACATTCAAACAAATTTGAATGTTCCAAAATATTCGTTTGAATGATTCGAAACATTTGAAAGTACAGATACATATGTATTACACACATATCTGTACGAATCTCATATGTATCTGTACACATTTGCGCTGATAGTATGGGACGAAAACGAGATGCATACAGGATAAAACGGGATGCGTACAAAATGCGTACAGATAGGTAAAACGCATATGAATGTTGTCGATATTTGTATCTTCGGATCCAAATCGAACATTTGAACGAATAGTTTCGAATGTATTCGATTCGAATTGGATTTTGGGTGTTTTTCCACTGTCAGAAAGTACCCATTTTTGCACCATTAAGGGCCCATTTGGGTGTGAGCCGGATGACCCCATTTCTACCCCAGCACCCATTTGGGACACATTTGTTTCCACCGCCACTGGGGAAATCCGGATCATATGGGTACATCTCCGCCTTTAATCCAGATTTTCTGTAGAGCCCATTAATGGGCTCTACAATGGGGTCTTCAGCCAGAAAATCCGGATTAAAGGGAGCCTGTTTCCACGAGAAGCAGGCAATGGGGTCTAGAGGAGGCTAGGGGGAGGGGATGCTTCAAAGTGATTTCGGAGTCATTTTGAAATCATTCCAAAATGACTCCGAAGTCACTCCAAAGAGATTGGCAAAGACTTCGGAGAGGCTCCGGAGCTGTCAACGCGGTCCGTTCACTATTAGTGCAGACCGTGTGGACTTCCCTCTGAAATCGCTCTGAAGCGACCAGCAGAGACTTTGGAGTCTTGCCGCCAGTCCCTCTGAAGATCAGCGCAGACTTCGGGGGTGCTCCAGAGCGATTTCCCGCTGACATCGCAGGCGTTCTGGGGCTGTCTCGCGCTGACTTCAGAGACGTTCCGAAGGGACTCCGGAGCGGCTTCGAAGTCTGTGCCGGTCTCTTCGGAGGGACTTCCAAGAGTGCAACCCCCGTCTCCCGAAACACCTGGGGTGACGGACAGACCCCTTGGGGGTCGATCCAGATTCCCCATATGGGTGCAAAGGTGTTTCCACAGCAGGGAGGTTAGCACCCATTGCTAATGGGTGCTACACCTCCCGTGGAAACACATTGGGTACTTCCCTTAATCCAGATCTACTAGCACAATTGGACCATGCAGACATCAGTCAAGGGTCACTTCCATTTCATAGTGGGAGTGAGAGAGAGACACAGCTGAGTAGTTTGCTACCTAGCTGGGGAGGTAGAGCCAGCATCAAACCCTAGACCCAGTTGGCCCGACATGTATGTGGAAGTATTCTCTGGAACCCGGTCTTCATGGTACAAGACTGGATTGAAGACCTTTTTAAAGGGATTTACCACTAATCCGGATTTAAGAGCCCGAAGACCTCACAGAATACGTAAATCTACGTGTTCCTTATGAGGTCCTAATGGGGTCATCAGTGTGGAAGGTCTGTAGTGAATCCGTACCAAATACGTACCCATCAGGTGCTTCATGGGGTCTTCAGGGCCCAGGTGGAAATGGCCTGGGGACTCACTGAATGACCTTGGGGCTCAGCCTAGCCTGCTTTAGAGATCTGCTGTGTTCTATAGGATTGGAGTACCAGCTTGAGAAAAGAAGGAAGGTATAAAAGTAATAAGTTATTACATGTTGGTTGGAATATATACTGTATTTTCTGGCGCATAAGACTACTTTTTAACCCAGGAAAATCTTCTCAAAAGTCGGGGGTCGTCTTATACGCCAGGCGTTGCCTGTTTATACAGCAAGTATATCCCAAACTCTATATTTTAACTGGAAAGTTGGGGGTCGTCTTATACGCCGGAAAATACGGTAGATATAGCTTTCTACCCAGGTATTTAAGCAGGAACACGTTAATTCATTCTGAGTTGTTGCTTTTTGCTATAGGCTATGGAAATGCAAATCAAGAAGCAGTTTCAGGATACATGCAAAGTACAAACAAAGCAGTATAAAGCACTCAAGAACCACCAGCTGGAAGTGACTCCAAAGAGTGAGCACAAAACTATTTTGAAGGGCCTAAAGGATGAGCAGACAAGGAAGCTGGCCATCTTGGCTGAGCAGTATGAGCAGAGCATCAATGAGATGATGGCATCGCAAGCGGTGAGAGCAGCTCTTGGCTTCCGACTGTAACCTTTATTGCGCAGATGGGGACGGCAAAGGAATGAATTGATTGTTATGTCGTTAGTGTGTACGAATAGGTTTGGTTCGAAGGAGCACCTGTAGGAAGCCTCAAGCAAGCAGTTGCCTGCCATACTGAGGATGGCGGTAGAGATAGTAACAGGGTTGTTAGCAAGCTTGCAACTAAGGCATGCATCCGAATACATGCACAGCCGGTTATAATAAAGAGTTGAAAAGACAGGAAATGGTTTGTGCTAACCTGAATACTGATGTTGATTCAGTGCCTGGTGAAGTGTCCAGGGAGCTGATAGGTCCAGTCTTATGGTATCACTGCCAGGTTTTAAGGCCTGCTCAAGAATCATAGACTCATAGAAGATGTGGACTGGATTTGTAGAGAAGATTCAAGGAGATGGATTTTGGACTTCTTGACCAATTTGGGTTTCAGCCTGAAAATGAACCAAGCTGGGGGGAGGCTTCCTTAGCACCTCCTTGCACATAGTGTTTTCTCTTTGAACTTTTGGGTATTTACACCCAATTACTCCCATACTATAAGGTTATATAAACATATTTGTTATAAAAATAGTCCACCCACTATAACATGAAAAGGTCATGAAGTCTAACCCACATTCCCATAACTGTGGCAATGATTATCAATCACATTTTCTTCAGAACAGCTATGTTAGGCCCATAGATCATTCCTTTTTTGCTTCTCTTTACAAGGCATATTTGTTGGCACCATAATTTCACATAGAATTTATTTTTCCCGGTCATAAAAAAAAAAGTGGAAGGAATGATATAGAAACAGGTAAGAACACTGTTCTAAAAAGTGGTAGTCTTTCACAAATTCCATTGTGCCAACTAAGATGACCAGAGTAGGCCAGAGCTGACGAAAGGTGGGATGTAGTCTCTGGAGGTATCCAAATGTCCGTCGTTTTCTCGAAAACAACTTATAGTTAAAAATTTCAATAATGTGCTTAAGCCCATCCTAGAGTTGACCACAAGGACTAGAAACTTCCCTTACTTTCACTTGTTTTTCAGCTGCGGCTAGATGAGGCTCAGGAAGCAGAATGCCAAGCCCTGCGGCTGCAACTTCAGCAAGAGATGGAGCTACTCAATGCTTATCAGAGCAAAATCAAAATGCAGACGGAAGCACAGCATGAACGGGAGCTCCAGAAATTGGAGCAAAGGGTGTCATTGCGCAGGGCACATCTTGAACAAAAGGTATGGTTGAGGCTGGGGTGTTGTCGAAAGTTAGCTGGCAGTAATGCACAGCTAGGCAAAGTAACTAGATTATTTTATCGCAGGCAATTAATCTTGTTAATCACCTGCAAAATATTGTTCACGTTTCATATCTTAGTAGCAGGTTTGATTTGATTTTAATATTTATAGCTGATCTCGAGGTAGACTACAATACAAGTCGAAAAAATAGTACAACTATTACAGTATGAAACCATATCTAGTTAGTTAGCTAGTTAATTAGTCAGAGCCTCTTTGCACTTCATTCACTGGAATAGTGTAGTGCCATTCCAGCAAGGTGAAGATCAAGTGCGGAGGGAGCTGTCCACACTTCAAGTGCTGAAGCAAGTCCCAGACCAGACCACCAGCACGGGAAGTGTGGATGTCCTGGCCTGGGCAGCCTGGATTGCGCCGCCAAGAGCTGTGGTGACATCCAGCATGTGCCCAGATGTTGCCATTGTGATCGAGATGCGATGCATGACTGCACAGCTGCAGACACACCACCATGCCCACTGGCAGAATCGCACCCAAAAAGATGCAAACACCACTGATCGGGAGCTTAATAGCTGTTCTCAGTCAAGTTGTGAACAGCGTTTTAGTTGTCCACAGCCAGTTAAGACTGGGACAGCCTTGGTGACAGTAGCAGCATGTCTGGACGCGGCCCATGTGGCTAAGTGCAAGCAGACCCTTAGTTAGTTGTCTAATTAGCTAGTTTATTTGTATTCTGCCCTTAAGCCTATAATGGCTAAGTGTTACCTTAGATCAGTGATGGCGAACCTTTTGAGCTCGGTGTGTCAGAATTCACAAGAAAACCTAGCTTAACACAGGTGCTGTGTCACATCTAGAAATATCCATAATTTTGTGATATTTGTGGCTCTAGTAAAAAAGTTATATTTTTGATATATGTATTTTATTAGAAGCAAAAACAAATAATTCTTTACATTAGTGACTTTTGTTGCTAAATCTTCAATTGAAAGTTGGTATTTTGTACACTTCAAGAACAAGCAAGCACTACACGCCCAGGTGCCAGGGTAGCCATGTGTGTCACCCAAAAGGGCTTGGCGTGTCACTTGTGACACGCGTGTCATAGGTTGGCCATCACCGCCTTAGATGATATGTCACCTCTGGCTTGCTTCTGTTCCTCTAGTTGCTGGGGAGGTACTTGGTAGTATAAGTCTCCTTGCTAGGTTGATGGAGTAACCCTCCTTCTCACCTATCCAGCTTCTCCAGTTAACTGGGATGGCTGCCAGTTGGTGACAATAACAAGAAAACCCAAGAGTCTAGGGGATCCCGGATCTTCTTAACTTATAGGACAGCATCCCAATTTTGGCACATATTCAGGTTGAAAGCAGGTATATCAATTAAATGGCTGTCAGTGGAACCGGATCACCCTCTACAACTGCTTACTGATTCATTGCTCTGTTAATGCTATAGCTGTTTGTCTGAATTGGTTATGGTTTAGTTGATTATTTTTAAGATGAAATTTGGCAGGGAACTCTAGCCGACAGGCCAGGTTTCATACAGGTTCATAAGTTATTTTTTTACACTTTTGGAAGATCCCATCAGTCCCAATTTGCTTCTTCACAGGCAAAACATATACTCGGGTTTTTTTGGATGATGGAATGGCAATGGATGGAATGGCCTTACAGGTGGTGACTCCCATCAGTATGCACTTAGTTCTGGCTGCGTTGTCTTGAGATGGGCCTTTCGACCCCAACTTCTTTCAGGTTCACTCAGCCTGGCAGATCAGAATGATAGGTTGTGCTCTCTTATAAGAGGAGCGGCACTTTCAACTTCTGACCTGCTACTACATTCTGGAATGATTTTCATTTAAGCCTTAGAATACTCTAGAAATAAACTGCTTTAAAACTTGTCTAGAAGGAGTGATGAAGGGGGAAAGATGCTGGAACGCCATCTTTACACATGGCCATACTGCAAATGGCAATTCCTCCATATTATTTATTTATTATTTATATTTCTGTCCCGCCCTATACCCAAAGGTCTCAGGGTGGGTAACAACCTTAAAATCCAGCATATCAAAAATCCTATATTAAGACAATGATAACCATCACAACATTTAAAATCCAACGTGTTAAAACAGTAGCGTTTGCAGTGGGGGAAGACGTAACCAATATTTAGCCAAAGGCCTGAGTGAAGAGGTGCATCTTCACCACCTTCCTGTACGTATACAGTGAAGGAGCCTGACGCACCTCCAGGGGGAGACTATTCCATAGCTTGGGGGCCATTATTGAGAAGGCCCTCTCCCAGGTGGCCACACGCCACACTGCTGAAGGCAATGGGGACAACCGACAGGGCCTCCCCTCCAGATCTTAAGGCACGGGCAGGTCGTTCCTTTAGATATTTGGGCCCCAAGTCGTGTAGGGCCTTATAAGTCAAAATTAACACCATACCCCGTAACCCGCCATTTTAAATGGAATTTTGCGTACTTCCGGTGATTCTGCATCTAGAGAAAGGGAGTGCATAAGTTAAAAATTACAACAGGGATCGATACATTAAAAGAAGAATTAACTGAGAAATAGTGCCTGTTCTATTCTTCTGTTTCTCCTGCCCATATAAATTGGCCTGTGCGCGCGCTTGCATGCCCTGGTGTTCCAGCAGCGTTGCGGGGTTGGAAATCATTGCATTCACCTAGAAGCCGTTGTCAAGATCTGGGTTCCAGCTGCCTGGCTAAGGGCAAGCGTTCTTCCGAAGCGCTCACGGAAAGTCTCCCTGACTTGTCTTTTCAGATTGAAGAGGAACTGGCTGCCTTGCAGAAGGAACGGAGCGAAAGGATAAAGTTTCTGTTGGAAAGGCAAGAGCGAGAGATAGAAACTTTTGACATGGAGAGCCTTCGAATGGGCTTTGGAAATTTGGTCACATTAGAATTTCCTAAGGAGGACTACAGATGAGATTAAATTTCTTTTGCCATTAAATAAATGCAAACAAAAAATATCTCAAAACCCAACATCCCCCCCTCCCCTGTTAACGGGTGTGCTCTCTCTCTTTCTGTCTCTCTTACTGACTTCACGTCGGACTTAGTGCCTGTATATTCTTACTCCATCAGGGGCCCCCTTCCCACCAAGTGTCACGTTCCAGAGCTGGATGAGGCTCAGCAGTCTCTTGAATCTCATAGTGTCTCACAGTATTGATGTCTCTGTGCAATGATTTTTTTAGGGAAAAAAAAAAGGTGTTTCAGTGGAAACTTTGGAGGCAATTCTAATGAATCAGAAAAAGTGGATGTATATTTGCTTTTGAGCAATCACTCATTTTTTGCCACCAACTAAAATACAAGCAAAAAAAGAAAGAAAGAAAGAAAGAAAGAAAAAGAAAATAAAAGAAATTCCCAAGGGGGAGTGGAGATGGATATCGCAGCCTTACCTTAAGCCGCTGCTGCGTAAACTTTTATTTTGTACGTTTATTATTTTCTTCTCTCTCTTTTTTTTTCTTTTTTTCTTTTGGTATAATCTTCATCAGGAATAATTAAATAAAAATAATAAAAAATTTTATTAAAAGAGGTCAAGAATTTGATACATTTTACACAAAATATGAATTCTGAATTGTGCTGTACATATCAGTGGTGAGCATATTATTACTTTGGGAGGGGGGGAAGGGTGGGGGGTCGGGAAAGAGGGAGAGCGTGATTTTTTTGAAGAAGGCCAGGCCAGGCCAGGTGGGGTTTTTTGGCCGTGGTCTTTGGCACATTCTTGATTGTATCATAATCATTTTCTGCTGTAGCAGAGGATGTGAATACACTTAAAAAAAAAAAAAAGGAGCCCAGAGGATCCCAGAGCACAAATTGGGCCTTGTCAAATTGTGTATTTTGTGTATAGAAGGAAATTTAAGGAGAAATTTACTTATTTTCATATTGTATTTTAACTGTTTCTCTGATCAGAAGTTTTTTTACTACCTGCTTCCTTGACCCTTGACCTGTTCAAACCTAGCCGGTCCCGTCCCCTGCCCCTTTTCCAGATCAATCTTTGGAGTTAAACCCTGTCTTTCAGTCATATCACCTCGATCTTGCCCCTTCCTTCCTTCCTTCCTTCCCTTCCTTCCCTCCTTCCCTCCCTTCCCCTCTTTCTCCCTTTTCCACTTTTGGTTCCCCATGTTCCACTCTTCCTGTCCCCCAATAATCTTGGTCATAAATATTGCATTATTCACACTTTCAAACTGTGTATTTTCTTACAATAAAAAGGTTTAAAAAAAGGCTTTACTTCTTTTGCATGCACTTTAAAAAAAACACAAAAAGGAAAAAAAAACTTTTTCAGGTTCCAAGGAAAGAGCATGATAACTGTCAGAGTTTAATTATATTTGTAAATAAAAGTGTTGCTCACAAAGCTTTGCTGTCTCATTGTAGCAGGGGAAGCAGCTCTGGCCCTGCAACCTTACCATTTCCAGCTAGCCACAGACAAGAGTTACGTGGCTTTTCTGCTCTCTTGCATTCAGCGGAAAAGGAGCCTTTGACAGACACCGGCAACACAGCCCTTTTGCTTTAGGCCTGGCTGCTGGAATGCCAGGGGACATGTGAAGGGACATCTCGGATCCCACACCATCTTCTCAGGAGAGGGCAGGGAAAGCGGAACGGTAGAAAGTGAGTACAGTATCAAGGAGGGCACGTGATGGCTGCACGTGACGCTGCGTAGTAATATTAGATGTTCAGAAACACCTCGAAGCTCCTAGAATAAAACTGCATTTGTTGTAGTTCCTCATTGCTTTCAGTCAAAAGCTACATTTCCTTACGTGGTTAAGGGCAGCGCATAAAAAACTATTATTTCGACGAAGAGTGTATTCATTAGGTGCGTCAATTACTACAAAATGCCATTAAATAAAATTACCAACACCTTCCTCGAAGGCTGGGTGAAAACAGTTATTAGGGGTGTTCAGGAATGTGATTTTCGGGATTCGATTCGAATAGAAAATCCAAAAATTCAGATTGATTGGAATGCTTAAAATTCAAATGTATTCACATTCGATTGGAATCAGATACGTTTGAAACTATTTGTATGAATATTCGATTCATATTTGAAGATACGAATGCCGACAACATTCAAATGTGTCCGTATCCATCCGTACCCATCCCGTTTTTATCCCGTATGCATCCCGTTTTTGTCCCGTACATATCCATACAAATGCGTATGGATACAAATACGATGCGTACAGATACATATGTAATGTGTACATATCTGTACACATACAAATGTCCAAGTCATTCATACAAAAGATCCGAAAGATTAAAAAATTCATTCACATTTTAAATTAGAATGTATAGACATTATGTTCGAATTCGAATGTCCGAATTTGATTGAATTTTGAATGTTTTGAATATTCCTGCACATTCTTAACAGTTACATTACAAAATTCAAAATGTAGGGAGGGGCTGCAGCCAAGAAGAACGTTCTTTTTTACCATTATGTGTCTTTGCAGAGTTCCAATAGAATTTGATAAAGGATGATCTTTATTGTACAGAGCAGCGTCCTTCTGATGAGACAATTACTCCAGGTTTTTCCTCATGGGGCTTGCATTTATTCCTATGCTTTGTTCCGCTTTGATGCTGCCGGTCCATCCAGAAGATCCACTATGGATCTTTAAGCTTTCAAGCCCAGTATAGTGGGGTTTTCCCCCTGTTCTTAGACATTTCTTTGTAGTCAAACCCAAATGAGATGGATAGCTGCACAGAGAAGCTTTGGGAACTTCTAGAACTGAGAAGAGCATTTGTCTTCCTTGCTCCCAAGCTGGGAAATCCTTGGAAGAGATTACATTTAATAACCTACAGAAAACAACAAGAACCATCACAGTGCAGCTAAACCACATTTCTTAAAAGCCGGATAATTTAGCAAGTGCTCTTTCTTTATTATGTCTCTGAGACTTTCATTGATCTAGTGGTTAGGGAGCCGGACTCTTATCTGGGAGTACTGGGTTTGATTCTGCCCTCCTCCACGAAGCCAGCTGAGTGATCTTGGGTGAGTCACAGCTCTATTCCTGAGCTCTCACTGTCCCACCTACCTCACAGTGTGTCTGTTGTGGGGAGAAGAACAGGTTTGCCAGCTGCTTTGAGTCCCCGTAAATGGGTGAGAAAAGTGGGGTAGACAAGCCAACTCTTCTTCCTTCCCTCCTTCCTTGGTCTGCTTTGACATCTGTAGTGTAAGTGGCACGGGACAGTGTTTCACCCATTTGGGGGGGGGGGGAGAGAAAATCACAACAATACCTTTCACATTTTCCTTTACTCTTGATACCTTGGGTCTGTATTGGCATCCATAGATCACTCCGCAAAATGTTCCACGATCTACGGAGTTTTGTTATTTCAAATATTAAACAGAAGGCTGGGGCTGCTTAACACTAGTTTGAACTGCAGAGCAGCCCCTTTACATACATTCTTGTTGCATGAAGAAGGCAGTTTTATAGTGGTTGTTACGGGCCCCTTTCTGTGATCCCAAAACAGATCAGAAACCTGAGTTATTAATTTTAGGTTCTAGCATTTTTTATCTTACTTAATTCTGTTCACCTTTGGGAGATTGATGGGCTATAAAAAACACAAGCAATGAAATGTGTTGCAGAAGGTCTTGCTTTATTAGTAATTCTTGAGGGGCAAAAGACCATTGTGGCCAGGATCCTTTCTTTCTTGGTGTGGTGGCCACTTCGGGTTCTTCTCTCGCTTACAAGGAAAGGAACCACCTTCTTTGCCAGAGTGGTTCCGGAAGTCAGTGGCCTCTTAGTTACAGGCGTTGCTGAATATATGATGGTTCTGATATTTCCCCTCCTTTTCCACAGATAGATAAAACTATTGTTATTTAGCTCAATTTCAGGATGGGACTCAGGGTGTAGATGGTCTCCTCAAGGTTCTTGGCTATTCTTAGCAGGCTGGTGGTCCTTCCTCTTCTCCCTTGGATGTTCCTTAGGCCTGCTGGCTGTTCCGAGAAGAGTGAGGGACATCACTTTAGCTCAAGGCTTCTTGCAGTGGGCTGGGCTATCCCCAGGCTGGTTGGTGTCATCTCATTGGCCTCTGCAGCCACACCAGAGCTGCCATTTTCGGTGTCTTCCATCCCAGAGGGCTTTGCCAAGCGGTAGAAAATCTCATTGTCGGTGTAGCGCCGCCTCTTTTTGGAAGAACTGGAAGCGGCCACCCACTTGGCACGTTTCTTGCTGGCCACCTCCTTCAGGGCGGCCCTCAGGAATTCTGGGCAAGTGTGACTGGGATGGGGCTGCCTCCCAAGCTTACTGAGCCTGAAGGACATCTTGTGGTGGGCGTCAACCATACAGGGGCTCAGGTTGTGCTTGGTCTTCTGTAGCGAAAGGACATCATTCTGCATTCGCCTGTTGAAATACCAGGACACAAGGGGGCATGAAGTCAGATAGCCGCTTCGTGGGAACCTTATGATGCAAACGTTCCTCTTTGGTTTCAAAGGTAGCTTCCCTCTCTTCGTGACGAGCCTGCCTTGCTGATTCTTTCTCAAGGCGCCAGTCTTCTTGCTTCTTTTGAGTGCAGCCATGGCTTTGTTGTGTCCTTCGCCTGTGCCTGGTCAGTTTGGTCAGCCCACTGCAAATGCCAGTGACCTCATCCAAGCAGTGTTTTATATAGGGGTTGGTATTCAGATGAGGACTAGCTGTGAGCTTAGTGATTGGCTGGGAAGGAGAAGACATCAGGAACTGCCCCATAATGGTCCATTGTGAGGCATTCATCTCTCTAAGGAGTCCCATCACGCTCAAGGTCCACAAAGAAGGATTGGATCCCCCCCCCCCCCCCCAAGGAAGGTTTTGATCATGCTCAGTTTTGGTTCACATGGTAGCCTACCACTTGCTTCTGGGCATTTTCAAACAGAAGGTGAGGATGAATCCCTCACGGCTGATAATATTGAGCTCTTGCTGAGCAGGTTGGAGCTGGAAACGCATTTCTCTTTACCCCTTTTCAGGAAGTGACTTCGTGGGCAGGGTGTCAAGATGGGCGTGATGATATAGAAAGGAAATCCAGACTTCCTGCCTGTCAATATGGGATGCCCACGGATGCCTACGGACACATACAAATGTCGTTGACATTCATATCATTAAATATGAATTAAATATTCATAGGAATAGATACAAATGTATTCAAATTGGTTCAAATTTTAATACATCCATTTTTTCTCTATTCATACAGATTTGGATGTTCGTGCATAGCCCAAGAACAAGGCAACACAATTCCAGTAGTTATAGGCACGTTAGGCAGAATATCAACAAAACCCATGGAATATTTGGAAGACATTTGAAAGATACCCCATTGATTCCTAAATCCATGGTTTGGATTCTAATATTCTAACTAACAATTAACCCAGTCTCCAGTTATTATATTCGGAGTCACTGCTATAATTAAATATTTTTTTTTTTTAGTTATATCATTAGGGTTATGTATACCATACATTTTGGGATACCCAACCTCTTAATGCAACATTTTAAATGATTTTAAATATATTCAACCATGAATAATGTACATAAGAACCTAAGAGAAGTCCTGCTGGATCAGGCCACAGCCCATCTAGTCCAGCGTCCTGTTGCACACAGTGGCCCACCAAACGCTCATGGCCATCTCAAGCAGAGACAAGGGCAAACCTCCTGCTCTCGAGTCCCAGCAGATGGCCTTAGAAGCATCCTGCTTTCTCCCCCAGCCTGGAAGATGTACCTAGGCATTCACTCTAGTAGCCATTGATACATCTTTCGTCGATAGATTTGTCTAACCCTGCCTTAAAGCTATCTAAGCTGGTAGCTATTACCACCTCTTCCGGCAGCAAACTCCATAAACCGATGACCCTCTGGGTGATGAAATACTTGCCCTTGTAGAATTCCACCATCTTCCCCCCTGCTGATGTAGTATAGTGGCTAGTCCACCAGGCATATAGAATACATAGGAGGTTCCTAGATGTGAATCTCCACTATGCTATGAATGCTCACTGGGGAACCTTGAGCTGGTCACAGACTCTCTGGTTATCTTATCTCCCAGGGTTACTGTGGGAATAAAATGGAGGTGAGGACAATTATGTACACTAGCATCTCTTTTGTCTTTGGAGAAAAGCTGGGATACAATTTCCATAAATAAATACATTGCGGGGTGGGGTGACTTAAGTAATAGTAATAATCCATGGAATTTGCTGCCGGAGGGGGTAGTAACATTTAGATGCCTAGATGCCTTTAAGGCAGGGTTAGACGACTTTATGGATGACAGATATATCAATGGCTACTAGAATGGATGTCTAGCTACATCTTTCAGGCTGGGGGAGAAAGCAGGATGCTTCTAAGGCCATTTGCTGGGATTCGAGAGCAGGAAAAGGTTTGCCCTTGTCTCTGCTTGAGATGCCCATGGGCAACTGGTGGGCCACTGTGTGTGACAAGATGCTGGACTAGATGGGCTGCGGCCTGATCCAGCAGGGCTTCTCTTATGTTCTTATGTTCACCTGGTAACTAAAGGTAAAAGAAGAAGAGTCGGCTTTTCTACCCTGCTTTTCTCACCCATTTAAGGGGACTCGAGGTGGCTGACAAACCTTCAGTTCTTCTCCTGGTGAGGTCAGTGGGGCTGTGACTCACCCAAGCTGTGACTCACCCAAGGTCACCCAGCTGGCTTCATGGAGGAGTGTGGAATCAAACCTAGTTTTCCCAGATAAGAGTCTGGCTCCCTAACCAGAAGACCAAATTGGAGATGCCAACATGTATGTAGTTATTATTCAGAAGGAAACTGACTGATTGGTTAAAACGTTGAACAGAACTGTATTTCAGTCCAGAGCCTGACCAGAGCAAAGACACTAGTCAAGAATAACGGGCAAATGTCCTCTCCTGAACTGAACAAATCATTGTGATTTATTGCTATTGGATCCGACAAGCATTACACCATCCTACCTGAACCCCTGGTTGGAAGAAGAAGAGTTGGCTTTTCTACCCCGCTTTTCTCACCCATTTAAGGGGACTCAAAGCTGATGAAGATTCCTATTCTCCCTACAACAGAACACCCTGTGAGCTAGGTGCGGCTGTGAGAGCTCAGAAGAGAGCTGTGACTAGCCCAAGGTCACCCAGCTGGCTTCATGGAGGAGTGTGGAAACCTGGTATTCCCAGATAAGAGTCCGCCCCGCCCCCCCCTAACCACTAGACCAAACTGAAGATCTCCTTTTGATCCAAGTTGAATGACTCTTTTGTGAATTGGCACCTAGCAGATTTAGTCATAATTTCACAGCTGCCCCTGACTCCATTATAGGTGGCACCTCCTGGATGGCCACTTCATTCCAATGTGAATTCTTATGAAGTCAAAACAAAAGGATCAGTGGATATGAGAAGTGTCCTGTCCGGTCTGAGGAAACTTCAAGGTTACAAAGATTTAGAAGAAAAATGAAGGGGGAAAGAGGGAAGGACCAACCACACACGCAGCCCAACAGTGGCTGATCATCCTTAGGGGTGAAGCAACTCCGATAGTAGTGCGGTGAGGTGAGATGAGGGATAGATGGAAAGAATAATTGATTAATAACCACAAAAGGAGAATTCCTCATAGGCCAGTGTGCTGCCAGTGACTGGCTCATTTCCTTTTGTTGCTCATGGGCTGTGGTCACACTTAAGCAGCAGCAGCAGCAGCAGCGTTGGCTTTTCTTTTCTCAACCATTTAAGGGGACTTAAAATGGCTGACAAACGTGTGCTTCTCCCTGCAACTCGGAGCTGTGACTAGCCCAAGATCACCCAGCTGGCTTCATAGGGGAGGGCGGAATCGAACCCGGTATTCCCAGATAAGAGTCCGCCTCCCTAACCATTACACCAAACTGGCTCACTTAAGGGTTAATCCAGCTTTAGTCCACTTTCAAAGCGAGAGAACACAGCAGAGTGACCAGCTGTTTCCTTTCGGTGTTAAAACGACTCAGAAAATTCACCTTTGGGATTGATAAGGTGGAAGGTGAACGACCAGTCACTTTGCTGATGTGTCCCTTATCCTGAAATTGAATTGAAACTGGATTGAGGCTTAGGCTGTGGTCACACTTCAGCTTTAATCCAGCTTCAGTCCACTTTCAGAGTGAGAATACATCAGCAGAGTGACCAGCGGTTTCCTTTCGGTGTTAAACAACTCAGAAAATTCACCCTTGGGAGAGATAATGTGGAAAGAAAATTAATGGCCACTTTGATGTTTTTTCTCACTCCGAAGATGGACTGCATCTTTAGGGGTGCACTCCCAAACAGATTATGAGCTTTGAGGCCATTTTGAGCTCTCACCATTCCCAGAGAGGAGAAACGACCAAGTCTTGTGCTGCATCTGTGAGATTGGTGCCTGCATCACATCATCCCCCAGGATGGATATAAAAACGCAAAAAGATCTGTTGAATTCAAAAATCCGGTTTAAAACTGGATTAAATTGTCATGTGGGAACTTAGCCTAGAGATGCATCTTCATGGGGTTGAAGTACCTTAAAGGTAGTGACCTTTTCTCCATTACAGAGGGGGGTCAGCGTTTCTAAAGGGCAAAAGGTTCTGAGTCTCCATTGATTAATGACTCTCTACATGTGACTTAGATATTCCTTTATTCTTAAATGATGGCAAATTTGTGTTAAGAGGGGGAAAGTTCTTGCCGTTCATTATTGGAATACAAGTGCTTGCGGGTCCTTCTACATTCTGGATCTTTCAAAACTGGCTGATAACTTGATTTCCCGTTGTTCTTCAGGCCCGCTTGCTGTTTGAAGAAGAGTGGAGGCTGTTTTCTTAGCCCCAGACCTCTCGAAGTTCACTTGCAGCTAGCCGAGATATTCCCGGAGCCGGTAAGGCCGCATCTCTGGTGCGAGAAGTAACAGCAGAGTTGCCCTCGCCTGTCTTTTCCAGCACAGAGAAGGGCTTTGCCAAGCGGTAGAACACCTCTTCATCTGTGTAGCCTTTTCTCCTCTTCGCAGAAGAGGCCGCTGACTTCGCTTGTTCCTGCCTAGCCATCTCCCTCAAGGCGGCTTGCAAAAAATCCGGACAGCGGCGTGGACGACAGCGTGCTGCCGCCCTTCTCTTCTTGGCTGAAGAAGGGGGTGTCTCAGGGCGTGCCCGGCCCCTGCTGTAGGTGGCGCGTTTGGCCTTCCACCGCTTGAAGCCCAAGTACATGAGGGGGCACCTGTCCCGGCAGGCGCATCGCGGCAATTTGAAGATGCAGACATTTTTCTTTGATTTCAGAGGGACTTTCCTCTTCCTCACTGGGGTCCTTGGTGGCCTGCTTTGCAGGTACCGCTTCCTTGCCCAGTACCAGCACCAGCACCTCCTGGAGCTCAGAAGGTAGGACTTTCTGTGCATTTTCACAGCAGCCATGATCCCTTCTGGTGCTGCTTTTCCTTTTCGCTCAGTTCTCTTTCTGCACCCGACTCTGTCAAGGCTTTGGCCTTATATAGGAGGAGGGATTCAAATGATGGTCTTGCCCTGAGCTTTGTGATTGGCCGGATGAAACAATAGGCCAAGGAACCGCCCAATAATGCTGGACTGTGAGACTTTTCCCTTTACGTGGTGTAAGTGGGAAAGCTTTGGCTACTTCCGGGAGGCTGAGGAGCTCTTTCGCCATGCGCAAGCTTCCTGTCTATGAGGAAGTCCAGTTTAGGGTGGCGCATGGATATTGGGTGTTTTTCCGCTGTCGATCCGGATTCCCCAGATGGGTGCAAAGCTGTTTCCACGGCAGGGGTGTTAGCACCCATTGCTAATGGGTGCTACATCTCCCATGGAAACACATTGGGTGCTTCCCTTAATCCAGATCTACTAGATCCGGATTAAGGAATGTACCCATTCCCTAGATCCGGATCTTCTTAGATCCGGATCTAAGGAGTGCAGCGGAAAAACACCCTAGTTTTCTTTGCTGCGCTTAATAGAAAGATTACATGCATGGACTCTGAATGACCAACGGGGGGAGCTATTCAGCCACAAGTCTCCGACTTATGTACCCAAGGCAAAGCCTGCATCACTTCGGGGGCCTTTTGTTGTATTACATCATAGACGACATTTCATTGAGTTTCGAGGATCACAATGCACGATCCATTTCAGGACTTCTTTGGCATTTTTCCTCCGGTGCTGCTTTGCTCACTTCTTTGCTACCCCATATTTTTATATGCCCAACTGCAAACTGATGTCTTATGCAGATTTTACACCAACAAAGCACCTGGAAACACAGTGGTGCTCCTGACACTCAAATGCTGGGTGATGGGCATTTTAATCCCAAATATTTGAAATGATATACTAGAGGCAGGGAGATCCCGGATAAGATAAACAGAGAACATATAATTTGGAAGGTACGTCAGAGACCACCTACCCCGATCTTTTGTGTATGAACTTGCTGAAGAATACTTCGACCAGAATAAAAATAACAAAAAAATGTGTGTGTTTTCTTGACTGGGAATGTGCACAAATGCTTTTTCATTTTCGATTTGTATTGAATCAAATGCAAGAATATCTGTACTCATTTGAATAGATCCCCTTCGAAAATGGTAGGATTTGAATCTGATACGAATGTTCGATATAAATCTGATTAGAATTTCTGCTGCGAATCACCTACAGATCACCTACATATCCCCTACGTATCCACTCTGAATGCATCAAGTCCACTCTCGATCCACTTTGAGTCTGCTTTGGATCCGTTGCACATATACATAAACCGAGGAAAGGGGAAAGAGCCTCATGAACTCTGCACATGCTGCCTTCCCCTGGACATTGGCAGAAAGGAAAGATGGACACCACCACCATCACCACCACAGCATGGTTCAGGACTGTTTAGGATCAGCGTAGTGTTTAGGATTTAGATGAGCGCATTAATGGGTCCTTAATGGGTACTCTAGTGCTAAGTGGAAAAACACCCCATATTGTAGTTTCAGAACTTCTTGGTTTCCCTCAGGCTTTGGCTATAGGGAGACTGAGGGTGTTTTTCCATCACGCTCCTTTGATCCGCATCTAAGAAGATCTGTATCTAAGGAATGGGTATGATCCGGATTAAGGGAAGCACCCAATGTGTTTCCATGGGAAGTGTAGCACCCAATAGCAATGGGTGCTAACCTCCCTGCTGTGGAAACACCTTTGCGCCCATCTGGGGAATCCGGATCAGCCCCCAAGGGGTCTGTCTGTCACCCCAGGTGTCTCGGGAGACATAAGAACATAAGAACATAAGAGAAGCCTTGCTGGATCAGGCCACAGCCCATCTAGTCCAGCATCCTGTCGCACACAGTGGCCCACCAAATGCTCATGGGCATCTCAAGCAGAGACAAGGACAAACCTTCTCCTGCTCTCGAGTCCCAGCAGATGGCCTTAGAAGCGCCCCAGTTCCTCCCCCCCCCCCAGCCTGGAAGATGCATCTAGGCATTCGTTCTAGTAGCCATTGATACATCTGTCATCCATAAATTTGTCTAACCCTACCTTAAAGCCATCCAGACTGGTAGCCGTCACCACCTCTTCTGGCAGCACATTCCATAAGCCGATGACCCTCTGAGTGAAGAAATACTTCCCCCTGTCAGACCTTACTCTCCTACCCATCAGTTTCATAGATTGTCCCCTGGTTCTAGTATTGTGTGATAGAGAAAAGAAATTTTCTCTATCCACCTTTTCTATACCGTGCATAATTTTATATACTTCAATCAGGTCCCCTCTCAAACGCCGTCTCTCCAGACTGAAGATGCCTAGACGTTGCAGCCTGGTTTTGTAATGGAGGTGTTCCAGACCCTTAAACATTCTGGTTGCCCTTCTCTGCACCTTCTCTAGTTCCACAATATCCTTTTTGAGGTGTGGTGACCAGAATTGTACACAATACTCCAAATGTGGCCTCACCATAGATTTATAAAGGGGCAAAATGACACTTGCTGGGGGTGCACTCTCGGAAGTCCCTTCAAAGAGATCAGCGCAGACTTCAGAGCCGCTCCGGAGTCCCTTTGGAACGTCTCCAAAGTCAGCGCTGATTTCTTTGGAGAGACCGGCGGTGAGACTCCGAAGTCTCTGCCGATCTCTTCGGAGGGGCTTCGGAGGGAAGGCTGAGCTGTCTTTGCTAATAGCAAACGACAGCGCCAGCGCAGCTCCGGGGTGGCTCCGATGTCTCTGACAATCTCTTCAAAGTGATTTCGGAGTCATTTCGAAATCATTTTGGAATGACTCCGAAGTCACTCCGAAGCTGGGATTTCGGGGCTCCCCACCCATGGGTGTATCCCCTCCCCCTAGCCTTTTCTAGACCCCGTTGCCACACAAGTGTGGGAACAGGCTCCCTTTAATCCGGATTTTCTGGCTGAAGACCCCATTTTAGACCCCATTAATGGGGTCTACAGAAAATCCGGATTAAAGGCAGAAAAGTACCCATATGATCCGGATTTCCCCAGCGGCAGTGGAAACAAACGTGTCCCAAATGGGTGCCGTAGTGGAAATGGGGTCATCCGGCTCACACCCAAATAGGGTCCTTTATGGGTGCAAAAATGGGTACTTTCTGACAATGGAAAAACACCCCTTATGACATCCATTCTTTCTGTACGGGCTCTGCACCTACTTATTGCAACTCTCTTAAAATCATATAAGCACCTGTTGTTTTGGAGGATAAATTTGCAGATAGGGGGAACCTATGACAATTAAGTGTAGTAGAATGTTCACTGGGGAAACTCTAGGAATAACTTGGATTGTGTGATTCTTTGGCCACAGATATCCAAAATGTCCATAGCTCATGACAATTCCAAAAGCAAAAAATTAAAACACTAGTATTTGGAGAGGCAAAGAACGAGTGAAACAACTATAAATGGGTGGAGATTCAAAGAAAAAGGTCAGAAAAGGCCACCATTGAGTCAGATCTGAACGCATTGAAACTTTCCTTAGAGAAAAATGTCCACTCCTTTTCTTCCTTGAAGACCCTGTGCGTGACGGGACTCCTTAGAGAAATGTATTAACAATTGAACTGATTCAAATACATTTGTATCTATTCCTATGAATATTTTATTCATATTTAATGATATGAATGTCAACGACATTTGTATGTGTCCGTAGGCATCCGTGGGCATCCCATATTGACAGGCAGGAAATCTGGATTTCCTTTCTATATCATCACGCCCATCTTGACACCCTGCCCACGAAGTCACTTCCTGAAAAGGGGTAAAGAGAAATGCGTTTCCAGCTCCAACCTGCTCAGTAAGAGCTCAGTATTATCAGCCGTGAGGGATTCATCCTCACCTTCTGTTTGAAAATGCCCAGAAGCAAGTGGTAGGCTACCATGCGAACCAAAACTGAGCATGATCAAAACCTTCCTTGAGCATGATGGGACTCCTTAGAGAGATGAATGCCTCACAATGGACCATTATGGGGCAGTTCCTGATGTCTTCTCCTTCCCAGCCAATCACTAAGCTCACAGCTAGTCCTCATCTGAATACCAACCCCTATATAAAACACTGCTTGGATGAGGTCACTGGCATTTGCAGTGGGCTCACCAAACTGACCAGGCACAGGCGAAGGACACAACAAAGCCATGGCTGCGCTCAAAAGAAGCAAGAAGACTGGCGCCTTGAGAAAGAATCAGCAAGGCAGGCTCGTCACGAAGAGAGGGAAGCTACCTTTGAAACCAAAGAGGAACGTCTGCATCATAAGGTTCCCACGAAGCGGCTACCTGACTTCATGCCCCCTTGTGTCCTGGTATTTCAACAGGCGAATGCAGAATGATGTCCTTTCGCTACAGAAGACCAAGCACAACCTGAGCCCCTGTATGGTTGACGCCCACCACCACCACAAGATGTCCCTCAGGCTGCTTGGGAGGCAGCCCCATCCCAGTCACACTTGCTCAGTGTTCCTGAGGGCCGCCCTGAAGGAGGTGGCCAGCAAGAAACGTGCCAAGTGGGTGGCCGCTTCCAGTTCTTCCAAAAAGAGGCGGCGCTACGCCGACAATGAGATTTTCTACCGCTTGGCAAAGCCCTCTGGGATGGAGGACACAGAAGATGGCAGCTCTGGCATGGCTGCAGGGGCCAGTGAGATGACACCAACCAGCCTGGGGATAACCCAGCCCACTGCAGGGGAACTGCAGGAAGCCTTGAGCTAAAGTGATGTCCCTCACTCTTCTCGGAACAGCCAGCAGGCCTAAGGAACATCCAAGGGAGAAGAGGAAGGACCACCAGCCTGCTAAGAATAGCCAAGAACCTTGAGGAGACCATCTACACCCTGAGTCCAATCCTGAAATTGAGCTAAATAACAATAGTTTTATCTATCTGTGGAAAAGGAGGGGAAATATCAGAACCATCATATATTCAGCAACACCTGTAACTAAGAGGCCACTGACTTCCGGAACCACTCTGGCAAAGAAGGTGGTTCCTTTCCTTGTAAGCGAGAGAAGAACCCGAAGTGACCACCACACCAAGAAAGAAAGGATCCTGGCCACAATGGTCTTTTGCCCCTCAAGAATTACTAATAAAGCAAGACCTTCTGCTACACATTTCATTGCTTGCACTTTTTTATAGCCCATCAGTCTCCCAAAGGTGAACAGAATTAAGTAAGATAAAAAATGCTAGAACCTAAAATTAATAACTCAGGTTTCTGATCTGTTTTGGGATCACAGAAAGGGGCCCGTAACAACCGCTATAAAATTGCCTTCTTCATGACACAAGAATGTATGTAAAGGGGCTGCTTTGCAGTTCAAACTAGTGTTAAGCAGCCCGCGGGAGGGAGACAGGACGGCATGGTTTTACTACCCAGCTTTTCTTACCCTTCAAGGGGACTCCAAGCTGCCGACAAACTTCCCGTTCTTCCTCCCACAACAGACACCCTGTGAGGTAGGTGGGGCTGCGAGCACTCAGAAGCAGATCTGTGACCAGCCCAAGGTTACCTGAGTGGGGGTGAAGATACATCCAAGCTCTTCCAGCTGCAGAGCCTTCTCCCTCACACGCAGGAGATAGAGTAGCTTTATCCACCGTGTCGAGGGACAGCGGCCCTACCCGCAAGCTCAGTTCCAGCAACACCCTCTGGGCAGCACCTGGACTGGAGACCAGATGGCAGTAGAGTCTGTTGGCAGCAGCGAGGCCAAGTGGGCGCTTCTGCTCCGCACGCAGCAGCCTGAGACCAGCCCAGTCCACCCTAGCCGGCCCCGCGTTGTCCTTAGAAGCGCCCCCTCCTGTTAAACGAGAAAGGAAAGGCCTGGGCCCTGGGCCAAAGGCAGCCCGGAGGCTGCACGGTGCCCACTAAGGCTCTGCAAGAATGCAATTTTTGGGATTCGATTCAATTGGAATCTTCAAAATTGGAATTGACCCAAATTGGATTCAGATTAAGCAAATTTGAATCTTTTCATTTGAATTTTCGTTTCGAATTTGCACTTATGAATGTCGCCATTAAATCCGGATTTCGCCAGCACTTGGTGGGACGGCACAATCAGGATAGGGTCCTAATGGGATCCCACAGGGGTCTTGTGTGGGGACAGTGCATGACTGGTTGGTACCAACTGGGTTCCAGATGTGTTCCGGATGGGGTTTTCAGTCCTAGTGCAAAAACGTCCCTTGTACTTACATTTTATGTATTTTAAGTGAAACACTTTAAAAACACCGAAAGCTCAGTGCATTGAATCTCTCTCCAGCAATTCTTTTATATGTATATATATATATATATTTGTATTAATTTTTTTTTACAGTTTTTTAAATCCCTTCCCCCCTCCCTCCCAAGGGTAATACATAATTCATACACAATTCATAGAAGAAGCTACATAATTCATAGTAATGCTACATTGAGGAAGTTAAACGTAACTTCAATTTTTCACTTTCACTCCTAAGCTAAAATATATTTTAACTATCGTCCATTTTTGTTTACATATCCTAATTCTGTCTAAATTATAATGATTTATATGACTATTCAGTATTTCTGCTGCAATCATATTAATTACATAATTATACTGATAGATAATTTTGTTCTATTTTCTCATGAGGACTATCTGGGCACATGCTAACAGTTCTTGGACTATTTCCTTCAGCTGGGTATTCAGAAGATTATTTAAATCCACATGCAATATTCCCATTTTTCCTGTTATTGTAAACTGTATATTCAACATATCATTGATCTGTTTTCTATTTTCTTCCAAAATTCAGACTCTCCAGCAATTCTTATATAGTACTCTATACTTTCACCGTGTCACTGTTTCATTTTCCTTTCACTTGGGCTTGTACACAGCTTATGTTTGAGATGTATAAAACAGCAATAACCCTAGCGGTTGCAAAATTTGTGGCCATAGCTAGAGGAAGAAGAAGAAGAGTTGGCTTCTCTACCCCTCTTTTCTCACCCATTTAAGGGACTCAAAGCGGCTGACAAACCTTCTGTTCTTCTCCCCACAACAGACCCCCTGTGAAGTAGGTGGGGCTGTGAGAGTTCAGAACAGAGCTGTGACTAGCCTAAGGTCACCCAGATCACTTCATGGGGGACAGCGGAATCGAACCTGGTATTCCCAGATAACAGCCCGCCTCCCTAACCACTAGACCACTGAGGTAGAAGTTAGGATATGAAATCCTGCAGTCAAGCGACCTTGATTAAAGATACTCTGATTTATTTAAAAAATATTCTTGATCATATATATTTTAAGCTACTTTTACTGTCTCTCATTGTAAAAGTTTTTGTTTATTATCATTGGAATCTGTAGACTGGTTTTCATTTATTTTATTCGTACATGGTGCTTTTAAATACTTTAATATACTTTTTATACGTTTTGATTCCAGTCTGTGGCCATACAAATAAAATTCATTCATTCATTCATAAAACAACACTTTGTGGCGTAGTGTTTTAAAGACTGTTCCATGGACTCAGTAGCATTTGGTTTTGTCACATTTGGTTTGTTAGAATTTACTGTATTCCCCCCCCCTTTTTTTTCTGTTTTGATCATGGATCAGATCTCCCAAATATTTTGACGTTGCTATTTCAAGTCTGCATTATTTATTTCTGGGGCTTTTAAATTGTCTTTTATCCAGTGGGGTTGTAACAGCTTGTCTGACTCTTCCCTTCGTGACAAAAAAAAATTGAATATTTGAATTGAAATCAAAGCTACTCACAATTTCAGGGCTCCATTCACATGGACACAAAGTACTTTGGCATTCACTTAGTTTAAGAACCTTTATTTAACAATTGTAATACAACTTAATACACAGATTTAAATAAAATAATAAACAAAACTGTATCAAAACTTGAGTTGTGTTACAGGTAAGTTATGAAATTGTATAAACCTTGCATTGGCACTGACCAAATTTTACATGAGAAACATACATCTTATAATATTACAATATAATAATATTATCATTTCAACAAAAATTTTATGGCATTTTCTGATAACGTTAATTCCTCCATATTGTATGTCAGGAAGTCTAACAACGGTTTCCACACTTCTAGAAGCACATATCATTCTTTTCTATTTGTATATTTGCAGTACTGAGAGGCGATAAGCTCATTTATTGCATATTCTACTACTTTATTAAACCAGGACTGAATGTTTAATGTTTCTAACTTTTTCCAGTTTCTGGTTATAACATTTTGTCGCTGGTGTGTTCTCCCGCTCTCAAAGCGGACTGAAGCTGGATTCAAACTTAGGTGTGAACACAGCCAGGATCGAAGCCTCCATCACTGGCCAGAGGCACTCTTCTCTTGAAACTTAGGCAGGTGGGGGGGGCATCGTCTCGAAAGCCTCCCTCCCCCAATCCCCCATGCCAGGAAGGGATGGGGAAAGGGGGCCCAAGGGAGCGAGCGAACAGGAGGGGAAATGGGATCGGTCGGCTGCTCTGCTTGCTGCTGCTGCTGCTGCGGCTTCTGGCCGCCTCCGTGGGAGGGGCGAGGGATTCCCCCCTCCCTCTCCGCCGCCGTTCCGCTCCCCTCTCTGGCTGCATTCCGTCTGCGCCATCGGAACCGTCTGCTAGGTAGGTGGCGGAGGGGTGGCTGGCGCTGGCGGGGAAACCCACCTGGGGCAGGTTGGAGAGAGAGGGGGGGGTGTTGCGGCAGGACCAGGCAACCCCTTTGCCTCCCCTGCTGCTGGCGTGGGAGGAGGGAGCGCTCTGCAGCTCCCCCCTTCCCCGATTCTGTCTCTGCCTCCTCCTTGTTCGGCGAGCATCCAGAGCGCTCGGGGAGATGCTGATGGAGAAGAGTGGGCTGGGGGGACACCGGGGATAGGCGACTCCTGGGCACGTTGGATGATACGCTTGGCCTCTTCCTGCCACCGACTTCCTCACCCACCCCCCACGGACCCCCCTCCCCGGCCCCAAATGTATCGTCCACTGGCTTAGGAAATCTGCGCTTCTGGGACGATCCCAGATCCAGAGGCTCCCCTCCGGCTGCCCACATTTTCCTTTGTGTCTGGCTCACTCCATCTCCGAATTGGAGCAGCACTCAGGTAAGAGGCGGCAGCAGCAGCCGTGCGCCTCCCGCCCCCACCCTGGCGGTGATGCGTATTATTTCTGTGTAGTGCCAGGGCTTCGCTTTGAAGGGACACGCAGCTGCCAGCCAGGGCGCCCAGGCGAGGGAAGGAGAGGCTGCCTGGCTCCGGGAAGGCAGGCAGCGCTGGGTCTGGGTCTGTCTGGCCGACGGCGGAGAACAGCAGGCTTGGGTGCCAGGCGGAACAGAGACCGGGAAACGTCCGTGGCAACCTCTGGGCAGAGAGGAGGTGCCCGCTTGTCCACGCCAGGGAAAGGCAGCGGAGGGAGAGTGTGCGCCTCGGATCTGGCATCATTTGTGGCTCTTCTCTCTTCCAGGGTTGCCCTTCTTGAGCTGCTGCATCAGGCAGAGCTAGAGGAGCAGGCTGGGCTGCGGAAAACCAGGGATGATACAACCCCAGCGGCGACAGCAGCACCCAAACGGAAGGAGATCGCTGTCACCCTGCCGCCACTACCACCACCACGGCATGCACACAGCGGGCCCCTTGCCTGCGGCGCCTCCTCTTCAACTGACCACAGCATAGTCCCTTTGGCTTGCTCTGGTGGGGTTGCCAAAGGGAGGAAGCTGCTGTAGCTGCCTGGCCTCCATCCGTCACCAGGAGCCCAGTCCCCACTCAGGACCTGGAGCTCTGGGGCTGCATGATCTCACCCCCCCACCCCACCCCCTGCGGGTCCACCGGCTGCTCCCACCTCTGACGCGGCCCTGGATGCTGTGCAGATGAAGAGAAGTGTCAGAGGACGCTCAACGGATGAAGAATGTTCCACAAATATGCTTTAGAGACCTTTGGCCAAAGGCATGAAGATCTTAGCTCAGCCTGATGTGCAGAGGAGGACACACAAATAAATCCAGGTATTGGTCTTTGGATTTCCCCCCCACTTAAACTGGAAGATCCGTGGACTTTGCCTGATTGCTCCTCTACAGAACTCTCCTCCGAGCCTGCAGGAAAGGAGCCTGATCCTGAGTCTCTCTCCGTGTGTGTGTGTGTGTTTGTGGGAGGGGAGATTATAATCTTCCCCTGAGTAGCCCGGCGACATTGTCAGGACTGCGTGTGGCTCAGTGTTACGGTGGCGGCGTTTGCGGCACCCGCTGAGCTCCGGAGATGCTCCTGAACCAGACGGGGAGGACGCCTGCCTGGTGACCCGGCGTTGCCTCCCATGCCAGGTCGGCAAGAGCAGGCACCATGGCGCAGCCTGGCACCGGGGCGCTGGTTTTGGCCAACGGGCTGGGATTCCCGCCCAGCAACGTGGCCCGGGTGGTGGTCTGGGAGTGGCTGAACGAGCACGGACGTTGGCGGCCCTACACGGCGGCCGTCTGCCACCACATCGAGAACGTTCTGAAAGAAGATGCCCGCGGGAGCGTCGTTCTGGGGCAGGTCGATGCCCAGCTGTCTCCGTACATCATCGACTTGCAGTCCATGCACCAGTTTCGTCAGGACACAGGTACGTTTGGGGCTAAGGAGGGGTGGGGATCCGACCGCCGAGGAGGTAGGATCACTTTGGCTCTAGTGTGGCCCTGGTGGTGCCTCCTGCAGTATCTGGGAATACAAGATATTTTGGACTGCCGGGAGGCAGGGTTGGCCTTGCCTTTTCTTTACAAAGAATTCCAACGCAAATAAATACGGCATATGGAAAGTGGGATGCGTGGAGTGTTTTTCCCTGACGCGCATGTGGCTACTATTCCCTCCTCCCTCTGGAAACGTTTAGCCATCCCCAGAGCCAGCAGTGATGCAGCCTCTAAGGAGAGCTGTTTTGTGTGTGTTCCTAACGCAAGGCCAACTGGCTGACCCATGGCCCTCCAAGCGACGTTGGCTTTCTTTGATCAGTGGCTGTTCAAACTGGGTCTGAGCTCCTAACCGTTTCAGCCCTATCGAAGGTAGGAACTGGTCCATAGTTTGAAGAATGATCTAAGAATGTTTAGCCTGCAGAAGAGAAGACTGAGAGGAGACATGATCGTGGTCTTCCAAGTATCCGAAGGGCTGTCACAGTGCAGAGGGATCGTCCCTATTCTCACTTGCACAAGATGGGAGGACTAGAAACAACGGGATGAAACTTCAGGGGAGTCAGTACAGATTAGATATTAGGAAAAACCTCCTGACAGTGAGGACGATCAGTCAATGGAATAGGTTGCCACGGGAGGTAGCGGGTTCTCCTTCACTGGAGGTCTCCAAGCAGAGGCTGGACCTACATTTGTCTGGGATGGTTTAGGGAATCCTGCATTGAGCAGGGGGTTGGACTGGATGACCCTGGAGGTCCCTTCCAACTCTATGATTCTATGAATGGGATACAGCCAGAGCTGGAATCTCAAATCATGACTGGGCGGACAATACCTCAAGTTCATCAGGTCTCTCTCTTTTTTAAAACGGGAATCCTAACATATTATCAGCCAAATCAGTAAACATTACAAGGGACTTCTGAATTAAGCTCAGCATCTGATTGCTGGAACTCAGCTTCCAGGGGCTGTATGGGCAAACCCAGGCATTTTTCTTGGAAACAGTTCAGAAATGGATTGTTGTCTTCTTCTGGCATATTTTCCCACGCAGAACTACAGCAGCAGGTAATTTGGTGCAGTTTCTGGGAACCACTCTTAAAAGTAAGAGCAAATCTCTGAGGGTGTTCTGAGTTTCTGCATTTTCTGTACCAAAATTGAACTTCATATGGCGGCCAACTTCTGTTTAGTTTTTTTTTTTTTCAGCAGCATAGATCAGACAAGGAAGTGATCCCCTGTGCATTACCCAGAGGACACTCTGTAGATGAGGATTCGCTTTCTCTCTCAAGCTAGAAGCCCCGGCGTCTAGGGAGAAAGGAAAGTTAGAGCTAGACTAAATCTTTTTTTTTTTTAAGTTTAAATGTGTTCAAATGTGTTTTTAGGCGTTGCTAGGTTCTACAAAGGCTTCAGATCTGAAATGCTTTTTCCTTAGGCAGCGGGTTCAAGGAACACAGAGGAATGAACAGGACAACACGAGCAGAATTGATTGCCTTTGAAAGAAGGCGTTAGAAAATGAATTGTAGAGGTTTAGAAAATTGCAACCTAATTGACAGAATTATTTGGAGTGTTTTGGAGGGGAAGTTCTGTTCTGATATATACATATAAATTAGCATATTAGGTTTTGAGCATGTGGGTCTATTCTTCCACTTTGGTGCAGTGATGCTTACTTGTGGGGCCTTTTACTAGTGGAGGGGTGCTCAGCTCTGAGATGCACCAAACACACGTCACGAAGCTGTTAAATCTGCTCCAGTAATGGCTCTGTGCACCCCGGAGCTGACCGCGCACAGTAAGAGCACAGGAGCCCACACTTACACTAGCGCAGGGCTGGTTAGGCCCTGGCAAACTCCTTCTGTCACGTGATACATGGTGATTCGTCACATGATGTGCCATGCACCCATGTGACATGGTTACGGCGGCAGCACCCAGGATCTGAACACGGCTGCTCCCATTCGCATTTAACTAAGTTTAGGAGAGCCACTGGGGACGGTTTCAATATGCAGGTGGGTCTGTTTCATCCAAGACTTGCCACGGCTGGGAAGCCAGGTGCGACAAGGCCCCAGAGGTCCCCGAATTACTACTCTCAATTTTTGCGTGCCAGACCCAACGGCTAGCATGGGAAGATGACAGATGTAGTTCAGAAGCCGTCCCCACTTATGAAATCCCTGATTAAAACAGTAAAAGGTGAAGAGTTCTGGACATCACCCATCAACTCTGAGGTCAAACATATTTCTAGTGTATGTCTGGTCTACCTGTGACTCTTCACATCAGCCCCCATCAGCCCCAGCCGCAATACCCTTTCCTTCCTTCCTTCCTTCCTTCCTTCCTTCCTTCCTTCCTTCCTTCCTTCCTTCCTTCCTTCCTTCCTTCCTTCCTTCCTTCCTTCCTTCCTTCCTTCCTTCCTTCCTTCCTTCCTTCCTTCCTTCCTTCTATGTATATTCCTATCCCACCCTATACCCTAAGGTCTCAAGGTGGATAACAGCATTTAAAATCAAAGATGTTAAAATGGAGCCGTATATATATATATAAAAAACAATAATGTCTGCAGTCTGTTTAGGATACAGTTCTGGGCTTTGAGCCTGAATTTCTTTCTTCCTATCCATAAGTAATGCTATTCAACGGAAGGAAATAAAGTTTCCTCTTTAAAACATACATCAAGAGAGCAGTTTTAGTGACAGAAACGGTTTGTAGAAACAGAACAACTCATTTTGTCAGGTAGACAGAATGTTATCTCCATTTGTGCAAATGTATGAATGCGTAGAGACCAAAAATGAGAAAAGTCTCCACAAGATCCTTCTTCAGAAAATTTCTGGATCATTAAGGTACTGTAGTTCGTGGGTTTTGCCACAAGTGACAACCACCCACCCCCTACACGAACTAGAAATGATGGATTTTTTAAAAGACTAAGAGCCCGTGTTCTAGAGCGCTGCTGTTATGCTATAGGATGGTTCTAGTGGAAGACACCCATGAGCTTTTGTTTGCACCATTTGACCACGGTAGCATGCATAATCTACACCTCCTCACACAAAGCATTCATCAAAACACAGTACAGTTTGTGTGGGATTCCCTGTTAACATACAGGCCACGCTGTTCAGAAGTCAATTTTTCGGTCACCAATGGTAACAGTTGGTGCTACACGATCAGGTTGCCCCAGATAACCCAAACAGTTGCTTCCAGCTATTTCACGGCTGCGGGTAGTAAATGGCTGCCTCGAGAACTATGTGCCATTTTCAGATGTTTCTTAATTCTCTCACAGCCTCACCTACCTCACAGGGTGTCTGTTGTGAGGAGAGGAACAGAAGGTTTGTCAGCCGCTTTGAGTCCCCCTTCCCTTAAATGGGTGAGAAAAGCGGGGTGGAAAAGCCAGCTCTTTTTCTTCTTCTTTTAAAAACGTTTCCTGGGTTAAGCAGCCATTTGGAGTCACCTACAGGTGTTGAAGCCATTGTGTTCCACACGGGAGGGTGGAAGAGTAAAGACTCAGAAGGTATCTAAGCTTCACACTGTCCTGGATAGTGGACAGGTGAGGAAAGACCCCCACAAAAAGAAGTGCTTTGACCATCGAGGGTACAGACTGTCCTGCCCCTGGGAGTGTGAGCTAAGGGGATCACCGTTATTTCAGCAGTTGATATTTTTACAGAACCGGCTTTCTCCTTTTCTTCCTTCCTTCTGCATATTGGATGCTATCAGACTTAGGATCAATAGCAATTGACTGCTCAACGTAATTGTGCCCTTCCAGATGTGTGCATGTGTTGTATCCGGTCTGAATTGAAAAAAGGGATCCGTATAAGCTTATATTCGAGCCACGTTTTTTGGCCAAGGGACGACTGACCACACGGCAGTGGTGGATACATTCAAAGTGGTCACAGTCGCTCAGCCGAACCTGAAAAAGTGACCTTTCTGGATGACAGGCCTCATTGTCCATAGCAGTGTGGGTCAAGCTAAGGGTCAAGGAGGGTTCAGCCTTCAAAGCAAACATTTCCAGACCCTACCCTCATAGACCTGCAATTGCCTGACACATGCGCAGCACATGGTCCGACCACCCATGTCCTCTTAATGGTGATAGAAAATGAGATGGCTGTATTCCCCCCCCCCTTCTGGTGATAGAGCCAGTTTGGTCTAGTGGTTAGGGAGCCAGACTCTTACCTGTGAATACCAGATTTGATTCCACCCTCCTCCACAAACCCAGCTGGGTGGCCTTGGGCTAGTCACAGCTCCCTTCTGAGCTCTCACAGCCTCACCTAACTGACAGGGTGTTCTGTTGTGGGAAGAAGAACAGAAGGTTTGTCAGCCGCTTTGAGTCCCCTTAAATGGGTGAGAAAAGTGGGGTAGAAAAGCCAACTCTTCTTCTTCTTCTTCTGGACCGAGAGCCCACCGTGCAGGCATTAGGGGTGTGCATGAATGCAATTTTTGGCATTCGATTTGACTCGAATCGAATATCTGAAAATGCGAATCAGTTTGAATGTTTAAAATAGGAATGTGTTCACATTTGATTCAACTTGACTACATTTGTATCTATTTGTAGGAGTGTTCGATTCATATTGGAAGATACGAATGTCGACAACATCTGTACGGATATGAATTTGATTCGAAACATTCAGAATTTGTTTGAATGTTAAAAAAACAAATGTATAGGCCAGTGATGGCCAACCTATGACATGCGTGTCACAGGTGACACACCAAGCCCTTTTGGGTGACACACCTGGTCACCCTGGCACCTGGGCGTGTAGTGCTTGCTTGTTCTTGAAGTGTCCGAAATACCAACTTTCAATTGAATATTAGCAAACGAAATTCAGCAACAAAAGTCACTAATATAAAGAATTATTTGTTTTTGCTTTTAATAAAATATTACTAGAGCTACAAAATTCACAAAATTATGGATATTTCTAGATGTGACACAGCACCCGAGTGAAGCTAGGTTTTCTTGCGAATTTTGACACACCGAGCTCAAAAGGTTCACCATCACTGGTATAGGCATTCTATTTGAATCCGAATGTCCAAATTTGATCGAATTGGAAATTTGTAAAATATTCCTAGCAGGTGTTTTATCACTGGCAGAGGTTCACGGGTATGAGCACCTGGGGTAGACACAGGCGCTTTTCTCCCTGCGGCAGGAACTATTTGCTTCTGACGAAAGCGCTGGAACAGAAACCGTCTCCCTGTTCCTCACTGAGAGCGGAAGAGAATCATTTTTGTTTTCGTGGATGGAACTAGGACAGAAGGTTTTCCTCTTGCCTCAGTGTAGTAAATGAGAGGAACACGTGGTTTTGTTTTCCTTCCATCTCCAGCCCTGGAGCAGAAAGCTAGGAGCCCTTTAGCTGCCTTTGCCTCCAGACTTTTCTGACTCCTGCCTTAGACTGAAACTTGGAACAGGCTGATGAATGACTGAAAACGTCACCCGGAGGCCTGTTCACACTACAGCCGGTAGTGCACGATTAGCGAACGTCTGGTGAAGAACATCTGGACTTCAAGGAGGCTGCTGAGGCCTCTAAGCGTGTCCTGATTAACCAACATTGACAAATACCTTACTTGGAGAGTCTGGGCAGTGGCCGTCCGGATCTCTTCTAGTACTCTGGGGTCGTCTGAGGTGGAGCGCAAGCATGCCAGCACCTCAGACGGACCGTAGGCGGGACTGCTCATGTGCAGAGCGTTAGCGGCCAAATGGTGGCAACCAGAAGACGACCAGCCCCGCAATTGAATCTGGTAAATATTCGACTGCCGGGGAGAGGGGTGCTGAAGTTGACTAGTGCTCCAAGTGTGAGCGCTAGTCAGTGTTGGTTAATCCTGTCCAGCGGGCGAGAAGGGAAGTGCGAAAAGGCCCAAGGAGGAGTCTAAATCCTTGGCATAGAGCTACTGTGGTTGAGTCAGGGGCAGGTCCAGGTCCAGGTCATTTCATCACGAAGCTTATTCAAGGGTCTCGGATCAGGCAGAGCTGTTTCTCAGGCCGGACTTTGCCATAACTTTGGCCAGTGTCATGTCGACATACAGAACAACACGCGGGTGGGTACCAAGCTTCAAGCAGTCTTGATGACACTGAAGAGTGGCTTCTGCTATACCTTTGAACTACAGGTCTAGGAGGTCCTGCTTCCTCATTGGTACGGCCTCAACCTGCGTCACCGGTAGATCCATTTAATCGGGCCTACCAGTGGACCAGCAGACCCCTGGTGTCCTGAGAGGTGTGAAGACAGCATGCCCCCCAAGTTCACCATTCCAATGGTGGGCCATACTGTGCTGCTGGAAGGGACTCTCCAGAGGCCCCGGGGCTAGGCTGTGAAGCTCATGAAAGCACTCCTTCGTGAAGCCAGCTGGGTGACCTTGGGCTAGTCACAGCTCTCCCCTGAGCTCTCACAGCCCCACCTACCTCACAGGGTGTCTGTTGTGGGGAGAAGAACAGAAGCTTTGTCAGCTGCTTTGCGTCCCCTTAAATGGGTGTGAAAAGCGGGGTAGAAAAGCCAACTCTTCTTCTTCTCTCTGCGCAGAGCTGTTGGTTGCTGAGGTCTCCCGCAGGCACCTGAGTGCAGCATTGCTGCGCAAGCCAACATTGCAGGGGCTGCTGGCTCACTCACTGGAGGCTTGGCTGAGAGACGCCGGTCACCTGAGACTGCCAAGGACTTGTTTTCCATCTGGCACTTTCTGGAGCACTCGCCTGAGCTCAGGTGCTAAAGCAGAGAGCTACAATAACTGGAAGCTCTGCTCCTCTGCTCTGTGCAAAAGATGGCAAGCAAGATGCCACCCTGGCCTTTGTGGCAGATGGTTCTCTGGTCTCCAGCAAAAGAGAATATCTTGCCTCTTGGTAAGAGCAGCTCTATTGAGCATCTTTCTTGCTGCTAAGAAGTTGCTGGCCGAGGCATGTCCCCCTTTGATTTCTACTTGTTGATTCTTCATGCTGAGCGAGCACGATTAGAAGAATACCAGGACAAAACTCATAAGACCCATGAAAATGCCCTTCTTCTCCCTTTTGAACTTACCTATCTGGTGTTCCTAAAGAGGGAACTCTACCAATAGGGGTGTGCACCAATGCAATATTCGGCATTCGATTCGAATGGAATATTCAAATATTCAGGTATTCAGTTTGAATGTTTAAAAATCAAATGTATTCCCATTCGATTTAGTTCAAATGCATTTGAATCTATTCGGATGAATTTTTGATTCATATTTGAAGATACGAATGTTGGCAACATTTGAATGTGTCTGTCCGTATCCATACGCATCCTGTTTTCATCCCATGGGCATCCCGTTTTCATCCTGTACGTATCCGTACAAATGCTTGGTGTACGGACACGTATGTAATGCGTACGTATCCGTACACCTACAGATGTCCATATAATTCATACGAACGATTCAAAAGATTCAAAATTCATTTGAATGTTTAAATTCGAATGTAGACATTTGATTCGAATCCGAATGTCCAAATTTGAACAATTTCAAATGTCTCGCGTATTCATGCATAGCTCTAGTTCACCTGGTTCTGGACTTCGACTGCAGAGCAGAGAAGACAGTAGCCAAAACCTGTCTGCAGATCTGCGAGGTGCACTGAAATGCATGGCAAAAGGGCTTGAGGCGGCCGAAGGCATAAGGGGCACATGACAGGTCAGAAGGAGTCAGGACCCGTTCGTACCGATTGTTTATGGCAACAGCAGCTAGGAAGAAAACCAGGCGTTCCATTGATTTGCATCCATCCCCTTAGATGCTGATTCTCTCGAAGAGATACAGCATCTTCATGACGGAGCTCTTGTGTGTCTCTATGGCCGTACTGCGAGGGAGAGTCCCAGTATACAGACAGTAAGGCTCCTCCAAAATTAATATGGGCCTGCTGTTGAACATGGAGGCCCACCCAACCGCCAAAGGACCAGGAATACATCACAGAAATATCCCATTTATCAAGATCAGCAAATCAAACCCTTGATTATAGCCCATAGACTCACAAAGATGCATGAGAACTTCCTTTTTGATTTAACTCAGGTTAATAATAATGATGGATGGATGGATGGATGGATGGGTGGGTGGGTGGGTTTGGGTAGATGGATGGATGGATGGATGGATGGATGGATGGATGGATGGATGGATGGATGGATGGATGGATGGATGGATGGATGGGTGGGTGGGTGGGTGGGTGGGTGGGTGGGTGGGTGGGTTTGGGTAGATGGATGGATGGATGGATCATATAATTATAATTATAATGGCCACACAAGAAGAGGCTATCAGGACCAAGGCGATAAAAGCCAAAATAGAGAAATGAGCTGTAGACATCAGTATCAATTATGCACTCCTTACCTTCTGCAGTCCATTGCTTATTGTTCCTATTCTTTTGTTTGAATTGTTCAAGTTATTACGTGAAGTTAAAACTGTATTTATATTTACAATAAATCATTTCTTTTAAAGTATTGATTATGCAAAGAAGCTGACGATACAGTTGACCACGTATTCAGCTGCTGCAAAAGCATTGCACAGAGTGATTACAGAGAGCGACAGAACACTGTCGCCAGAATGATCCACTGGAGTCTGTGCCACAATTATCATCGGCCAGCAGCACAGAACTGGTGGGATCATAAGCCTGAAAACATGGTCAAAAATACTGTGGGACTTCAGAATACAAACTGACAAAGTTTTGGAACATAACACCCCTGATATCACCGTTATAGAAAAAAAGAGGGCGTCCCTTGTTGGTGTTGCAATGCCAGGAGATAGTAGTATTGACATTAAACAAACAGAAAAAATAAATACAAGGATGGAGATTGACGTTCAAAGACTCTGGCACAAGCCCACAGTAATGGTCCCATTGGGTGCCACTCCCAAAGACCTTGGATTTACTTAAAACAGCTCGACATCGACAAGGTTACCATCTGTCAATTGCAAAAGGCCGCCCTGCTGGGCTCTGCATGCATTATCCACCAGTAAATAACATCATCTTAGGATCTTGGGAAAATCCCAATGCGTTATGAAATATCAAAGTCTAAGTGTTTGGTGTTTTGTTATATTGTTATGTTTCTGTCAGTAACAACAACAGCAACAACAATAATAGCAGGGTTTTTTGTTTTCTTACTTTAATTGCTATTTCTAGGCCTTTGGCTACGGTGAAAGTTGTTCTGGGTTAGGGAAATGCACGAATGTTTTCTTGACATTCTATTCGAATCAAACTGAATTCCCGAAAATCTGATTTGAATCTTTAAAATTAGAATTCAACAAGATTCAATTCATATTTACCAGATTCCAATCTATTTCTTTGAATTTTTGATTCGAATCTCCACTTAACGAATGTCAACAACACTCGTATGTGAGCGTACGCATCTTCCCCACATCTGTACACATCCGTGTGCATCCCATAGTTATCCCATAAGCAACCCGTTTTCATCCCGTACAGATCCGGGAAATGCGTACGGAGGCGGGAAAGATGCGGATCTTCACCCGTACACATACGAATGCCCAGATGATTTGAACAAATAGATCCAAAGTTTGAAATTCGATTTGAATATGTTCGAATTTCTGGGCATTCTGTTCAAGTTACAGTGTCGAAATTCGGCACATTCGATCGGATTTCGAACGCCTACGAATATTCATGCACATCCCAATTCTGGGTTGTTATCACGCACCATTGTCTTGAGAATTTCATCCGTATGATCTAACTCAATCAAAAGAGGGTGTAGTGGAGGAAAAAGACCTGGGCTGGCTGCTGTACCTGTTTGCTGCCTCTGCCCTGCCCTGCCCTCTCCCCAGGTGTAAGTATTGTGGCTCCTCTTGTCTTGGCGAGGGGAAGAAGAAGAGGGGTCTGGTTTGCTTCCTTTCATTGATGCTGGTGCAGTTTTGTTCTCTGTTGCTTTATATTGGATATTTTATAATCTGTATATTGATATATATTATTATACTATTTGTGTTTAGTTTTTCTTTATACAGTAGTGATTTACAACGTGCATTTGAAATTTTTTGTGCATTAAATTGGGTGTGTTTCATTTATTGTGTTTTTGCTGTGTTGTGAACCCCATTGGGCATTTTTATTTTTAATAACAATAACACTATCACCAACAGCAACAATGTTTATTTCTAGCAGCCTCTCCACCAAAGGGCGACACAAAAATGCAAAAACGACAACAAAGCTTAAATATAAAACGTTTGTATTTTATTTTGGAAAGGCAGTGTAGAAAATCAAGACCAAATCTTCCAAGCCCCAACAATAGGATCAGCTTAGCAGATAGTTCTCCAGAGAATAAGAGCAGGTTCTGATAATTCAATAAGACTCACGTTTGATTACACTTCTTAATTGTGTATGTCTATGTGTTTATGTTTATTTAGCAACCATCTTTCTTTAACAAACCAAGAAAAGGAAGACAGTAAAATGCCATAAAAAGTCTAAAAACAAGATATTAAAAATGCCATTGGAAATGTAATTAAAATAGCAACTTTTCCAAAAACTGACATCAACAAAAGCTCGCTAGGCTGACTTTAATTCTTTTTTTTAAAAAGCATTTTACCAAGGAGGACTGCTATTTAAGTTTAATAATCATGGCACAAACAAAATAACGATGCTCATCTACCTGGGACATTTCAATGCAGAAGCACTTCTATTGTGGTATCATGTTTAGGGGAGACCGGAGTCAGCAGAGTTAAGCAACTAAAGCGAAACAAACCCATGATTTCATTGATTCTTGGGAGGGGACTTTGAAAATATATGAAAGAGATTGTGCAAATGCACTGCGTTCTGTGACCTATGCAAATGAATGATCTGAAAAAAATTTATGCCACTTTGATAATCAATTTGCTATTTAGGTCATTGAAGCCCAATCTGCTAGAAATGCATTTATTTTGTTGCTGAATTTACATTCCAGTTTTCTCCTTTTGGAACCGAAATTAATGCCGTGCGGTTTTGTCACCCTGCTTTCTCACAACAATCCACTGGATTAGATTAGCCTTAAAAATAGCAGCTGTGGTGAAGATCTCTCCTTGAGTCTCACGGAGATTTAAATTAAGGACGCAGTCAGGTTAATTTCCATTCTTGTGCATCTGTGAGAGTTTTACTCAAACTGTGTAGCTTTGGGCCTGGTCAAATGGGAGTTTTATTTATTTGTTTGTTTGTTGTTTACATTTCTATCCTGCCCCATACCCGAAGGTCTCTGGGCGGGTAACAGAGATGACCTAAGTCATCTGCAGGACGTTTGATTCAGATGATTTTATGCTAAGGTTTCCACTGGACAGGAAAGAAGGACAATGAACCAACGTTGGCTAGCGCTAGTCAACTTTGGCTGGCCCCCTCACCCTGGGATCAAATACTTACCCTATTCGATCCAGGGCCTGGTCCTCCTCTGGGCGCCGCCATTTTGGCCACCGCGTGCCAAAATGGATGACCTAAGTTGTCCTGCAGGACGTGTGATTCTGATGATTTCACTCTAATCCGAATTCCAAGCCGGACTATAACCCTTAGTCCGGCCTAAAATGTAGTCCTCTTTAAACAGGACTGATAGGGACTGAGGCCGGCCTGGAATTCCAGTCCGTCTTCTTCTTCCTCATGTGTGAGTGGCGGGAAGGCCTAAAGGAGGCTGAAGTGTGCTGAGCTGGGTGGCGCCCAGTATTTCCTTTGGCTAATCAGCACGTGCAGAGTTCACACAAAGTTGTGCTCCACACGTTAACCAACGTTTACCTGACGCTTACCTGAAGGGTCTGGGGCAAGAGCATTTACTCTTCTCCTGGCGCTTTGGGATCATTTGAGGTGCTGGGCGAGTGCGCTGACATCTTTGGATGACCATCGACGTGGCTGCGCATGCACAGAGCGCCAGCATCATCAAGGTGATGGCACTGACACGCGCCCAGAGGAGGACCGGGCCCCGGATCGAATAGGATAAATATTTGATCCCAGGGTGAGGGGGAGAGCCAAAGTTGAGTAGCGCAAGTCAACGTTGGTTCATTGTGCTTCTTTCCTGTCCAGTGGACAGGAAGGGAAGTGGGGAAACGCCTCTGGTCTTCATGAAAAGGAAAGGAAAGATGAGATGAGGGTTGGTTTGTTTTTAATTCCACGGCTCTTGCTCCATAAGTCTAGAGATTCCCCGAGACAAAACCCAAGTGCTTGTCTTGGCCAATAAAGTTCAACCAGCTGCATCCAAGGAGAAACCTCCAGACAAGGGGCTGCAGCATTTGCTGTGAGGAAGAAGCGATGCAGAGAGTCTCCTGTTAGCCAGGGCTGTCTCAGCAAAATGCACAGATGCCTAATTCAATTCAGTCTCTTCTGCCAGGCAGCTCCAAAGGCACTTGATTAATTGCCATAATTACGGTTATTAATTGAGCTGGACAAATAGGCAGGGAGAGATTTTTGTGGAGCCATTTTCACTGGGCTGTGGGGCGAACCAAAGCCACGCAAAGCGAGAGAGAGGGAAGGGCTGCCATTGTGGGAGCTCAGCTGTGTGGCAACCCCAAGATATGGGACTGCAGCCTTTTCTATGCCAGCGATGCCAGGATATTACCTTTTAAAAACTGCACTGCTGGGAACCTAAAGGAGGCATCCGTGAGCCAAGATGTGGTTCCGGAAATGGATGGTTATCTATTGAATGGATGAGGAACAGATGACCCTGTGAATTGTTAGGCTTCTGTTTTTCCTCACTTCAGACTGATGCAGCTAAAGGCCAGAAAGATGGAATACAGCCAATTTTGTTTATTTAATTTATTTATTATGTATATTTTTATCCCTCCCTATACCGGAAGGTCTCAGGGCGGGTAACCACCTTTAAAAACCAACAGGCGACCAAACAATGCATCCTAAAAACCTGTAGTGACCGCAAGAACATTTTTAAAAATCAGCATAATTTAAACGACATCCTAAATATTAAAATAGTATTATCTGCAATGGGGGCAATTTAACCACATCAGCCAAAGGCCAGGGCAAAGAGGTGCATCTTCACTGACTTCCTGAAAATATGCAGAGAAGAGGCCTGATGCACCTCAAGCGGGAGACTATTCCATAACCTGGGGTGCCATTACTGAAAAGGCCCTGTCCCAGGTGGTCACCCGGGAGCTCTCTCACATAGCTCTCTTTCTGAGCTCTCACAGCCCCACCTACCTCACAGGGTGTTCTGTTGTGGGGAGAAGAACAGAAACTTTCTCAGCCGCTTTGAGTCCCCTTAAATGGGTGAGAAAAGCAGGGTAGAAAAGCCAACTCTTCTTTTTCCATGACTATTAACGTATGGAGAGCTTGGATGGAAGACTTTATTAAAAGTTGTTTTTTTAAAAACCTAATTAGATGGTATCTGCTGGATCACCCTTAACCACGTGTTTCTTAATGCACAAACAAAAAGCCCTAGAGGATTAGTTAGACAGGAACTTTCCTTAGTCAAGCCATGTTGGTTATCTCTGAACAAATGTTTAGGGATTTTATCTTTAATAGTGGTTTCCACTATCTTCCCTAGAACATATACAGCTGACAGCCCTATAATTTCCTGATTCTCCCCTTGAGCTCTTTTTAAAAACAAGAGTTATATTAGCTACCTTCCTTTCCTCAGCTGCAGAAGCCAAACATAGGGATAACTTGCAAATGATATCTTTTAAAATCATGGGAAGGACTTACATGATTCCTGCTCCGGAACTGTAATTTGTTCAACAGGCCTTAATGCAGTATGCTGGGTTTAAACATCACTATCAAACATGGCCATTTGTGAATCCTAATGCATGCCGAATCAACCCTCCATACGCCCAGACACTCACCTGGGTCTGGACATGCATCCGGGTGCTGTTGGCATGGCTACGGATGCCGCCATCTTCTCAAAGGCTGGTTCAACTCAAGATTCAGTTTAGGTGCCGTAGAGCTTCAATTTCAAACAACAAAAATGTCAGTTAAATTATGTTGGAAAAGCAAGCTAATTTTTGAATAAATATGGAAAAGAAATAGAAACAATGCAAATAGATTTGGAAACCCGTCACTCTGTGCAATAAAAAAGTCTCTTTTGTGGAACATCATGGAAGCCAGTGCTCCACAAAAAAGGAGGAAAATATGTTATTTTTAAAAAATAAATTAAAACAGGACCTGATTTGTTTACATTCCATGGAAAGGTATAAAATATTTGACTTACAAAAATTTGGGACAGGTTTGAGAAGAAAAATTGTGTGCCCCTGTTTATAAAGTGTCAGTTTGATCAAGAATGTAAAAATTCCAATAATCAAGGAAGCAACATGGAGTAGAAATTAAAACGGAAGGACTTAAGATGCTGGTAGTTGGAATTTATGGTCCAAATGAAGATAAAGCAGCATTTTAGAAAGGACTAATGACCAAATTTTTATAATTTTCTTAGAAGAATTGGTTGCTAATTGTTGATTGGAACAGAGTGCGGTTGTACCACAATTGGACAAAAAAAATCCAAGGAAAATATTATTTGGTATATGTCATTATGGGATGCGTACGGATGTGTACAAGGTTTGCATCATCAAATGCGTATCAAATATTCACACGAATAAATACAAATGCATTTAAATCGTTTCAAATTTCAATACATTCGTTTTTTTCTCTATTCGAACGAATTTGGATATTTGAATATTCGATTCTAATCGAATCAGATGCCAAAAATACACCTGTTCCCATCCCTAGAATGCATACAGATCCCATATGAAGCTTCGCATGAATGTATCGGAACATTCTGTTCAAATTTGAACGTCCGAATTTGGCCAAATCCGTACAAAATCTGAATGTTACGAATATTGTGCGCATCCCAAATGCTTACGGACGTTGTTCCCCATCCCCATAACGTCAAGCGAGGCCTCTTGCGCAGGCCTTGCGCAGTGTGTGCTTTGCCCCTGGACGCCACAGTCCTTGGAGACCCTTGCTAGCTGTTTTTGTGCAGCAGGGCAAGGCTCTAGGACGCCTGCCAAGCCAGCCTGGCTGAAAACAAACACCAAGGAAACCGCTGGCGTACAGCCGTTTAGCTTTATGAGTCTCCAGGGAAGGATGCACAGTTAACGTAACACTTCAAACATAATTATTGATTGCGTACACAACCTGCCGTTCTGGCTGCACCATCAGGAAGCAACGAAAGAGTGGGAGGGCAGGTTGCAGCTCAGGCAAAATGCTACTGTTTGCATGCAATCCAGCGTCAGGATCTGATCTTGGGACCAGTGTGGACCCAGATCCATCTCTTCAGGGATGATGCAGCTAGGCCCTGGGAAAGAATGTAATTCCATATTATACCAACGTTGACCCAGACATTCACAAAATGCAATAGTGAATAAACCCTAAGGCTGTGATCATGCCTAAGGTTTAATCCAGCTTCGGTCCAACTTCAGAGTGAAGGAACACATCAGCACAGTGACCAGTAATTGTCTTTCCACATTATCTATCCCAAAGGTCATTTTGCTGATGTATTCTCTCCCTCTGAAAGTGGAGTGAAGGTGGATTAAACCTTAGGTGTGTTAGGAAAATTGCTGCCCTATTAGCTTTCTTCCATCCGTGTGAGTCAGAGTAAACAAGCTAGAGATGAAAGATTTCTTTTGTCTATATTGCAATACAGGAAACTTGCCTTCCGGACATCCCACCAGGACAAGCTCAAACTCTCTCACATCACAGCCTGACTTTTATCCCTATCCTGGCCGGAAGCTTACAGTCTTCCCGATAATGCCTCTTCACTCCCTCCAAAGTTAATTTGCATCTAATTTATTCACAATAAGGAGGAGAAGTACATATGAAATTTCTCTTTTGGCATGTGCAGTAAACGCAAAGTAAGAACAGTTCAAGCAAAGTTCGTGCTGGCTGCCGGCACAGATCGGTCGCCCATGTGAAGCTGCAAAATCTGCAGACAAACACACTGGCCTCCCTAATGCCTTTAAGGAAGGGTTAGGCAAATTTACAGAGGACAGGTTTATCAATGGCTACTAAAATGGGTGCCTAAGTACACCTTTCAGGCTGTGGTGACAAGCAGGCTACTTTTCAGGCCATTTGCTGGGATTGGAGAGCAGGAGAAGGTTTGCCCTTGTCTCTGCTTGAGATGCCCATGGGCAACTGGTGGGCCACTGTGTGGGACAGGATGCTGGACTAGATGGGCTGTGGCCTGAGCCAGCAGGGCTCCTCTTAGGTTATGTTCTTATGTACAAGTGTAATCACAGCCTGAGTGTAACAAGGAGCCCAAATGGATGTGGCTGAGGTTTTCCTTGGTTCCTGGCCTTCTCAGAGAATTTGCATGCTCCAAGTGTTGCCCAGGTTTAAAGACCAAGGAGGCGTGAGGGCCTGTGGGCTCACTGAAAAGATCTAAAATAAAAATAAATCCATAGATACAAACCTTTGGCCAAAATGACCAGAAGCACCCTTCTCACAGTTCACCTGTAGGTTAAGTGAGGTAATTACCCAAAAATCTTGCTGGTCTTACACATTTCTCAGTCCATTGTCACACCACAAGGAAAATATCACACCTTTCACATGCACTGATGCAAAATTATACCTCCCCGTTTCTGTCGCTTATTATTAATCCTGTATTGACCTTTCAAAGGGTCAGCTTGACCAGACACTGCATTGTAGTTGACATTCCAAGCTCTTGATAAGAGCTGCAGAAAAAATCCGTATAAGGATAGTGGATTCTCTTATCCCAGCAAGACCGTCTTTGCTGTCAATGAAACAGACTTAAGACGCCTTTTCGCACTACAGCCGAATGACTGTAGTGAACTGAGGCTAGGCCACGCGGGGACACGTTCCCCATTCACATCTAGGCAGGTAAGGAACACGTGGGCCTAGGTGCGAATTTGACCCAGGGGTGGACAGGCTGGTCCCATCCCTTCCCTGGTTCCTGGGGGTCCTAGGTGACCCAACTGGGTCACCTACAGCCTGCAGGAACCCCCTCCCCCTAGATCACAGGGCGACCCGGGGATGCGTGTGCGCACACACACACACATACTCTGCCAAAAGCATGCAATAAAAATAAGAACTGCAAATGCTAATTAATGGGTGCAAGTATAGAAGTCATCACATTGTTTTTAAAATAGCAGTGAACATTTATACTGCAGTTTTCCTCCTGGGAACTCAAGATAGGAGAGAGAACTCTTCCTCCTGTTTGGTCTAGTGGTTAGAGAGCCAGACTCTTATCTGGGAATACCTGGTTCAGTTCCGCACTCCTCCACAAAGTCAGCTGGGTGACCTTGGGCTAGTCACAGCTCTCTTCTGATTTCTCACAGCCCCACTGACTCAAAGCGGCTGACAACCCTTCTGTTCTTCTCCCCACAACAGACACCCTGTAGGGCAGGTGGAGCTGTGAGCGCTCAGAAAGAGAGCTGTGGCTCACCCAAGGTCACCCATCTGGCTTCATGGAGGAGTGAGGAATCATACCTGGTATTCCCGATTAGCATCCGGCTCCCTAACCACTAGACCAGACTGGCTCAAATAGACCAGATAGTGAGGGAAGCATGAATTGTGCTGTGTCAGGTCCTACCTGTAATAAATGTTCTCCCTCAACATGAGCTGTCTGGCCAATTTGGACCTGGCTGAGGCTAATCACACAGCACTATTTCCTGGCTGTGGAGCCCTCCCATCCAACCCAGCCATTGTTTGCTTGCTCAGTTTCCCTTCAGGAAGTCTGGAAGTCTTTGGACTGGCCAGGGTGAGCTGATGTTTTCCTGTACATCTTCCCATAAACCCGGTAAGGGGAACCGACCTTGCTCGCCCACTTGGATGCTCCCAGCTAATGTCCCCTTTCTGTTTGATCTGTTTTCCGTTTTCTGTCACTCACCGCTGAGGAGAATCCAATGAGGTCACGGCTAGAGAGGTTTTAATGACGGTTGAAGAATATGCTTCCCCTTTGACCTGCAAACAGAGATTCAAAGTTTGGGGAGGAAGTAAAATACATTCCTGTGCATATCAGAAAAAAAGACCTAGGATGGTGGTGGCTGTCGTCACTTTGAGCGCTGGATGATCCCCATAGCAGCCAGCAGCACTCGAAGTGCAGATAGCCAGGCCCGGCTGGATCTCTTTATACCAAATTAGCCACCTGTGATTTCATTTCATTTCATTTCCATTTCTATATTATTTGTATACTGCCTTTCCAAAAGAAAATTTGCCCAAGGCAGTTTACAACAAAGAAAAAGTACACAATGCAAAATAACGATCAAATCATCATAAGAAAAATTATATTATAAAGATTGCAACTCAAAAGAGTTGGCTTTTCTACCCAGCTTTTCTCACCCATTTAAGGGGGACTCAAAGCACCTGACAAAGCTTTTCTATTCTTCTCCCCACACCAGAACACCCTGTGAGGTAGGTGGGGCTGCGAGAGCTCAGAGGAGAGCTGTGACTAGCCCAAGGTCACCCAGCTGGCTTCATGGGGAAGGGCGGAATTGAACCTGGTGTTCCCAGAGAAGAGTCTGGCTTCCTAAGCACTAGACCAAATTGGCTGCAGGGGGGTGATGATGTTAGTTATGTATTGATATATATATACTCACATTGTTACACTTATAAATAATGTCACAAACATTGTTATGATACTGTGTTTGTAATAATAATAATAATAAGAAGAAGAAGACGTGGGAAAAAGATTGGTCTAGGTTGCCACCACTAGACCACCATCATGGCAAGGTTCTGTGAGCATTCTCATTAAAAACAGAAAACAATATTTCAAATATTTAAAGGGGGGGGCAGTTTTTGTGCCATTAAGGTTGTTTTTAAAGATCTTCTTAATGTGACGGTTCTCCTTTACCTGATTCGCTACGCCAGCTCACTTGTCCCATGTCTGCTTCCCCTCCCCTTCCCCAGGGACCATGCGCCCAGTGCGGAGGAACTTTTACGACCCCTCCTCAGCCCCCGGCAAGGGTACCGTGTGGGAATGGGAGAACGACAACAACTCCTGGACTCCGTACGACATGGACATCTGCATCACCATCCAGAACGCTTACGAGAAGCACCACCCGTGGCTGGATCTATCCTCCCTGGGATTTTGCTACCTGATCTATTTCAATAGCATGACTCAGGTGAACCGCCAGACGCAACGGAAGCGCCGCCTCCGGAGGCGCATGGATTTGGCCTACCCGCTCACCATGGGCTCCATCCCCAAGTCTCAGTCGTGGCCCGTGGGGACCAATTCAGGACATCCTTGTTCGTGCCAACAGTGCCTGTTGGTGAACAGCACCCGGGCAGCCTCAAATGCCATCCTGGCCTCCCAGCGCAGGAAGGTATATTCGGGTGGTGGCAATGACACACTGGCGGTCCGGCAGAGCAATACATTCAACGGGACTGCCCTGTGGTCTCTGGGCGCTGTGCAGACTGGTGGGACGGCCAAAATGGAGCAAGTCCGTCCAGCCAATGGGATGCAAGTAGCCACCTTTTCACGCAGTCAGAGCGCTCCCAGCAACACCCAGTTCCCAGGTCAAAACAATCTGAACCGTCCTGGTACGCAGCGTGTGGCCATCCTGAGTACCAGAGCTTCTATCCCACCAGGGTAAGTCTGTAAAAAACATTTCTTCTCTCTCCAAATGCTCTCTTAATCCAGAATGGGTATTGCATATATATATATGCAATATATGTATCTGATACGTAGCCCGTAACATATATGTCCTGAAAGCATGAAATCCACCCTGAATCCACTTTGAATCCACTCTCAAACCACATCGAATTCACTCTGGATCCGTTGCAGGTGTGACTAGTACATCCTCTTTCCCACCTCCTTGTTTCACGGACATTTCAAAGCTTCGTATGAATGTTCTGAAACATTCATATTTGTAGGAATGTCAGTGTATGAATTTTGTAACATTCGCTCTGTGTGCGAATATCCGAATCGTACAAACTCATACAAATATAGATTGTCACAAATATTCGGGTGCATCCCTAGTACTGCATCCAATGGCCCCCCGGGAAACATTACTGGCATGATCTACCTGCTGTGAACCCTGGCCAAGACTCACTTTTGAAGTGAAGACAGCTCCATATTGATCGAAGACAAATAAAATTTATTGTGGCCATATAGGTCATATGGGATTTTTGGGACGCCTTGAATCATCCCAATATAAGCTACTCTGAATTCCAAGCCATACTATGGCCCTTAGTCCATCCTAAAATGGAGATCTCTTTAAACAGGACTGACAGAGACTAAGGCTGGCCTGGAATTCTACTTCCTCATGTGTGAGTGATGGGACAGCCTAAAGGAGGCAGAACTGTGTTGTGGTGGGTGGCGCCCAGTATTTCCTTTGACCAATCAGCACGCGCAGAGTTCATGAGGCACTTCCCCTTTGACCAATCGGCATGTGTGGAGTTTTTGAGGCACTTCCCCCTCCCCTCCGTTTAGGGGTGTGATTCCCACCTCTAGCATTTTTACAAAAATTTATTTTTATAATTAAGAATAATTCGTTGTAAGGAGAAGAGAAGCACACAAAAAAGGAAGGGTGTTTGCGGAAGTGGAGGAGCAGGCTCTGAAAAGAACTGCAAACACCCACCTTCGCCTACCTTGAGTGACGACATCTGATTGGAATGGAGATAGAGATGTAACAAAGGGGTGGAGACCCAAGGGCTCCATGATGATTTTAGGAGGCTTCCTCAGTGCTTTATATATGTGCTGAATGAACACGTTGGCTGGTTTAGCAGCCATGGGTACCGCCCTGCATGGCACAAAATGTGCTTGTTTTGAAAACAGGTCAACTAATTCTAAAAATATGGCAAGGACCGTGGCAGAGACTAACAGGAACTGACACCCAGCCTCATCCTCTCAGGAGACCTCCTGGACACCAACGGTCCTCATTCCTGACCACCAGCCATGAAGTCTTATCAACACTGGCAGACCAGCAGGTTTGAGGGAAACTGGCCCAGCCTATAGGATTTGATGGTACGGCATTGTCACCGAGGGCAAATAACCGTCATCTTGCATCTAGGGTTTAAGGAGAAATGTACTGGCAGGCTGTGGAGGCAGCCAAGACTGTGATTCTCATTTGCTATATGCATCCACAGTTCCAGAATCTGGCAGTAGGATATGCTGCTGCCAGGTACGCTGGTTTGACTGTATCATGCCTTCTGCTCTCTGCCCATCCTCCTCCGCTGACAATGAAGGAGGGTTGCCGGGTGACCAGCAAGGCGAGCCCAGCCGCCTGGACTTTCAGGGCAAGGGGTTCCTTACAGAGGGGCCAGATGTGCAGGCACAGTTGAGAGACACAGATCAGGACAGCTCAGACGCTCAGCTGCGGCAGTCTCGGCATCTGTGTCGAAAGGGGCGTGGGGCTTCTTTAGCTGTTTAAGCCAGTTCTACGTTAGCACAAAAGTTGCAGACAACCAACATGTAACCTCACAACTCCCGCGTTTGTGTATCTCCTGTGTAACCTGACTTGTGGACCGGTTATTTGACACCTGAGAATCTCTGGAACCCTGAACCCCGGACCTTTGTTGACTTCGCTTGCTCTTGAACCCCCGAAGGGCTCGGTGGCTTGCTGTGTGCAGAGACTAGCCCTGCGCATTCTCAACTCGGCTGGCCTGAGCCACAACAGGCTGCTTGAATGTATGAACGCTTGTGGGATCGGTCTGTTCCATTCCGTGTTTAAAGTAATTATATCTAATCTTGCAAATCAGGCCAGTTTGCACTTCGGCCCATAGTCAGCAATTAGGCAACATCTGGGCAGGCACAGCTGCACTTGCAGGAGGTGTTTACAGCATAAAACCCCACCCCACCCCACCCTGCCCAGAAGTTGCCTAATTGCTCACTAGATGTGGACCACAAAATTGTGTTCCACCCCCTTACCAACCCTTACCACAACTTACCTGAAAGCATACAGTGGTGACCATCCATACCTCTGCTGACCGGGGAGGTTATAAGAGCTGCCACGCAAGCGTGCTGGCAGCAGCTCTGGCCTCCTGATGCGACTGTGCAGAGGGTCAGCGTCAACATAGCGATGGCACAGACACACATGCAGTTGCAGGGGGCACCGCACACAAGGTGGCGGCACCCAGAAGAGGACTGCCTGACGATCCAACAGAGGTAAGTGACCTAGGCTGATGTTGACTAGCGGTCACAACTGTGTGCACTAGTTAATGTTAGTCAAGGTATAGAAAAGGTGGATAGAGAAATTTTCTTTTCTCTATCACACAACACTAGAACCAGGGGGCATCTATGAAACTGATGGGTAGGAGAGTCAGATCAGACAAGGGGAAGCATTTCCTCACCCAGAGTGTCATTGGTTTATGGAATTTGCTGCCAGAAGAGGTGGTAACAGCAGCCATCCTAGATGGCTTTAAGGAAGGGTTAGACAAATTCATGGATGGCAGATGTATCAATGGCTACTAGAATAGATGCCTAAGGACATCTTTCAGGGTGGGGAGCAGGTAGGATGCTTCTAAGGCCATTTGCTGGGATTCGAGAGCAAGAGAAGGTTTGCCCTTGTCTCTGCTTGAGATGCCCATAAGCAATTGATGTACCGCTATGTGAGACAGGATGCTGGGTTAGATGGGCTGTGGCCTGATCCAGCAGGGCTCCCCTTAGGTTCTTAACTATCACTGTATTCCATGCATTAGCTCTGTGCTATGGAGCAATGCATGTATTCCATGTTACACATTATTAGCAGCAAGCAATTCCTAAAGGGCAGGTGTCCTGTAGCATTTTAAACCCTTGAGAATGCATCACTACTGGTTGCGGTGTTTGGAGTATTAGCACCAGCAGTTCCACATCAATGCTCTTTGCCTTTCTTTTACTGCCATAGCGATACAATTTGTGCTGGAATATGTGCTGTGGGCGCACACAGAAGGCCATGTGTGATTTGTGTTTTGTTCTGTGCTCAGCCGAATCCCTTGCCGTTCCAAGTTTCTGACTGGTTTAAGCAATTCCCAGTTTGATTCTGGGGCATGCGCTGTATTGCCTTTAGCTGCAAAAGATCTGGACTGAGATCTAATAGTGAAGAGCGGAACAGTCATCTTGTAAACAAGGGAGGGAGGGAGCAGAGCTTCCAGGGGTGGAGCCTGTCTCTCATTTGTCTGTTTGATGTTGCTTTACATTGTCAACAGGGAAAAGGCATCGTGGTGATGACTACTTAATTAAGATTACCTTGTGCTTTCACAGTCATTCTGCACACCACCTGCCAGATGTGGCTTGTTCTCTCGCTAGGCTGCCAGATGTGGCAAAGAAGAAGAAGCGTTATTCTTAAGAGTTGGCTTTTCTACCCTCTTTTCTCATCCATTTAAGGGGACTCAAGGCAGCTGACAAATCTTCTGTTCTTCTCCCCACAGCAGAACACCCTGTGAGGTAGGTGGGGCTGTGAGAGCTCAGAAGAGAGCTGTGACTAGCCCAAGGTCACCCAGCTGGCTTTGTGGAGGAGTGCGGAATCGAACCTGGTATTCCCAAGTTCCCAGGCCCTGGAATAACCACACATCCCATTTGCAAGGGGAGACAGCATCAGCTTTTGCAAATCCTGTCTGCCCTCCCCACCTGCTCCAGTGCGAATGATGGCAGGGGAAGCAAAGGTGTTCGCTGTTGGACCAGCTGTCTAGCCTTCAGGCCCTGCCGCGCGTCCGCTTCTCCATGCACAAAGCAAGGGGAGCTGCTGGCAATGAACCCAGCTGGCCTTCTGGAGAACTGGCAGTGCATTGCCACAGCAACCAGGTGATGGAGCTGAAGATATGCCAAGAATAGTTAGAGGCACCGGGTGGGGGGCATTCCCTCCTATTGCAATGTACCCCTCACTTTTCCATTCAGCTGCCCGTTCTTACCCACCGCGTGAAGTTTCTGCCGGTTGTTTAGCTTCTTGTGTGGGGCTTGGTGTTGAGGGGGAGATTGTAATGGCCGAGGGATATCTGCACAGGGGCTCGTTCCTCGGTTTTGTCTCTGTGTTAAGAAAAAATGATGGGCTGCTCTCCCATCCATCCATCCATCCATCCATCCATCCATCCATCCATCCATCCATCCATCCACCTGCCCGCCCGCCCATCCATCTGTCCACCCGCCCACCCACCCATCCACCTGTCCGTCCGTCCGTCCGTCCATCCATCCATCCATCCATCCATCCATCCATCCATCCATCCATCCATCCATCCATCCATCCACCTGCCCATCCATCTGTCCACCCACCCAGCCACCCACCCAGCCACCCACCCATCCAACCAACCAGCCTGCCAACCAGCCAGCCAGCCAGCCTTAAACCCAAAGGTCTCAGGGCGTGTTGCAACATTAAAAAACAGTGAACATTTTAATTTTGTCACCTTTGTAATTTTAACTCTGCTTATTTGTATTTTACCTTTCTAATTTAATTCCATTTATTTCCGTTCAGCGCTTTGTACAACTATAGCGCTTTATAAATAAACTTTAATAATACAACAACAACAACATCTAAAATGAACATATTAAAACCATAACAGTGCCTGGATGCGGGGAGGAAAGGCCCATTTCCTTGCTTAGGCCAGGGTGAAGAGGTGCGTCTTCGCAGCTCTTCTCAACACATAAAGAGTAGGTGCTGGACGCACCTCAGAAGGGAGACCGTGCCACAGTCTGGGAGCCACCTCTGAAAAGGCCCTATCCCAGGTGTCCGAACGAGGCCAAATTCGACCGATTAATGAATATTTTGAATATTCTTGCGCATCCTTAGTCATCAGTGCTAATAGAAGAGAATGCTTCGCTGGCCCCTTTGCAGCTGGTACCCCAGAGCAGCCAACTGGCCATCGCTTGTGCTGGGCTGTGGCAGCAGGTGGTAGAGACTTCCTTCCTCCGCACGACTGCGCAGTTATTTTTGTCTTTCTTTGGTTACTGCCGGAGCCCATTTAAGTTTGTCTGCTGGGCAAAGAGGTAGTTCCTCCTTGAAAGGCTTGGATTCGCCATGCGCAGGTAAGGATGCCTCTTAGCGCTATTTTGCTTTTTCCCTTGGAAAGCCAGCCTGCCGCTTGCCAGGGCTGAAGGTATCCAACTGTTTTGTTACCCGCCCAGAGACCTTCGGGTATGGGGCGGGATAGAAATGTAAACAAACTTTAAACAAACAAATATTTCCTGATGTGTACAGGTTTCCTGTAGGGGTGGAGACGGCACGAGAAAGGAGCGAGGTTAATCAAGGTTGACTATTCCCTGCACTTGGAGAATTAGTCAGCTGAGGCCGTTCCCGCCCCCCGCAACCGAATAATTATTCGATCCAGGGCCCAAATATTTATATCTAACATTCGTATCAAATTCACATGGACCATTAGTATCACATGAAACCGTACCACATTCAAAGGAGATCTATTCGAACAAAAATTATTTTTTCCTGAAAATTCATGCACATTTGTCACAATTAAAATTAATTAATTTATTTAATCTTCCCTAGGATTATGCACAAATGAGAGTCAAATATTCAAAAATTCAAATCCGTACAAATGAAGAAAAACGAATGTCTGGACATTTGAACTGATATGAACACATTCGTATCTATTCGTTCAAATATTCAATACATATTCAATGATTTGAATCTTGTACACAGCCATATGCACCCTGTTTTCATCCCGTAGGCACCCTGTTTCCATCCCGTACGCATCCTGTTTTCATCCCGTAGGCACCCTGTTTTCATCCCATAGGCACCCTGTTTTCATCCCGTACGCATCCTGTTTTCATCCCGTACACATCCTGTTTTCATCCCGTACGCATCCTGTTTTCATCCCGTAGGCACCCTGTTTTCATCCCATAGGCATCCTGTTTTCATCCCGTAGGCACCCTGTTTTCATCCCTTACGCACCCTGTTTTCATCCCGTACGCATCCTGTTTTCATCCCGTAGGCACCCTGTTTTCATCCCGTAGGCACCCTGTTTTCATCCCTTACGCACCCTGTTTTCATCCCGTACGCATCCTGTTTTCATCCCGTACGCATCCTGTTTTCATCCTGTACGCATCCTGTTTTCATCCCGTAGGCACCCTGTTTTCATCCCTTACGCACCCTGTTTTCATCCGGTATGCACCCTGTTTTCATCCCGTAGGCACCCTGTTTTCATCCCTTACGCACCCTGTTTTCATCCCGTACGCATCCTGTTTTCATCCCGTACGCATCCTGTTTTCATCCTGTACGCATCCTGTTTTCATCCCGTAGGCACCCTGTTTTCATCCCGTAGGCACCCTGTTTTCATCCCGTAGGCACCCTGTTTTCATCCGGTATGCACCCTGTTTTCATCCCGTAGGCACCCTGTTTTCATCCCGTATGCATCCTGTTTTCATCCCATAGGCACCCTGTTTTCATCCCGTATGCATCCTGTTTTCATCCCGTAGGCACCCTGTTTTCATCCGGTATGCACCCTGTTTTCATCCCGTAGGCACCCTGTTTTCATCCCGTAGGCACCCTGTTTTCATCCCGTAGGCACCCTGTTTTCATCCCGTACGCATCCTGTTTTCATCCCGTACGCATCCTGTTTTCATCCCGTATGCATCCTGTTTTCATCCGGTATGCACCCTGTTTTCATCCCCTACCCATCCTGTTTTCATCCCGTATGCATCCTGTTTTCATCCGGTATGCACCCTGTTTTCATCCCGTATGCATCCTGTTTTCATCCCGTAGGCACCCTGTTTTCATCCGGTATGCATCCTGTTTTCATCCCGTAGGCACCCTGTTTTCATCCCGTAGGCACCCTGTTTTCATCCCGTATGCATCCTGTTTTCATCCCGTATGCATCCTGTTTTCATCCCGTAGGCACCCTGTTTTCATCCGGTATGCATCCTGTTTTCATCCCGTAGGCACCCTGTTTTCATCCCGTAGGCATCATGTTTTCATCCCGTAGGCATCCTGTTTTCATCCCGTACGCATCCCACGTATTTGTATGAATAACTTGAAATATTCATATTCACATAAATACTAAAAAACAAACATCTGGACGTTTGATTTGTACACGAATGTCTGAATTTGTACAAATATTCTTGTACATCCCTCGTCTTCACATGGCCTATAATATCTCATTGTTCGGGTGTCTTGGCGCTATAACTGCAACACGCAGCTGATACATCTGGTTCTCTTATTATTTCCCCCGGAAAATACGTCCATCAGAGGGGAGAATAAGGCTGATTATAGGGGTATTAAATGCAGGCCACGAAGACCTAAACTAACAAAGGCGGGGAAGGAAACGGGGAAAGGTGTTAGGTGATTTTGCAAGGAAACGTTTTAAAAGCTGGGAGGAGGAAAGTTGATGAAGATCTGAGGATACGAAGAGTATTTTCAAGGCTGGTGTAATTACCCCAGAGCTATTGGGGATATTTATGCAGCCCATCGGAGGAACTCAGCCCAGCCTCTGACATTTCATAGATGAAAAGCCCCGTGCGATGCTCACAGCGCAACAGCCATCTCAGCCTCCTGCCCACAGAGGCCCATGGGAGCCCACGTTGCCACAGGCTTTTCTCGTTTCACAGTTGTATGCCGAGTTCATGCGCTCCATGAGATTTCTAGGCTTGGATTTATTTATTTATTTATTTACTCTGTGCTGCTTTAAAGGCAGAGAAGGGTGTATTTGTTCCTTGTGTGAAAGAAACACTCGGGAGGGAGAATTTTATTCATTACTATAGACCTATGAATCCAATTTGTCAACTCTTTCTATATCCCTCCCTCCATCCCTCCCTCCATCATCTATCTATCATCTATCTATCTATCTATCTATCTATCTATCTATCTATCTATCTATCTATCTATCTATCTATCTATCTATCTATCTATCTAATCTGTCCGTCCGTCCGTCCATCTCACCCTATACGTGAAGGGCTCAGGGCGGGTAACAACATTTAAAACCAAATATATTACAACAGATAAAAGCATATACTAAAATGACAGTAACTGCAAGGGAGAAGGGAGAATGTATCTTCGTTTCACTGAAGGCCAGATTAAAGAGTTGCGTCTCTGCTACCCTCCTGAACATATACAGTGAGGGAGCCTGACGCACCTCAAGGGGGAGACTGTTCCATAGCCTGGGGGCCATCACTGAGAAGGCCCTCTCCTGGGTGCCCGCCTGTTTAACTGCTGAAGGTGATGGGACAACCAGGAGAGCCTCCCCTCCAGCTCTTAAGGCACAGGCAGGTCGATATGGGAGGAGGCGTTCTTTTGAAAATAAATAAGCTGTAGGGTGTATGCTTGATGTTGGGTCATCTGTCTTGCTGCTTATGAGTTCTTCTCCCCACGACAGACACCCTGTGAGGGATGTGGAGCTGTGAGAGCTCAGAAGACGGCTGTGACTAGCCCAAGGTCACCCAGCTGGCTTTGTGGAGGAGGGTGGAATCAAACCTGGACATTACCAGATAAGAATCTGGCCTTCTAACCACAAGACCAAACTGCAGTGTATACAGAAATGAAATGAGCTTCCTCCAGTGTAATATTCTGACCTGGGCCAAAGGTCTGCTGTGTGGTGTAATCCCTTAATGAGAGTTAATGAAAAAGCTATTTATGTCACCTGCCCAGAGCCTTTAAAGCTCACAGAAGCACATGACCCAACTAGCCCTGTGTTCCTCAGGAGCAGTGAGGCTGAAGATGAAGCAGGGAGGAAGAACCAACGTGCAGCTCCAAACAGAAGACACAAGGCTGCACAGAGTTCTAGATTTGCATGTGCCAATTTAGAACTAATGGGTCTAATTTAAACAGAAAAAACGAAAACAGGAAGGAGTGCGGTCAGGCGTATCTCTCCTGGGGCGATTTTGCACTTCTGTTGCACGGGAAAAGAGTGTAATCTCCCAACATTAACTAGTGCTCACACTTGCATGTGCTAGGTAACTACAGTCCATGCCCCGCATAACTGGTCACTCACCTATCACCGATCCCTGAACTGGTCCTCTTCAGGGTGCCACCATTTTGGTTGCAGCGCCCTCCGCAACTGTGTGTGTGTGTGCCAGCACCATTGCCATGAGGACGCTGATGCTCTGTGCACATGCGCCTACGGTGGCCTGAGGTGGCAGCCCACTTGGCGTGGCACCTCAGATGACCCTGGAGCACCTGAAGAGGTGCGAATGCTCACCGCCGGACACGCCAGGTAAGTCCCCGGGCAAGGTTAGTAAAGACGTGGAGCACGATTCCATGTGCCATACCTAACGCACGATTGGTGAACTTCTGGGAAGGCAGGGGGCGCCTGGAGCTGGTAACAGCCTCTTCAAGGTGCAGATGCTCTTACCCAGGAGTTCCCTGATCAGGCACCCCGGGGATGCAATGCGAATTGGCACCAGGTGCTTGCAGTGGAAGGGGAAATCCAGGGCACTTTATTGATCTGCTTCCTTCAGGGTATGTAAACCGGTCTCGGATTGGCCCTTCAAGGGATGCTTTCAGGCACAGGCCTGCCCTGTACAAAGCAGGACACCTAGCTATTTGATTTAAGAAGGGCGGGTGGTGGTGGTGGTGGTTGCCTCTGTCCTGAACCTGCAAGAACTCGTAGAGCAGGTGCTACCAACACTACCTGCTGCCCCCCTGAACAGAAGGTTTGTCAGCCATGTTGAGTTTCCTTAAGGGTGAGAAAAGCGGGGTAGAAAAAACAATGCTTCTCTTTCTCCTTCTCCCTCTTCTCCCTCTTCTCCCTCCTCCTCCTCCTCTTCTTCTCCTTCCTCTTCTCCTTCTCTCACAGCCCCACCCACCTCACAGGGTGTCTGTTGTGGAGAGAAGAACAGAAGGTTTGTCAGCCGCTTTGAGTCCCCTTAAATGGATGAGAAAAGCGGGGTAGGAAAGCCAACGCTTCTTCTTCTTCTTCTCCTCCTTCTTCCTCTACCTTTTCTCCTTCGTCTTCGTCTTCGTCTTCCTCTTCAGGTGGGGGCCTCCAGACATAGAGAGCTACTTCTTTTTCCTTTTCACAGGCTGTCCTAAACTCATGTAGATGCTCCATATCTGCTGCCTCACACAGCTGTAAGCACCTGCCCCCTTCTTAATGGTGGGGTCAGTGGCTAACCTTTCTCAGCCACTCCTGCTCCCTATATAGCCATGACGTCACCGGCAAAGAAGTCCTAGGCTTGTCGGTGACTTTCCGAAGGAGATTATACTCTTCCTTTAATCTATCCGACCTGCTGCCTCATAATCCAAAGCCAGGGGGACCATTCGGCTTCCTTTCCTTCTCAGAGACTGAGGGAAAGCGTAGAAAGTGACCATGAAGACCAAGCCTGTGGCCAGGTGAGCTTCTTTGGGAGGAGGGTGTATCTGCTAGCGTGAATTAGCCTGGAGGGGGCAAAAATCTAGGTTTTTATCTCATCGTAAGTGGTAGAAGATACTCCACCCCATCTCTGAGCTCTTAAGTTTTCATAATGGGCCAGTTAGACCTTCACAATGGAGCAGGTAGATTCTTTTCAGCAAATGGTAGCTGCTAGGAAGTGGCTGCTTAATGGTTGAGAGGAACCAGCAAATGGTAGCTGCTAGGAAGTGGCTGCTTAATGGTTGAGAGGAACCAGCAAATGGTAGCTGCTAGGAAGTGGCTGCTTAATGGTTGAGAGGAACCAGCAAATGGTAGCTGCTAGGAAGTGGCTGCTTAATGGTTGAGAGGAACCTTGGAAAGGTAATCTGATCTGACCTCCCCTCTGTGCAAAAGGTACCCCTGCCCACCTACTCTTCCTCTACTCTGAGGTGGGTTCATCTGGGACTCATGGTGCCAGTTTGGCCACACCAGCATTTCCATGAGGGTGGTATTGGAGGTCCCATTTTGGAGTCTCCCTTGCTCTCCATAGTGGACTGAGAGGCTTCCAGTGGGAGCTTTAGCTTCTTCCCACCACCCCGTCACCCTCCTGGCCGCTGCGGGACACTATATAGAGTCTGATGTGCAAAGCAGAAGATCACTTACTAGGAGGCGTAGCTACAACATGAGCCAGTTTGGTCTAGTGGTTAAGGAGCCGGACTCTTATCTGGGAATACCGGGTTCGATTCCGCCCACCTCCACAAAGCCAGCTGGGTGACCTTGGGCTAGTCACAGCTCTCTTCTGAGCTATCACAGCCCCACCTAAATCACAGAGTGTTCTGGTGTAGGGAGAAGAACAGAAGCTTTGTCAGCCGCTTTGAATCCCCTTAAATGGGTGACGAAAGTGGGGTAGAAAAGCCAGCTCTTCTTCTTCTTCTTCTTCTTCTTCTTCTTCTTCTTCTTCTTCTTCTTCTTCTTCTTCTTCTTCTTCTTCTTCTTTATGCATGGTTGGCCAGTGTGTTTCCATTCACTGGCTCCATGCCAGCAGCGCCCCTGGTGTGCTTGCAGTTGCCTTTCCCGGGAGGCCAGGCGTTGCTCCCCGGTAGACAAGGCTCACCACCTGCTTTCTGAGAAGCTGGGTATTACGGCTGCTGGTGGAGGCAAAGAGAAGGTGCCATGAATAACAGCAATGTTGTCAGCACCTTCTCCGAGGGCCCATCCCTATCTCCATGGGTGCCGGACCCCTGCTGGTGGAAGACAGTCTGCTCCTTTTGGTTTGATTCCAGGAAGCCGAAGAAGGCGTGGGCGCATGCAGAGAGGGTAATGAGAGAGCGAGAAGCGATAGGTCAGGTGCAGCTTCAAGCAGAACTTCAGAACACGTCATGGTCACCTCCAGGCATCGATTATTTACTCCGCAATTTCTTGATTTGCGGGTGTAAATCACATCTGGAATTATCACACATCCTCTGGGCATTAGATCAGACGCTACCATTGCAAGATTTTCTTTCCACGTGACCCAATTCTCCCAGCACACTGATAGACTGAATAGTAGGTCAATTCGCAGTTTGGTCTAGTGGTTAGGGAGCTGGACTCTTATCTGGGAATACCGGGTTCAATTCCGCCCTCCCCCATGGAGCCAGCTGGGTGACCTTGGGCTAGTCACAGCTCTCTTCTGAACTCTCACAGCCCCATCTGCCTCACAGGATGTTCTGTTGTGGGGAGAAGAATAGAAAGCTTTGTCAGCCCCATTGCCCAATCGCAGTGGAAATGTGCTCCGTATAATCTGATATCTGAAGACCCCATTGCAGGTCCCTTTATTGGAGTCTACAGGAAATCTGGATTATACTTCCTGAAGGACCCATTCAATCCAAATTTCCCTAGAACTGGTGGAAACAGATGTGGCTCTAATGGGGTCTGCAATCGAAATGGGGTCTTCCTGCTCTGAGCCTAATGGGTCCCTAATGGGTACTTAGTGCTAGTGGAAACCCCCCCAGGGACAGACTGGTTTGTAGAACAGAAGCAACCACAAATTTGGAATGTTTCAATGCATAATAGCCCTGGGAGGAACTAGATGTTGACGCAATTGATGATAACACAGTTTCAAAAGTCTAACATTGCTGTTTCATTCTCTTCCTGTTCCTTTCCTTGTATTTTTCTTGCAGGGTTCCTGCCCTCCCCGTCAAGAACCTGAACGGAACGGGCCCCGTTCACCCTGCCCTGGCAGGTATAAACACTGCAGATGATACTGTGATAGCAAAAGCAGGCATTTTGGATTTGGGAGACGAGGGGGGCTGGACATTGGTGGAAACCAATTGAAATCATTGCGAGGGAAAATGGCGGGTGGGTTTCTTTCAGCTCTGTGATTCTGCCATCAGTCTTATTTCTTTCTCTTTCTTTCAATTAATTTTCTTGAATAATATGCAACAATGAAAAAAATACCATAATATCACGTAACGTATCTCAATTGTTCATTAGTTGCAAAAATGTAGTAACAAACTAACAAAGATACCCTCCCACCTTCCCTGCATGGAATAGCAAAACATTAATAACCCTTAATTAATATTGTTTAAATGGCAAATCAAACTTATTTTTCCTCTCACTGCCTGGTTTCCCCGGATGCCCAAACCTTATGTTATAATTTTTTCCCCAATTGCTGAACCAATCAGATTTAAGTTTTATTCTCCTCAGAAAGAAATGTGTTTTTTGATAAGATCATGTAACATAAATTCTCACATATAGGCCTCCCAGTTATTTCGTGTCCATAGGCTGGAGTCTTTCCCTCCGTTTGCTAACACCATTTGGGCAGCTCTCATTGGTTGTTTCTTCTTATTTCTTTTTTTTCCATTAATTTTTATTATTTTAACATACCTTTAAAACTTCATCTTTCCATTAGTTTAAACATAAACATTACATCTTCCAGTTGTTTATTATTAGTGATTTCCTCCGTTCTTCAAAATCCTCCCTCAGCAGACACATCAGCACCCATTCCAAAAGTCCTCCAGCTCATGCGCCGCTGACGCCGGTAGCATGTGTTTCCGGCAGCGCCCGGTGCGCAGGGGGAGGGCTTCAGAAGCAGGCAAGTCCTGCTTCCACCCTTCCCAACACGGCGGCCAGAGATGGATGTAAGACCTGATTTTTCAGATCTTACATTTAATCTGGATTTTGGCAGTAAAATCGGTTTGAAAACCTGGTCTTGCACGCCAAAATGCGGAAGCAGCCTCCACAAAGGGTCGCAGAAGAGGATTCCAATGTGGAAGTCGTTTAATGTAAATGTCTTACTTACGGTGAGGGGCTTAATCTGGTTTCCGCAGCTAGTGCGGAAGCACCCTTAGGATCTTTGTCTGGTTTTGCTCCCATCAGGTAATTTCCTTTCCTTTCAGCTGGCCGCTTAATAATCGCTCAAATCCAACAGTTATTATGTCAGTTTCGTGAAGAGAATCGATAAAGGGTCTCCAGTCTTTTACAAACCCCTCTATTGTTCTTTTTTAAATAAAGCTTGTTAATTTGCCCATCTCCGCTAGTTCGGTCAATTTAATTAACCGTTCCTCCACAGAGGGAATTTCAGCATCCTTCCATTTTTGAGCGTGTAAAATTCTTGATGCTGTTACCATATAACGAATCAAAGAATTCATATTATCTAAACTTTAGGGGATGTGCACGAATTTTTTTTGAGTTTGAATTTGAATTAGATAGAATATCCAAACATTCAATTCAACTCGAATGCTTAGAATCCGAATGCAACAAAATCTATTTCGAATCAAATACATTTGAATCTATTCGTTCAAATTTTAGATTCTAATCTGAAGATACGAATGTCGACAACATTCAAATGGCTGTTTCGGAACATTTGAAATTCATTCAGATGTTTACATTTGAATGTGTAGACATTCTATTTGAGTTTGAATGTCCACATTTGATCAAATTCGACTGACTTTTGAATGTTACTAAGCTTTCATCTATAATTCCTAACAAAGACAATTCTGGTCTAAATGGTACATTTGTTTTTAGAATACCTCTCATTACATTATATGCTTGTATCCAGTATTTTTATGCTTTTTTGCAAGTCCCACCACATATGATAAAAAGTTCCTTCACTAGTTTTACACTTCCAACATTTATTAGAGGTACGTTGGTATATTTTTGCTAGTATGGTCTTATTTCAACTTCTCCTTTCCTCGCATCTTTTTCTGGCCTAGGTATGACAGGCATCCTCATGTGTGCTGCAGGGCTGCCTGTCTGTCTCACGCGAGCCCCGAAACCCATCCTCCATCCTCCGCCTGTTAATAAGGGTGACATGAAACCAGTGCCCGGGATCGCTGGCATTTGCCGGAAGACCAAAAAGAAACATCTGAAAAAGAGTAAGGAGCCCTTGCTGCCCTTTGTGAGTCTTCTGACCCAAGGATCTGGGAACACAGGTCATTTTGAGCCTGTCTAGCACCTGGCCGGAGCAACAGAAACCAGCTGTGGGATTCTCCCATCGGTGTAAAGGTTTTCCGAATCCCACGGTATCAGATACGCTGAGAAATTATGGATGAACTTGCGAAGGGTCACAAAATGCTTATAAATGATATTTTGCTGCCTGAGGTAGCAGAGCGTCCCAACATTTGAAATTCAAAATCTGGAGGCAAAATAAATAGCTTGATTTGGAGGCCCAGGAGACCATAAATTCCCAAAGAAGCAATCTAGGAATTGTCTACTTTGACTCTATGCCAGGAAGCTGTTTCCAAGGCACAGAACAGAGAGGAGAAGCATGCTCCTAGAGTTTTCCTTTCAGGAAAAAGTACCCATTGCATCCAAGGGTGTTGGTCAACATGAGGTTGTATGGCAAATGGGCTCCTTCAGAAGTCTCGATGCCATGCTGGGAATAATTCAGAAGGGAATAGAAAACAAGCCAGCAAGTGTCATTTTGCCTCTTTATAAATCTATGGTGAGGCCACATTTGGAATATTGTGTACCATTCTGGTCACCACACCTCAAAAAGGACATTTTGGAATTGGAAAAGGTGAAGAAAAGGGCAACCAGAATGATTAAGGGGCTGGAACCAGGCTGCAACATCTAGGCCTCTTCAGCCTGGAAAGATGGCATTTAAGAGGGGGGACCTGTTTGAAGTATATACAATTATGCACAGTATAGAAAAGGTGGATAGAGAAAATGTCTTTTCTCTGTCACTCAAATCTGCCTTGAATCCACTTTGAATCCACTTCGAATCTACTGTGGATCCATTGCAGATGTGACTGCTGCGGATGCTTTCCCACCACCCCACCCCAGGTTCACAAATGTAACAAAGCTACATACAAATAATGAATAATATGAATATCTGTGTACCTCCCTAGGCAGAAGTGCTCAATAGGCATGCACTGCCATTATTTTAGGTCCGGTTTGACCCCACACAAGACGATGGGTCACATGAGCAGGCATCCAGGCAAGGCAAGACCCTTCATGACATCAGTAAAGATCAGGTTGGGAGTTGGTTTTCCCACAATATTGTTATTGCAGAATATTGCCACAAAATCTCACAGATACATTGGGATTGTCATGGACACATGTGGCAATTCCAACATAGTTTAGACTAACTAGCCCTAAACTATGTTCAATTGAAAGTGGACCAGCTCATAAACCAAGTTAAGGTTAATCATGGTTTGTTCAGATTTGCATGTAAAAAGAAAAGGCAACTATTTTATTTGCAGACCCACACGCATCTATTGTGAATTATTTTCTCATATAGAAATTAAATACCTACTTATCAGAAATACTGTCCAGTATGCTATCCTTTGAATGTTACCATTCTAATGGTGAGAAGTTGGAGGATATACTTTATTCTAACTAATGGTGGGACTTGTCCAGGCAAATGGATTTCTGTGGCTAAGCCATAGTACCTAGAGGCCAAATTGGCGAGAGATCGTGGATTCTATAATCAAAGAAATGAAGTTTTCTGACCTGTGATTGGGTTTGCGTCTTAGACCTGGGCATTTCTAGAGGAGGAGTTGAAGGAAAAGGGTGAAGGTGGAAACTTTGGGGCTTTGACTGAAAGGAAAAGCCAAGGCAGCTATTGTCTGTGCTGTATGAAATACTAAAAGTTTCAGATCCACTGGTGGACTGGGTCAAAGTTTCAGTGTTCAGGAATGGGAGATTGGATAGTGTTATATTTAGAGACCTTCTCTGCTCTCTACAGGCAAGAATCCTGAGGATGTGGTGAGACGTTACATCCAGAAGGTAAAGAACCCACCAGATGAGGTAAGCTGGTCATCACCTTATGGTTTAACCAAGTGGTAGCCCACAAGTTGGGAGAGGCTGGCCAGTGTGCTGGGAGAGCCACTCACGTCCATACTCCAGAATGTGACGTCTCAGTTCTGGTGGTTAAAATCAAGGCTTTCTATTGGGCCCGGACTCCATAGGCCAATTCACACTTGGCCCTGAAGTTTGCAATTGGTTAACATCTGGGCATTTGCAACCTAGAAATGCCCCCTGCCTGCCCAGATGTTAACCTGTCGTCAACTAGCGGTGATGCCAACTAGCGTTGGTACCTTATCTGGAAGCTTACCTGCTGCATCCATGCTGCAACCATTTCCAATGCGATGGATACGGCTCAAGTGCACTGGCTCCTCAAGATGACCCCAAACGTGACTGCGCATGTGCAGAGCGTCAGAGCAGTTGTGCTAGGCTTCACAGTCATGATGGTGGTAGGGGTGTGCACGAATGCAATTTTCGGGATTAATTCAAATGGAATTTCTGAAAATTCAATTCGATTCTTTAAAATTAAACCAAATTTGATTTGAATTAAGCAAATTCGAATCTATTCCTTTGAATTTTCGATTCAAATTTGCACTTACAAATGTCGACTGTATCCTTACACATCCTGTACACATCCTGTATGCAACCCTACACATCCGTATGCAGCCCGTAGTTATACTGTATGCAACCTGTTTTCATCCTGTACAGATCTGTACAAATGCGTATGGATGCAGGAAAGATGCATACAGTGGTACCTCGACATACGAGTGCCCCAACTTACGATTTTTTTGAGATACGAGGCGCCGAGTGAGAGATATTTTGCTTTGACATGAGAGCAAAATTTGAGATACGAGGAATCACACGACCAGCGCTCCCGCTGCGGGCTGAGGCTGAGGCGACGCGCTGAAGGGCGGGGGCTGCGACGTGCGGAGGAAAAGAGGAGGCAGAAGGGCGGGGGCTGTGACGCGCGGAGGAAAAGAGGAGGCAGAAGGCCGAGGGCTGTGATGCGCGGAGGAAAAGAGGAGGCAGAAGGGCGGGGGCTGTGACGCGCGGAGGAAAAGCCAAGGCAGAGGGGAGGGGCTGTGACGCACCGAGAGAAAAAGAAGGCGACGGCTGCGAGGCGAGGGAGGGAGGGGGTGAGGAAGTGAGCGCTGAGGGCAGGCTGAATTTTGGCAGCCTCTGAGGCCTGGCAGCTGCTCCTGTAATCCAAACATAGCAGCTCCAGAAAGACGTAGGGCAAAAAATGGAGCTGTTATAGCTGCTGGCCGCTTTCAGGGACTGAAATTTGGGTGTGGAGCTGGAAGGTGAGGTGGTTTTTTGGGACCCGGAACGGATTAATGGAATTCCATTAATTAATTGCTTTGAGATACGAATGATTTGACATACAAGCAAGGTTACAGAACGAATTAAACTCGTATCTCAAGGTACCACTGTATCTGTAAGTACGCACTGTGTACAAACCTATACACAAATGAATGTCCGGATAATTCAAATGAATAGATCTGAAATTTGACATTCATTCGAATCTTTGAATTCAAATTTATGGACATTCTATTTTATTCGAATGTCAAAATTTGAACAAATTTGAATACTTTTGAATTTTCATGCACATGCTACTTGGTAGTACACAGAACTAATGCCATTTTGGTCCAGAACCAACCAGTGGGCTTCTTTGAAAAGATCTGCAAGTATACTAACACCACCTGTTCTGGCCCAGGTGTTGGCCCTTGTGCATCTGGTCCAGAATAAGGAAGACAATGCAGCCTTATCTTCCAATCTTGTATAAACTTGGATGATGGGGCTGCAGCACTTTTCTTGGTTCCTTATGCAAGATCATGTTTGAAACCCAAACACAGAAGTGAACTCTACCCACACGCACTGGAGGTGATGTTGGAGTGGCAAGGACATGGCCCAAGTGCCATGAAACATGCATGATGCTTGCAGGGGAAGCACGCTTTTTCTTGAGTGTAATAGGAAAGGGATGTTCCCACTACTATTGATGTCAGACTAGGACAAAGTAGGAGTGTGTACAAATACAATTTTCAGGATTCTATTCTATTCAAATTGAATGCCTGAAAATTCAATTTGATTTGAATGTTTAAAGTTCGGATTTAACCAAATCCAATTCAAATTAAGCAAACTCGAATCTATCCAAAGTTTTGATTCAAATTTGCACCCACAAGTGTCGACAACATTCATAGATGCCTGTATGCATCTGTACACGTCCATAAGCATCCTGCGGTTAACCCGTATGCAAGCCGTTTTCATCCTGTATGGATTTGTACAAATGCGTACGAATGCGGGAAAGATCCATATCTTCAAGTACGCATCGTGTACTAACCTGTACACATACGAATGTCCGGATAATTTGAACGAATAGATCCAAAATTTGAATTGAATCTTTAAATTCGAATTTAAGGACATTTGATTTGAATTTGAATGTTGAAATTCAGTCGATTCAATCAAATTTTGGATGCATTTGAATATTCCTGCACATCCCTAGGACAATGGTATTTCACCCCTCACAATGCAGGCAGTTCCTGCCAAGACTGGACCAAGATAGGCTGGAGTGTGTTAGAGACTTAAGTTCTGGAAGTAGCACAAGGATCCCTGCATTGAACATATTTCTCTCTACTACAGGACTGCACTATCTGTATGGAGAGGCTCGTGTCTTCTTCGGGCTACGAGGGCATCCTCAGGCATAAGGGTGCCAAGCCAGAACTGGTGGGCAAGCTGGGGAAATGCGGGCACATGTATCACCTCCTCTGCTTGGTTGCTATGTACAACAATGGCACCAAGGTGAGACCAGGGGAAGAACAGCTGGGGGATGGATTGGGAAGGGCCATGTATCTCTTGCTGCATCTGTCTGTCTGTCTGTCTAAGTATAGATTTCTGTTTGTTTTTTAAATTGAATTATGTTGTGCGATTTCTGCCAATGTCTTTGGTGTTTAAGGAACCAGGGAGCAGTTCTCCAGCATTCTCAGTTTCTCGTGCTCTGAGTTCTGCTTCTCAACAGCTAACAAACAAAAATGTTGTGTATGCTCATCTAGATCAAAATGTTTGAATGTTAGAATTGAATCTGAAGATACGAATGTTGGCGACATTTGTATTTGAGGATACAAATGTTGACGACATTCATATTTGAGGAAACGAGTGTTGACGTCATTCGTATTTGAGGATACGAGTGTTGATGTCATTCATATTTGAGGATACGAGTGTTGACGACATTCGTATTTGAGGATACGAGTGTTGACGTCATTCGTATTTGAGGATACGAGTGTTGACGTCATTCGTATTTGAGGATATGAGTGTTGACGTCATTCATATTTGAGGATACGAGTGTTGACCACATTTGTATTTGAGGATACGAGTGTTGACCACATTCGTATTTGAGGATACAAGTGTTGACGACATTCATATTTGAGGATACGAGTGTTGATGTCATTCATATTTGAGGATACGAGTGTTGACGTCATTCGTATTTGGGGATACAAGTGTTGACATCATTCGTATTTGAGGATACGAGTGTTGACGTCATTCGTATTTGAGGATACGAGTGTTGACCACATTCATATTTGAGGATACGAGTGTTGACCACATTCGTATTTGAGGATACGAGTGTTGACGTCATTCGTATTTGAGGATATGAGTGTTGACGTCATTCGTATTTGGGGATACAAGTGTTGACGTCATTTGTATTTGAGGATAAGAATGTTGACGACATTCATATGTGTTATACATATCTGTACACATTTTGTACGCATCCTGTTTTATCCCGTATGCATCCTGTTTGTGTCCCATACTATCAGCACAAATGTGTATAGGTACTAATGAGATTTGTTTGAATGTTTAAATTCAAAAGTATGGACATTCTAATCAAATTTGAATGTCCACATTTGGTCAAGTTGGATCAAATTTTGAATGTTTAGAACCTTCGTAACCATCCCTACTATCTTCGCAGAGTTTGTGCAGTCAAAGATGATGCAGTACTTCACCTCCTTGCCTCATGTAGTTATTTTTATCTTTGCCTGGCAGGATGGAAGTTTGCAGTGCCCAACGTGTAAGGCCATCTATGGGGAGAAGACCGGCACGCAGCCCCCTGGGAAAATGGAATTCCACATTATCCCGCACTCGCTACCTGGTTACGCGGACTGCAAAACTATCCGCATTGTCTATGACATTCCTGCAGGGATCCAGGTGAGAAAATGGAAAGGAAGAGAGGAAAGAAAGGAGGAAGAGCCTTCGCCACTGGCAACATTGACCAGTTTGCACTTGGACCTGTAGTTCATGACAGATTAACATCTGGTAAGGAGCATCTGCCCCTGTAGAAGGCTTTTTCAAGCCAGAAATGGCTCCTGCCCTACCAGATGTTACCCTATTGTCTACTATCAGTGGTGCATGCATACCAACCCTTACCTTTTCCATCCAGTGCCATGACCTTTCGCACCATTTCTGGTGCTAGGGGTCACCTGAGGTGCTTTTAAAACAACAACATTTCCAAATTCTTGGATAGATACTGTCTTCAGTTTGTGATCTCAGCTGGTGGAACATCTCACTCTGCACTCTGCTTTCCTAGGGCCCGGAGCACCCAAATCCTGGGAAGAAGTTTACCGCACGAGGCTTCCCCCGTCACTGCTACCTTCCTGACAACGAGAAAGGCAGAAAGGTAGGTGGCTGCATTCCCTGACCTTGCCAGTGCTTGATTTAGCACTCAGTTCAGCCCTTTATTATACAAGAGGACACTTTCAAATTTAACCTCAACATCTAGTTGGGCTTTACACCGTCGCCTTTCCTCCCTTCTTCTTTCTGGTAGTCCCTAAAAAGGGGGCGCATGGATGCAATTTTCAGTATTCAATTGGATTTTGAATCGGGTATCTGAAAATTCGATTTGAATCTTTAAAATTTGAATAAACCCACATTCGATTCGAATTAAGCAAATTCGAATCATTTGAATTTTGATTTGAATTTGCACTCACGAATGTCGTCAACATTCATATGTGCCCGTATGCATCGTTACACCTTCTGTGTGCATCCGTCCACATCCTGTATACATCCCGTTTTCATCCCATACAGATCTGTACAAATGCGTACGGATGCGAGAAAGATGCATACGTGCATACAAACGTCCGAATAATTCAGAAAATATTTGAAAATTTGAAATTCGTTTGAATGTTTAAATTCGAATTCATGGACATTCGGTCATAATTCAGATGTCCAAATTCAAATGAATTCGATCGAAGGTTGAATGTTTCAGATATTCGTTCACCTCCCTAGTCCCTAATAACATTTCAGCCCAAGGTCTGCTTCCGCTTTGGCAAGCATCCAGAATTAGAATTTGCCATAAAAGGGACTCTGAAAGAAGCCTGGAGTCTGCAGAATCAGTGCCAAGACAATGTGATTTTGAAGGTGAGAGTGGAGCTGTGCCCCATAGTTTCTGTCATGTGTGACCAGACGTGGGTGCTTCTGCATTGGACCCTTAACACACATTAAGTACCCATTAAGGTCAGATTTCTAAAACCCCATCCGCACTACAACACATATTAGAGACACATGCATCCGCAGTGGCTCGCGTGCGTTGTGTCTCTAATGTGTGCTAAGTGGCCCTTAAACCTGTTTCCCGGAAGACTGCGTTGAAGGTAGCAGGCATGCAGCCCTGGGCAATTGGGAGGCGTGCTTTGGCCAGGGCCGCGCACCTGAGCAGAGAGCCTCCTGAAGCCAGGTGCGGCCCTGACTGATCGGAAGGCATGCCGGACACACGCACAAAGTGAACTGGGACTCTGCAGCCAAAATCGGCCTGGCTGTGTTAAGGTAAGGAGGGGATCGCTCGTGCTCTCCCCAGGGTGGGCTGGGGAGGTTAGGTGAAGCCCCCCCCCCAGCTCCAGAAGCTGCAATCCGTGGCTTCTGGGGTGAGGGGGAGTCCGGAGGAGCCAATCATGGTGGGCCAGGGGAGGTCCTCCGGAGATCCGGATTGAGGTGGGTGCTGTGCTTCTGCACTGCACCCACCTCAAATCTGGATCTAAATCCCTCCTCCCGTCGCATGTGTGGACGGAAGGGATGGTAGTAGATCTGGATCTACTGGATGCGGATCTACTTACCATGGATTTCTGAAATCCGGATCTAAATAGATCCGAATTTCAGAGGTCAGTGGGGAAGCACCCTTAGATGATGAGTGTTGATGTAGGGAGAACATTTAATTGCAGAAGAGGAAATGAGCCACCAAAAGACATTTTATTTGTAGAATGCGACCAACATGGGCAAATGCATCCAACAGTGATACAGAAATACACCAGAGGGCGTGATCAAGTGAGTGCCACATCTATTCTATATGTTTTCCAGGTGTAAGGCCCCTCCCCTCACTTCTTATAGAACTTTGTTTTTCAGCTGAACCTGTACTAGGCTGGTGATTCCCAGCTGGGGTTCCGCCAAACATTGTTGATCTCCTACAAATATCCATGCAAATAGATACGAATGTATTTGAATTGGTTTGAATTTGAATACATTCCTTGACTCTCTATCCGTACGAATTCGGATGAATATTCTATTCTAATCAAACTGAATGTCAAAAATTGCAATTGTGCCCACCTCTAGTTTAATTTGACTGTAATAGAGCCTCTCGCTTTAATTCCTAGGCGTGCTGCCACAAGTGCGTAACTGTTTTTACTCTTTGCCCTTTTTTCCAGGTTATGAAACTCCTGATCGTGGCCTGGGAACGCCGTCTCATCTTCACCATTGGGACATCAAACACAACGGGAGAATCTGACACTGTGGTGTGGAATGAGATCCATCACAAGACCGAGTTTGGGTCAAATCTCACTGGCCATGGGTACCCTGATCCAAACTATCTGGACAACGTCCTGGCTGAACTGCTGGCCCAGGGGGTCTCAGAAGCCCACCTGAAGGACTGAGAAAGTCTCTCCGCCCCTCGTCCCATTCCTTGCCCCCACACGTTGCCATGTGCTAGTGGGCGTGGGGATACTGCCTGCATCTGTCTGTCGGTCGGTCGATTGGTGCGCGTGTGTGCGTGCGTGCGTATGCTTGTGTGTTTGCTGACCACGTCTCCACCAGCATTTGGGATAGATCTCTTCATATCTCATGTTGCTTTTGCTGCCTTGACTCCTGAAGCTCTTAACATATCAACCATGCCGTGTGAAGCCAAAGGATGCCAGGAGAGCGTTGACTAGATCATCTCTGAAGTCCTCGCTGGAGGAATAATAGGAAGGCCTCAGAGAACTGCACATGTGATAGCAATCGATGCAAACACCTTGCTGTTTTTTGTATCTATCTATAGAAGTGCAGACACACACAGAGACACACAAACACATATTTCTTGGCCGTCTACGTCATTCCTTTTGCCCCAATCATATATGCACGTAAGACATTCTATATTACATATTTACCGCTCTGTAACAGGATATCATATGTAATAGAGACTATATACAAAGCCAATTGTGCAAGCGTTGGTCTTCCCAGTTTCCACCACCTTGTCCTCAGAGTAACTACCACCCTCATATTCACTACTCCTTGTCCCCCCCCCCCCCGTGATTACCTAAAAAGGTAGAGGAGTTTGCAAGGTGAAGATAGGTGTAGCATCTCTAGGAGTGGGTGTGGGAGTTTCTTCTCCTCGGCTTTGCAAGTTGCCTTATGGGTAAACATACTGGAGGGGGATTTTGCTCCTGGACTGGGCCGCTCAGAGACCTTTGGCAATCCACCAAGGGGGGGGGGGAGGGAGGCATCCAAGACTTCTCTTGTTTCACACAGGATTAAGAAGAAGAAGAGTTAGCCTTTTTACCCTGCTTTTCTCACCCATTTAAGAGGACTCAAAGTGACTCACAAAGCTTTTCTATTCTTCCTGCATCAGACACCCTGTAAGGTAGGTGGGGCTGTGAGAGCTCAGAAGAGCACTGTGACTAGCCCAAGGACACCCAGCTGGCTTCATGGAGGAGAGCAAAATCAAAGCCGGTATTCTCAGATAAGAGTCTGGCTCCCTAAGCACTAGACCAAACTGGCTTGCGAGATGGTTCTCAGCAGCTTCATAACAAACTTTTTAGGCACAGCTATTCCTATTTCATTCAGGATTATTTTTTTTAGTTGGTTTTTTAAATCTGTTTTCTCATTTCATAGAAGTAAGATAAGGTTGGAAAAAGGCATGCTTTCACATATCAATAAAATCTTGACAGTTCTCCAGCGTCCACCTACCAATGGATCATGGCAGGGGAACCCTCTGTCCCAAGAACATGGAATGGCTTAGAGATCATGAGTTTTCCTGTTCACGGTTGGCTGTATGTATGCCTCATCTATGATGCTCAGCAAGGTAGATTTTTGTGTGGGTTTGCGTAGAATTGCTGCTGCCTTAGTCATTTCTGATACGCTGTAAGCTCTACCAAGTATGACCCTATTTCCTTCTAGCAGCCTGGCCACCTGGCCGCATCAGCACCAGGAAGCAGTGGATCATGGGAATTACTGCCCCTGAAATAGTATTCATTTGTTCATTCCTTGAGAAATACAGTCATAGTCTCGGTTGTATCACAGGATATAGTAATGGCCACCAATATGGATGGATTTAGGATGGGAAGTTAGAAATTTGTGAAGGAGGACATATCAGTAACGAGATGCGTGCCCTGGGGGCTTGGGAGTCACAAAGGGTGATGGCCCCTGGGCTTTTCAGAGGCTCAGATATGTTGCCCTCTATCTCCGGCAACAGGCTTCTACATTTTCATCTGGAGTTTGTTTCTGAAGCCTATTAAATCTTTGGGTGTTTTTCCACTGCGCTCCTTTAATCCAGATCTAAGAAGATCTGGATTTAGGGAATGGGTACTTCCCTTAATCCGGATTAAACAAAGTACCCAGTGTGTTTCCATGGGTGGTCTAGCACCCAATAGCATTGGGTGCTAGCCTCCCTGCCGTGGAAACACTGGAGCACCCATTTGGAAATCCGGATCTACCCATGAGGGGTCTGCCTGTCACCCCAAGTGTTTGGGGGGACAGGGGGTGCAATCCCCAAAGCGGCTCCGAAGTCACTTTGAAGTCATTTCGAAGTCACTTCAAAGTCACTTTGAACTCTGTGCAAAATAGCTCTGGAGCATCTTTGAAGGCTGTGCTGGTCTTCGGAGTAAACTTCGAAATGACTTTGGCGTGACTTTGGAGTCACTTCGAAGTTCACTCCGAAGATCTGCACAGACTTCCAAGATGCTCCAGAGCTATTTTTCACACACTTTGAAGTGACTTCGAAATCACTTCGAAGCTTAGGTTTGGGGGCTCCCCCCCAAGGGTTCCCCCTCCCCCTATCCTCCTCTAGACCCCATTGGCAAACTAACGTGGAAAGAGGCTCCCTTTAATCCAGATTTTCTGGCTGAAGACCCTATTATAGACCCCATGAGGTCTGCAGAAAATCCGGATTAAAGGCCAAAAAGTACCCATATGATCCGGATTTCCCAAGGTGTGGTGGAAACAAATGTGTCCCTAATGGGTGCCGTGGTGGAAATGGGGTCATCTGGCTCTCACCCAAATGGGTCCTTAAAGGGTGCTAAAATGGGTACTAAGTGACCGTGGAAAAACACCCTTCGATGACCAGCACTTTTCCCCGAATTCATAACGTAGAACTTTGTGAAGGAGAAAAGGATCTCTTAAAATAATGAAGGTAATATTTTTATTACTACATAACTTTGTAAAATTGCTTAAATTATACTATTTTATGTTTCGCAGAGTTTACATTTAGAGATGTGCACAAATGCAATTTTCAACGTTTCATTCAAATCAAATATTTAAATGTCTGAATTTGTACAAATAGAGAAAAAATGAATTTATTAAAATCTGAACTGAGTCAAATACATTTGAATATTCCTACGAATATTCAATATGTATTTGATGATACGAATGTCGACAACATTCATATGTATCTGTACGCATCTGTACGCATCCCGTTTTTATCCCATATGCATCCTGTTTTCATTCCATATGTATCCATACAGATGCGTATGGATATGAATAACGTGTACAGATTCGTATATAATGCGTACATATCCATACACATACGAATGTCCAAATTATTCATATGAATAATTGAATTAATCGTATTCATTTGAATATTAAAAAAATAATGTCTGGATATTTTATTCAAATTCCAATGTCCGAATTCGGCCGAATTTGCTTGGATAATGAATATTTCAAATATTCTTGCATATCCCCTATTTATATTGTTTGTGGCCAGACTCCCCCTTGGTAGATGTTACAAGCACCCAGTTTGGTGCAGATCTTCTGTTTTCCTAACACAGTGAATTGTAGGGCTAGACAAACCTTCAGGAAGTGGGGATTTTTCCACTTGAAAGTCCATCAAAACAATAAAAGCTACAACTACTTTGAACCTTTTTTTTTTCTTTTAACCTATCTGGACAAATTATTTGTGTGTGTGGGGAGGATGTTTTTCTGTTTTCCTTGGCAGGGGGGTCATTAGTGTGGCACCCCAGGGCCCTCCCTACCTATCTGTTATCTCATGTGAACTGAAGAGTGGGCTGTGAGTGTTCAAATATAAAATTCAGAATTTGGCCAAATTTGGCCAAATTCATACATTCAAATTCGAATCGAATGTTGGCACATTCAAAGACTGATATTCGAATTCAAATAGAATGCTTTGATACATTCGTATGAAGCTTTGTATGGGATCCGAATGCATTCGTATATAGGATCCGTATGCTATTTTATGCATTCGTATATAGGATCTGTATGATATTCGTACGCATTCGTATGGGATTCATATGGGACTGAACATCTGTATCGAATTCAAATCCCACTACATTAGAAAGGGATCTTTTCAAACAAATAGGAATTATTTTGCATCTCTAACTGGGAGTTGTCGTCTACCTAACCCATCCCAGGTGTGGTTGGTCCCTTGGGTCCATAAAACACATTTTAGCAAACAGGTCTTCCCCCAATTGATCAGACCTTTGATACGCTATGTTGGGTTGTAACAAAGAGGTGTGCCAAATATTGCTGTTCTAACTCTTATCATTTAGAAGCAGGTCACTCACGGAGTTTACAATATATTTACTTTCAGGCATCCTTCACTTACCCATGATTTTCTCTCTCGCCCAACACTAGAACCAGAGGGCACTCTATGGAGTTGATGGGCAGGAGAGTTAGGACAGAAAAGGGGAGCTATTTTTTCACCCAAAGTATCAACAGTCTATGGAATTTAGAAGAACAACAAGAAGAGTTGGCTTTTCTACCCTGCTTTTCTCACCCATTTAAGGGGACTCAAAGTGGCTGACAAACCTTCTATTCTTCTCCCCACAACAGACACCCTGTGAGGTAGGTGGGGCTGTGAGAGCTCAGAAGAGAGCTGTGACTAGCTCAAGGTCACCCAGCCAGCTTCATGGGGGAGGGTGGAATCAAACCTGGTATTCCCAGACAAGAGTCCGGCTCCCTAACCACTAGACCAAACTGGCTCACTTACCCCAGAAGACACGCTGTTAATTCTTTAAGCAAGCCCACATCCTATCTTATTCCCAAAATGTACATCCCTATCTTCTTTAAAGCAACAGGTTGAGCTCTTACAGGTGTTTAATACAGAGATGTGCAGGAATATTCAAAACATTCAAAATTTAAATCGAATATAATTCAAATTTAACATTTGAACGAATTTTTGAATCTTTTGAATCACTCGTACAAAATATTCAGACATTCATATGTGTACAGATATGTACTGTATACATTACACACATATCCGTACGCATTTTATTTGTATACATACGCATTTGTACGGATATATACGGGATGAAAATGGGATGCATACCAATGCGTATGGACACATATAAATGTTCACATTCATATCTTCAAATACGAATTGAATATTCATACAAATAGATGAATATTTGATGATATAGATGTGTCCAAGTCGAATGTGAAGACATTTGACTTTTAAACATTCGAATCGATTTGAATCTTTGGATATTTGATTCGAAATGAATCGGATCCCAAAAACTGCATTCGTGCAGACCCTTAGTGTCTGAGCTTCTGTTCACTCTTAATAAAAATGAGGTAGCTGTTTCTCTGTAAGTCACAAGATGACTCTCCAGGCATCCTGAAACTTTCTGGCCATACCAGTGAGTGCAGCTAAGGAGAGCTGCAGCCCAGTCACATCTGCATCATAGTACTTGCGACTCGACCTGAACTGGGAAACAGGGACAATGCTTGCTGTAGTCTGGGTGAGGGACAGAATTCTATTGTTTCAAAGAAATGGCACTGCCTGAGGTGAGCATGGGACACTGCTGAGCAAGCAGGATTAGAAGAAAACCAGGACAAAACTCATAAGACCCATGAAAATAACTCTTCTTCTCTCTTTTCAATGTACCTATCTGGTGTTCCTAAAGAGAGAACTCTGACCAGGCCCTGGCAGTTACGGGTAAATGGTTTGTTATTGCTTTCTCTTGCTTCAAAATGTCCTAGTCTAGCCTCCAGCCATGGAATAGCTTGGTGCACTAGCCAAAGGGTACCTAATCCACCCTTGCCTTGCTTTCAGGGTTGACCCAGAGACAAACCCTGGCTGAAACTCATCCCTTAAAAGTGGCTTCTTTCCTGATGGGAGCAAAATCTGAGACGTTTTCGCACGGGCGAAAACGGAACGCGAAAAAGGCAGCTGTGGACACGTCATCCGCATTGGCCGCGCGCGCCTTGCGTCCCGACGTGTCCAAAGCTGCCTTTTTCGCGTTCGAAATGTAGAGCACTTCTAAGTGCTCTACACGCGTTCCAACGCGGACGAGCCGTCCGCAGGCGTTCGGGAGAAGAAGCGTTCGCGCCGCTTCTTTCTCCCGATCGCCTGCCGGCTCGCCTCCGACGCCGCGCGGCTTTGACAATCAGCTGTTTTTCAAACAGCTGATTGTCGATCTGCCTCGGCGGCCGCCGGCGCGCCCCTGGCCGGCGTTTGCCGGCTAAGCCAGCTTCGGGCGCTTTCCCCATTCGCACACAGACGCTCCGGAACGCGTTCCGGAGCGTCTGTGTGTGAACGGGGAAAGCGCCCGAAGCTGGCTTAAGCTTTCCGCCTGAACGCGTTCGGTTTCGAACGCGATTCAGTGCGGAAATGCCTCTGGAAACTGCACCTAGCTGGCTACTCCACCCACAAGACACCGTTGCACAGATATTTACGTGCAAGCTAAGATTTATGGTGCCGTTTAGCACCGCCGTTTCATCTGCTTTCAGCAGAGCGTCTCTAGGGAATTGGACTCCCTGGCAGGTGTGCATAAAAAACACACACACAGGTGGCTTGCAGGTTCACATACCCTCCCCAGTTACTTGCTCTAGGAAAGCAGAAGGCAGACCTGACAGTCATAAGAACCTAAGAGTTGCCCTGCTGGATCCGGCCACAGCCCATCTAGTCCAGCAGCCCATCACACACAGTGGCTCACCAAATGCTCATGGGCATCTCAAGCAGAGACAAGGGCAAACCTTTTCCTGCTCTCAAATCCCAGCAAATGGCCGTAGAAGCATCCTGCTTGTCCCCCCAGCCTGGAAGATGTACCTAGGCATCCATTCTAGTAGCCATTGATACATCTGTCATCCATAAATTTGTCCAACCCTACCTTAAAGCCGTCTAGACTGGCTGCTGTCACCACCTCTTCCAGCAGCAAATTCCATAAACCGATGACGCTCTGGGTGAAGAAATATTTCCCCTTATTAGATCTAACTCTCCTAGCCATCAGCTTCATAGATGCCCCCTGGTTCTAGTGTTGTGTGATATAGAAAAGAAATGTTCTCTATCCACGTTTTCTATACAATGCATGATTTTATATAATTCAATCAGGTCCCCTCTTAAATGCCGTCTCTCCATACTGAGGAGGCCTGGACGTTGCAGCCTGATTTCGTAAGGGAAGTGTTCCAGTCCCTTAATCATTTTGCTTGCCCTTTTCTGCACCTTTCCCAGTTCCACAATATCCTTTTTGAGGTGTGGTGACCAGAATTGTACACAATATTCCAAATGTGGCCTCACCACAGATTTATAAAGAGGCAAAATGACACTTGCTGACTTGTTTCCTATTCCCTTCCTAATTATTCCCCGCATGTACTCTGTGAGCCCAGAGACGGGTCTCTCCAGCGGCGGGCCGGGCAGTGCACAATTCAAGGTTTTCATGAGGATGGTCTAGCAGCCAAATGCTGACCAGTAGAACTTCTCACGTGATGATCTGATGCAAACACCTGCTTCCGCCTGTGCTTGTCCTAGCCTGCCCTCAAGTCTTCAGGGAAAACCTATTCTGGTCCTTTTGCTGAACTACCCAGATAAGTCACATCTGCCTGCACTGAAGCAAAGGTAGAGGCAACATTTTTTCGCAGGGCTACCACTGCGTTCAAAACACGCATAGAGTCTCCATTTGTTTTAGTTCCGAGAGAGAAAAAAGCAGAACAAAACAATTGGTTTTTCAACAAAATGAGGAGGAAAGGAATGACTCAAAGCGTCATCAAAGCCCCAGAGGCTCATGCAAAGAAATAAATCCTTAACAAATACAGTTTCCCTAACAAATACAAATTCTCCCCGGAAGAAAGTAACATCAAGCTGTTTTGCCAAGAAAACTGCCTTGACGAGGCCTCGTAGCCACCAGAAATCAGGGCCAACCGGAAGCAGAAGAAGGGTTGGCCCTTATACCCTACTTTTCTCACCCATCTAAGGGACTCAAAGCGACTGACAAACCTTCTGTTCTTCTCCCCACAATATGAGATAGGTGGGGCTGTGACTAGCTCAAGGTCATGCAGCTGGCTTCATGGAGGAGTGGGGAATCAAACCCAATATTCTCAGATAAGGGTCCGGCTCCCTAACAACTAGACCTTTGCCTTCACTAAAAAGGCAACCTGCTGGTGTGAAAACGCAGCATCCCTTCTCTTTAAAATGCAGTGCAGCCTTTCACCCAAGATGATTTATTGTAAGAACAGAGGCCTGATTTCACCTACAACTAAACTCCACAACTAACACGCACCTCATTCTTCAACCGTTTGCCTTTTACAGCTTCTCAAACTTAATTAAGATGCCAAATGCTGAGTGGGCTGTACCTAAAATGGGGCTGCAGAGAAAGACAAGAGAGGCATCAAAGCCCTTCACGTCCTCCAAGCTGCCCATGTGCTTTTAATAAAGAACATCTAGGGAGCAACCTCTTTCCCACCCAAGAAGATATCAGCGAAGGGGAAAAACAATGACAGCATGTGGGATAAATAAATACATGTAAAATAAGATAGGTTTGTTAGAAGGTAATAGCAGGTGAGCAAGAACAGTCTTTAATTGAGCCCTGCTGGATCAGGCCACAGCCCATCTAATCCAGCATCCCGTCTCACACAGTGGACCACCAATTGCTTAAAGACCTAAGAGGGGGCCTGCTGGATCAGGCCACAGCCCATCTAGTCCAGCATCCTCTCTCTCACAGTGGACCACCAATTGCTTAAGGACCTAAGAGGGGGCCTGCTGGATCAGGCCACAGCCCATCTAGTCCAGCATCCTCTCACACAGTGGACCACCAATTGCTTAAGAACCTAAGAGGAGCCCTGCTGGATCAGGCCACAGCCCATCTAGTCCAGCATCCTCTCACACAGTGGACCACTAATTGCTTATGGGCATCTCAAGGAGAAGCTGCAGGCAAGGCCTTTACCTGCTCTGGACTCCCTGCAAGTGGCTTTTAGAGGCCTCCTTTTCTGTCTCTCCATCCTGTAGGTGGATGCCTCTCCATCTGTCTCCTTGTCTGTCTCTCCATCTAGTACGGATGTGCGAGAATATTCGAAACATCCAGAATTCGATCGAATTTGTTCGAATCCACCATTTGAATTTGAATCGCATGTGTGTCTACATGTGTAGACACACATTCGTTTTTTAACATTTGAACAAATCCAAATGTTGTGAAACGTTCATACAAATTATTCAGACATTCGTATGTGTACGGATATGTACACGTTACATAAGTATCTATATGCATCTTATTTGTACCCATACGCGTTTGTATGGGTACGTACGGGACGAAAACAGGATGCATACGGGATAACAACAGGATGCATATGGATGCGTACTAATGTTGTCGACATTCATATCATCAAATACGAACTGAATACTCCTACAAATAGATACAAATGTATTCAAATCGGTTTGAGTTTTAAGACATTCATTTTTTATCTATTCGTACGAATTCGGACATTCGAATATTCGCGTCGAATCGGATCGAATGTCAAGAATTGCATCAGTGCACACCCCTAGTATCTAGGCATCCATTCTAGTAGCCATTGATACACCTGAGTAAAGGAGATGCAGGTGTCCTGCAGCACCGTCCACTCTTTCCACTTTGTTGCTAAGTGAATTAGCGCTGTAATCTGCTCAGACCTTCATACCCCATCAGGTCTGTGCAAACATTGTTTATGTACTTTGTACATACACAGAACCACTTCTAAAAGGACTCTTTGGACCTGTAACACTTCCAGCCTGGCTCGGGCAAGATCCACACGCGAGGAGCATTATCTCCTGCCCTGCCGTTTGAACCCTGTAGGTGGGCACTAATGGCAGGAGGGTGGCAGAAAAAGGGCAAGGCCATGAGGGCGCCACTGCCGTCCAGCGCACTGAATGTGGACCTTGGCCCTTTATGGTGCATTCACAGGGCAAGAAAGGCGCCATGTGGATCCTGCCTTGAATTCAGTTGAATTCCTCTTTTCAGAAATACTTCCCAAGGCTTTGGGGTGTTTCTAAATGCAGGTGAGACCAGTACGAGAGGTGGAAATTTGTCAGGAGCAATGAGGAGAAACAATTTATGCCAATGAGCTGATTTTTCCAATGTTTGCCCCAAGTTGGGTCCTTTACAACCCGACTGTAAGTTCAAAGTTCAAAGAATCATCAGCAATCTAGAAGGTCTGAGCAGAAAGTTGCATCTGCAACCTTCTTGCATCTTGCTGGAGTTGCAAGTTAAATCTTTACCTCACAAGCCCCCTCAAAGCGTAGCAATCGTGCTGGCAAAATACACTCGCATTATTCCGCCACCAACTGATCAAATTGCTTTTTGCTCTTTTCCAAGAACCGAACTGATGGGCTGCTTAATACAGGGGATCCAGGAGAGATCTTGACGCAAAATGTCCGTGGGCTTTGCAGGGGACAGGATGGGAAAACAGAGTCCGTGCTGTACGTTAATGGCTTCCGTTACATTTTGGCAAGGTGAGGAGAAGACAGGACTCTGCTGCCACAGAGAAGGCCGTGAATGCCGTTGCAAGGAGATCACAGCTACCAAATGATCCTATACGCTATCCTTAATGCAGGTGGCTGAGCTGGTATTCCATTTCATATCACTCAGGCAGAGATGTTGTGGCGTTCTCCTCTCTCGCACTCAGGAGCAGCCATAGGCCAATTTGCACTTAGGCCTCTGGCAGGCAATGAGCGGCGCTCTGGTGAAGAGCATACACACATCCACTAGGCTGCTACACCTAGAAGCGTGTCCGCCCTCACTAGAAGTACACTAACTGTTGATCAGGCGTGGAGCATGAATTTGTGCTCCACACCTTTGCCAACCTTTCCCCAAGGCTTACGACCAGCGCCCGATGGCGTGACCATTAACAGGTCTTCCGGCTCGCTCCGTGCAGTGGGCGTGGAGCGTGCATTTCCGGTCTTGGTCGACTGCCGGCCACTGTCACTATTAGGCAGGGCTCCGTGGGCCGGGGCCACAGCGGCAGGTTGGCTAGGGATCCATGCACCATTGGGGGACGCCACCCCAACGTGTCACCAGGATCAATCCCATCCCTCTGTATCGGCCTGCAGACACATCACAGAATATCCACATGTCTCTCTGTCTCTGAGTCTCCGGTTCTCCTTTTACTTCTGTCTTACGCGTCCACACATCTCTCTCCCTCTCTCTCCCTGAATTCCCTTCCCCTGCCCTCCCATCTTCAACACAAAGCCCTCGTGTCTGGGCTTCCCCCTCATTTCCCACCCCCCACCCCAGCTTAACCAATATCCGGAACATTCATTGGAGAAATAACGACCGTTACGAATATTTGTGCGCCTCTCTAAGCATATCAGTCAGGTAAGTATGAACAGGCCCAGTCTGCGCGTCTGGGACACATCTAAAATGGCAGCCTCACAAAGGTCAAGCATGAGGGGAAGCTAGAAAGGCGCGAAAGGCATTTGCTCTTTCAGACCTGCTCTTATCCCAACCTTCTCAAATGCCCAAAACTAAGTATAACAACCTTCATTTCCATAGCCATCTCCTTCGCAACAGAAGCAGAGAATGGCAACCTCCTTCCCCCACAACTGACAATACGTCTTTACAATACGTCTTTACACAAAGGATCAAAAACACAACCAGAGTGCAAAATATAGGGCAGGATCTAAGTCCGAGGAGCTGTGCTAGATGTTGCCTTCTCTTCCTCTTCTTGCTGCTGAAAGGCATGGTGGGCCTGCTCCAAGTCCTCAAGGACTTTCAAGAGGCGGGAAGCAGCTGCCATCCTTTGGCCACAAGCACCTAAGGGGAAAAGAGAGAAGAAGGCAGGAATAACAGTAGCCATGAGCTTGGGGAGGTCAGTACGGAAACCTTGGCATTTCCGCTGCAGCCCGCACAGACCCCTGGGAAAAGGAAACTTACCAGGCCTTACTAGGGGCATGCGCGAATGCCATTTTTGACATTCAATTCGATCCGATTCTAATATTCGAAAGTCCGAATTCGCACGACTAGAGAAGAACCGAATGTATTAAAATTCAAACAGATTTGAATACGTTCATATCTGTTGACATGACTTATAAGGCCCTAAATGACTTGGGCCCCAAATATCTAAAGGAACGCCTTCTCCCATATCGACCTGCCCGTGCCTTAAGATCAAGTGGTGAGGCCCTCCTGGTTGTCCCGCCAGCTTCAACAGTGAGGTTGGTGGGCACCCGGGAGAGAGCCTTTTCTGTGATGGCCCCCAGACTATGGAATAGCCTCCCCCTCGAGGTGTGTCATGCCCCTTCCTTATATACATTTAGGAGGGCAATGAAGACGCACCTCTTTACCCTGGCCTTTGGCTGAGCTGCTTATGTTTCCCCCCAGTACGGACACTATTATTTTAAACATACTGTGTATCGTTTTATATTTGTTGAATTTTTAACGTCTTTTAATGTATATTCTATTTCAATCTGCTGTTACCCGCCCAGAGACCTTCAAGTATGGAGCGGAATACAAATGTAAATAAAAAACAATAAATAAATATTCAGTATGGATTTGATGATACGAATGGCGACAACATTTGTATCTATCCGTACGCGTCCCTTTTTCATCCTGTACGTATCCATGTGGACGCGTACAGATACGCGTGTGATGCGGACGTATCCATACACATAGGAATGTCCAAATTATTCAGAAGAGTGATTTGAAATCTTCGCATTCATTCAAATATTAAAAAAGCAAATGGCTGGGACATTCGATTCGAATTTGAATGCCTTCATTCAGCCGAATTTGATCGAATAACAAATATTTAGAATATTCCTGCGCGTCCCTAGTTTGTAATATTTGAAATTCGTACGAATTTGGACGAACTCAAGACATTCAAATAAATTCAAATCGACACATTCGAAGATTAAAACCCAGAGAAGTGCTGTATTTTCCCAGCCTCCCACAGCGACAGCCATTTCTGAGCAGATTCCATTTCACTGGACTACCGTTGTGCTAGAAAATCAGAGGCCGTCCACTACAGCCCTCCCTGCTTACAGCCTCCGGGCTTTTTATCTTTCCAGCCTTACAAACATTGGTCATCCATCCAGGAGATGGAATTGTTCACACTTGATTAAGGATGTACACAGCCCTCGTTTTCATGTGATGGACAAGGGGGGAAACATTCCCATTACCATGGATATAGAAAAGTAAAGTAACTGGGCAAGGAAAAACCCACAATTGCCCTTTTCTTCTGGAAGGGGTAAATAGGCAGAAGGAAGTACAGTTTTTCAAATTTCTGCTGTTAGGAATGTCACATAATAAAATCTAAAACATGTATGGCAGCGCTGTCACTCAAACGTGAAACACTAATCTTCTGGCAACAATATATAATCTCTGTGGTCTTTGACAAAGGGTCTTGGAGAAACTCATCGGTCAGGAAGCAAGAGGACAGGGCCTGTCCTGGATCGGTGACTGGTTAAAAGAAAGGAAGCAGAGAGTACATCTCCCTTACAAGATGAGGCTGCAATGAAAGGCAGTGTTGAAGAAGAAGGAGGAGGAGGAGGAGGAGAAGAAGAAGAGTTGGCTTTTCTACCCCGCTTTTCTCACCCATTTAAGGGGACTCAAAGTGCCTGACAAAGCTTCTGTTCTTCTCCCCACAACAGAACACCCTGTGAGGTTGGCAGGGCTGTGAGAGCTCAGAAGAGAGCTGTGACTAGCCCAAGGTCACGCAGCTGGCTTCATGGAGGAATGCAGAATCAAACCCAGCATTCTCAGCCCGGCTCACTAACCACTAGACCAAATTGGCTCATATACCTGATGTGGAAAGAACAATTATTTTGTCTAACAAAAGAAGAAGAGATGACTTTTATATCCTGCTTTTCTCACCCATTTTAGGGGATTCAAGGGAGCTGATACAGCTTCTGTTCTTCTCCCCACAACATAACACCCTGTGAGGTGGGTAGGGCTGTGAGATCTCAGAAGAGAGCTGTGACTAGTCCAAGGTCACCCAGCTGGCTTTGTGAGGAAGTGCGGAATCGAACCCAGTATTCCCCAATAAGAGTCCAGCTCCCTAACCACTTGACCAAACTGGCTCACATAATAAAATCTAAAATATGTGACTAGAGGCAAGGAGCATTTTGAAACTGATGGCCAGGGGAGTTGTGACTGACGAGGGAAAGTATTTTTTCACTCAGAGGGTCATAAGTCTATGGAATTTACTACCAGAAGAGGTGGTGACAACAGTCAGCCTGGATAGCTTTAAGAAAGGATTAGATGAATCCAAGGAGGACAGGTGTACCAATGGCTACTGGAATGGATGATGTCCAAGTGCATCATAAGTGCAAATTCGAATCAAAAATTCAAACGAATGGATTCAAATTTGTTTAATTCGAATCAAATTTGCTTTGATTTGAATTTTAAAAATTCGAATCAAATAGAATTTTTGAGTATTCGATTTGAATTGAAATGAATCCCGAAAATTGCATTCGTACACACACCTAGATACTGTGTTGCTGACAAAGGCGGTTCTTGGAGCCACGGAAAGGGAGGTAAAGGAAGCCTCAAAAACAAGATCACCTGTCATATAAACAGCATGCCCAGCACCTTGGTTTATTTTGCATCTTTTCCTTTTTCCTCACCTTAGTTTCTCATGCAAGTCGACGGACAGGCTTACCTTTCTGGGCTCTCCTGCTTTCTTCCTCTGCAGGTCCCGGGCGTGAAATCTCCACATATTTCTCCCTAGTGAGGAAAAAAGGGTGATTTATTGAAGGTCTGTAGGCTTAGCAAATTAATCCATTAAGGCCAAAATACTACAAATACTTATCTAGCACTTATGTCGCTTTGAATTCAACAGAACATGCAAGAAGACAATCAGAGGATTAAAATCCTGTGATTTTAAGTGCAGGCTATTTGTGACAAAGTTCATTATGGAAAGGAATATTTTTCCGCTCCAATAGTTACTTTTTCTTGGTGCTAATGAGCGCTGCACTCAGGCGAAGAAATTCCTGTTTTGTTCCAAGGCATTTTTTAAATAATCCTGTGATTCTATTATATATATTTTGGCATTTCTTTTTAAAAACCCTTAGCACCAAAAAAAGTCATATCTGGCCAAGAGAGCAATTGGCTGCACATGTTTCTCTTGCAAAGGAATGCTATCAAACCCTATAGGCCTTTCCACTAAAAGGCACATCAGAACAGAAAAAGGCCTGGAAGGGAAACAACAATCAGACCACAGCCCCCCAGTTATCCATTACAGTTTTTACTTGATTAGACAGACAAGTAATTAAACTCTAGGACCAAAGGCAAGTGCCGTTCATATTTTGGTAGGAGGTGGCCTTGCGGCGGCAGGCATATTTTGTGTTGGTGGGCAAATGGATTCACTGAATCTCGGCTGTCCCATTCCTGCTGCCTTAACCAACACCTCATTTGTTAGCTGAGTAAAGGAATTTTACAGTTTTACAGTTCCTATTCCCTTGAGCTGTAGGCATTGTTTGGAAAATTGCTTCCCTGTCAGCTTTCTTCCATCCACGTGGGCCTGAGGAAACAAACAAGCTAGAGACAAAAGATTTCTTTTGTCTGTATTGCAATACAGGGAACCTGCCTTTTGGACATCCCATCAGGACAAGCTCAAACTCTCTCACATCACAGCTGGATTTTTATCCGTATCCCAGCCAGAAGTTTGCAGCCTTCCCAATAATGCCTCTTCATGCCCTCCAAAGTTTTGACATGTGCAGTAAAGGCAAAATAAGAACAGTTCAATTCGATTTGCATTTGAATGCAAAAATAAATTCATGCGCATCCCTAGAACACACACACACACACACACACACACTCCCACACACATTAAACCTCTTGACCTCTTTCTTCTCCAGAATTTGGAGGAGTTTCTTTTTAATGAACTCCTGCTTCTATGAGCCCAGGACAGTTTGATCTAAGGACCGAGGGAGATGAAATACAAAAAGTTCTACTTTTCCCGGGCTTAATAAAACTCGAAATCTCTGCGTGCAAAGCAGGTGCTCTGCTTTATGACCGTCACTAATCCACCATGTATTTTTGGACCTTATGAGCCGCTTCTCCATTTCAGCAAACTAAACGATGATTTGTTCGTTAAGCTGTGAAAATTGCTTTAAGAAAGGAGACCCCTAGTGCTCATATCTGGTATTACAAGTCAGCCAGACTCCTTTTAAGGGATCACACCTCGTCCTTTGAATGCTACTAAGGGGAGCTTCAGTATCCTTTATGGATGTGCATGGATTTATTTATTTATTTATTGTATTCGATTCATACTGAATTGAATGCAAGAAAATTCATATTCATTTGAATAGATCCCCTTCAAATGTGGTAGGATTTGTATTCAATATGAATGTTCAGTCCCATACGAATCCCATAAGAATGCATATGAATCCCATACAAAGCTTCATATAAAGGTATCGAAACAATTTATTCAAATCCAAATATCCCACCAATAATTTTAAAAAGTTTTTAGTTCATAATGTGGGAAATGAAGATCAGTTTTTCTTTTATATATAATCTAATAGTGCCAGGGAAATGATAAGTAAACAAGAAAGTGTGAAATCAGAGGAATTATTTCTTCTATAAAAAAGAGATTTAACTGGGTCTTTCTGAAAACAAAACAGAACAGGGATCTATACTAGGAATGGGAAAGAATATACAAAACATTTGAAATGCAATCAAATTCATTCAAATTTGGACATTCAAATTCAAACAGAGTGTATTTTACAATGGATTAAGGGCCGTATTCAAGTTTGCAATTTGAATAAATCTCTGTAGTTTTTAATGACTAAAATGCAGAAATTTTATTGCTGATCATTTTCCAGCAATAAGAATGCAGTGAATTTCCAGCAACTGGAAGTACAATACTTTGGCTTTACTAGTTGGAACAGCGATATGGAATGTGTTTACTCAATTTGTGCCTAATTTGTTGTGCAGATCAAGAATTATGCCATGCAATTTTGATTTCCCTTTCTTTGGCCCCAGGATACATTCTTTGAATACACACCAGATTTACACATCTCTCTGGCCCCTCCCATCACCACCACTGACCCTGCCAGACACCGGACATGCTGCCTACCAGCCAGCGTACTGCCTCCCACGGACCTGAGCTTTTCTCTGCCCAGCAGCAGCTGTCTGTACACCGTCTGGGCCTCCGTATCGGGGTCCAAAGGGTCGCTCCAGTCACCGAGGGTCACAGCAGAGTGTGTGCGGCTGCAGCCACGGACTGTAATCCAAGAAAAACAACAAACGGTCTTGTGAAGCGTGGGGATGGAGGGCCACAGGGTATAGACTGATCCATGTGGGAAAATCTCACCACACTGCCAGCAAGCCCTGGTCTGGCCCATGTCCCTCTCTGTGGCTGCAAAGCTTGCATGCGTTTTGCAGGTTGCCTGCCCCCCACCAACACCTCTGAAGGCAAGGAATGACATTTCCTAGCCGTGGAGCCTAGGATGGCATTTTTAGGTGATGCCCGGTGCGCCGCTTAAAACCACCCTCTGATAGTTCGGAAAGATGAAGGCATGCCACCTGCATTCCTCCTGTGATCCGGAACAAGACCCTTTATCCCCTTGGGAACCTAATTAAACAGGTCAGCCAGAGATCCAGAAGACTTCTTAATGTGGGTCTGTCTCAGTCCAGTAGGGGTACGCATTAATGGGATTGTTTTGCTTCTGTATTCAATTTATCAAGGCTGAAATCAACTAAACACCTTCCTTAGGGCGCAGCCAGAACTCCCCCCTTCACTCAGTTCCCCGAGAAAGATCACCTGCATGATCCGTCTGTAGGCAGCAGGTCCAGCGGCTGCCACGGAAGGCACCTGGATGATAAAAGGGCAGCAGGCACTCATTGCGGGCGGTCACTTTCCGGATGGCTGACAGCCACTGATTGAGTTCATTGACATTCTGGCAAGGAGAGGGCAGAGGACCAAAAATGGCAGCATCAGCTCATCAAGATGATTTACAAAAATAACCTTCTTACCTTGCAAGGAGAAAGAGAATTATCTTTTAAGGTTTTGTACCGCTGGTGTATAACCCCTCGGTTTCTTTTCCAAATCAAGAGATCTCCCACACCCTTGTGTTGGCATGCATGCAAGCAAGTAGGGACATACCTCCACATGTGGTGGAGTTGCCCTTCGCCCCTTTGGGATCATGATACAGGGCACAATTGTGACTATCACACAGCAATCTGTAACTTTGCCACCTGCACTGGTCTTCTTACTGCTACCCACAGAGACTCATGTCCCATTCAAACACAAGGTCCTTACTCAGTCATTGGTAACAGTGGCAAAGGCTGAGACATGCATACAGGCACATACAAATGCTGTGGACATTCCTAAGTGCAAATTCAAATAGAAAATTTGAACAAATAGATTCGAGTTTGCTTAATTCAAATTGAGTTTGGTTAGATTCAAATTTTAAAGATTCGAATCAAATCTAATCTTCTGGTATTCGATTTGAATCAATTCAAATCCCAAAAATTGCATTTGTGTACACCCCTACTCCTTACCAGAAGGTACCCAGGTGTGTACTTAAAGGACAGGTGCAAATTGACCTCTGGTCTCAGACACAGAACAAGATGGCAGGGCTCAGCAGATGCCATCCTTATGCTTACCTAACATCTGGCCAGGCTCCTTGGGCATTGTATCAGAAGCAACTCCCGGAAGTTCACCCTTTGCAGGAGAAAAAAGAGAAAAAGAAAGGTGATGGTGAACTTCTGGAAGCCACTTCAGATGCAATACTGAAGAGCCCCCCTTGTGTTTCTGGCATCCTATGAAGATCCAGTAGTTCTGCTCTACCATCTAGTAGGGGACTAACTATGTATCTTTAGATAGACGGTCAGAGATACTGCTGGAGGAAGAAAGATCAGTTTGAGTGTGGACTAAGCCAAAGGAAAGGTGACAGCAGTTTGCCGGAACTCTGGCACATGGATGAGGATGATTTAGTTGACACTGGCATTGTCTGTGTTGGACTTTCAGAAGACTTTTGATAAAGTTCTCCATCCAAGGCTCTTGAATAAACTCAACAGTCATGAAATAAGAGGACATGTCCTGTCCTGGATTGGGAATTGACCAAAGGACAAGAAGCAGAAAATAGGGATGAAAGAACAATTCTTGGAGCAGAGGAAAGTAAAATGGATAGTGTGGCCCAAAAACATGCCGTCAAGAAAACACCCTTAGAATAGTCTTCTTTGAAAACAGCTCAAAACCAAAGCAGAATAAGGAAAACCTGCAGAGTAGCATAAATGAAAGATGATGGACTGTGGATAGAGGCCTTCTTTGGAGTCTGGTGTAAATCAAGCCCAGCAAGAGCCGTCTGCACTTCAAGGGATGATAAAGTCCAAAACTGGGCCACCAGCACTTAAAACACTGATGACCAGGTTTAGACAGGCTGGATAGCCATGGCATTGGTCATGGCAACATAAGAACATAAGAACATAAGAGAAGCCTTGCTGGATCAGGCCACAGCCCATCTAGTCCAGCATCCTGTCGCACACAGTGGCCCACCAAATGCTCATGGGCATCTCAAGCAGAGACAAGGACAAACCTTCTCCTGCTCTCAAGTCCCAGCAGATGGCCTTAGAAGCGCCCCAGTTCCTCCCCCCCCCAGCCCAAAAGATGCATCTAGGCATTCATTCTAGTAGCCATTGATACATCTGTCATCCATAAATTTGTCTAACCTACCTTAAAGCCATCTAGACTGGTTGCTGTCACCACCTCTTCTGGCAGCACATTCCATAAGCCGATGACCCTCTGGGTGAAGAAATACTTCCCCCTGTCAGACCTTACTCTCCTACCCATCAGCTTCATAGAGTGCCCCCTGGTTCTAGTGTTGTGCGATAGAGAAAAGAAATTTTCTCTATCCACCTTTTCTATACCATGCATAATTTTATATATGCCCAGATGTTGCCATAAGAATGTACCAACACCTTCCTGAAGATTTTTGGCCAAGCCCTGTGCCCTCCCTAAATGCCAAATCTTCAGTTCACACATGGGGCAATTCTGTACTGGGTGGAACCCAAGACCAGCCAAAAGCATGCTCCTAGGGCACCCTTGCAGAATCACCCTTGGTATATGCAATAAAGCCTTGGAACGCTGCCCTTGTTGAAGATTAGGGATGTCCATGAATATTCAAAACATTCAAAATTTGATTGAATTAGATTGATTTCGAACGTTCCAATTCAAATCAAGTGTCTATACATTCGAATCTAACGTCTGAACGAGTTTTTGAATCTTTCAAATCATTCGTACGAATTATTCAGACATTTGTATGTGTATATTTACGTACGCATTACATACATATCTGTGCGCATCTTATTCGTATCTGTACGCGTTTGCACATCTTCAAATACAAATTGAAATTTTGTACGAATAGATTGAAATGTATTCAATCCGAATCGAATGTGTACTTCACAGATTTTAATACTGCGTTCATTACGTTCTACTTTTGTAAGCTACCATAAGTGCTATGAAGCAATATGGCGGGTTATAAATAAAATAAAATACTGTAAAATAAAAGTAACAACAAGGAAATGTTACACTGATCAATTCTACCTTGGGGGTTTTCCACTAGCACTAAGTACCCATTAAGTACCCATTAAGACCTCATTAGGCTCAGAGCAGGAAGACCCTGTTTCCACTGTAGACCCCATTAGAACCCGATTTGTTTACAACTGTACTAGTGAAATCTAGATTAAATGGGTCCTTCAGCGCCTATAATCCGGATTTCCTGTGGACCCAATTAAAAGGGTCTACAACTCGGTCTTCAGGCATCAAATTTGGATTAGGCACGTCGACCCCCCAAAATCTGGCATGACAGACATCTCCTGCTTTTGTACAGACGAATGTTCCACATGGTTGCTCCAGCGTTCCCACTGAGAGCTTGCCTAGCACCTGTTGATATTGGGTGCTACACTGCCCGTGAGGACGCATCGGGTACTTCCTTAGATCCGGATCTTCTAAATCCAAATTAGTTGAAGGACCCATTTCTTAGATCTGGATAATCTTAGATCCGGATTAAGGGAGGTAAGTGGGGGGAAAACCCTTGCTTAGCTATTTTCATTAGGGAAGGATGGCAGGATACAGGACCAGCTCTAGCAAATCCTGTGGCCACAGTGAGGTGGCCGTGTGTGGTCCTCTTGGGATGGAGCAGGTATGGGCATGGGACCATATATGGGCCATTTTTGCACTCACCTTGTTAAATCCGGATTAAGGGGGACCAGATCTTTGGGATCCAGTTCTCGCGGAATCCGGTCCATCATGTTCCGTACTTTCCAGGCACCCCATACATCCACACGGGGTATTTAGCGCCTGATGCCAATGGGTGCAGACACCATAGAACTCTTCCCTGGGCCCCAATTAGGCCTGAATTCTGCCAGTGGCATGGCACAATTGGCCCGCATATACGCCACTCAGGGGGCTCTTCCTCTAAGCCCACCCCCGAACCCCATTGGTCCGACGTGCCTGCAGAAGAGTGCTCTGCAATCTGGACTTCATGATGGAAGACCAAATCAAAGACATCATTAAAGGGGTCCACAAAGAATCCAGATCTAAGGGCCTGAAGACCCCACGTGGACCAGAATCAGGAGGCACTCATGTGGACGACATGTCCCTCATGAGGTCCTCATGGCGTCGTCCATGCAGATGGTAGGTGGAGTATTCATTCCGCATGGGTCCTTGTCTGGTTGCTAATTGGGTCTTCGGGACCCGTGCAGAAACAGCAGGGTAAGATCCAGCAGGGTGGGATGCAGGTGCAGGGCAAGCCACGAGCCTACCAAGCTGTTTCTCGGGGTACTATGGTGCAAGATTGCTGTTGGCCTAGAAGCAGACTAGGGCAAGGCTGTTCTGTGCCTCCCCGCTCCAAGATCGGCACCTTGTGTAGGTGCACTGCACATATTATCCTAAAGCCGATCTGGCTAGATGCAACCACTTCAGGTAAACGCAGTATTTTTGCTCATTCAGTCATCTCCCACAAAACATATCATCTGGAGCTCAAGATGAGACTGAGGGCTTACCTTACACTGGAGATACATAGTGACCAGTTGCCCTCCACTGTCATGTGTTATGATCTGCATCATGTGTGGCTGCTGGAAAGCATGTTCGTCTGCGCGCTCCACAGCACAAACCCTCTGGATAGGTATGGATGTACGGACCTGGATGCAGGAAGAGAATCCAAGCCCTCAATTGGTAAGCAGGGATGGAACAGAACGTTGGCTTCTCCAGCTCTACATAGGCTGCCTCCAGACTAGCGGAATAAATCTGCAGTTAAATGTAAAAGCGCAATATGCTTACTGCGCAGCAACGACCAGGCATCCCGACTGGCAAGGCAGCTCCGTAGTTTCCCCTATCGGAGCTGCGAGAGTTAAGGAGACGTGCGCCGTCACGCAGGTGGAGGCAGCCAATCCAATTTTGAGCTGCCCTTCCTGCTTTACTGGCATCTCTTCTGCTTTTCTCGCCCTCCTGCCTGCATTGGCTTAAAGCTTCGGATTGTCTTTATACTGCACAGTAAGATAAGTGCGCAGTCCTGATTGTACAATGTGATGCCGCGACGATCAATCAATATGATTGTTGTGCATGATGGTTCGATCTGGACTGCGCATTCCAATGTGCAGTATAAACGTGTCTGGACGCAGCCTTAGTCTCCCTTTTTTAAAAGAACTTCCAACAGATCACCAACCAATTGCACAATGGGGTCTATTCCAGGTCGTTAAAAGTGGAATTTTTCATCATGACCCCGTCTAACCTCTGCCACCACCACTTCGGCTTGTAGTTTACAATTAGGCAACCTCTGGGCAGGTCCATCTGCACTTACAGGAGGCGCTTACAGCCTAGAAGCGCTCCCTGCTTGCCCAGAGGTTGCCTAATTGTAAACTAGCTGTGGTGTACCATGCATGCTCCACAAGCAACTCAATTCTCCCCAATCACGACTGGGAACTTACCTTACGTGTCCACCTGTTGACCACCTGCACTCTGGCTGAGGGGGTCATCTGAGCTGCCGCACAAGCGTGCTGGCAGCTCACGGGACCCCCTGACACAACTGTGCAAAGCATCAGCATTGCTGTAGCCATGTCGCTGAAGCATGTGCAGGATGTCAGTGCCCTGTGGAGGATCGGCCCGGAGATTGAACACAGGTAAACAACTGATCACATGGGAGCTAGGCTGTCATTGACTAGCACTTGCAAGTGGGAGCACAAGCCAAAGTTAGTCTCTAACACACCTTTTCCTTCCACGGCATGGGAAGGGAAGTGGAAAATTGCCCCTCGTAACCAATAAGCTGTCCCTCACCCCCAGGATTTATACCTATACACAGTAAACAAGTTAGCCTCAATGACCCACTATTAACACTTCCACTCAAGGAAACAATGCCAACAGGGTGCAACCAGGGAAAGACCAATGACTTATTAGCAACTCAAACAATGGAAGAGCTGACAAACAACCAGCAGACATCTATAAGAAAAGAAACAAGATCTGGTAGGACACCAGTCACCCTTGACTGTGTGAAGAGCAAAGACCTCTGAGATGAATACTGCAGATATATCCGAAAGCTTAGGTTCTCAGAAGAAGAAGCAGCCTGGAACACGGCATAACAGCCCCAAAACTGCTACAAATGAGATTGAAGCTGTCACTAGCTATCAGTTTCTCCCAGAAACAATACTTACCTGCCACTCAGGGGATTTGGAGTAGGAAAGACTTTCATTGCTCAGCCAGAAATAGCGCTTTTTGAAAGTGAATCGAGAAACGAACTGGAGACCATCAGTCCTCTGTTTGTTCAAGTAGCCTTCTTTGATGGTGGTTGAAGGGTGAAAAAGTGGCCAGCGCTGTTTCTCATGTCCATCTATTGAACAAAAGCAACTTACTGTCTGTCAGACACTAGTTCTGCATGGCTATGAAAACTCCTTTAGTTATTACTTTGATTAAATACCACCCAAGATAGATACCCCAAAATTACAGAGGAATATGTTGGCATAATTATTTAGTCTGCCTGTCTGAGTCAGTGGCATGCACAGTCGTGATCGAGGTGGCACACAGGACAATCGACGGATCGTCGTGGCGTCGCATTATCTGATTGAGACTGGTGCATTTACCTTAATGCTGATTTAACGACACTCGCTGCTCAGTATAAAAGAAATCCAAAGTTTCCCTCCAGTCCAGGCAGAATGGCGAGAACAATGCGAGCAGGAAGGCAACTCAAATGTGATTTGCTGCCTCAACCCACATGATGGCGAGCGCCGACTCAGCTCTTACAGCTCCCGATGGGGAAGCTATGGAGCTGCTTTGGGTTGGGACCACCAGTCATCACTGTGCAGTAGATATTCTGTGCTTTTACCTTTAAATGTGGATTTATTCCACGAATCTGGAGGCAAACCAAGTCTACAGTTCCTGAAATTCTTAGTGTGGAAAAAGTCCAGAATTTAGTGTGAATTTTGAGCTCCACAAAATCTCAGCTCCATAAGAACACAAGAATATAGCCTAGGGGCCGTCACTGAGAAGGCCCTCTCCAGGGTATCCACCCCTTTTACTACTAAAGGTGGTGGGATAATCAGGAGGGACTCCCCTCCAGATCTCAAGGCACAGACAGGTCAATATGGAAGAAGTTGTTCCTTTAGGTATTTGGGGCTCAAGTTATTTAGGGCCTTATAAGTTAAAGTTAATACCATGAATTGGGCTCGGTAGCAAATCGGCATCCAGTGCAACTCTTTTAAGACTGGTGTGATGTGCATTTGGCCAGCTGTCCTGGTCAGCAGTCTTAGCAGCTGTATTCTGTACCAGCTACAGCTTCTGAACTGTCTCAAGGGCAGCCCCATGTAGAGTGCATTACAGTAGTCCAGTCTGGAAATTACCAGAACGTGGACAACTGTGGCCAAGTCATGTCAGTCTAGAAAGGACTTCAAATGTTGCAGCAGGCATAGTTAGTTATTAATTAATTTGCATTCTATATTGGCCAGTCGCTTTAGGGCTAACCCAGGCATAGCAGTAGTGATTCACATAGTACTTCTGAGGGGTTGGTGGGAAAAAGTAAAGTTCCAAACAGAAGAAGAAGAAGAAGAGTTGCCTTTTCTACCCCGCTTTTCTCACTCAGACTCAAAGCGGCTGACAAAGCTTCTGTTCTTCTCCCCACAACAGAACACCCTGTGAGGTACATGGGGCTGTGAGAGCTCAGAAGAGAGCTGTGACTAGCCCAAGGTCACCCAGCTGTCTTTGTGGAGGAGGGTGGGATCAAACCCGGTATTCCCAGCTAAGACTCCGGCTCCCTAACCACTAGACCGGTGATGGCCAACCTATGACACGCGTGTCACAGGTGACACGCCAAGCCCTTTTGGGTGACACACCTGGTCACCCTGGCAGCTGGATGTGTATTGCCTGCTTGTTCTTGAAATGTATGAAATACCAACTTTCAATTGAAGATTTAGCAAACGAAAGTCACTAATGTAAAGAATTATTTGTTTTTGCTTTTAATAAAATACATATATCAAAAATATAACTTTTTTACTAGAGCTACAAATATCACAAAATTATGGATATTCCTAGAAGTGACATAGCACCCGAGTTTAGCTAGGTTTTCTTGCGAATTTTGACACACCGAGCTCAAAAGGTTCGCCATCACTGCACTAGACAAAACTGGCTAACTAGACCAGAAGTCTCCCCTGGTTCTCCCAGAACCACAATTTGCTCTGCTCCATTACCAAGACATTATGGAGAAACACATTGCTGCACCGCTTCTAAGAGAACAGTGCTGATATCTGGAATACTCACCGTTCTCTGATTCCACGTCAATGAGCCTCTCCAGGAATTCTTTGACCCGCCCAGTGCTAGATAGGATCAAGGGATGCAGAGGCTCCATCCATTGCTCTTTGCCATGGCCCAGTTGGAGGCCCAGGTTGCCAATGCTCTGCACCGCCTGCCAGAGAGAGAAACAACCAAGGAAGAGGATCCATCCCTTTAGGGGCATCAGTTCACATAAATCCTGCTGGGATGCTTGTCAACACCTCATAGGTCAAAATGCCAATTCCCAGTTCATAGAATAACTAGACCAGCTGAGCACTGCTTAGGGATATGCACGAATATTTGTAGGCATGTGAGATCCAATCCAATGTGCCGAATTTCAACATTCAAACTCAAATAGAAAGTCCCAAAATTTGAACGTATTCAAATCGAATTTTGAATTTTGGATCTATTTCTTTGAATTATCCGGACATTCATATGTGTGGGGGTTCGTAGACAATGCGTACTTGAAGATCTGCATCTTTCCCGCATCCGTCCCCATTTGTACGGATCCGTAAGGAACGAAAATGGGTTGCATACGGGATAACAACAGGATGCATACTGAAATGTACAAATGTGTACGGATGTAGGGAAGATGCGTACGTTCACATACAAATGTTGTCGACATTGGTATGTGCAGGTTCGAATCAAAATTTTGAATGAATAGATTTTAATTTGGTAAATTCGAATCGAATCTTGATAAATTCGAATTTCAAAGATTTGAATCAAATCGGATTTCCAGGAATTCAGTTAATGGGTACTTAATGGGTACTTCTAGTGACAGTGGAAAAACACCCAAAGTCTCCAGCAGGGTAGAGTTGTCGACATTCGTATGTTGTCAACATTCGTATGTGCAAATCTGAATTGAAAATTCAACCGAATAGATTTGAATCTATTTGAATCAAATTTTAAAGATTTGAATCAATTCAAATTTTCGGGTATTTAATCCGAATGAAATGAAATCCCATAAATTGCATTTGTGCACACCTGTACTCTTGATAAATAAAACGTGGCTGCAGGCATCAGGTTTTTCAAACCGAATCCCCGCCCTTCTTTGAACAATTCCCTCTACCTAATGCATTAATATGGAGCTCAACCTCTTCCCTGGCCCTATGCAATATGCTGCTGGAGGTACCTTGGCCAACAGCAAAAGGGTGCGGCTGGTTTGTGTATCTGCGTGCTGGTCTCGAAGGTGAAACAGTTTGGGGGTCAGAATAGCAGGAGCGAAGAATCGAAGAAAAAGGAATCCGCTGATGGCAATGTACCTTGCCACCTTGAAGAGAGAGAGAAGCACAATATAATGGCCACTGTTAAGTTTTCTGCTACAGGGATATCTACATGGCATGAAAGAAGAAGAAGAAGAAGAGTTGGCTTTTCTACCCCACTTTTCTCACCCATTTAAGAAGACTCAAAGCGGTTGACAAACCTTCTATTCTTCCCCCCATAACAGGCACCATGTGAGCTAGGTGGGGCTGTGAGAGGTCAGAAGAGAGCTGTGACTAGCCCAAAGTCACCCAGCTGGCTTCATGGGGGAGGGCGGAATCAAACCTGGTATTCCCAGATAAGAATCCAGCTCCCTAACCACTAGACCAGTGGTTCTCAACCTGGGGGTCGGGACCCCTTTGGGGGTCGAACTACCCTTTCAGAGGGGTAGTGACAAGTGTCCCGCCGCCCTTCCCTCCCACTTCCCAGCTGTTCTACCCCCGTGGCTGGGGGTCTCCACAACATGAGGAACTCTATTAAGGGGTCGCGGCATTAGGAAGGTTGAGAACCGCTGCACTAGACCAAACATGAGGAGAGACTGCCTCCTGCCTGACCTTCTTTCAGTGCAACTCAAGGAAAGACACATGAAGACCACAGCCTATAGCGTCATACAGAAACTCTGCTGAAGGGATCTCTGAGGTCATCCAGTCAATCCTTTGACGCTTCTGGCTCTAACAAAGGAGCCAAAAGCCCAGCCTTTTTGAAGAAGGAATAAAGAAGATTGAAGAGACCTTTTCCATAAAAAGGCATCCTCTGACTGGCATGCGGCTGACAGGCTTATACCACAGCACAGCAAGGTCGCTGTCGTCTCCTGGGCGGGCAGCTTACAGCAAAGCACACATACGCACACTTATCCAGCTAGCGGCAGCCGGAAACCAGTTCAGGTTGCAGAGTTCTTTGGATAAAGAGTTTATACTTCATTGAAACAAGCCAAGGGCAGATTTACCAGAATCTTTGTTAGGCAGAATGTCAGTCAGAGTCCAGAAAGGAGAGATTACATGAACTGGAGGTTGCCGGGAAAATCCTTTGTTTGCAACGGCAGTTGCAGAGTTGGGTGTTCTTAAGTAGGATTCACCGACACGGAGGTGAGCCAAGTGATGCAGCTGGTGTAGTTCTCTGTGTTTCTGGGTGCTGCATATCAGCTGAGTCTGAACCACCCCCACCCCCTAGTGACCCCATGTGACCTTATAGCCTGTCCACAAATTACAGGTTTTCTAGCAAAACATTTATCTTACAAAAGAATGTCTTCAGACCACTATGAACTTTCACAACACCAACTGGGCATCAGTTAACCAACTCAGGAAGAATAAGGAAGCCCTGTCAGGTGATGACTAGATGGTTGCTTATTCCATGTCTTGCTTGTCTGTCGGTGAAAGGCTTCTAGTTCAAAAAATGGACACATACGGTACCTGGTTTTCCGTCTCCCGAAAGCAATCCGTCACTCGCCTATGCAGCTGCTTAAAAACGACTCTCAAGGTAAGGGGACACTTCTCGGCTGAGTTCACAATGGACTCCACAATTTCTCCCAGGTACCCTTTCAGCACTTCCAGGCTACTCTCTCGGATCTGGGCCTCAGACAGGGAACCTTTGAAAGAGATGCGCCTGAAAGACACAAAAGTCAAGATGGGGAGAGACATGGGTATTGCGAAGGCATGCTCACTGCATGGCATCTCAGGGTCTCTGCTTTGAGATCTGCAAGGTCCAGGAAGTAGGGATGCGCATGAATATTTGTAACATTCGATATTTGTACAAATTTGTATGAATTCAGACATCCGTATACAAATCTAACGTTACGGCAATTATACATTGACCTGTACATTTGTACAAGTGTTTCAGAACAATGCAAAAAAAGCATTCATGCGCATACCTAGGGAGTCTCCAGCTGCATCATAAATGCTTCTTTTCAGTGAAAGCCTGATGCCATTTCAGATCTCTACAGGCGCATCACCACCAAAATTTGAATTATAGATAGTGCAGGGGTGTTTTTTCACTGTCAAAAAGTACCCATTTTTGCACCCATTTAGGACCCATTTGGGTGTGGGCTGGATGATCCCATTTCCACCACGGCACCCATTTGGGACCCGATTTTTTCCACTGCCGTAGGGGAAATCCACATCTAATGGGTACATTTTGGCCTTTAATCTGGATTTTCTGTAGACCCCATTAATGGGGTCTACAATGGGGTCTTCTGCCAGAAAATCCGGATTAAAGGGATTCTGTTTCCACTGGAAACAGGCAATGGGGTCCAAAGGAGGCTAGGGGGAGGGGATGCACCCACTGGGCCCCCCCTAAACCTAGGCTCCGAAGTCACTTCGAAGTCCGTGCAAAATAGCTCCAGAGTGCCTCTGAAGTCTGTGCTGATCTTTGGAGTGAACTTCAAAATGACTCCGAAGTGACTTCAAAGTGAATCTGAAGTGACTCCGAAGTCATTTCGAAGTTCACTCTGAAGATCAGCACAGACTTCAAAGGCACTCCGGAGCTATTTTGCACAGACTTCAAAATGTCTTTGAAGTGACTCCGAAGTGACTCCGAAGTGACTCCGAAGTGAATTCGAAGACTGCACTCCCCTGCCCCCCAAAACACCTGGGGTAATGGACCGATCCCTTGTGGACCGACCCCTTGTTAGCACCCATTACTAATGGGTGCTACACCTCCCATGGAAACACATTGGGTGTACCCATTCCTTAGATCCGGATCTTCTTAGATCCGGATCTAAGGGTTGCAATGGAAAAACACCCCAGGACTCCTTGCACTATCTTTAATTTACCACTATAATGTCAGTGGATTTAGAGCAGCAGCACTGGCACCTCGGCTGACCCCGAACATGATTGCGCATCGTCACCATGATGATGGCACATGCATAGTTGCGCCAGGCTCCGCAAAAAAGATGGCAAAACCCAGACCCGTGCTGATGGCACCCGGATATGTGCCTGGGCCCAGGTAAGTCTCTGGGTGCGTGAAGCTTGGTGAGACGTGTACCAGCGTTCCCAAGGGTGAGCACTAGTGCACATTAGTGGTTAATGCACTATTCCCATCCAGCAGATGGAAAGCCAAGGGCAGAGATGCCTGAGGCAACAGAAGGTAAAAGAACAGAGGGGGAGGCACAGAGTATAGATCTTGCCAACGATTCAGTTTCTGTCGCCTGCTGAAACCCTGCTGATGACAAGTGAAATTTAAACTCCAACGTGACATGATTGTGTTTTGTTTTATTTGTAAACAGATAAGCAGAACACATTGGAAGCAAGATCCATTGGACAGCAGCGTATTAATTAATAGAGGATTGGATTCACAGAGAGCAGCTGCCATAGGCTTCCCACCACGGCCCACGCTTTGTTTACACTTTATCTAGCGTGAAACGAAGGCTTCACCTCTTTTCACTGCTCACAAACAGAAAGGTGAGCGCCGCTTTCTCTGATCACAAGACCCACCCGTTGTAGGTAGGTGATTCACTGGAAGGAAGAACATTTCCTAATGATTAGCATCCAGGGACTGAACGTCGTGACTGAAGAGCAAGATGGCGGCCCAACAGAGCATGGGCTCTACCTTCCGATACTCATTGGCATCTGGTGGCCTTGGAGTGTCCCATGGAGGAATCCCACTGTAAGTGGAGCCAGTGACTTTAATGGAGGCTAAGGGCCATGGGTGACCCAAAAGGACACAACAGCGTCAAAACTACAAATACACTCCATCTTAAATACAAAGGGCAATATAATGGCAGTGACGAGAAGAGCAGAAAGAACATAAGAACAAAAGAACTTATGAGGAGCCCTGCTGGATCAGGCCACAGCCCATCTAGTCCACTGTCCAGTCGCACACGGTGGCCCACCAAATGCTCATGGGCATCTCAAGCAGAGACAAGGACAAACGTTTTTCTGCTTTCGAATCCCAGCAAATGGCCTTAGAAATGTCCTGCTTCTCCCCTCAGCCTGAAAGATGTACCCAGGCATCCACTCTAGTGGCCATTGATACATCTGTCATCCATAAATTTGTCAAATCCTACCTTAAAGCCTTAAATCTACCTTAAAGCCTTAAACCTCTTCCGGCAGCAAATTCCACAAACCGATGACTCTTTGGGTGAAGAAATACTTCCCCTTGTCGGATCCAACTCTCCTACCCATCAGCTTCATAGATGCCCCCTGGTTCCAGTGTTGTGTGATAGAGAAAAGAAATTTCCCCTATCCTCCTATACATTTGTTTAAAAAACAAATGTATAGACATCCAATTAAAATTCAAATGTCCAAATTCGAATGAATTCAATCAAATTTTGAATGTTTTGAATATTCTTGGACATTCCTAGATAGGAATGTTAATACAAATCTGATTCAGATCCCTGCTACAAATTGCCTACATATCGCCTACATATATGCTCTCAACGTGTCAAATCCGCTCTATCCACTTTGAATCCACTCTGAATCTGCTTTGGATCTACTTTGGATCCATTGCAGGTGTGACTGGGCATCCACTGTCTCACCTCCCCAAGTTCACGAATATAACGAAGCTTCATGCGAATATACAGGACCATTCAATGCATGTCAATCTTCAAATGGATGCAAGATTGACATGCATTGAATCGTCCTGTATTTGGACAGCCCAAAATGTATTTGTCCAAATGGTCCGAATTTGGACAAATGCAGACAAATTTCATATATGATGAATATTTGTGGCCGTACCTAGAAAATTGTTAAGTTCCCCCGCTTTGCAGTTCAGTTCACAAGTAAGCAAGTGTAACTGATTTCAGCCAGAGCTGTTAGTGAATGGATCTCAGCTTCAGTATGGAAGCAAGGGGGATTATCCATGATTTATTCCGGAATATCTAAATATAGCCAAAGAAATAACTGATGTCCAGTTGCAGCCCAGGACTCATTCCTACACGAGACACATCAAGGCTGACATGATCCTTTTGAAAAAGGCAGGCTTAAATTTCTAGTCCACTTATCAGAGTGTCCATTCTAAAGCAACACCTTGTGTGGTTTATGAGAAGGGGCCTGGAATGTACAGGTACACACATACAGGTACAGGTACACATATACTGGTAGAAGTACACACATACAAGTACAGGTACATACATACAGGTACAGGTACACATATACTGGTACAGGTACACACATACAGGAAGAGGTACACACATACAGGTAGAAGTACACACATACAGGTACAGGTACACACATACAAGGGTGAACGCTCCCTGTCTTCAAGAAAGCCACCCTGATATTGTGTACGCCTGGCCCAGAAATCTATACCCTACAGGGATGCAGTGCTTTGGGGTGACTGAACTACTGTAACACTGTGTTGAGTATCGTAGCTCCATCTCCTCTTGGATGCAGTACCATGATCTCCCTAGCAACATCCCAGAGATGTTGCCTAGCAACCTACACGAACAGCATCTCTGTCAGAAACACTGCTGCCTTGGAGCAGCTGAAATCTTTGTAGTAGGCCAGCCACATCTCTGAGGTGCTAATACACTATTAACAATTCCGACAGAAGGACTCACAATCTTCATGTCATTTTTAGGCAAACCCAAGTGAGACTAAACATAGGTGTGTGCGCGTGTGCGCACTGTTCCTACTAATACCATGTTTGAATTCTGAAAAAGCAGAGTACCAAAGAAACAGTAGGGAGCCTCGCTTCTCCTCTTAATCTAGGTTGCTGCTGTTCTAGGATATAATATTACAAGTGTTATACTGCCTTCTTTGAATTTTACATTAAGGATTCCAAAATGCGTATTCAACCATACGCTTAGGGTGTTCATTGTAGATTGCACTGTTATCTCTCCTCCACCACCAGATACAGCAATATGCCGATGACCCTAATATTATAACTAATGATCCAGCAACAGCAGGCACTAGATTAATGGCAAGAATAACTAATTTTGCAAATGTTTTGGGGCTCAGTATTAACACAGATAAATCAGAAATACTATTTAGTGATGTCCCTCTTAACATTCAACTCCTTACTCAATAGCTGACAAAATTAAGGATTCAAGCTAAAAAAAACCACCAGCCCAAAATATCTGGGGATTGTCATTCCATTTCAGTAGTGCTTTTTCAGACTTTCACTCCCCAGCATTCTGGGAAATTCAACATGGCAGTACAAAACTCCCTTTTGTCATGGTTCGGTGACAGCTGTCACTGCCCCTAGGCCCTGCAAAAGTGAAAACTGTTAGCTGTTTTGTTGACTAAAGCACCATTGAGTGTTTCTTGCCAGTGGTAGGCTATTCTATGTCCAAGCATTCAGAAAGTATAATAAGAGAGTAAAATTAATCATTGATATTAATATTGAAAATTAAGTTAGGTTGGGATAGAATGCAAAAAAAATTGTGATTTAGAAAATTTTTATAAATTAGGAAAGAACAAAAATGGATTATAAAGAGAAAAATGTCATCATAACTGAAGTAAATTTTAAAAGTGTATTAGAAGATTAAGGAAATTGATGAATTCAGGTATGGTCTTTATATTTTGTTTTGTTTTGTTTTTCTTTTAGAAAAAAAGAAATTTGAATATATTAATTTATTAATTTTAATAAGGTAAGGATAGAAATATAGTTATATGTATAGAATAGATTATAGGGTACTAAATGTTAATATAAAAGCAGTAGGTGTTAGGTGTTGACTTTGTGTAGAAATATAGAAAGTAGTGTAATAATAACTAAGAGGGTTATAATCGAAAAATAGTATATGAATAATAGAAATTACTGTCTAAGGTTAATATGATATAAATCTGATGCCTTGTTTTGTTTTGTTTTTCTTCGCAAGAATTAGGTAGGATGAAGAAGTATAATTAAAATTGGTTCTGTGAAGTTTAGAGGCTGCTGGAAAAGAGAAAGAAATAGAAAGTAATTGATGAATTTATTAAGAGACAAAACTGTGATTAAGTTTATATAGGATTGGAGTCCTTTTTCTGAATCTCTTCGGGGATTGGAAATGGAAGGCTTTGGCCTTCAAAAGAAACAGTAACAGATATATTTATGGAGCAAAGAATAAAGAGACTACTAGAAGAAGAACCTGAAGAATGGAGGAAGTCACATGGAAAATTTTGGTGTATTGTATAGTTATGTTTTGTTTTGTGCCATAGATGCTTGCTGAAAATAAATTAAAAATGGATATATATAAAAAAGTGTTTCTTGCCAGTGGTAGGCTACTCTATGTCCAGGCACTGCATTTAGGGGCTACTGACTGGTTCAGCTGCCAAACCATGATACATTGGCTCTGCACCTTTCAAATATGGCGCCCAGCTATAGTGCCATCGAGTAGGCAAGAAGTTCTCATTGCCCGTATCTTCTTTATCAAAGCTCTGCACTAGGGAAGTGCAAGAATATTTGAAACATTCAAAATTTGATCTAATTTCTTCAAATTTGGGCCTTCAAATTTGAATCAAATGTCTATACATTTGCTAGCATATGTCTATACATTCACAAGCCCACTGGCAGCTCAAATGACCCCTGATGCAATTGCGCATGCGCAGACCGTTAGTGTTGCCATAGCAATGGTGACAGTACATATGCAGTCACGCAGAGTACCGGAGCAAAGATGGTGGCCCCCAGTGGAGGATCAGACATGCCACCGGACCCAGGTAAGTCTCCAGCTGCACAGGGGCTAGGCTATCATGTATTAGCATTCACATGCGCAAACACTAGTAAATGTTAATCCACAATGCACCTTTCCCATCCAACGGGCAGGAAAGCAATTGCAAAAATGTGCCATGTTTTCACATGCTATTCAACCGTGGATCAAAACCCATCCTGCTTCCCCAAAACTGCTTTCTTTCCCCTCACCTGGTCCGGCTTGGTTCAATCTTGCACGGATCCAGCTCCACGTACTTCTTCTCTTCACAGATTCGGTTGATGATGCCTTTGAGCACATCATGAAGGTAAGGCATTCCCAGGAGCTGGAGCAGCAGAGAGAAGGTTAGATTAGGGATATACACCAACATGTAATAATGCCAGTTACCTTTAAAACTGATCCATGGGTGGCATTTGGGCAGGTGCGTTTGCACCTGCAGGAGGCGTTTACAGCCTAGCAGTGGTGCACACACCTATACTAACCTTAATTAAAATCTTACCTGTCCTGTTCTGTCCAGCAGCACGACCATCTGCATCATTTCCAGCGTGAGGGGCCATCTGAGTTGCCGCACAAGTGCACTGGCACCTCAGATGATGCCCAAACGTGACTGCACATGCACAGAGCATCACTATCGCCTGGCAATCGCGCAGTCCAAAAAGAAGATGGCGGTGCCCTGCTGGCAAGCAGACATGCGCCTGGCAGTCTGTGTACTACCTGCCCTATTTTCAATTGTTGACCTCGGTGTGTGTGGTTTTCCTCTTCTTTTTTAATCTCTCCTGCAAACACCTTTGAGATTTCTTTTAAATTAGAAGCAGTATGCAAATCTTTTAAGTAAATAAACGAAGTTGGAACATGGATGGTCGTTTCAATAAAGCAGCTGTAGCAAACCAACATGAACTTCAACTTGTGCGAGAAGTCAACACTTTGTTAAGTTGAGGACAGAAAACAGTGGGCCAGGAAATCTACCTAAGAGCCCTGAGTCAGCATGGCACCTTGGTTGGGCTCCTTTGAAGGCCGTTGCCTGTGGCAAATCTCTCTAAGATCTGACCCTCAGACTGAAGGCTTTAAAGGAGCCCGGTGAAGTCACGCACAATTATTCCAGGTTCTTCCCCAGCCCTCCCCCGCCCCCCATCCAGCCTACAGTCAATTAGTATGGTTCTTAGGACTGGGAACTTGGATTTTTAAAAAGGCAATTTGTGTAACACATTTCAATTATTTCACTTTTGCTTTTTGCAAAGTGCTTGTGAAGAATGAGAAGGAGCTGTGTTTTAACATTTTTTTAATGCATTATTTTAAAAAAGAAATCTTGAGGGGCATCTTCCTTTGCAGAAGACTGTTTGCCAACCAAATTCTTTAAAAATGCAACTTTGGCACCAGAACTCAGAAAAACAGTGGCATATGCCGGATGATTCTTTCTAATAGCCTCAGGGCACCCCCTTTCCATTCGTCTTCCCAAACACGCAGGCTCACACTCCCTGCAAAATCCCAGTTCCTTCCGCTGCTCTTTACATACCTTCATGAATTGCTCCATGGATTTGGAGGCCAATGAGTTAGAGCGGAAAAGGGTGTTTGGATCCGCTGAAAAAAGCACAGAATGAGTTTGCCAATTTGCTCTTAATTAGCCTTGGTGGGTGAGAAAAGGTACGTGCAAGTGACACTAGTTCCAGTAACCAAATGCTTTCATTATTTCTTATCCAATGCGTCACTGCGCCTCCATTCCTCTTCCAGGGTTGCATGCAAAACTAACAAATCTGAATAGTGTGATATCACTCCTCTTCCCTGTAGGCCCCCTTCACTCAGTTCCCAGATATTTTAAAAGCTGTGCTTTACGCTTCGGGAAGCAATGTCTTGTTCTTTTAAGCAAGCATCTCCTGACTGATGGGTATGTTCCTCATAGATTCCCTTGGGGGACGCACCCACAAAGATGGTGTTCAATATAAGGGGATGAAGAAGAGTTGGCTTTTCTACCCCGCTTTTCTCACCCATTTAAGGGGGCTGAAAGCAGCTGACAAACCTTCTGTTCTTCTCCCCACAACAGAACACTCTGTGAGGTAGGTGGGGCTGTGAGAACTCAGAAGAGAGCCGTGACTAGCCCAAGGTCACCCAGCTGGCTTTGTGGGGGAGTGAGGAATCAAACCTGGCATTCCCAGATAAGAGTCCGTCTCCCTAATCACTAGACCAAACTAGCTCACATGAGGGACAACAAAAATAGAAGGTGGAAGAAATATCAGGCCACAGCCAGTTAGGGCAGACTCTGGAAGCGTGCACTCACTGGGCATCTGCTACTCAGGTTGGACCAGCAAGCCACAGGCTCATCTGAGAGAGGAGTGGCTGATAAAAGGTATCATTCTGAATTCCCTATCATTCAACAGAGTGTGAATGAGTGGTGTGATGTGCATCCAGCCAGCTGTTCCAGTCACTATCTGCACTATCTGCAGCTTCCGAATTGTCTTCAAGGGCAGCCCCATGTGGAGTGCATTACAGTAGTCCAATCTAGAGGTTACTTGAGCATGGGTGACTGTGGCCAAGTCGTCTCTGTCCAAAGAAGGCTTAGGTTGGCACACCAGTCATAGTTAGGAATAAGCACTCCTGGCCACGACATGGTTTGAATTCAAACTCAAAGTGGATTCAGAGCGGATATGTTACAGGATACATATCAGATACATATCGGATACATATGAATTTGTATTGGATATTCATACAAATTCATATGAATACATGCATATCGGATAGAATCCTACCACATTCAAAGGGGATCTATTTGAACGAATACAACTTTTCTAAGGCAGCCTGTCTATTTACTTAGTTTCAGGACCTTGGACAGCCCAATTTTCCAAGACCAGGAACTGAATTTGGTCTACAAGCTTCATGCAAGTAAAATGAGTGCAGATTCTGCACATTGCCTTCCTCAGCTGTCACAAAAAAAACCTATTATTCTACTTTGCAAGAGTACTGCAAAACTTACCATGAACAGTCATTAAATGACTCGATATGTTTTCAAATATCTGTCAGTAGTTCTAATTACTAGACATTTCCTCTTCCTTTAAAAATGAGAGGTGGCGTTTCCCGAATTCCAATGTTTAGTTCCAATTTTTGTGTTCCTTTTTTAAGTTAATTTTTATTGTTTTTTTTTTTACACAACCTTAAAACTTCACACTCCCAATATGAAATCATCTTTCAGCTGTTAACTATAAATCACTTCCTCTATTCTTTTGAGCCTTCAGGGTTTTCCAATTCTCCCACGGAACTGGAATGGAAGTTATGCATTCCTTGCAAACTCCGGGTTATCTTTGGCGACCAGTTTTAGATCATACGCAAACAAAATCTGATGCACTTACTAGTTCTTGAAACCTCACAGGAATTTAAGTAGTCCAGGAATGGAACCACTAAACCTTGACCAAGAAAAATCTTGACAAGTTTGGTGGCCACATCTTGTCGAGTCTCCACAGAGCACACTTCCTCCAGCAACACCAAAGCTGTGACGTCGTCCTTTTCCTATAGGGAGAACAGCATCCATACGGAAGGTAGGTTGGATCTCTTGAAACTCTATTTTCCCCCAGTTTACAATACTGGACTTAGATATGAACGGCAACAACACAGATAAATTGGATAGGGACGTGCAGGAATATTCATAATATTAGAAATTCGGCCATTCAAGTTAATACAAATGTTTCCAGACATTTATATGAATAGTGTGGACATTTGCTAAGCTGGGGGAACGTATCAGATACGTATCTGTTCACATATTGTAGATACATATGTATTCATATCAGATACGTATCAATTCATATCAAATACGTATCTTCGTATCAGATACGTATCTGTTCATATATTGTAGATACATATGTATTTATATAAAATACGTATCAGTTCGTATCAAATACGTATCTTCGTATCAGATACGTATCTGTTCATATATTGTACATACATATGTATTTATATAAGATACGTATCAGTTCGTATCAAATACGTATCTTCGTATCAGATACGTATCTGTTCATATATTGTAGATACATATGTATTCATATCAGATACGTATCAGTTCGTATCAAATACGTATCTTTGTATCAGATACATATCTGTTCATAACATGTTTGTTTGTTTGTTTATTACATTTATATCCCGCCCCATACCCAAAGATCTCTGGGTGGGTTACAACCTTAAAACAACAGATTAAAACAGAATATACATTAAAAGACTTTAAAAATTCAACAACTCTAAAACAATACACATTATGTTTAAAATGATAGTATCTGTCCTGGGTGAGAAATATAATCAGCTCAGCCAAAGGCCAGGGCAAAGAGGTGTGTCTTCACCGCCTTCCTAAATATATATAAGGAAGGTGCAAGACGCACCTCAAGGGGGAGGCTATTCCATAGTCTAGGGGCCATCACAGAAAAGGCTCTTTCCCGGGTGCCCACCAGCCTCACTACTGAAGGTGATGGGACAACCAGGAGGGCCTCACCACTTGATCTTAAGGCACGGGCAGGTCGATATGGTAGAAGGCGTTCCTTTAGCTATTTGGGGCCCAAGTCATTTAGGGCCTTATAAGTCAGAGTCAAAACCTTGAATTGGGCTTGGTAGTAAATAGGCAGCCAGTGCAATTCTTTTAAGACTGGCCTGATATGCATCCGGTTAGGTGTTCTGGTCAGCACTCTAGCGGCTGCGTTTTGCATTAGCTGCAACTTCCGAACCATCTTCAAGGTCAGCCCCATGTAGAGTGCATTACAATAGTCCAATCTAGAGGTTACCAGAGCATGGATAACTGTGGCCAAGTCATCTCTATCCAGAAGAGGCTTCAGTTGATGGACTAGCTGTAGTTGGGAGTAGGCACACCTGGCCATGGCCTCCACCTGAGCTTCAAGTGTTAGTGCAGAGTTTGTATCAAATACATATCTATACGTATCAGATACATATCTGCTCATTCTATAATTCTGTGATTCTTCCACTTTGATATCCATCCCAGTTTAGTTGCCTTCCTACTACTCCGTAACTTTTCAGTTTAGCCCAAACCAGACACTGTTTCTCCACTGAACTCTGCACTTCATTATGCTAATCCATTTTGCTCCCTTCTGTTCACTGCTTTCTCAACTCACACTCCACCCAGAAAGAGAATGTGTACCCAAGTACCCACCTCTGGCGGCCGCAAGATGGACTCCACCAGCAGATCTATGAGAGGTCGATAGTAAGTGGAGGGCAGAATCATTTCCTCGGCGAGTTGAACCCGCAGCCTCAACGCTCCCAGCTTTCCCCTGAAAGCAGAGCATCAGGGCACAAACATGTTACTGGCAGTAAAGTATTCTAACCATTTTGTAGAAGAAACTGAGGGTGTTTCCGCACTGGCTGAGGAAACACCATTAGGAACACATTAAAGACACATACAGAACACATATAAGACTTACCTTCCGCATTACAGACTGGATCCGAGACCCTTCGCAGCAGCCACTTACGCACTTTGGCGCTTGCGACCCATTCTTAATGGGGTCTCGCCACCTAAAGAACTGGCCTCCAGGAAGATCCCAAAAATTAGGTCTTCCATCCGGCCCCACGCCTCAATCCGTTCGGAAGCAGGACACTTACACACACGGAGAGGTGAGGGGCTGGATGTGCTGGTGGCCACCATCTTGGGAAGGGTGGAAGGAGGCCAATCTGCCTCCTTCCGCCCTTCCTCTGTGCACTGCGTGCCGGCGGAATCACATGATGACTGGCAGCTGCATCCCGCGGCTCCGGGGCCGGCGTCGGTGGCATGGGAGGCCAGATGCCCTTTGGAATGGGTGCTGCAGCCTCCGCACAGCACCCAGGGGATCCGGCCGGCCCGATCCATCCTCTCCACGCATGTGCAGATGTGTGGGGGCCTCCAAGGATCCATTCTTATTTCAGATGGGTCCTCAGGAGAACGGATCACTCTCTCTCTCTTTGTTTTTGTCTTAATCTTTATTAAGCTAAGGTATAATGGATTTTTCTAACATATGAACAGAATGGATATTTTTCTTTGCTCAGACGGAGAAGCTGAGAAGTAACTTCTGAATCTGGGGCTTTATGGAGCACGATAGTCTTGGTTAGGGATGGGCAAGAATATTCAAAATATTTGTTATTTGATCGAATTTGGCCGAATTCAGACATTCAAATTCAAACATTCCTTTTTTAATATTTGAATGGATACAAATATTTTGAATCATTTGTTCGAATAAATCGGACATTCGGACATGTACGGATACGTATGCATTACATACGTATCCGGAAGCATTCATACAGATATGTACAGGATGAAAACGGGATGCGTATGGGATAAAAACAGGATACGTACAGATCCGTATGAATACATACAAATGTCGACATTTGTATCATCAAATCCGTATTGAATATTTGTACGAATAGATACAAACGTATTCAAATTGGTTCGAATTTGAATAGATTTGTTTTTTTCTCTATTCGCACAAATTCGGACATCTGAATGTTTTATTTGAAAATTGCATTCATGCACACCTCTCATCTGGACTCTAGTTCTGATCTCACAACCCCAACTGCCCCCCCACACAGCCAACATGGTGCCTTCCAGATGTTTTGGGCTCCACTTTCCCTCACTGCTATGAAATGATGGAATTTTTCATCTCAAGTATCCGGAAGGCATGAAATTGAAAAAGGCTGCATTTTAGGCCCTATAAAAAAAAGAAATAAAGGGATCATCTGGCGGTCTGAAAGGGAACATTACCTTCTATTACTTTTGAAATGTAAGAGATCTTTCTGGAGGACACCAGTGATACTGAATGAATTTGGACCAACTTGAATTGGGGCATGCTCTGGAAGTTGGTCCTCTATGGAAGACATAGTAGAAACATTTACAAGGATCTACAAAATGGGAAACTGGGTAAAGGGATTCCTCCCCCCAAATAATGTGGGCTTGCCTCCTGAACCGTAGCGAGAACAGTTTTCTTCAGAACTAAATTTACTGCGGATTTGGTCGATTTGTTCTGCATGTAGCCCAGTTTGGGGGCTTCACATGGGGACACTCCTTGCCAAATTCCGATTTGATTCAGACTATATAGTGCATGGGGACGCGACCTAAGTAACGCTTTAGGGCTACATCGATATTAGCCGGAGAAAAATTCCAATTTCAACCTCAAGTACACAAAAAGGACTAGGAACACCCAGCGTTGTCTTCAGGGTTTTATTATAAATACATTTAACGGACAGGTTCTGTGTCCAAATTTGAAATCCACATTGTATTTGGAAGTGTAATCCATTTTTTTATGCGGGACATCAGAAAACAATATTAAATCAGTATATACTGTTACTCTTCTTGTAACACGGCTTTGTACTGTTCAGTACTGTTCTTAGGCAATGTGATTTTCGCCCTTAATCCAATTCACTAGTACCCACTGCTTCTGCTATTCCCCGTCCCCTGTGTCTTCTGCTGCATTCAAGATTTTGCATTACACAGCAGACCACGGGGACCAAACTGTAGCGTTAGATGAGGGATGGTGGTAATTAAAGGAAAATCTTCCCTGTGTAAATTGAGGGAGGAGGGAATCATAAAATGCAAATTTTAAATGATTAATGAAGCAATTTAAAAAGAAAAGGTGTCAAAACTTAATTTTGCTTTATCCCTCTATTATTTAAAATAAGTTTGAGGACAGAGCCATAAAATGTGAAGTCCGCTGTATCTGTCAGCCTGGTCACTGCATTGCCATCTTGGAACATTAGCAACGCTACCCTGGGCTTGCTTCCATGTTTTACCAATGCTGCTTTTCCTTTGCTGTAATGGGTAAGAATGTAGCCATTGGCAAACCATTGGAACCAGGGTTGCCTGAAGGCCACTTGGAGGTCTTGAGAAGAAATGGAAAGGTGTTTGCTTACGTGATTGTTCATTCTAGACTGGCTCGTAAGTTGGAGTTATGGGCTAATGTTTCTGTTCCCAAACCCCTCAACTGAGAATTAGCATATTCTTTTGGCTATAAAGGGAGCCCTCACATCGCCTGCACCCCAGGATCACAAGAGATTGTCTAGTTATGAAGATGTGGCCTGCATATGAAACAAACCCATGCTAAATGAGGGAAGACCTTTGATGCCCTGAACTAAGAAGTTAGATCTCCTATAGTCTTCAAAACCTGCCTAGGAGACGGCTGGTCCTGCGTAATTCTTTGACACCGTACAATTAAAGAACATTAAAAGGGGTTTCACATTTACCCAGCATCCTCTTCTTGGCTGGGAAAGGGCAGCAGCCGGTACCATCCCTTGGGTAGGTTTTTTTGCAAGGAATCCAAAGAAAACTCCACCTGTATGGATTAGAGAAACAGGAAAGTTGTGGCAGAAACCGGAGGTGAAGAATGCCTATAAAATCTGAGGTCTCCAAGGACACCCATGGATACTATAGCCAGTTGGTCTAGTGGTTAGGGAGCCAGACTCTTATCTGGGAATACCAAGGTCGATTCCGCACTCCTCCATGAAGCCAGCAGAGTGACCTTGGGCTAGTCACAGCTCTCTTTTTTTAAAAAAAATTTCTCTCAAATAAATTTTTATTTCTGTTCAACTGTTACAATATGATAAGTTTTTCTCTCATAGAAACATATACAAATAACATACATAACTATTTACATAACGGCGGCAGCATTTTGTTATACATCGTTTCAATCACTTACGCTTGTCTTTAGTTTTTAGGCAAGGTATAATACAAAAACCATTATATTACTTTAATCAAGCAGAAATTTCACAACATGGAGTGGAATCATTTTGTTTCCATCCCGGTCATTAAGTTTTGTTATAAATGGAGACCGCTCTTCTTTGTATTCATGTAGGGGTTCAGAGTCTTTTAAGTTTCTATATTGCAACGTAATTAGTTCATTTACCACCAATTCAGCCAGTTTAAGGTACCACTCCGGAATATTTAATGTACCATGGGTTTTCCAATTCTTTGCAATTATTTTTTTGGCCACGATAAACATAAAATGTAGTAATATTTTATTGTGTGTAGTCACAGCTCTCTTCTGAGCTCTCATAGCCCACCTACCTCACAGGGTATTCTGTTGTGGGGAGAAGAACAGAACCTTTGTCAGCCACTTTGAGTCCTTTAAATGGGCGAGAAAAGCGGGGTAGAAAAGCCAACTCTTCTTGGCACCTAAAGTAGGCCATGAAACTACTACCACAGGATGACCAAATTAAGCATTCAAACCTATTCTTTTTTTGCTTGCTGGCCCTTGCAGAAGGCTTTAATTTTTTACTGTGGGGTCTGGTTGTAGTTAAGTGCAAATTTGAATCTTAAATGTTCGAATCAAATCAGATTTTCAGATATTCAGTTCAAATCCAACCGAATTGCAAAAACTGCATTTGTGCACAGGCCCACTTAAAACTGGCTTCCAAACCCAGGTTAGGCTCTTTCAACCAGGCTTTCTCCTGGCTACTCACCCGTCCCAGGAAGTCGTTCCTGCCCACCATGTCCCAGTCCCAAACTTCTATAATAAGGAAGCCCCCGGTCTCGGTCCCGTCCTCCAGGTCAAAGTGCAGCAACTCATCCCAGTGCGGGAACCGGGTCTTCTTGATAATCTGTGGAGACAGAAGGATGGATGAGCACCACCAACGGGCTGACTCACAGGACTTAGAACCACCTGCCTCTTACAACCTACCTATTATAGGTCAGCATTTTACTCTGAGAAAGGACAGAGGTATCAGGTGGTGGAATATGGGTTTGAGAACTCAGGGAATGTTAAGGTAGCCCTAAGTTAATTTTGAAGGAGACCCTGCCCCATCGTAACCGCCAGCTCAGCAGACGACCACAGAGGGATGCTATCAAGGCGTCAGCAGAAATGAGGCAGAATCACATCATTGCCTGTCACCTCAACAGTCACGCTTAACTCCATTAAGGACTCATCGAGGAGGTGCGTCTTCACCGCCTTCCTGAACCTAATCAGAGAAGAAGCCTGACGCACCTCAAGGGGGAGACTATTCCATACCCTGGGGGCCATTACTGAGAAGGCCCTCTCCCGGGTGCCCACCAGCCTCACTTCCGAAGACGGTGGGACAACCAGGAGGGCCTCCCATCCAGATCTTAAGGCACAGGCAGGCCGGTATGGGAGAAGGCATTCCTTTAGATATTTGGGGCCCAAGTCATTTAGGACCTTATAAGTTAAAAGTTAACACCTTGAATTGGGCTCAGTAGTGAATTGGCAGCCAGTGCAACTCTTTTAAGACCAGAGTGATGTGCATCCGGCTAGCTGTTCCTGTCAGCACTCTGGTGGCTGCATTTTGCACTAGCTGCAACTTCCGAACCATCTTCAAGGGAAGCCCCATGTAGAGTGCATTACAGTAGTCCAATCTAGAGGATACCAGGGGTGTTAGCACTAGAGTACCCATTAAGGACCCTAAGATGATCCGGATCTAAGAAATGGGTCCTTCAACTAATCCAGATTTAAAAGATCCGGATCTAAAGAAGTACCAGATGTGTCTCCAAGGGCATTGTAGCACCCAATAGCAATGAGTGCTAGGCAAGCTCGCAGTGGGAACGCTGGAGAAGCCATGTGGAGCATCTGTCTATACCCTATGGCCATGGTTACATCTCAGGTTTAATTCGGCTTCAGTCCACTTTCAGAGCGAGAGGACACATCAGCAAAGTGACCAGGAATTTTCTTTCCACATTATCCCAAAGGGGGAATTTTCTGAGTTACTTAACACTGAAAGAAGAAGAAGAAGAAGAAGAAGAAGAAGAAGAAGAAGAAGAAGAAGAAGAAGAGTTGGCTTTTATACCCCGCTTTTCTCACCCATTTAAGGGGACTCAAAGTGGCTGACAAACCTTCTGTTCTTCTCCCCATAACAGACACTCTGTGCGGTAGGTGGGGCTGTGAGAGCTCAGAAAGAGAGCTGTGACTATCCCAAGGTCACCCAGCTGGCTTTGTGGAGGAGTGCGGAACCAAACCCGGTATTCCCAGGTAAGAGTCCTGCTCCCTAACCACTAGACCAAACTGGCTCACTTTGCCTGTCACTTTGCTGATGTATTCCCTCACTCTGAAAGTGGACTGAAGCTGGATTAAACCTTAAGTGTGACCAGCCCAAGTTTTAATCCAGCTTCAGTCTACTTTCAGAGTGGGAGAGTACATCAGCAAAGTGACACACTGTTTTCTTTCAGTGTTCAATGACTCAGAAAATTTGCCTTTGGCATAGATAATGTGGACAGAAAATTGCCGGTCATTTTGCTGATGTGTTCTTCTCTTGCGCTGAAGGTGTACTGAAGCTGGATGAAACCTTAGGTGTGACCACAGCCTATGGCTACGCTTTCCCTGGAAAAATCTGGGTTTTAACCTAGATTGTTTTTACCAGCGCCGAGGGCTCCTTACAGCCATCCCGACTGCATTGGGGTGTCATCTCCATCCATTTCCCCACCACCACCTTGTTCCTCTGTCTTTCATTGTCATCCTGCTTCTTGCCTTCCCCACCGTTCTCCAACAGACAGAGGAAATGGGTGGGCAGGAAAGGCAAGCAGTGGGGGAGATGAGGAAAGATGGGTGGCGTTCGCACTAATAAATATTTGGATTTTAACAGGATCCCACAGTGAGTCCTGTTAAAATCCAAAAAGGGATTCCCCAGATTATCACAGAAATGGATAATCCCATCAAAGTGTTGGGACGTTGGACCCTTGAGCCGGATTCATGCCGGACCAAAGAGCCTGTGGAAACGCACCCTATGAGGAGGGAAGCTGGGAAGGAGGGAAGTGAGAGGAAAAGCAAGTGACATTTCACACTCCCCTCTCTCTTCCTGACACTGTCAAATGAAAATGGTAGGCGAGAAGCTCAAGGAAAGCAGCAGCAATGGCAAAGCTGCCCTCAACTCTATGAAGTCAATGGGGCAGAACCCATTTAGGAGGAGGAAAGAAACAGCTGCATTAGGCTCCTTTTTCAAATATCACCAGCAGCTGTTTCCCAGAACAAAGCAGGGAGAGAAAGGTACAGCCACCCCTTCTCCTAGACAGCCAGCCTAGGATTTTTAGCTGGAAAATGGAGATAAGGACTGGAAAGAAAGGGTCTCAGCATGAAGTCCAAGATGAACTACGCTACAGTCAATCTCCTCCATCTTTAGGCATGATTCAAGAAGGTCTGAGGCCGCATAATGCCAGCCTTGGAGGGCAATATGGATGTCCACAAATATTTCTAACACTCGAAACTTGCCCAAATTCGGACATTGAATCGGATTTTTGGGAATTCATTTCTATTCGAATAGAATGTCAAAAAAAAATTTGTGCACATCTCTATAACATCTACATGTTGAAACACATCCTTATACATCTAAAGAAAACAAGAGCCTGAGTTCCATCTGCTCTCACTATTAAATTGAAGGAGTTTTTTGGCTGTGTAGAATGTATACTTGGAAAGGATTCCCAGCCCTGTAGTTTGTTTATCCGGACCGATAAAGAGGAGGGACTGTGGAAGCAGGAAACGGATTGGGTTTAATTTGGGATGACCAGAGCACTGCCATTTTTAATAAAGCTATTAATATAGTTTTAATCAAGTAATACTAAAGATGCTTTGGTAGGAAAATTTGCAATGCTGAGTTATTTCTTCTGTTTGTCCGAGAAAAAAGGAACCTTGTTTAAAATAACCCTTTGATGTGGTCAAGATTTGTTATGTTCTAATCACATTTAGCCTTTGTAATCTTTTATAAAGAGCTGACCACAATTCAGCTATCACAGCAAATTTATGATCAGTTCATGCAATGTGGACGCGTGGCGTGGACAAACAGGAAACATGTGCAACTGAACCTTGTCTAAAAGTAGATGCTCTGTAATTTTGTGGCTTAGCAGGTGTCAAACTGTTGTGAAATCGTGGTCTATAAAAATGCACTGCATTCTGTATCAGATTAAGAGAACCTTTAGTTTCTCTTCAGTATCGATACTTTATTGAAAGCGCTATTGAAAGAAGGGACTTCCCTTCTAGTATGTTTTATTGTATACCATAAACAGAAGATCTAAATTGAAGCTGAACTGGTCTGAAATTTCTTTCACACTTGGTAGGTTTTCTGCTTTCTTATATACGCAACTAATCCACAAAACTCACCCCATAAGGATCCAAGTGACTTGCCACTACAGTGGGGTCTGTCTGAGCATGCAAAAACACATTGCCTGCAGTTTCAAGTGAATAAGCCTCTCAGCTGGATACGTTTTATGCTATATCTACTTCTCTGCATAGATACAGAATTGCTTATATGCACTGCAGCTTGCTTCCTGCCACTGAATCTTTTGTTTTTGTTAATTATGGCACTGATTTAATATTCTGTTTAATAAAGCTTGTTCCCATTATTAAACTTTGAATGATTGAAGACTCTCCTCCCAATCTTTTCTCATGCACAGCTGTTCAAGTTACACATCCATGGAGCCAAAATCGTAGCCCCTTTCTGCGGTAATGGATGGATCTCCATCAAAAAGCCTCTGATTCAGACCTGGGGCCTCCTTATCCATGTGTTAATCCAGATCAAAGAGCCCCTGGAAGACTATGGGAGGTTTTCCACTAGCACTAAGTATCTATTAAGTACCCAGTAGGGACCCAGTAAGAACCCATTAGGCTCAAAGCGGGAAGACCCCGTTTCCACTGAATTTGTTCACACTTGTACTAGGGAAGTCCGGATTAAATGGGTCCTTCAGGACCTATAATCTGGATTTCCTGTGGACAGCATTAAACAGGTCTACGTACAATCTGGTCTTCAGGCATCAAATCCAGATTAGATGCATTGCCCCCCCCAAAAAAAAGTGGCTTCTCCAGCGTTCCCACTGCGAGCTTGCCTAGCGCTCATTTCTATTGGGTGCTACAATGCCCTTGGAGACACATCAGGTACTTCTTTAGATCCGGATCTTTTAAACCTGGATTAGTTGAAGGACCCATTTCTTAGATCCGGATCATCTTAGGGTCCTTAATGGGTACTCTAGTGCTAACACCCCTGGTAACCTCTAGATTGGACTACTGTAATGCACTCTACATGGGGCTGCCCTTGAAGACGGTTCGGAAGTTGCAGCTAGTGCAAAATGCAGCCGCCGGAGTGCTGACCGGAACAGCTAGCCAGATGCACATCACTCTGGTCTTAAAAGAGTTACACTGGCTGCCAATTCACTACCGAGCCCAATTCAAGGTGTTAACTTTTAACTTATAAGGTCCTAAATAACTTGGGCCCAAAATATCTAAAGGAACGCCTTCTCCCATTTTGGCTTGCTCATGCCTTAATATCTGGAGGGGAGGCCCTCCTGGTTGTCCCACCGTCTTCGGAAGTGAGGCTGGTGGGCACCCGGGAGAGGGCCTTTTCAGTAATGGCCCCCAGGCTATGGAACAGTTTCCCCCTTGAGGTGCGTCAGGCTCCTTCTCTGATTAGGTTCAGGAAGGCGGTGAAGACGCACCTCTTCGCTGAGTCCTTTGGCTAAATGTTGGTTATGTTTGCCCCCCACTGCAAATGCTACTATTTCAACTGGTATTGTGCTTTTTCTTTAACGTGTTGGTTTTAAATTTTTATATTGTTTCTTTTGATATTCTGAATTTTAAAAGTTGTTACCCAACCTGAGACCTTCGGGTATAAGGCGGGATAGAAACATAAATAAATAAATAAATAAATAAATAAATAAATAAATAAATAAATAAATAAATAAATAAATAAATAAATAAATAAATAAATAAATAAATAGTAAAAGCAACAGGCTTGCAGATAAAGATTGTGACAAACTCCAAATGCATTGGGATTCTACTCACTGCTGTTTCCAAGACCTGCCCACTCCAGAGCACACGGGCAAAGGGGTCTGAGGTGCCGGAGGCGTCACGCGGAGCAAGGTCTCTAGAGAAAAGGAGAGGGCAGACGGAAGGCTGGGTTTGCTAAGGCAGCTGACATAAGGATATACCATTCCTGGACTGAGCGACAGGTGGTTTCTCTGCCTTTGAGGGACACTCAGACTCGTGTGCTACATTTGTGGTCATAGAGCCTTTCCACACTTACTGGCCAGGAGGACACTGGAGGAAGTCCTGCACAGAGCATCTGTGGGGGGGGGGGGAGAGGGCACAAGGGAGGAGGGAGGGAGGGAAGGAGAGAAGGCACAAGGGAGGGAGGGAAGGAGAGAAGGCACAAGGGAGGGAGGGAGGAGGGAGGAGGGAGGGAGGACGGGCACAATGGAAGGAGGGAGGGAGGGAAGGAGAGAAGGCACAAGGGAGGGAGGGAAGGAGAGAAGGCAAAAGGAAGGGAGGGAAGGAGGGAGGGAGGGGGGGAGGGAGGAGACAAGGGAGGGAGAGGGAGGGGAGGAGGGAATGCACAAGGGAGGAAGGGAGAGAAGGAAGGAAAGAAAGCAAAAGGAAGGGAGGGAGGGAAGGAGAGAAGGCATGAGGGAGGGAGGGAGGACACAAGGGAGGGAGGGAGGGAGAGGGAGGGAAGGTTCAAGGAAGGGAGGGAAGAGGGAGGGCACAAGGAAGGGAGGGAGGAGGGAGGGAAGGAGGGAATGAACAAGGGAGGGAGGGAGAGAAGGAAGGAGAGAAGGCAAAAGGGAGGGAGGGAAGGAGGGAGGGAAGGAGGGAGGGAGGAGACAAGGGAGGGAAAGGGAGGGAATGCACAAGGGAGGAAGGGAGAGAAGGAAGGAAAGAAGGCAAAAGGGAGGGAGGGAGGGAAGGACAGAAGGCACAAGGGAGGGAGGGAGGGCACAAGGGAGGTAGAGGGAGGGAAGGCTCAAGGAAGTGAGGGAGGAGGGAGGAGGGAGGGAAGGAGGGAAGGATGAGGGAGGGAAGGCTCAAGGAAGGGAGGGAGGAGGGAGGGAGAGGGAGGGAAGGCTCAAGGAAGGGAGGGAGGAGGGAGGGAAGGAGGGAAGGAGGAGGGAGGGAAGGCTCAAGGAAGGGAGGGAGGAGGGAGGGAGAGGGAGGGAGGGAGGGCACAAGGAAGTGAGGGAGGAAGGAGGGAGGGAGGATTGTGCTTCACTCCAAGTCAAAGTAGGGCGTGCTTCAGGCAGGCCACTGCCGTTTAAGTTGAAGGGTTTTCAGCCCAAGATTTTGAAAGCATCATGGTACAAAATACAAAAATGTACAATGCCTGCAACATTTAAAGCTTAAAGTAGTTACTGGCATACACCTACACAGACCTATGTCAGTGCAACCCATCCTTGACCATACATGCTCCCTTGCCTCTTTCTGCCACCTCCTCTGGTCCCCATCCTCCTCCTATTGGCTGCCCGGTTGCCTAGACGCCCATCTCAGCTTCCAAGGAAGCAAGATGCTTTCACAGGTTTGATCATATGCTGCCTCTGGCCACAGTTCTTCTCTCCAGCCTTCTCTACGCCCACACAAAACATCACACCTGTGCGGCTGAGCAGAGAAAAGAGGCTCCGGGAAACAGAGCTCAATCTAAATGATACCTAACGTGTCATTTCTTCAGCTCTTCAAAGAGACTTTTTCTTATCCAGTTTCTGACCTTTTGAATACAAATGCTGGCAGCTGACGTTTTTAAAAGCCTCTCATTTGCCACAGAATCCCTTAATTCCAAAAGAAAAATAGGCAAATACTCTGAATTCCGCTTTAACTTCTTTTGATTCTGAAAGAAAGAGGAAGGGAAAGAAGGAAAGAAAGAAAGAAAAAGGAAGGAAGGAAGGAAGAAGGAAGGAAAGAAAGAAAGAAGGAAAGAAAGAAAGAAAGAAAGAAAGAAAGAAAGAAAGAAAGAAAGAAAGAAAGAAAGAAAGAAAGAAAGAAAGAAAGAAAGAGCAAGGAATTAAGGAAAGAAAGAAAGAAAAAGAAGGAAAGAAGGAAGTAAAAAGGAAGGAAGAAGGAAAGAAGGAAGGAAAGGAAGAAGGAAAGGAAGGAAATGAAAGAAAAAGGAAGGAAGAAGAAAAAGAAAGGAAGGAAGAAGGAAGGAAAGAAAGAAAGAAAGAAAGAAAGAAAGAAAGAAAGAAAGAAAGAAAGAAAGAAAGAAAGAAAGAAAGAAAGAAAGAAAGAAAGAAAGAAAGAAAGAAAGAAAGAAAGAAAAGAAAACAGCTACAGACTTTTAAAGGTCCTCAAAGGATTTAGAGGGCAGTTTGGAGTTCAAAGCATTTTCCAGGGAAAAACAGATCAAAATAGGGAATGCAAAATCAGCCTGCCTTGGCAAAAATCACTCAATAAACTGTATTACACGTTCCTCCTAAGGCTGCAGGCAATTGGGTGCACAGGATCCAAAAGCTTGGAAGGCAGAAGATGTCAGTTCCTGGGATCTCTTCAAAAAATGTAATGACAACTCAGTCTTCATCTGCCAAGAAAACTCCAGGGCCGCATCCCCACGACGTCGTTATCTCGAATTCAAAATGTTTTGAGTTCGGGCCGTTTACACGTCACTTCGGCTTAATACGGTATTTCCGTGTTAAACAACGTTATCCTGATTTGAAATAAATCCTGATCTCAACAGGTGGGGACATCCCTCACCGGCCAGAAATGCAAACGGTCCTCCTGTACCTGCCCTAGTGCATGGGAGCCTACAAAGGTAACTGCAAAAACACCTCTAGAACACACTCAAAACAGAGTAACAGCCACTCACTGTATCCAATTGGGTACTGAGTCTGACTAATCAGACTGAAACACATTCTTACAAAACTTTACCATCCCTAAACTTCTGTTCCCCATGTTCCCCAGTTCTACCTGGCTTCGATGATATGGCAACAAAGCACCGGCTTTTGTTCTTCTTCCATCAGATACACCTCAATGGAGATCTCTCCTTGCACCTCTGCATTGGGATCCACATGGCTTAGGTTGATCCAGCTGTCAATCCCTGGATGTTAGGGGAAACATAGCATAGGTGTGCTTACTCCAGGAAGTAAGGCTCTTGGGTGCTGGAAATCGAAACAGAATCTTATCTCAAGATGCTTTATTTCTGAGAAACACTAGTGCAGTAAAGGTAAACTAAATCTCACCTTCCTTGCTCTATCCAGCAATGCAACAAAAAGACCACAGGACCCATGATACAAATTCCCAACAGAAATAATGAAGTGGAGCAAAAAACAGCCAGAGAAAGAGACTTGAAATACAAACTACTCTATGGCTGCATTCCCACTTGACTATTTTAGTACAGATTGGACTATTTTAATCCCGATTCAGAGTGCGCATTCTGGATGTTCCCATTTGCTGGAAGACAACGTGAGCTCAATTCAAATACCACAGTTCCCATTCAAACCCAAATCCCCAGCATGGAGAAACAGGATCTTTTCATCTCCAAACCTTGTCCAAACGCTGTGAGCCTGCCCAGCTCAGAATCAGCTGAGCGAAAGAACAGACAGGGCAATCACTCTCCCTTTCAAATCGGACACTCCCTCCATTCACTATGTTACTCTCAGACCTTTTCAGACTTGAAAGAGACCCACCTGGCTTTTTCTTCCAGGGGTTCATGCCACTGGCCACCTTAGCTGTGTCTCATCAGCACTCACCTCTGAACCTCAAAACTGAAAGAATCCACAATTATAGGCAATGCCAACTCAAGCCCCATAAAACTCCTTCTCCCCATCTGCACCTACCTCGTGGATGGGAAGAGATGGTCTCTTTGCTGAGAGAGATTTTGCCAATGAGGTCATCATGCCTGCGAGGAGAAAGCAGAAGAAATGGAGTAAGCCAGGATTATAGAATGACAAGCTCAGGACCTGGTACTGGCCAGCAAAGTGGAACGAGCACTGACACAGGGCTGCATCCAACACAGAAGAAAAACAGCTCAAAAGCAGTTTAGATGTGGTAGCATGCAGACAGTAGTGTTCCCATTTCACCTCCAATCCATACTAAAGGCCAGATAATGCATTCCAGAAGGGCATCTTCTGACCTTCAATGTGGATTAAGGCACCAGCATGCAGACTCTACAATGTCTAAGGGCACAGTCATATTTTCACTATAAACCTTCATCATTCCATCTCCAGGTCTGACGGCTCACACCTTTGTGGACTGGAAACTCCACAAATAAAATGGATAGAAATGAAAAGCATAAATAGCACTGATCCTGCCTATGCCTGAATAAGCAGTCCAGTCTATTCCAGACTCACTAGCCTAGAATAAAGGCAGGAAAGTGCAGGGAGGGCCTCGATTCAAGGTGTTAAGTTTAACTTATAAGGCCCTAAATGACTTGGACCCCAAATATCTGAGGGAACACCTTCTCCCATATTGACCTGCCCATGCCTTAAGATCTGGAGGGGAGACCCTCCTGGTTGTCCTACCACCCTCAATAGAAAAAGTGGTGGACACCCAGGAGAGGGCTAGATGGCTCCTAGGCTATGTAATAGTCTCCCCCTTGAGGTGAGTCTATCACCTTCACTATACACATTCAGGAATGCAGTGAAGACGCACCTCTTCGCCCTGGCCTTTGGTTAAATAGGAATACACTTTCCCTTCCCACTTGCAGATGCTACTGTTTAATGATGTTTGATTTTAGATGTTGTTACCCACCCGGAGACCTTCGGGTATAGGGTAGGATAAAATGTAAATAAACAAATAATAAATAAATAAATAGTGTCAAAAGGGGTGTGTTCCCATTCAAGAGTGAAAGAGCTTTGAATCTGTTTGGAGTGCTCGCCATTCCCAAAGTTTTAAAAGAATCCACGATTTCTGAGGATTAAAGATCCTGAAACAAGGATTATCTGTATTTGAATCAAAAGAGGTCTGACTGCTGAATTTAGAAATAATCCTCACTATTTAGCAATGGGAATGCAAGCAGTTTTTTTGCGGGGGGGGGGGGGGGGGAACCATGCTTTAGGGGCGTTCTCCTCAGTTTCCCCTGATCCAATGATAAGCCGTGAACAAAAACTGCTGTTCCGTGATCTGAACTGGGAACAGGCTTATATAGGGAGTGACCTCACTGCTGATTTTTTAAAAACTGGTTTAAATCCAGATTAAATTGGCCAGTCGGAACCTGGCCCAGGAGACCCTATTACATGAAAAGGTCATTCTTCGCTAGGCAGTGAAAACTCTTTTGATGTTTCTGGACCAATGATCTGAGGTAAGCAAAAATGTACCTCTTGAATATTCTGGGCTGGCTTACCAAGTACAAATCTACGGGAAAGAGAACAATTACATGGGTGTAAATCGTAACAAACACCACAGGGTTTAATGTGAGAGAAACGTGGCTAGGATTACCCTAAATTCATGCATTCTTTCCAGCTTCTGCTTCAGACAGGCTCATGCTGTAAGTAAGCAGGAGAGCTTTCCTCACATGCAAAGGATTACCTCTCAACCACCGCTCTACTACACACAGAGGACGCAAACAGAAATTCTGCTGTTGCCAGAAGCGGATTAACCTAGTGGCCTGGAAGGGAAGAAGGTGCCAGAGCCTTCCTGCCAGACTCGTATTTTGACCGAGGTCTTCAAGAGGAATGTGGAAAAGCTGCAAAATCAATACCTTTCATTCAGCTAAACCAACAGACGGGTTATCTGCGTTTGCTTCCCTGCCCACAATCAACTGGCAAGAATGTTGCTGCAGCCCTGTATTAGTACATCTTGAGCTGCAAAGTGCCGCTAATGCCTCCTCTTATACACTGTCCTTCTGATCAGGATCAGGATCTATTTCTGGGGCTGCGTCCCCACTGGGAAATTTAATCCGGATTTAAATCAGGGTTGTTGTTTTTTAACCAGCAATGAAGTCGGATTTTTTTGTGTTTCCGTTGTACGAAATACCAACCTTCCATTGATGGCGTCGCAAGTGAAATTCAGCAACAAAAAAGTCACTAATTCAAAGAATTGTTTTTGCTTTCCATAAATGCATACATCAAAAATATAACTCGTTTTTCCTTTTTTTACTAGAGTTACAAATATCACACTCGAGTTAAACTAGGTTTTGTGTGTGTGAATTTTGGCACAAAAGGTTCGCCATCCCTGTCCTTACCCAATAGTATCTTCATCCAGAACATAGAAAGAAAGGTTGTGAAACCCCATGGGAAGGTGTAACGTGTATTCCTCTCCCCAGAATGGGTTTAAATTCCTCCACACTGTTGCAGTCCTAAAGGATGGAAATGGAGAACACCGCAATGGTCAGAAAGCATCCCTCTCAATTGGTGTAAAGGCATTCCAGGCAATGCAAAGGCTTCATATCATAGCAGTTTCCACGCAGCATGCCCTGGCACAGGGAATGCAGGCTGTTCTGGGCCTGGACTCGATTCGATTTGAATTCGAATGTCGAAATTTGAACGACAGGAAGCACAAAAAGACCTCTAGTGAACCGATGTAGTGAAAGTTTCCAAGACTTCTTTAAATAAGCAGAGTCACATTTTACCTATTTTTGTAAAAGCAAAATTGCATTACATGAAGTCGCACTGTGGAAAGGGTGACTGTATGTGGCGGAGGCCCTGTCGCCTCCCCTCTCCTCCTGTGGATGGTGGAAACATCTAAACGACAACCAAGCACTTTGATAGGTTGGATTCCCTGTTGCCCAGAGGCATAAGGAACCCTGCCCTCTCCCCGTGGCGGAAGCTGGCAAGCCCTTCAGGGCCCTGGGCAGTATCATCTGCAACCTCAACACGCCCTCCTCAAATCATCCCTCCTCAAATATTTGCTCAAGAGCAAGTTAAGGACATTTCAAGAGGCCTGAAGACAAGGGAAGACTGAGCTGTCAGGATTTCTCTTGGAGCAGTAAATGATTGACAGACGCAGGAAAGCGAGGAGGCTGGGGGCACCTGGGTGGTTGGCTGGGCCATTGCCATCCACGGCAAAAGAAGAGTTGGCTTTTCTACCCCACTTTTCTCACCCATTTAAGGGGACTCAAAGTAGCTGACAAACCTGTTCTTCTCCCCACGACAGAACACCCTGTGAGGTAGGTGGGGCTGTGAGAGCTCAGAAGAGAGCTGTGACTAGCCCAAGGTCACCCAAATGGCTTCGTGGAGGAGGGTGGGATCAAACCTGGTATTGCCAGATAAGAGTCTGGCTCCCTAACCACTAGACCAGTCCTCCAACAGCTTCTCCCACCTTGGGGATCCCCTTGGGTATGTGTGATGGCGCATGGCTAGAGACGCCATTTAAACAATCCAGAACGCCCTAATGGAACATTGTCCCAAATTACTGCAGGTAATTAAAACGTGCCTTTTCCACACCCAGCTGCACTGGAATATGGTACCTAACGACTGTGTTTGCATTTGCACAGGAATTTTTTTTTCACGTCTGAAAATCCTTCCCTCAGCCGCAGCCGACCTTTTCCCTAGAAGTATACATGAAAGAATACCAGAGGCCTTTAAAACATTGTTGCTTGGCTAAAGACCTGGAATTTTCCATTGTTTTGCACACACACACACACCCCAGGCAACGGCCAAAAAAAATCAGCTGCTGTAGTGGTTGTTGTTTGAAATGTCCTTAGAAGAATCAGGAAGTCCCATCAAAGGTCAATAGGGAAGGTGATGAGGGACCTCAACTTCTACGTCTCCCAGCCATGACCATGGTGCCATTTTGAAATCCAGCCATGCCACATGGCAGGGACCAAGTGCCACACGTGTGATGCCTCCCCTCCTGGCATGTTAAGAAGAATGTTCTGCCTGTGGCGCTATTCTTAATGTGGAGGCATGCTGATCGCATGCTGCTGCCACAGCAAACACCAGAGAGAAAGGAAGTCACTGAAGAGTCTGTGATTCAGACTGCCATGAAGGAAACCAGCAAAGCCCCCAGTATGGTGCTGGCAGCAAACTGGAAGAAGCGCTTTCTCCCATTCGCCACAGCGGTGTTTACGGCAGGATAAAAGATCTATGGAAATGTTTTTCCCTGTTGAGTTATACCCTATTGAGGGTACACTTTGTGAGCCAGTTTGGTCTAGTGGTTAGGGAGCCAGTTTCTTATCTGGGAATACTGGGTTCGATTCCGCCCTCCCCCATGAAACCATCTGGGTGACCTTGGGGTAGTCACAGCTCTCTTCTGAGCTCTCACAGCCCCACCTACCTCACAGGGTGTCCTGTGGTGGGGAGAAGAACAGGTTTGTCAGCCACTTTGAGTCCCCTTAAATGGGTGAGAAAAGCAAGGTAGAAAAGCCGACTCTTCTTCTTCTTCTTCTTCTTCTTCTTCTTCTTCTTCTCCTCTACCGCACCTTTCCCACATCCATACACATTTGTATGGATCTGCACAGGATGCAAATGGGTTGCATACGGGATAACTACAAAATGCATACGGATGTAGTATGGATGCGTACAGATGTGTACGGACCCGGTGAAGATGCGTACAGGGCATCTACAAATGTTGTCGACATTTTTAAGTGCAAATTCGAACCAAAAATTCAAACGAATAGATTCAGGTTTCCTTAATTTGAATCAAATTTAATTAAATTCAGACTTTAAACACTCAAACTGAATCAAATTTTTGGGTATTCAATTCGAATCGAATCCAGAGAATTTCATTCGTGCACACCCCTAGTCTGAAAGGCAACCACTTTTTCAAGGTCAACCAGCATACTAGTGAGTTGCAACCGAGACCACCAAAACAGCCCCCAGGGAGCTCCTAAGGGAGGAAATTTCTCTCCTGGCCTTTGTAGCCTTCAGAGCCCCCCTGGGCTGGTTCCAAAACTGATGCGACCCTTAGAGCTGGCGCAGGGGCTGGCACAGAACAGGCCATGCCAATGGAGATGGTCCACTTCGGTGCCAGGAACAACCCATCCCAGCTTAGACTAACCCGTTCTCCACCAGAACATCCCACTCTGATCTGGAATAGCCAAGGTAAGTGTGGAAGCTGCCTGAAAGTACGTTCAAATTTGGGGGCCATTCCAGTTGTTAACGCAGTTCAGACAAATCTCCCTTTAGCTTCCCTTACCTGGCAACCACCTCGTGGTCCACCTTGATAATGCAATAGGGGTCGCTTGTCCCAGACCTTTGAGGAAAGAAAAGAGAAGAAAATGTGGAATGGCATTAATTCATCTCTTTGAAATGCAAAAAGCACCTGCTGATTCAGGGAGTCCTCTTTTTAAAATCGTAGATCTGCATCGCGGCAGATTCTCCAAAGGGATTCGTTTCTCATGTGTTTTTCCACTTCTGTCCCACCTTCCCTCCAACAGGATCAAAACCGCAGGCAAGCTTTCTTTGCCTTCCCCATTACATCCTCTCAACAACATCCACCTTTTTTAAATAAATAAATAAATAAATCTTTATTAATTTTGGTATAAAATACAATACAAAATGTACACCATTTAAAATCTCACATTATGCCATACACATATCCATTGCTAAATTTATTCCCCCCCTGCTTCCTATTCTTTTAATAATTTTTCCTTCTAATAAAACATTAAAAAATAAATATATATATATATATTAGGGATGCGCCTGAACACTCAAATGCATTCGAAATCTGATCGAATAGACCGAATTTCAACATTTGAATACGAATCAAATGTCCTTAAATTCAAATTTAAAGTTGTGATCCAAATTTCGAATATCAGATCTATTCGTTCAAATTACTCAGACATTCGCACATGTACGGGTCCATACGCAATGCGTACCTGAAGATCTGCACCTTTCCCACACCCGTATGCATTTGTACACATCTATATGGGATGAAAACGGGTTGCATATGGGATGACTACGGAATGCATACTGACGCATATGGATCTGTACAGATCTGTACAGACCCGGGAAAGATGTGCGTGGGCATCTACGAATGTTGTCAGCATTCATAAGAGCAAATTCAAATTAAAAATTCACACAAATAGATTCGAATTTGGTTAAATTTGAATGTAACAGATTCAAATTAAATTGAATTTCTGAGTATTCAATTCAAATCACATCGAATCCCGAAAATGGCATTTGTGCACATCCCCAACCTATATATAATGATAATACCCTCCCCCTCAATAAGCTTCTTCTAATCTCTCCTTACTTCAGATTCATAACAATCTTATTTATCAAATCTTTCAATCTATAACTGATTTCCAGTTTAGCAATATATCGATATGGATCTCTCCAATTTTCTTCTACTTATATTTACTCCCATAGTTTTTTTCTTCCTTTTGTCTGAGTATATCATATTTGAATTGATCTGCAATAGTACCACATATCTATATTACATTTTTCAATATTTTCCCAAGATACTGCTATTGTTGATACAGCAGCTTTAAACAATTGATCTTAACGTATATTTTGCTATTTTCTTGAATATTTTGAAAATAAATAACTTCCACCTTGACCTCAAAGCATGGAAACAAAATGGCAAAATGGAAGATTTATTTCCACCCTCGGATGCTCCTAACTAGATACGAGTCTGAAATTACCCAGACTGTCATCAGATTTTGCACAACTCAAAAATTAAGAATGCTTTTTCATTTTCTCTGGGTCCGGATTGCTCTTTGGCTTTAATTTTGGGTCCGGTGCACAGAAATATCCAAACTGAATTTGGCTGGGGTTTTGAGAACCTTTACATGCAGTTAAATGCTGCTTTACATAATTGCTATTATTTTATATGTATTAAATAGCATTTGCATGTTGCTATACATAACTGAATTTCGCAAACTGTAGAAGGCAGCCTGGTGTTTTCTAACGAAGTGAATCCAATAAGCTTGGAAGCGGCAGAAGTTCAAATGGAATCATTTCAAAAGGACAAAATATGAATCACTTGTGAAATCCAGACACCTTTGGCTTGGCTCACCCCTGGTTCTCTTTTCTGGTTCCTGTGCAGATTTAAGTCCCCAACTGTCACCCTGTAAGGTAGGTGGGGCTGTGAGAGCTCCGAAGAGAGCTGTGACTAGCCCAAGGTCACCCAGCTGGTTGCATGGAGGAGTGTGGAATCAAATCCAGTATTCCCAGATAAGTGTCCAGCTCCCTAACCACTAGATCAAACTGGCTCATATTCCAAATGGCACATGGATGGAGGCCCTCTGGAAGTGGTCACTTCACATTTAAGGCATTTAAGCTGTACACAGCAGGCAAGCCACGGGAATGGCTCAGGATATCTCTGGGGCAGCTACAGTAGCAGGTCATGATGAAAACACCTTTCCCATCCTCCTTGCCCCATGCATGGTGACCTCATCCAGCCTGGCATCTTAGCCTTTCTCCTTCCATTATTTATACATTAATATCTGTCTGAATTGTAACCTGATAAGGAATAACAGTAACATGATGCCACCTCATCATGGAACAAGTAGAGCGACATTCAGAAAATAAAAGGATTGCTACCCAGGATCTTATGGTTAACAATGATACTTATATCTTCAAAGAAGAAGAAGAAGAGTTGATTTTTCTATCCCACTTTTCTCACCCAATTAAGGGGACTCAAAGCGGCTGACAAACCTTCTTCTCTCCAGAATCATTCTTCTAACCTAGTCCAGCGGGATATATAAAAGGCAATACTTGGAGCTGAGGAGTGTTTGACACCTCTTGAATATCTGTCCTACTTCACCATGAGAATAAAAATGGGGGTAAAGAATAACATTCACCCTCTGAGCTCTTCGAGAAGAAGAAACTACAACAATACAAGGCAGAACACAATGCAAATCAAGTCCTTCCATTTCAGCTAAACCCTAACTTAAAGCGCATGACATTTCAGGTTTGGGAAACACCTGTAATCCAAGAGCACCTTCAAAGGGTGGAACAGGAAGGTGCCCAATCAAAGGCCTGCTCTACATCCTTGGCAGCTGCCACACTGCCAGGTGGGGCAGTCAGCTGGCAAGAGGGTTTTCATGGGCTCCCGCCAACTTCTGCTGTCACTGCCCTGGAATCAGCCAGAGCGAGAGTTCTTCCCAGTGAGCCAGTTTGGCCTAGTGGTTAGAGAGCCAGACTCTTATCTGGGAATACCAGGTTCGATTCCGCCCTCCCCCAGGAAGCCAGCTGGGTGACCTTGGGCTAGTCACAGCTCTCTTCTGAGCTCTCACAGCCCCACCTACCTCACAGGGTGTTCTGTTGTGGGGAGAAGAATAGAAAGCTTGTCAGCTGGTTTGAGTCTCCTAAATGGGTGAGAAAAGTGGGGTAGAAAAGCCAGCTCTTCTTCCTCCATTAAGCCAGCTGGGTGACCTTGGGCAAGTCATAGCTCTCTTCTGAGCTCTCACAGCCCCATCTACCTCACAGGAGAGAAGAAGGTTTGTCAGCTGCTTTGAGTCCCCTTAAATGGGTGAGAAAAGTGGGGTAGAAAAGCTAACTCTTTTTCCTCCACAAATCCAGGTGGGCGATCTTGGGTTAATCACAGCTCTCTTCTGAGCTCTCATAGCCCCACCTACCTCACAGGGTGTTCTGTTGTGGGGAGAAGAACAGAAAGCTTTGTCAGCCGCTTTGAGTCCCCTTAAATGGGTGAAAAAAGCAGGGTAGAAAATCTGTGCTGCACTTCTTCGCTGAACTGGTCAGCCGTACCAGACCCAGCTCTTTGGCTTGTGGGCTTCACCCAGGACTTTGATGATCAGGTTCATGGTCATGTTGGCCAGCTGGCTTCGTGGAGGAAGGAGTTGGCTTTTCTAACCCCCTTTTCTCACCCATTTAAGGGAACTCAAAGTGGCTGACAAACCTTCTGTTCTTCTCCCTAAAACAGAACACCCTGTGAGGTAGGTGGAGTTGCGAGAGCTCAGAAGAGAGCTGTGGCTAGCCCAAGGTCACCCAGCTGGCTTTATGGAGGAGGGTGGAATCAAACCCGGTATTCCCAGATAAGAGTCCGGCTCCTTAACCACTAGACCAAACGAGGTCGCAGTGGAGGCGGCTGGCAAAGAGGGCACCAAATTCCCCTCTGTTCCGCCCCCACCACAACCTTGTGAAGCAGGTAAGGCTGAGATTGTTCCCCCAAGGTCTCCCAGTGCCTGGCATGGTCAAGTGGGGCTTTGAACCCTGCACTCCAAAGCCCCGGAGGAGCACCTGCCACCGGCTCACTGGGCATAGTGCCTGCTGGATGGCACTAGGTAACCTTTAGGAGCTCTGAGTGTGGATGCCAGCCAAGTTGGGTGCCGCAAGCAAAGATGGGGCTGAGGCCCTGGACCCCCCCCCCCGGCAGCCTTCTCAGTGGCTCCTGCTTGGCCACTTTGAGAGCAGGTGGCGCCCGGCAAGCAGGTGGCGCCCGGCGAGGTCTTCTACGCTCCTGCCACCTGCCACGCCTGTGCCTCCTCAGCTCAGCGGGCGGGGGGGCGGAGGAGCAGCAGGAGCAGCAGGTGCCACCACCTACTCGCCCCTCTACCCAGGCTGAGCAAAGAGGCGGCAGAGGAGAGCACCACCACCCCCAGATGCCACCTGCTCCCCCGAACTGCGAAGGCTTGGCGGCTCCCGGGCAAACGTCAGTGCCCGGGCGACCGTGGCGGTCGTCTGCAGAGCGCTGACCCGAGGGCAGCGCCCCCGGGCAAGGGGCTCTTCCCTGCCGTCCATCTCTCTAATCCTGAACCGTCGCAGACAGGTAGGTAGGCAGGCAGCTGACCCGAGGCGCGCGCCCTCGAGCCCCGTCCGAACGGGACCAGCGCTCCACGGTCAGACGGATCGGCGGGGCGCGGCTGTTAGTGCTGCTGGCGCTGCTCCTCCGGCGAATGGAGCGGAGCGCGAGAGGAATACCGTCGGCGGGCGACAGAAGGCGACTTACACGTCCTTGGGCGGCAGGTCCCGTCCCTCCACCACGCGGAAGTGCAGCGACGTGCTCCTGGCCATGCCGCGGGCGAGCGGGTCTGCGGCTGGGCTGCGAGAGGTCGCCCAAGGCTGCTCGACGGGCGCAGGGGATCCCGCCGCCTGCCTGCCTGCCTGCCTGCCTGCCTGCCTGCTGGAGAGGCTCCGCTCCGTCCGCGCGGTGGATTCCGCCAGATCCCTGGGCTGGGCTGGGCTGGGAGCAACCTCTCCAGCGCACAGGAAGGCGGGCAGCTGGGCAGGTGGGCAGGCGAGCAGGCGGGCCGACGGGGACAGGCAGGCGGCTGGCGCGGCGACGAGCGGTCCCGCTGCTGCTGCTGCTGCTGCCTGGTGCCGCCTTCCCCTCGTGCCAGGCGAGCTGGGGCTCGTCGCCTGCGCGACGCCCACCGCCCACGGGGCAACGGGAAAGGGGAGTGGGCGCTGGTGGGCGCGGCGGGGGCACATGGGCGCAGCCGGCTTGCCTCCTGGCGGCCCGGAACGGAACCGCCTTCTGGAGCCTGGAACATCCCCAGGCACTGGAAGTCTGCGGACGCCTAGCCTGGCGCTTGAAGGAGAAGAGTTAGCTTTTCAAGCCCGCTTTCCTCACCCATTTAAGGGGACTCAAAGCGGCTGACGGAGCTGGGATGTCCCGGGTTCCCCAAGGCAAAGTGTCGTTGGACGGGAAGGGCAAGGTGAGCCCTGCCACCCCAAGGCAAAGTGTCGCTGGACGGGAAGGGCAAGGTGAGCCCTGCCACCCCTTCAGGGTCCACTGCCGTGCCAGGGCTGCCTGCAAGGGCACTGATTGTGAATATCTTCCCTTGCAGGGTCAGAAAGATCCATGCCACTGCCGCCATGGGCTGCCTTGGCAGAGGCTGTGGTCACACCTAAGGTTTAATCCAGCTTCAGCCCACTCATGAGTGAAGCAAGGAGTAGTTTTATTTCAACATTACCTATCCCAAAGGGGAATTTTCTGAGTTATTTAACACTGAAAGAAAACAGCTTGCCGCTTTACTGGTGGGTTCCCTCACTCTGAAAGTGGACTGAAGCTGGGTTAAACCTTAGGTGTGAACACAGCCAGAGTAGAATTTGGAGGAGGAAGTTCTTTCACACCACTGAGCCCCTTAGTGTCTGTGGTTAAGGGCCGTGATCCAAAAAAAGGGGAAATGTTTACACTTTCTAGTCAGTATTTGAAGTACTGTTTGATTTCGTCAACCAGAAAATAAAATTACAGCTTGTCTCTTTGATGTATTCTCTTGCTCTGAAAGTGGACTGAAGCTGGATTCAACCTTCAGTGTGACCACAGGAAGGGGAGCAGGAGCTGAATTGGAGGCTGCGTAAGGCAAAGCAGAGTTGGACCCAAGCAGAACAGTGATGCCAGGGCCCAGTGATGCCAGGGCCCAATTCATAACAGCACTGGGTAGCAAAGAATGTGGCTCATCCCAAGAGGTCTTCCGCCCCTTGTGGCTGTGACTTTAGGGTGGAGGCCAGACCAGCTGGACTTCTGATCGGCTGCCACTTCATCCAAAGACCCCTAAATGGAGTTCTTGGCTGAGGAATCAGTCTGTGGCTATCTCAGAACAAGGCTGTTTCACAATAAAGCGGAGCTGGGTACAGATTCCCAGGAGCATGGCTCGGTGGTACCAAGTGGCTGATAGAATGTCGTCCTTTGGCGCATAATTAGCAGGTGTTAAGCTCGCCCCACTTTCACAAGCAAAGCAGCCATCTGCTCTGTGAGGTCAGTTTACTGTCTACTAAAAGTTACAGAGTTGCCGCAACATTTCATTCTTGCATTGCCCACCCTCCTCCATTGTCCTGCTGGCAATCTATGCCCCCTTGCCCTAATGGAGGAGATGGAGGCCAAATTCCTCCCCCCTAGTTTCTTGTGTCCTTGAGAGAGAGGCCTGGCAGATACCAAATTGGGATGCTTCCAGCCATCATGGGGGCTAAACAAGGAAAAACAAGTGGAGTCAGCACATTATATACCGGTGATGGCCAACCTGTGACACGCGTGTCACAGGTGACACGCCAAGCCCTTTTGGGTGACACACATGGTCACCCTGACACCTGGGCGTGTAGTGCTTGCTAGTTCTTGAAGTGTATGAAATACCAACTTTCAATTGAAGATTTAGCAACAAAAGTCACTAATGTAAAGAATTATTTGTTTTTGCTTTTAATAAAATATATATATCAAAAATATAACTTTTTTACTAGAGCTACAAATATCACAAAATTGTGGATATTTCTAGATGTGACACAGCACCCAAATTAAGCTAGGTTTTCTTGCGAATTTTGACACACCGAGCTCAAAAGGTTCACCATCACTGTTATATACCCTTTAGCCTTCTTTAGAGCCAATCTGGCCTAGTGGTTAAGAGAGCCGGACTCTTATCCGGGTTCAATTCCGCCCTCCCCCATGAAGCCAGCTGGGTGACCTTGGGCTAGTCTCAGCGCTCTTCTGAGCTCTCACAGCCCCACCTACCTCACAGGTATTTATGTAGGTATGTAGTTATTTGTTTGTTTTTGTTTGCATTTTTATCCCATCCTATACCTGAAGGTCTCAGGGCAGGCGACAGCAATAGAAAACAAAATATAAAGTGAACCAATTAAAAACAATAAGATACTAAAAATAATAACTGAATGTGGGGAGAGCAAGATCAACCAAAGACCAGGTGTATGATTTTAATAGTTTTCTGAAAGCATTAACTGAGGGTGCTTGGTGCACCTGCAAGGGGGCTGGGGGAGACTATTCCACAGTCTGTGGGCCACCACTGAGAAGGCCCTTTTCTGGGTCCCCACTCCCTCAACTACTGAAGGAAGTGGTACGACAAGGGGGTCCTCCCCTGCAGATATCATAGTGTGGGCAAGTCAGTATCAGAGGGAGAAGGTGATCCTTGAGATATTTGGGGTCTGAGCCATTTAGAGACTTATCACTTAAGGTTAACGCTTTGAATTGGGCTCAGCAGTGGATTGCCAGCCAATGCAGTTCTTTTTAGCCTGGTGTAAAATGCATTTGGCTAGCCATTCCAGTCAGTAGCCTAGCTGCTGCATTCTGCAGCCTTATGCAGAGAGCGTTACATTAGTCCAATCTAGAAATTACCAGAGCATGGATTATCTATCTATCTATCTATCTATCTATCTATCTATCTATCTATCTATCTATCTATCTATCTATCTATCTATCTATCTATCTATCTATCTATCCTGCCCTATACCCGAAGGTCTCAGGGCGGGTAACAACATCTAAAATCCAATACACTAAACAATCTATATTTAAACAATGGTGTGTATAAATAACTACTAGCGGCTTGCAAGTGGGAAGGGGATAAGGTGTCTCCATTTAGCCAAAGGCCAGGGCAAAGAGGTACCCTCCTAAATGTATACAGTGAGGGAGCCTGACACACCTCAAGGGGGAGATTAATCCATAGCCTGGGGGCCACCACTGAGAAGGCCCTCTCCTGGGTGTCCACCGATTTTATTGTTGAACGTGGTGGGACAACCAGGAGGGACTCCCCCCCCCCGAGATATTAAGGCACGGGCAGGTCGATATGGGAGAAGGCCACGTCATCTCCTTCCAAAAAAGGGCTGTGATTGGCAAATCAGCCATGGTTGGAAATAAGTTTTCTTGGCCAACAGCTCCCCCTGAGCTTTAAGCATCAGCACAGAATCCAAGAGCACCCCAAGATTTTGCACCTGTCCATTCCAGGGCATCACAACACCCTCAAGGACAGGGTACCTGAGGCCATGAGACATGCACGCAGCGCCTCCATCTTGTCTGTATTCAGTTTCAATTTATTGCCGCCCATCGCCCCCCCCCCATCCAGACCATTACTGACACCAGGCACTGGCTAAACACTTCAACCACCTCTCCTGATTCAGGTTCAAATAGATATTATAAAAAGCACGGAAGGTACGACTGACCCCCTGAGGAAGCCCACAAGTGAACCCCGCAAGCCAAACCATTACCTAACATGTCGGTATAAGGAACAAAGCATTTACTTATGAGTCCCAGTCAGAGATGATTCACTGTGGGACCCCGTATAACCAAGGCTGTGGTCACACCTAAGGTTTAATCCAGCTTCAGTCCACTTTTGGAGTGAGAGAATACGTCAGCACAGGCTGTGGTCACACCTAAGGTTTAATCCAGCTTCCATCCACTTTCGGAGTGAGAGAATAAGTCAGCACAGGCGGTGGTCACACCTAAGGTTTAATCCAGCTTCAGTCCACTTTTGGAGTGAGAGAATACACCAGCAAAGTGACAAACTGTTTTTTTTTTTCAGTGTTAAATAACTCAGAAAATTCACCTCTTGAGATGAGCTTTGCTGATGTGTTCTTCTCTCGCTCTGAAGGCGGACCGAAGCTGGATTAAACCTCAGTGTGACCACAGCCGTGGAAGGCGCGTTCGCTCCCTTCCTCCGACTAAAGAGCCACGTTGGCAGAAGCAGCATCTTCCCCGCCCGCGTTTCGGCCTGGAGGACGCGTAGCCATGGCAACAGAACGTTGTGCTGTCCGTCTCCCTAGCAACAGGGAGCTCCTAGGGTGCGCGCGCCTTGCTCCCGGGATAGGAAGGGCTCGCAAGCTGCCGCCGTCTGTCTACACGCACCTTCCCCCGTTTTGAAAGCAGGAGCGATCATGATGGCCTCGGAATCGGATTTGGAGGAAAGAGTCCGCGCGGCTTTCCAGGACAAGCTGAAGATGATGTAAGGTTGGGGGGGGGGGGGACGGGACACATTGCGGGGGAGGAGAAAGAAAGAGCGGATACCACCGACGGAGGACCTGTTGCTCGTGTGGACAAGGCTGCAGTTTAATCCAGTTTCGATGCACTTTCAAAGTAAGAGAATGTACCAGTGAAATATCAAGCTGTTTTCTTTCCGTGTTATCGAAGTCAGAAAAAGTACCCTTGGGGTTAGATAATGTTAAAAGGAAACAGCTTGTCACTTTGCTGATGTGCTGCTATCTTACTCTGAAAGTGGACTGAGACTGGATTAAAACTTTAGGTGTGAACACGGCCCAAATGGTGGCAAAGATGAGCAGGAAGAGCATATTTGGGAACTGGGAAGAGGGCAGGTGGGAGTTCCTTAGGAGGGGGTTCCCTCCTTCCCTTGTTCCAGAACTACATGACCCACCATGCTTTGCAAAAGCCCTTTTGCTTTGCAGCATTTTCCTTTTATCGTATACCAAGGGGGCTCATCAGTTTTGTATAAAACATTGAAAGTTTAGTTCTGGGTTGCGTTCATTTCCTGTGTACTGAGGGGGACATTCCAAGTTGCCTTCAGCATGGGATGGGGCTGTGGTGTCGGGGTGGCTTTAGCATACGAACGTGGCCCCTGTCCCGGACCTGTTTTGAGATTCAGGAATTTTAAGTGACGAAAGAGGTTTCATAATAGCTTAATATCTGTTGATTGCAGGAAAATCCCTGAAAAAGATGATGACTTCTTACCATCTGCTTGTTGTCTGTTAGAGAAGCGGAGAGAACTAGCCAGTGTGGAAGAGAATCTTTCGGCCCGTAAGGAGGTAATGCCAGGTCCTCTAAGAACAACTCCACTGTGGCTTCCTTCCTACAGCCAGTAGATTTCCCACAGCAGGGATCTTTACCTTTGCCATAAACAGTGGGAGATGCTTTGTAGTGAGCCAAACCATTGGAGTGAGACAAGACAGAGGTGCTGTCGGGTCCAAGTAGTTGGGAGATACCCTGTCCTTGATGGGGTTACAATATCCGGGAAGGGACAGGTGCGAAATCTGGGGGTACTCCTGGACTCTGCGCTAACACTTGAAGCTCAGGTGGAGGCCGTGGCCAGGAGTGCCTACTCCCAACTACAGCTGGTGCGCCAATTGAAACATTTTTTGGGCAGAGAGGACCTGGCCACAGTTATCCATGCTCTGGTAACCTCCAGGTTGGACTATTGTAACGCACTCTACATGGGGCTTCCCTTGAAGACGGTTCGGAAGTTGCAGCTGGTGCAAAATTCAGCGGCCAGAGTGCTGGCAGGAACATCTAGCCGGATGCATATTATACCGGTTCTAAGAGAACTGCATTGGCTGCCAATTCACTACCGAGCCCAATTCAAGGTGCTAACTTTAACTTATAAAGCCCTAAATGACTTGGGTCCCAGGTATCTAAAGGAGCGCCTTCTCCTGTATCGACCTGCCCGTGTTTTAAGATCTGGAGGGGAGGCCCTTCTGGTGATCCCTCCGCCTTCTTTAGTTAGGCGGGTGGGCACCCGGGAGAGGGCCTTCTCGGTGGTGGCCCCCAGGCTGTGGAATGGTCTCCCCCTTGAGGTGCGTCAGGCCCCTTCTCTGTTCCTATTCAGGAAGGCGGTGAAAACGTTTCTATTCACGCAGGCCTTTGGTTAAATGTTCCCCACACTTCCCCTCACTGAAAACCGCTGATGTTTTTAACTGTTTGTATTTTTAAAACTGTATTTTTAAATTTGTTTTATTTTTGATACTGTTTTTATACATCTGTTTTAAACGCTGTGAGCCGCCCAGAGACCCTCGGGTATGGGGCGGCATATAAATTGAAATATAAATAAATAAATAAAATAAATAGGGAACCTTTCCCCCAACATGATAGTGGCCCTTCTGGAGTGGGGAATAGCAATGGCTGAGGAAGAGTTGGCTTTTCTACCCCACTTTTCTCACCCATTTAAGGGGACTCAAAGCCGCTGACAAACCTCCTGTTCTTCTCCCCACAACAGAACGGCCTGTGAGGTAGGTGGGGCTGTGAGAGCTCCGAAAGAGAGCTGTGAATAGCCCAAGGTCACCCAGCTGGCTTCATGGAGGAGTGCGGAATCAAACCTGGAATTCCGAGATCGGAGTCTGGGTCCCTCATTGTTTCACTGGGAGCTATGAAGCTGTTCCGTAACTCAGCACCGCCACACTGTGGTGTCTGAGGCTGCATCCGCTCCTCCACAGCCTTCCACCACATCCATGTAAACAGCTGAAACGTGGAAGAAGATCGCCATCTGGATGATTTACTTGCAGCATCTTCTAAATTTCTGGCTTCCGCTGTGTTGACTGATGCCACCCTGCCCCTAAGCTGGGCACAGTGTAACTGGCAGCGGTTAAGAGCAAAAAAGGCTTCCTCCCTCCAAGATCTTCACAGCCCCCCCTTTTTTTATTGCACTCACATTTTCAAGGAAGTCTAGCCATGCTCACAAGTTTGCAAACTCTGAAAACCTTCCTAGGAAGCTCAGGGCCTTTTCACAATTGGCTCAGTGGGGAAGATCTGGGATGCTTCTGTGCCCAAAGCAGGTCCATGCTTGCTGGAGTGTCCCCCAGCCAGATAGCTGTGAAGCAGCAAAACGTGCTCCATGCCTACACTATCCACAGCTGCGATGCGCCTAAAATAGTCATTGGGCACAACCGTCACAGATGTGTGCCACGTCACCCAGTCTCCACGGCAATGGGTGGCGTGCGAGGCTGTTGACATGGCATGGTGAATGCTGCTAGAACGCATTTGAATTTACCTGGCATGAAGTGAAGTGCTAGGTAAGTTTTGGATGCATTGGGCACCCCAAAGTTTGGACACCCAATGCATTCCACATCTTCACTTCCCTGGGATGATGCCCCTGGAAAGTGAAGGCACGAAGTCACCCTCAGTCTATGCCAATGGTTTTGGGCCTCTTTACTGCTTGCGATACAAAAGAACTTTATAAAATACTTTGCTGGAATTAAGCTAAACTGTTTTTCCAACTTCCTACAATCCCACTCAGTCAGTAATCCAGTTTTAAATGAAAGTAGGTCAGAGAGATTAGCCTGATCATTCGAAGCACAGCTGAAATGCCAAGTGGGTGGCTGGACAAAAAAAAACAAAAAAAAGGGGGGGCAAAGTGTTCCCGCTTGACTTTTTAAATCTGCATTGGACTTTTTAAATCCGGATTCAGGACCGAGTGCACAATCTGGCTGTTCCCACTTCCTTGAAGATAACACAGGCTGAATGCGAATATTGGTGTTCCCACTCAAACCGCAAAACAAAACAAAACAAACCAAAATAACCAGCATGGAGAAACAGGACCTTTTGATCTCCACCCCTGTCCAACCCCTGTTAAGCCTGCCCTGCAGAATCAGCTGAGCGAAAGAACAAAGCAATGATCCCTTTCACATTCTCCTTATCAAATCGGAAGCTCCCTCCCTGCCAGTTCTCCCTGCTTGCGCTTAAACAGGAGAACTGACCGCACAAATTCCCTTTCAAAATGGAAGCTGACTGCTTGCATGGGGAGGAGGGGGCAGAGAGGCTATTACTTTCCCTTTCAGTTTCCCTCTGTTTTCCTCTATAAACAGAGGTCCACACTCCTGGCTTAGCTTTCCCCTGCTGTGCCAGCCTTGCAACAACGTATCACTTGAGGTTTGTGTTTTTAAAAACTTTTCCTGGAACCCTCTCTCTCCTAATCGCAGTGTGTTCAGAGCAGTCATGGCGAGGGGAGGGGGGAGACCTTTGCAGCTGTGAAATCCCACCCACATCTGGCAGGCATTGGCCAGAAGGATAGATCTCTGCCCTGAATAGTCCAATAGTGTTCCCAAAGGCAAAAAAATAAAATTAAAAAAAATCCGGGCTGGGCTCCAAGAGGGGACCGAGAACAGTTTTTGTGAGGTCTTTATTTCTGGAGATTTTTTCAGGATAGTCCTCATAAAGTCTAGGAATAAAATAATAAATGGGGACTTCCGATCCCGCAAACGGATTCAATTCAGATTTAAACTTGTATGGGAATGCACCCAAAGTGTTTATCTTCTTCTGTTGGTGTCCCCTCCTAGGAATTTCAGATGAAGATGGAAGATCTGCAGCATCGGCACCAGGAGCTAGAGCAAAAAAAGGCCCAGCTGAGAGAGGCTGTCTTGAAGTTTGACAAGTTCCTGAAGGTCTGTAGGTCAGATAGATCTGTCTGTGGGCAGGGCTGGATGGAGAAATGTAGCTGCTCCAGGTATACTTTTATCACTGGGAGTCAAGGCCAACTTGACAGTATGTACTATATATAAGTCTGTGGGAAACTGAAATCACAAGGCAGTGGGGGTGGATTCCCTGGTGGGTCCCCAGGATCAGGAGGAAGGAAAACACTCTACAAAGCAGCATGGCACTGCATTTCTACTAGGGAGGCGCACGAATATTCATAGGCATTCGAAATCCGATCGAATGAGCAGAATTTCAACATTTGAACTTGAACAGAATGTGCCCAAATTCAAATGCAAACATTCGAATCGAATTTCCAGACATTCGTACGGGTACGGGTTCATATATGATGCATTCTTGGAGATCTGCATCTTTCCCGTATCTGTAGGGATCTGTATCAGTTGAAAACAGGTTGCATACGGTAAACTATGGGATGCATAGAGATGTGTATGGATGCGTATGGATGTGAGGAAGATGCGTGCATGCACATATGAATGTTGTCGACAGTGGTATGTGCAGATTCGAATAAAAAAATTGAATGAATAGATTCGAATTTGGTAAATTTGAATTGAATTTTGTTAATCTTTGAACTTAAAAGATTCAAATCGAATTGGATTTTTGGGTATTTGATTCGATTTGAACCGAATGTCAAAAAACATTTGTCTCTAGTCTGAATTTGAAAGAATTTGATCGAATTCGAATGTTTCTTTATTAAAAGATTTCTTTCCAAACAGTCTAAAAGGAATGCGCGCATTCCTAGAATATATGGCCTCCGATGCATGGCCCTGGGTATTTTCTTAATGAGAAACTAATATGGGGTTGTGCTTTGTGTGGAATGACTATTTGGGGTTGCTGCTGAAGGTCAGAAAGAGCATGTGAATGGAATGAAATCCAGATGTGACCTTTTAGGACAATGATGCCAAGAGGCACCGGGCCCTGCGGAAAGCCAGCCAAGAGCACCAGCAAGTAGCCCAAAGAGAAACAGAAGTTGCACGCCTTCGGCAAGAAATTGCACGGCTAACAGCAATTAAGGCAAAATTGCAGCAGTGTCTATCAGGCTACAGGATTTTTCCCAAGTACTTACAAAAAGTCCTGGAAAAGATGGAACAAGTAAGCAGTCTGGGAATATAAATCATTTTAAGCATCTTAATTATCACTTTAGCACAAAGACTCCCAGATTGGTTTCAAAGTTTTCTGAAATTTTAGTTCCTAATGTCAAGGTAACACTCTGAAGACATGACACAAGAGGAAAGGGAATTGGGATGGAGAAGGAAAATGTATTTCTTAGTGATGAAAGTAATGCAATTACAGCTGAATAAAGGCAATGGGATTATTGCACTGATCAGCTAAAAAAGAAAGATTTAAGGGGCAGGAGATGTGTTCCTTTGGAAATATAACCAGATAGACCGGCCCTGCAGTCCCACCATTTTGTTTTCTGCAGCATGAGAGATGACAGATTTGGATGAGAACACGAAAGGAGATGGGTGCCAGCACATATCTCATTACATTGTAAACTGCTGGGGACTCTGCTCATTCTTGCCTTGGCACATAATAGCAAGAGCTGGGATAAAAGGGAAGGAAATGGTGGCTTAATATTGGATCAGGGGAAACTGAAGAGAACACCCCTAAAGCATGGTTCCCTCCCCACAAAAAACCTGTTTGCATGCCCATTGCTAAATTACAAGAGTTATTTCTAAATCCAGCAGTGAGACCCCTTTTGATATATAGATAATCCATGTTTTGTGACCTTTAACCCTCAGAAACTGCGGGTTCCTTTGAACCTTTGGGAACACTCAGCTTTGAAAACCATTTCTAAGCTCTTTAAATCTTGAATGGGAACACAGCTCGGGGCTCTATGCTCTGAGGTCTCAGGGTGTTTGCTACAATTGAAACGTAAAAGAATGAGAGAATTAAACTCATGTTTTGTTCCTGTCTTCACCTCGGCTTCAGTTTCAGGAAATTCCAGAACTGATTGGCCAGTTTCAAACGCTGATGGCCACCCAGGCAACCTTAGTGCAGAGGGAGCTCGCTGGCCGTGAAGCTGTGGAAGAAGCGCGTGCCCATCTTCGGGCGTACGTGGAGGAGAGCAGCAATCAGCTCCTGCAGCAAAATAATTATGTCGCAGAGCTGCAAAGCCGGCTGGAGCAGGCTCGGACCAGGGTGCTCGCAGGGGTAAGTAGTGGGCTTCTGAGGACACTGCCAGTGGTGGTGAATAGGGTGCCAGATGTCCTCACTTACAGAGAGATCCTCTGTTCCGAAAGATTGACTGAGGGCGATCCTCTCAGCCTGTGAGCCAGTTTGGTCTAGTGGTTAGGGAGCCGGACTCTTATCTGGGAATACCAGGTACAGTTCTGCCCTCCCCCATGAAACCAGCTGGGTGACCTTGGGCTAGTCACAGCTTTCTTCTGAGCTCTCACAGCTCCACCCAGCTCAAAGGGTGTTCTGTTGTGGGGAGAAGAACAGAAGGTTTGTCAGCTGCTTTGAGTCCCCTATATGGGTGAGGTAGAAAATGCAAGTCTTCTACTTCTTCTTTGCCCTGGCCTTTGGTTAAATGGGAAGCCATCTTGTATTTGAGGGATTATTTATTCATAGTGGTTTTATTTGGGTTTTACACTGTAGATCCTGGCCAGAGAGCTGTTGTTACAGGGTTGCTACAAATATGTAGTGGGTTATGTTTTTCAACCAACCAACCAACCAACCAATCATTCATTCATTAAGCACTTATCTCATGTAAGAAAGAGGCTCGATTCTCGGTCACACATCCAATGCATAAAATATTTAAAGATTTAGCATGCCTCTGAACGCCTTAGGACTTCTCCCTCGTTAAGGACAAGAACTATGCCTTAGTAGTGTAGCAAGGGCGGATTAGCAGCTCTTGTGCAATGGGATAATTTCGCTTTCTGCTTGCCTCAGATAAAACCAGGAAAGCAGTTGCGCAAGCGGTCAGGCATTCCAAGGTCATAATCTGTTCTTCCCCACCACTCTAGGAGTCCAACTGGATTTGCATCCAAAACACGGCTGCTGAGAAGACTCTGGAGCTGGGACGGATCAAGTTGGCAGTGCTGAACCTCTTCCAGATGGTCGCCAAATACAGGAAGCTGCCAGCAAACGTCCCACAGGATGACACAGAAGCCCAGCTCGAGGCAGTGAGAATTCAGCCCAAGTATTCTTTTTAGAGGATCGGTGGTAGGCTATTTCACAAGCATGGTGTTACCAGTCCCAGTAGCACCAGAATCCATTATGGACCTAGGGGAGGAAGTGTCTTGCAGTTTCTGGCAATATCCAAAAGGCTTGATCTTGCAGTGCTGTAGAGCAGTGTTCTCCAACCTGGTGCCCTTCAGATTAGACTTCCAGCCCCTCAAGGGCTCTCTCAAAATGCATACTGTATTATGGTAGTTAAGCTTGGAAACAAAGCACGCATTCACACTAGAGATTCGAATTTACCAAATTTGAATCTATTATTTCAGATTTTTTATTCGAATCTGTACATACAAATGTCGACAACATTCGTATGTTTACGTACGCATCTTCCCCACATCTGCATACATCGGGATGCATACGGGATGCATCCCGTATGCAACCCGTTTTCATCCTGTACAGATCTGTACAAATGCGTACAGGTGCGGGAAAGACGCAGATCTTCAAGTACGAATGTCTGGATAATTAGGACGGATAGATCCGAAATTAAAAATTCAATTCGAATGATTACATTCGAATTTTGGGACATTCGATTCGAGTGCGAATGTTGAAATTCGGCACGTTCAATCGGATTTCAAATGAATAAATATTCATGCACATTCATAATTCCCACCAGTGGGGTCTTTTCTCTAAGCGCTATTTCCTCGTGGAAGGAAAGGATACAGGGAGGTCAGAAAGCTCCAAAGTTTGCATTTCTCTGCTGTAAAGCTATGGGGTGGCCAGAAAGCTTCTTCTCAAATCTCCAACACGTTGATTCTACCAGGTCCAGCTCTGCATTGAAGATTTAATGGACATCCTCTCTAACTTCCGCAAGGAAGAGACGACGACAATCCTGCCATCTGAGCGGCAGGCAGGGCCTCAGTCTGAGCCGGAACCCAGCTGGCATCCATCACTGTCGGTGGTGAGTCTTGAAACAGCACCATACATACACGCACCTACCTGTCTTAGGCTGCATTCACAGGTAGTTAAAAAAGAGCACCTCTGAGGCATCCTTGAGGTGGTCTGCAGATGGGATGGTTCACTGATTAATCTAAGGGCTGTATTAAAAAAAAAACCGTACAACATACGAGGCAGATACATGACCATAAAAAGACAAGCACAGCTATGCAGTCCATATACCCTTGTAGTCGGCTGCAGAAATCTATAGGAAGCAGAATCTGTTTAGTCTTAAAAAACAACTTTGTTTCTTTTAAATCCACAAACAACAACTTGAGAGTAGGGATGTGCACAAATATTTGTGACACCCAGAATTTGTATGAATATGTATGAATTTGTAGATTCGTGGCCGAATCTCCCATTTGTCCACGAATTGGATATTTGGATATCCGTCAAAGCTTCGACTGATACTGGATCGCCCCCTGCCCGGACTTCCTGCCTGCCTGTAGGCCCCGTTGCCCCACTTACTATTTTGGCTTCCAGACAGTGCCAGGCCTGGGAATGCCACTGGAGGCATCCCACCCACGTCCCACATGGCCCCTTACCTTCTGGTGCATGCTCCGGTGGCATTGTGGGGCTCTTTTTGCACGCTTTGGAGGCTGATATAGGCCTTCTGGAGGCCGAAAAAGGCACTTCCAGTTCTGGGGTGGGGCAACCCCAGATCTGGAAGTGATTTCCAGCCTCCAGAAGGCCTATTTTGGCCTCCAAAGCACATTGAAATAGCCCTGCAGCGCCACTGGAGGTGTCCCGCCCGCCTCCCGAAGGCCCCTTTACCTTTGGTGCATTTGTTGGCTGTTCTTGATCCAGAAGCATCTTTAACTGTAGTTGGGCCAGCTTTTCCTCTCATCCTTTGTGTCTCTATTCTAGGACCTGTGGAAAGACACAGAATCTTCATCCCAGAGGTCCCAGAGGTCAAGAGTGACTTAAGCCTGCCATATTTTCCTTGCTTTCCGGTTCCAGCTGCGTCCCAGGCTTCAAACATTTGCTTCTTCAGAACACTGTGACCATCCGTTTCCATCAGGTCACGCCAGGTCAGCAGAAAACCTGGGATGGTCCAATTCAGCCTGTATGAATTTGGTTTGGATCTTTTCTCTATGCATCTTTCAGAAGCAAGCAAAACATTTTATAGGAGTTTCCATACACGTATGCATTTTGGATGACTTATGTTTAGATTTTATCAACTCTTCCTTGCCCGTTAAGCCTGGAGAGGTTGCTGGCACTTTTTGCTTGTAGTGTTCAAGTCCTCGGTACCCTGTCCTTCTTAAAGAGCAAAGCTGCCCAAAGCACCACCCACCTTCCAAGAAGGGATGCCCAGGCATGCCTTCCCTCACTCTTCAGAGGCAAAAGGACTCTGAATGATCTAAACTCACTTTAGCAAAACGGAATAAGGATGTGCATGAATGCAGTTTTCGGGATTCCAGTAGATTTGAATCAAATACCTGAAAATTTGAATTGATTTGAATCTTTAAAATTCAAATGAATCCCCTTTTCGAACCTGTGCAGGAACCATGATGTCCTTGCTGTCCCTGTCAGGGAGAAGAGTGGAAGGACAAGGGGCAGAGATGAAAAGGTCCTGCTTCACCATGTTGGGGATTTGGGCAGTATGAATGGGAACTGCAGTATTTGAATTGAGCCCGTGTTATCGTCAAGCAAATGGGAACAGCCAGAATGCGCACTCGGTTCAGAATATGGATTAAAATAGTCCAATATGGATTAAAATACTCAAGTATTTTAGTTCTTCACCTTTGACACAATCCCACACAAGTCCTTAGATTAGAAGAAGACCTGGGGTGTTTTCCACTTAGCACTAGAGTACCCATTAAGGACGCATTAAGGGTCCTTAATGGGTCTTTAATGGGTACTCTAGTGCTAGTGGAACCCACCCACCCAGCCAGCCGGTTCAATTTCAAAAGGGGCTAAAGACCTTTCTTTTTCATGCCCCTGAATGAGTTTAAATTGACTTATTTTAGCGGATAGTATTTATCTGTGACAGATGAAATGATATTTCAGGAATTTATTACTGTTATCTTACTAGATTGATTTTAATACTGTTCTGATTATTATTAGATGGTTTTTATTGCTATGTTATTATTATTTGTAATTTTTAACCCTGTACTATCCCTTGGTGTAAGTGGCTTTATTAATAAATGCTATTGTTGTTCTTGTTATTGTTATTATTGACATAAGACAATAGTAACCAACAGCAAACAAGATATTTATGCTGGTTTGGGTCATTGTTATCACTAGTAGGGCCCTTCCCAAGCACCTAGGACTGAGTGATGTATTGGCAAATGATATGAGCAGTTCCCAGCAAAGTGGCTTTCTGTAGCTGGCAGATGGATATTTTGTTGATGCCAATGCTTTTCAAGTGCCCACTAAGATCTTTTGGCACTGCCCCCAGTGTGCCAAGAACCACTGGGACCAATTTTGCTGGTTTATGCCACAGTCGCTGCAGTTCTATTCTCAAGTCTTCATATCTGGTAAGTTTTTCTGTCGCACCTCAGGAGGAAGCCTATTCCACAACCTGGGAGCCACCACCAAAAAGGCCCTTATCCCAGGTGCCTACCCTTTTAGCTGCCGTGAGTGGTGGTACAGCCAGGAGGGCCTCATCTCCAGATCTGAAGGCACAGGCGGGTGGGTATGGAGAAGGAATTCCTTAAGACATTTAGGGCCTCATAGGCCAAACTTAACACCTTGGTTAACTTTGGTTAAATGTTGCTTACGCTTCCCCCACTGCAAACATTACTGTTTTAACCGACTGCATTGTTTTTATCATGCTGGTTTTTTTAAATGTTGTACTGGATATTATAGTTTTCATACAGTTTTTGATATGTTCAGTTTTAAAAGCTGTTACCTGCCTGGATATAAGGCAGGATATATAAATAAATAAATAGGGCTCGGTGGTGAATTGGCAGCCAGTGCAACCCTTTTATGACCTGCGTGATGGGCGTCCGGCCAGCTGTTCCTCTCAGCAGTCTAGCAGCCGCGCTCTGCACCAGCTGCAGCTTCCGAACTGTCTTCAAGGGCAGCCCCACCTAGTGCACATTGCAGTAGTCCAGCCTGGAAGTCAGCCAGAGCATGGATGCCTGTGGCCAAACCAGCGTCCGTCCCTTCACTCCCTGTTCCCAGGCCCTTCCTTCTTTTGGATGGGCCGGTAGCCTAGGTAACCGTCGGGGAGGGAGGGGAGGGGAGGGCGGTCCGTTCTCGCAGCACCGCCCCAAAGGGCTTCTCATCCGGGTCGTCGCGGTGGGTGCGGGGCCGCGCAGGCGCACTAGCTAGCCCAGAGCCACTGTCAGTCCTCTGTTGCCGCCGCCGCCGCCGCCGCCGCCATGATGATGATGGCGCTGAGCAAAACCTTCGGGCAGAAGCCCGTCAAGTTCCAGCTGGAGGACGACGGCGAGTTCTTCATGATCGGCTCCGAGGTGGGGAGGGGGGCGGGGGGCGGGGAAGAGAGGGGGTGGGGTGGGGGCATGACGGCGGCGGCGGCGGCGGGGCTTGGCTGACCTGAGGCCTTTGCAGGTGGGCAACTACCTCCGCATGTTCCGCGGCTCCCTCTACAAGCGCTACCCGTCGCTCTGGAGGCGCCTGGCCACGGTGGAGGAGCGCAAGAAGATCGTCGCCTCGTCGCACGGTGAGGGAGGGGAGGGGAGAAAGAGGGGGAGGGGAGGGGAGAGTAAGGCAGGGAGGGAGGGGAAGGGGGAGGGAGGGGAGGGGAGGGGAGAGTAAGGCAGGGAGGGGAGGGGAGAGTAAGGCAGGGAGGGAGGGGCAGGGAGGGGAGGGGGAGGGGAGAGTAAGGCAGGCAGGGAGGGGAAGGGAGAGGGAGGGGAAGGGGGAAAGAGGGGGAGGGGAGGGGAGAGTAAGGCAGGGAGGGAGGGGCAGGGAGGGGAGGGGCAGAGTAAGACAGGGAGGGGAAAGGGAGGGGAGGGGCAGAGTAAGGGAGGGGAGGGCGAGAGAGGCAGGGAGGGGGAGGGAGTGAAGGAGGGGGAGGGGTGGGAGAGGCCCCTCTTTCCCCGTGGGCTTCTCACTCACACACCTTTTCTTTCCCCACCCACAGAGTCTCAGCGCAGTCACAGCCCGCGGAGGTGTAAGTTGGGCCACCGATGGGGTCCGGGTGGTGGTGGTCATGGTCGTGTGAAGACTGCATGGTTGGATGCAGATGCCCAGCCCCTTGGCATCGCCCTTTTCCGTTCCCCAGCCACTGCCGCCTCTTGCTGAGTGCTCCCGTACTTGATAATCAGAGGCTTCGAAGAAGGTGGGGTGAGGCGAGCATTGTGGGGCAGTGAGTGCAGCGATGGGTCAACCAGGTGCCTCACGCGCACCGGTGCCAGTGAACGTGTTGCTTCCCCTGCTCCAGGCCGCAGCTCCTTGCGAAGCGGCAGGGCAAGAGGGTGGGCACAGGTTGCCAGAGCACTAAAGCTGTGCAGGTAAGGGGGAGCAGTGATGTTCAGAGATTATCAACTGCTTGTCCCCCCCCCCCCATTACATTTAAAACATTCTGCTGATGGTTATGTAGCCTGATCACGCGCTGCAAGGGTTTTTTTTCTTCCTGCCTCTCTCTATGTTCTGGCTCTTCGGGGGGCCTAGTTTCTCACTGTTGCCTGTTTTGTATCTTGCATTACACATGTTCTCTCTTTAGTAGCTTATTTTCAGTGCTGGATTATGCTATCAGGCTGGGATTATTTGGCATAGGTGCCCTGAGGGTCCCTGACACCTTGCATCTCGTTTACCTGGAGTTTCCTTTGGGAAAAGACGCTTCAGGGGCCCAAACAGAGCTGCTACCACCTGGGTTATTGCATTGCAAGTGACCTGAGCTCCTCTGGGTGGCGATGGGGGTCTCAAAAACTGGCGTAGATGAGGGAATGGATAGGAAGGCCCATTTTGCCTTTGAACAGTTGGGGGTAGCGGGCACTGGGGCCTTGCCTGGCAGTTTCTATCTTTGCCTCCTCTCTCCTTGCCCTTTCCTCCTCCAGATCACGGCTACACGACCTTGGCCACTAGTGTAACTCTCTTGAAAGCCTCTGAAGTAGAAGAGATCTTAGATGGGAATGATGAGAAGTACAAAGCTGTCTCCATAAGCACTGAACCTCCCACCTACCTTAGGTATTTACTGCTCCATTACTCTTGTATGTCACCTTTTGCTGTGAGGAGATTTCCCCTTCTGTCCACTGAGGACATTCTTGAACAGTTTAGGCTGAGGGCTGTTTGGCCCACTGACCTGCATGCTTGCCTGAGGATTTATTTATTTTATTTTTATTTAATTTATTTGTTATTTATATTTCTGTGCCGCTGTATACCCGAAGGTCTCCAGGCGGGTAACAGATAAAAGCATATACTAAAACAACAGTGTGCAAGTGAGAAGGGAGAGCATGTCCCTATTTAACTGAAGGCCTGGGTAAAGAGGTGGATCTTCGCTGCCCTCCTGAGGGAGCCTGACGCATCTCAAGAGGGAGATTATTCCATAGCCTGGGGGCCATCACTGAGAAGGCCCTGTCTCAGATGCCCACCCGTTTCGCTGCTGAGGGTGGTGGGACAACCAGGAGGGCCTCCCCACCAGATCTTAAGGCACAGGCAGGTCGATATGGGAGGAGGTGTTCCTTTAGATATTTGGGGGCCCAGCCTCAGTGTTTCAGCAACTGTACCTTGTGATGTTTTTACGAGGGATTGCAGCTTTCATCAGGAGATACAGGCTGTTCTTTTCTTCCTTTTGTGATACTTTGAAGCATTTCAGAGGCTGTTTAAAGTATTGTATTTAATTACCTTTGCTTTGGCTGCTAGAGGGGCATTTCCTGAGTTAATTCTTAGTTTTCTCTGGATCACTTGGCATTATAACATACTCTTTTTTTCTTTTTCTTTTTTGCATACATACAACCATACAAAAACTCATAAACACAGAACTGTTTTTCTTCTAGGGAACAAAAGGCAAAAAGGAATAGCCAGTGGGTTCCAACTCTTCCAAACAGTTCCCACCACCTGGATGCTGTGCCATGTTCAACCACCATTAACAGAAACCGGATGGGCCGGGACAAGAAGAGAACTTTCCCCCTCTGGTATGCATGTCAGTGGCTTTTGAAAGTGTGGTATGACTTGTGTTGCCCAGAAATCCTAAATAAGAGCACGGCACAGGGGTAGGGAGCCAGACTCTTATCTGGGAATACCAGGTTTGATTCTGCACTCCTTCATGAAGCCAGCTGGGTGACCTTGGGCTAGTCACAGCTCTCTTCTGAGCTGTCATAGCCCCACCTTACCTCACAGGGTGTCTGTTGTGGGGAGAAGAACAGAAGGTTTGTCAGCCGCTTTGAGTCCCCTTAAATGGGTGAGAAAAGTGGGATAGAAATGCCAGCTCTTCTTCGCTTTCTCTTTCTAGTCAGTCTAAAGAGGCCTGTTTTTCAAAATGCCTCTTCACCCCCAGTCTGGCAGGCTCTACGTACATGGCCTTTGTTACTCAATAGCAAAGGCTGCCTGCTTGGATTACAGTTTTGGACCTGATATTTTTTGATCTTGCAATTGTCAGTTCCTCCTCTCCCCTGCATCATTGTCACGGATATGATGACACCTTTCTGGCCAGAACCAACGGCTGTTTCTTGTCTCTCTTCATGCTTCAGCTTTGACGACCACGACCCAGCTGTGATCCACGAAAACGCATCTCAGCCAGAGGTGCTAGTTCCAATCCGTCTCGACATGGAAATAGATGGGCAGAAGTTGAGGGACGCCTTTACGTGGAATATGAATGGTGGGTAAAGCAGAAGTCGAGAACCTGGCTGTGGAACATTTGAGGTGCAGTTAGGAATTCTGTTATTTCATCGTACAGTCATTTTGAGTGGGAAGCACCGAGGTAGCTTGCTACTCAAAACTCCCTCTGGATCTGTTATCTTAAAAACATGGCTTGGAATCCCAGTGTTTCCAAAGCAGATCTATTTGAAGAGCAGCAAGCTGGGTTTGGAATGATCAGAGTCTCATTCGTGGACAGCTGACAGCCCTTCTCCTCCACAGCTGGTTACCAGAAGGTCTCAGGGAGGCGTGCAACATTTCCTACAATGACTGTAAAAAATGTTTATAAAACCAATGAACAGTACTAAGAAAAAATAAAATACGTTGTTTTTCCGATGGTCCTGTGCAAGGAAAATGTGGCCATTTCATCATCAGGTTGCAGCAGAGGGAGAGCGGAGATCTTAGGGCTTTTGCCTGCATCTTACCACCCTTGTTTACCCCCATTTGTGCCATGACTTTTAGACAGTAAAGGTTTGCAGCAGCTTTTGATGGGCTTAGGATTGGTACAGGATAAGTGGGGTAAAATCTTGCATCGTGCAAAGGATAGATGCTTGGGAAATGGCACGTAAAGTGAAATGGAGCTAAGTGAACAAGTGAAAATCTTGGAAATTCAAGGGCTGGAGAACCTACCAGAGGCCAGGTGTGGCCTGAGACGTGGCTCCTTCTAGGTGGGGCAGCGTAGTACGATGGCCAGAAAGGTGCAGCTGCCCTGGAAACAGTCTTACCCTAAGGAAAAGCCCAGGAGGGAAGAGAGGAGGCCAGGAGAGGCCACGATTTAAAGCGCTGAAGAAACCAGAGGCTTATGCGGAGACAGAGAAAAGGCAGCACATTGGTGGACGATCTGAGTTACTGATCCTTACCCTGAAGGGTGTGAACTGCTGCCTTTCTCCAGCTCCCAGCATTTTCACGTGCTCTTCCCAAAACTGTAGCTAGAATGCTGGATGTTGTTACAATGTATCTTAAAATCTGGATTTTTCACATTTGCCAGAAAAATTAATGACACCAGAAATGTTTTCGGAGATCCTCTGCGATGACCTGGATTTGAACCCTCTGACTTTTGTGCCTGCCATCGCGTCGGCTATCAGACAGCAGATTGAATCTTATCCAACAGACAGCATCCTTGAGGACCAGTCAGATCAGCGCGTCATCATCAAGGTAAGGAGAGCGGCTTGCGGCTGGAGAAAGTCCACTGCTGACTGTGCTCAGGCTAACCGGAGTCCTTTCTGTGTAGATGGCAGTGTAGGCGAGGCCCGGCCAAGAGAGCATTGGGGCGTATCTCTGCTGCCTGTTGAAAAAGGAGCTGGGCAGCTGGGCAGCCGGGCTGACCAGCCTTTCTTACAGCTCTGGAGAGTAGGGAGCAAAGAAGGTTGTTTATATCAGTCAGTGCTGTGTAGGGGAAGATACCTGAAAATCACACAAGATGAAACATCCCCCTCAAATCAGTTGACCTGGGGTCCTTGGAAGGTCAGAGTATGTAGCAGCAGCTGCCAAAACTGCGCTCTTTGTGAGCCCGTTTGGTCTAGTGCAGTGATGGCGAACCTTTTGAGCTCGGTGTGTCAAAATTCGGAAGAAAACCTAGCTTAACTCAGGTGCTGTGTCACATCTAGAAATATCCATAATTTTGTGATATTTCTTTTGTTGCTGAATTTCGTTTGCTAAATCTTCAGTTGAAAGTTGGTATTTCGTACACTTCATGAACAAGCAAGCACTACATGCCCAGGTGCCAGGGTGACCAGGTGTGTCACCCAAAAGGGCTTGGCGTGTCACCTGTGACACACGTGTCATAGGTTGGCCATCACTGATCTAGCAGTTAGGGAGCCAGAGTCTTATCTGGGAATACTGGGTTTGATTCCACCCTCCCCCATGAAGCCAGCAGGGTGACCTTGGGCTAGTCACAGCTCTCTTCTGAGCTCTCACAGCCCCACCTACCTCACGGGGTATTCTGTTGTGGGGAGAAGAATAGAAAAGCTTTGTCAGCCTCACAGGGTGCTCTGCGGTGGGGAGAAGAATGGAAGGTTTCTCAGCCGCTTTGAGTCCCCTGAAATGGGTGAGAAAAGCGGGGTAGAAAAGCCAACTGTTCTTCAACTCTTCTTGACTATCAAGCAGTGCTCCACGAGGTCTGCGGGCTGCTTGTTGCTCCACTGCTGACTGAAGTGTGGTTGTCAAAGATCAAGGACAGAACACCAGATGATCCCAGAGCTGCTGCTTATGGAGAGGCTGAGCAAGCAGGATTCTGTTTCATTCTCCCACAGAGAGCGAGCGCAAGTGTGTAATGCCAGCCGTGGGGTACTTAGCAGTTGTGTTTCCCTCTAGCTCAACATCCACGTGGGGAACATCTCCCTTGTGGACCAGTTTGAATGGGACATGTCTGAGAAGGAGAACTCCCCAGAAAAATTTGCCCTGAAGCTGTGCTCAGAACTTGGACTGGGTGGGGAGTTTGTCACTACCATTGCCTATAGCATCCGGGGGCAGCTCAGCTGGCATCAGAAGACATACGCATTCAGGTAAGGTTTCGGGGGTTCCTTCTGTGGGCGGGATGTACCTGGACCCTGGATCTCTTTCACAGACTTAAGGAAAAAGGTCTACAGGCCCCGCTTTTCCTGCAAAAAGCCCCAGGCAGAGCGAGAATAGATCCAAGTCTGCCACCAGCCAGGCCAAGAGGGTGGTGTCGCCATGGCTCACCCTTCACATCGCCTGCTTTTTTGCAGATGGAGCTGTGTCTGGTGACCCTTTCTGTAGCTGTAATTTCCCCAGCCAAGCACACACTTCTGCTTCCCAGCTGGGCCTGTGCGGTGAAGGGCATCCTTCGGGAGTGTGACTGTAGCATGTGTGTATTCACGGGATGAGGAGTGCCTAGCGTGGGCTGTGGCTATGACAGACGTGCAGTTTAGCTTCCTGGCTTGGGTGTGCAGGATGCCTGAGGCCCTGTGGTGCATAGGTGACCCTGGCTGCTCCAAAAGGTTCGACAGACACCCCCCCCCCCAAACTATGGGAGAATGAGGCCAGTTTTGTATAGAGCAGGTCACGAGGGGCTGCTTTTTTTAAAGGAAGCAAAGAAAGACCCCAGTCCAGGCTTTTTAGGTTGGGGAGGAAATCTTAAGGCTAACCGACGTGTTTTCTTGCAGCGAGAACCCCCTGCCAACAGTGGAAATTGCCATTCGCAACACAGGGGACGCTGACCAGTGGTGCCCTCTGCTTGAAACTCTGACGGACGCAGAGATGGAGAAGAAAATCCGGGACCAAGACAGAAATACAAGGTCGTCTCAGTTGCTTGTGTACATTTTATTCTGCCCTTTTAATCCTCCCCTTTCTCAGTTGATAATAAGGGGACTTCCAGACTGGGGTATATAACTTTCTTCACCCATCCTTTTGCACAGTAGAACTTTGGCTGTTAGTGCCCGCTGACGGGCTTCCACACTTGGGATGGCGTTCTTGGAAGCAGAAAGGGGCGTCATCCAGTTTGGCCTAGTGGTTAGGGAGCTGGACTCTTATCTGGGAATACCAGGTTCGATTCCACCTTCCCCCATGAAGCCAGCTGGGTGACCTTGGGCTAGTCACAGCTCTCTTCTGAGCTCTCACAGCCCCACCTAGCTCACAGAGTGTCTGTTGTGGGGAGAAGAATAGAATGTTTGTCAGCCGCTTTGAGTCCCCTTAAATGGGTGGGAAAAGCGGGGTAGAAAAGCCAACTCTTCTTCATGCAAGGTCACCTTCGTCACCTTTGCTCCTTCCGCTCAGGAACGATTAGGGACGCGCACAAATATTCTATTTGAATTTGATCAAATTTCAACTATCTATACATTCAAATTTAACATTCCAACAAATTTTTGAATCTTTCGAATCATTCATACGAATTATTCGGACATTCCTATTTGTACAGATAAGTATGGGGCAAAAATGGGATGCATATGGGTTAAAAACAGGATGCATGTGGACACATCCGAATGTCAACTTTCTTATCTTCAGATACGAATCAAATATTCGTTCAAATAGATATGAACGTATTTCATTCGAATTGAATATGAATACATTTGAATTGTAAACATTTGCATCTCTTTGAATCTTCGGATATTCTAATTGATCCAGATCCCGAAAATTGCATTTGTGCACACCCCTGTCAACAAGCCAAAGTGCTTCACTCAGGATGTGTTTCTAGATACCTTCACAGTGTTGTTTAGGAAGCTATTGCACCAGATGCTCACAGATGTGTGAATATGGTGAACATGCAGCATGTTCTTAGTCAATTTCTCGTCCCGAGCAAAGGTTTCTGGGAGTGCTGATCATATGAACTACCAGAAACAGACAATCCGCCCAGCTTCCTGTAGGAACACTCTTAATAGAAGTTCCCTTTCTTACACCTTTGGTCAGTTAATACTGACCATCTCAGCCTCCAGGGACAAGAAACAGTAGTGTCCGAAGCAGAACTTCCTTTAGATGCCGCTTTATAAAGACTTGAAAGGTGGTCCTGTTGAGCTTTGACTTTTATTCTCCACTTGGCTGACATCCTGTCCATTTTTTCCTTTTTCCTACAGGCGCATGAGACGGTTGGCAAATACTGCTCCAGCTTGGTAACCCTCTCGGAGGGGCAGCAGATCTGTCCTCCAATGGTTTCTATAGAGAACTAAGCAAGGAGCAAGATTTTTTTTCTTGCTTGAAACACCCATCTTGGGGCTGCTGGAACTCGCGTTGCCTGGCTCAGCAGATCGGAGCTCGTGGGAGTTGCTTCTTCCACTTTGTGAACATTGGGTCCAGTAAAGACTTGGCAGCTATCGGAGTCTTTTTTCCCTCCACTTGCTCTCTTCCCCACCCCTTAGGATAAGTTTTTAAATAAAAGAACCAAGTTCTGCGTATTTGTCTTATGTCCATTTCCCTTGCCTTCAGACTCTGGACCAGGGCCTGTTAGGTTGACCCCGACCCTGCTTTGGTCCTGTGAGGATGCCATCTTTCCTAATAGGTGCTGCCAGGTAAAGTTTGCATTTTGGTATCATAATTACTTCCAATCCAGCTGATCACAGACCACATAACGGTATATGCCAGTAGAGCCTGCTGCTAGCTGGAAGCTTCTAAAAATAGTATTCAAAAAAAAAAAATACAGGATGCTTAATAACTGTAAAAGAAGCTTCAGTGTTTAGAGGACCATGTTCCACTGTGGGTTTGCTTCCTGTCATTCACATTTTGCAGTTTATAGATCCACAGCGAGAAGCAGCATGCTGAGATTTCACTCCAGTTAGCACGGTCCCTTCCAGACTAGCGGATGAAAATCCGCAGCCTACCTAGCTGCGATGCGACAACACGTCCCCGCTCAAAACAGGTCCATGGCTTCCTCCTCGGCAGCTGCGAGGCTTCCGTGGCATCACATGGGATGGGGCAGCCGAGGGGAGCTGAGATGCAGGTTGTTCTGGTTGGTGGTTTCTCACCGTCCTGCAAGGATGGTGGGAAACTTCAAATTTACCTGATACTGCAGAGCGAGTGTTGATCATTCCGCAGCAGGTAAATTCGAAGTAGCAGTGGCATAATAAACCACTGCTACGAAGTATCGGGCATCAGATGTAACACCAGCACACCAACTGTGCTTCAGAATGTGCAGTATCCCCCAGTCTGGGCACACCCCGTGTCAGAATGCAAGACAGGCCGGCGGCTCATCCAGCCCAGCAGCAGCTTCTCCCACTGATAGCCAGCTGCACAGGGAAGCTACTAAGCACAGCTTCCTTGATTAAAGTCTCAGCCTGGAAGGTTTACCAAATTACCTTTATCCGTGTATTTATTGATGTACTCGGAAGCATCACACCATACTAGATACCTGTCAGCAAGACCTGTTCCTCCAAACACTTGGGATTTTAGCTTTTGCAGCAGTTTCCACTGCCTCCCTTGGAACAGATTTAAAACTGACAAGCCTGTAACCTTCAGTCCCCCTCATGAGCCCTTGGATAAAAAACATGCCCCCTTTTTCTACGCTTAGTCAAAGATCCAGATCTTCAAGATCCCTGAAGACCCCATTGTGGACACCTTTAACCAGGTCCACAAAATATCCAGATTTAAGGGCCTGAAGGACCCATTAAATCTGGATTTTCCCTGCCCCCATGGGGACAGGGCCTTGCAGATGGGGTCCTGGTGGGACAGGGCCTTCCCAATTGGTGCCAATCAGGTACCAATCAGCTTCCTAATGGAGTCTTAGAAGGATTCTAAGCCCTAGTGGAAAAAAGGCCCATAGTTACATTTACCACCTTCTAGTCTGTGATGACCAGCATGTTTTCACATAGCCGCTGCCCTGGATGCAGCCAAGACAAGGTTCAGGGCTGTTCTTCTATACAAAGAGAAGGACATCATTGAGCCGGGGCTGTGCCATTGTGACTCAGTTCTGCCCCACAAAGGATTCAGGGAGTTAAGACATGCCACTCTGTGCCCTGCTTTTATTTAAAATTAGCTACCAGGCATGGGAGTAGGTAGAGAAACGCTAGCAAAACAGAAGATCTGTGGGCCACACGTGAAATGGACAGTGGCAGTGCAAAACACTGGCCCACCTGGCAGCAGCCCAGAAAAGCAGAGGAACAGCACATAAGTCCAATGCCTCTGTGGCACCTCAGATCCTACATTGAGATGAAAGCATAACAAGAGCTGCAGCTTTCTTGGTCCCAAACTCTCCCATGGTGGAGATTCTTTGGATTAATAGGAAAGATGAAGCAATGCAAGACTCCGGTTGGTTGATTGGTTGGTTTTTGCACCCGTCAGTGTATGAAAAACCCTCCTTTCCCCAAGGGCGTCAGAAGGAAAGAGGGGCAGGAATGCCGAGGTGAGGTCATAGCAGGCTGGAGGTGGCAGTTCCTTGCTCTGGCCAGGTAAAGCGTCCATCTTGCGCACAAGATAAGCGGTACGGGCGGTACGGACGCTACTGTGGCTCCTCAGGCGGGTGTTGCTCTTGCGCCTGTGCAAAACGATCCTCAGGGAGAGGGTTGTAGTTGGGGTCTTGTTCTGGAGGGTCGAAGACTAGTTTCCTGGGGGAGAAAAGGAAGCCTACAGTGAAGCCAGCAGACTCGGAAGGAGCTACTTTGTCTAATGGTTAGGGAGACGGACTATTATCTGAGAATACCGGGTTTTATTTCTCCCTCCTCCGTGAAGCCAGCAGAGTGACCTTGGGCTAGTCACAGCTCTTCTGAACTCTCACAGCCCCACCTACCTCACAGGTGTCTGTTGTGGGGAAAAGAATAGAAAGCTTTGTCAGCCGCTTTGAGTCCCATTAAATCGGTGAGAAAAGCAGGGTAGAAAAGCCAACTGTCCAGACGGCTCTCTTCCGGCAGGCCTTTCCAGACTAATTTTCTCAGATTAACCATCCCGGCTCGGGCTCCCTGACCCCCTCATTCCCCTTGTGGCCCCATCATAAGTATTGGTTGAGGAGCTCTGGAGCAACACTCGGGCTGTTAGTCCGTTTAATTATGTTTTATATTTTTGATACTGTATTTTAATTTGTCATATTGTTTAATTATTTTTTAAGGGGGGGAGGGACTATAATGTTTTATTCTTATATGATGTTTTTATTACATTTATTGTTGTTAACCGCCCGGATTGGTTCGCCACAGGGCGGTATACAAATAAATATTATTATTATTATTATAACTCTCCTTCATTGGCGAGGGCGGAAAAGAGTCCAGCTCCCTAACTATTAGACCAGACCGGCTCACAAACAGTGGGCCACGGGTCTAATCCACTAAGGCAGGCATGTCAAACTTACGGCCCGCGGGCCAGACCCGGCCCGCGAGGCGTTCCAATCTGGCCCGGAGGTGGCCGCGGCCCGCCTGGGGCTGCGGCCCGCCACCGTGCAGCGCCGCCACCACCGCTGCCGCAGCAGCAGCTCGCCTACTGCCGCCGCCGCCGCCGCCAAAGCGGCCCGCCTGTGGCTGCGGCCCGCCACCGCGCCGCGCCGCCGCCGCCGCCGCCGCCGCAGCTCGCCTGCTGCCGCCGCCGAAGCAACCCACCTGCGGCTGCGGCACACCACTGACGCACGCCGCGCGGCGGGCCAACGCGCGGCGCCGCCTGCCGACGCACGCCGACGCCCTCCTTGGGCCAGAAGGAGGCGAGGCGAGCGAGCGCGCGGGCGGGCGGCGCCATGAACAGCCAACCCCTCCCTAGCCCCACCCCGGCCACGCCCCTAACCCTCCTCGTTGCCCTAGCCCCGCCCCCAACCACGCCCCAACCACACCCCCAGCCCCTCCTCTGTATCCCGGCCACGCCCCCCGCCACGCCCCCCACCACGCCCCCTGGCCCTCACTTTTTTTTTTTTTTTGAATCCGGCCCTCGGCTGGATTGAGTTTGCAACCTCTGCACTAAGGGGTTTCTTACGCTCTTATGTGACGTACAAGAAAGTAGGTGTCAGTAGCAACCTCTTTCCTCCAGGCTGGTTGGGGAAGACATCTTCCAGGAAGTAGTAGACATGCCCCACAGCAATTCCTGTAAGAGAAATAAAGCTCTGAGGGTCCTTGGTGGGGCCAGCTGCCCACGCGTCCACTCCTGTTTTGCCAGCAGAGTATGTGGCTAGTCAGATGACCCCATGGGCCACTGCCTGCAACAGTCAAAACACTTTTTCCCGTGACCCCAAGCCGAACTGTGGAATTCTGCTGTCAGTATTTTTTGCTGCTCAGCAACAGTTAAATAAATGAACGGGGCTGGAGAACATACAGTCAAGCTGCACTCTTGAGTTCATCACTGCACGAACAGAAGCATTAACACAACGTGCAGCCGCGAGGGAGTGACAGGGTCTGTCTGCCTGACTCAGCTCCCCACAGTCACCCTAAAAAGCTACATCCCCACCCCAGTACTTCCCCCCCCCTCACCTAGAAGGTCAATGAGGATCGAATTGCCCAGAAGCAGCGAGAAGCCCATCAGGACCCATGGCAGAAAAGGCGCCTGAAAGTTCAGCAGTCCAAAGAAGTTCATACGGACGTAGGGATTCCGTCGGCTCCACACATAGACCAGCATGATGGTGAATGCCTGGCCCAGAAAGAAGAGGCTGGCAAAGAGTCCAAAAAGCAGGAGCCACAGAGTTAAGGCAAACAAGGCACCCGGGGGGGGGGGCAGTGAGCAAACACCCTTCCCTCACCCACTGGCCAGCCCCACTTTTGGTGTGACAGCAGATGGAGAAACAACAGCATCCAAGGCAGAGCATATCCACTATTTCTGCTCCAAGCCGTTCTGCTGGCTATTTTATTCCTCCCCCCCCCAAAAAAAAAAATAGTGGATCACAAAACGCACCAAACTCTTAGTGCTTCTGAAATGTGACCAAAGTTCAGCAGTGCTTCTAGTAAGAAACTAATGCAAAAGCAATTATTTATTTTTATTTATTATTCATATTTATATCCCGCCCTATATCTGTAGGTCTCAGGGCGGGTTACAAGTTTTAAAACAACAGATTAAAACAATGATATCCACAAAAACTTTAAAAATCCAGCATACTTAGGAACGTATGCTAAATATTAAAATATTAAAGTACAGTGGTGGTGGTGGTGGTGGTGAAATGGTCACATTAGCCAAAGGCCAGGGCAAAGAGGTGTGTCTTCTCCACCTTCCTAAACGTATACAGAGAAGGGGTGTGACGCACCTCGAGGGGGAGACTATTCCATAACCTGGGGGCCATTACCGAAAAGGCCCTTTCCCGGGTGCCCACCCACCTCACTACTGATTGTTATTCACCACTTGGTTAAATAACATCACATTTCGGGTGCAGAGGATGAAAGAAAAGAAACTTGAGTTTCAAACTGATAAATCATGACTTTGTTCTCTCCAAAGGCTCGTGAAAGGATACTGTCATGAGAAACCCGCCAAAGAGGAACATGAAGATGAAGTCTGCAGTCCTTCCTCGGAAACAACCTTCCTCCAGCATCCGGCAGTATCGATACCTGCAAGCAGTAGAGGAAGCTAACAGAAGATCTGATCCGAGGGCAAGAATGTCCCTGTGGAAACCACCACAGTGGGACGCCAAGGCTGAACCAAACCGCTGACAGACACTGAGGGCGGCACAGACAAGCTGCACAAAGATGGCAAAGGTCAGCCCCCCCCTTAGGACCAACAGAATTGCGCCTCAAGAAGAAATCGCCTTGGAAAGTCAAAACTACCAGGAAAAAAAGCTGAAATGTGCCTGCCTTAGGAGCCCCTCATGTTCCTTCCTCAGACGGAAAAGCAGTGGTCATAAAAAGAGAATTTCTGATCTCACCATCAGCTGGTCTACCAAACAACCACTTCAGGATCTGCCAGCTCCTAGTTACAACGACCCTTATCTGCGCCTGCTCACAGTCTGCACCCAGTTCAGATTCGTTTCCTTCTATAGCCTAGGTCCTGAACACAGAAAGAAAACATCCAATACCCCAATGAAATTGATTTTTAAGATGTTGCTTGGTTGTTTAGGTTTCCTTCCTTCAACGGCTCTGTCGAATCTGACTTTTGCTCTGTCTCCTAATGAAGGGACAAAGAATATCCCACAGTTACTATATACAAACACCCAAGGGTCTCTAACTATTGCTAAACGAAGGGGCTCAACAGGCTGCAGCACACACAGAAGGAGCCAAAAGGAAAAAAGGCACAGGCACAGGTGAGGCTTCTGTCCCGAAGAGCCAAAGGAACGTGACCTATGCATTCAGCAATTACCCCTTGGGTATTTCAGTCCCTGACTCTACTTAGCACCTCTGCCCCAATTCCTGCCAGTCATTGCCTCACTCTACTAGCCTGGGAAGTGAGGGAAAATCCAAAAACCCTCTCCCTGCTTGCACCCTCAGAGTACACGTGGCGTGAGCAGCCTGTGGCCCCTTCGCGTGTGTTCACATGAAGCTATTACAGGCACATGACCTGCTGCTGCTGCTCAGACTGGCTTATAGCTCAGGGCTGGCTGTGCCTTATAGGATCGGGATCCCAGTGCCAATCCAGAAAATACAACTCAGCAATCCTGTTACTCTGCAGGGAAAGACCCGGGAACTCAACGGCCCAAAGGATACAGGAAGATCATGTTGAAGAAGAAGCTGAAGCCCAAAGGCCCAAAGAAGAGGAAATTGGTCAGCAGCCGCCAGACCTGCAAGAGAAACCAAGCCAGTTTGGCCTAGTGGTTAGGAAGCCAGACTCTTATCTAGGAATACCGAGTTTGATTCCACACTCCTCCATGAGGCCAGCTGGGTGACCTTGGGCTAGTCACAGGTCTCTTTCTAAGCTCTCACAGCCCCACCTGCCTCACAGGGAGAAGACCAGAAGCTGTGTCAGCCACCTCAAATCCCCTTAAATGGGTCAGAAAAGAGAACACTACTTCTTCCTCCACGAAGCCAGCTGGGTGATCTTGGGCTAGTCACAGGTCTCTTTCCGAGCTCTCGCAGCCCCACCTGCCTCACAGGGGGAAGACCAGAAGGGGTGTCAGCCACCTTGAGCCCCCTTAAGTGGGGGAGAAAAGCGGGGTAGAAAAGCCAGCTCTTCCTCTTTAAGCTGAGGGCAGGGGCAGTGTGAGGAGGGCAGCGGATACCCGGACCCAGCCCAGCCCCCCGCCCCCCCCCCGTACGGCCCCCGTCACCTGAGCCTCACCTGGAGCCTCCGGAATATGAGGTCCGGGTTGAAGTAGAGCTGGAAGGGCGTCAGGAGCTCGAGCTGCTGCGGGGAGAGAGAAGGGGGGAGGGAGGGGGGAGCAGCGGCTTCAGCAGTGGCGGCGGCGGCCGGGGAGCCCAAGGGCAGCAGCCAGCCCGCCTCCGCCTCCCTCCCGCGCTCCCTCCCCGTACCACGGCGGCGGTGGTGAGGACGCAGGCGGTGGTGTAGGCGCGCGTCACGGCGGGGATGCCCAGGTACTCGGCCGCCAAGCCCTGGTACGCCATGGCCGCGCGATCAGCTGCAGAGGCCGAGAGAAGCCGGCCGTCACCTCAGCCGCCCGCCCGCCGCAGCGCCTTGAAGAGACCGGAGGGCGGGGGGGATGAGCGAGGGCGCCCTGCCTCCTCCGCCAATGAGCGCCCCCCCCCTCCGTCCCGCCTCCGAAGCCTGGAACGGCCTCGGCGGCGAGGGACCGGCCTGGGAACCAATCAAAACGCCCCAACTTGAGCTGTTGTGGCGAGGGACGAGGCGGCCACGCGCGCGTTAGAACGCGGACCGTCGGCCAATCAGCGCGTGGGTCCTTACAGCGTTGCTATGGCTGCCGCGCCGACAGAGAAGCGGCGGCGGAAGGCGGGCCACCTTCTTCTCCTTGCGTTAAATTGACGCGCCGCTGTCCCGGACGGATGGACGGACGGACGGACGGATGGACGGCGGGATAAGCGGAGGCACGCACGCACACCCCTAACCGGGCAGTGGGGTCTCGGTCGCGCAATAGGCCTCTGCTCCCTGAGCCCCCATGTTAATAAACGTATCAAAACCATAACATATTAAGCATATTAAAACCATAATGTATTAAGCATATTAAAACCATAACGGTGCCTGGATGTGGGGAGGAGAAGCTGTTCCTTTACTTAGCCAAAGTCCAGGGTAAACAGGTGCATCTTCACAGCTCGTCTAAACACATAAGAGTGAACGTGAGGGAGGCTATTCCACAGCCTGGGAGCCACCACTGAAAAGGCCCTATCCCAGAGGGTCATGGGTCTATGGAACGTGCTGCCGGAAGAGGTGGTGACAGCTACCAGCCTAGATGGCTTTAAGGAAGGGTTACACAAATTTTTGGATGACAGGTGTATCAATGGCTACTAGAATGGATGCCTAAGTACATCTCTCAGGCTGGGGGGACAAGCAGGATGCTTCTAAGGCCACTTGCTGGGATTCAAGAACAGGAGAAGGTTTGCCCTTGTCTCTGCTTGGGATGCCCATGGGCAATTGATGGGTCACTGTGTGAGACAGGATGCTGGACTAGATGGGCTGTGGCCTGATCCAGCAGGGCTCCTCTTATGTTCTTATCTGGGCCCGGATGCCCTGAGGGTGGGGGTTCAACCAGGAGGGCCTCCCCTGGAGATCTCAGGGCACGGGCAGGTCAATATGGAAGAAGGCTGACTAAAGTAAAATCATGTTCGACAAATCTGCATTCTGCAAGGGACAGTGGTGACTTGCCCAGATGCGGGGAAGGGCACAGGGAGTGCTTTTAGTAGTCGTTTTATATGTTGTAACCCACCCTGAGGTGGGCTGAAGCTGGATTAAACGTTAGGTGTGACCACAACCTAAGAGAAACACATCAGCAAAATGACTAGTCTTTTTCCTTTCTGCTTTATCTAACGGGAGGGTGAATTTTCTGAGTTGAAAATGCTTTTAAAAAGCAGCTGGATCCTTGGCTTGATGCATTTTTTTCACTCTGAAAGTGAAACTGGATTGAAACTTAGATGTGACCACAGCTTAAGAGAAAAAATAGACCTGTCACCTGTCACCTGTCACTCATCTCCAGCGTCTTCTCCCACCCCGAAAGGGCTCCGTCCTATATTAACACATAGCCTCAGACGGCCGCTCCGAAGCCCTTGCCCTGCCTTGCCCTGCCCTGCCCTCGATCGTAACCAACCTAATGGGTGACTAAGTAGCTGCGTCCCTCCCTCTCGCCTCGGAGGCTTGAAAGCAGCCCGCCCAACTGCCCGGCCAGGTTCCCGCGGCAGCCAGCCAGCTGCACTGGTGGGACGGGCGCCGCCCCGAGCAGGATGAGCATTCTCCAGCAAGCGGTACTTGGCCTGCTGCCCCTCCAGGCTCCCTGCGCCCCCCTCGCCATCAGCCATCGGGGAGAGCAGGAGCCCTCCACGGGCCCGGGGTGATGCCAGGCGGGGTGGGAGGGTAGGACGCGTGGCGGCTTCTTCCGTTCCCCCAAGGTGACATGATCGATGCCCCGCTGCGGTCCCTGGCTGGCCGGCCGGCGGGCAACGCAGCTCCATCCGCAATCGCCTTGGGCCCGCCGCTCGCTGCTGCTGCTGCTGCTGCCCGGCGACTTCTTCCACCTGGCGCGCCGGGCCGGACAGAGATGGGGCCGGTTCCCGGGGTCTTGGGCCGGATCGGTCTCCCCCTGGCCCCGATCCGTGGCTCCTTCTGCAGACCGGCTCTTCTCCTTCTCCTTTCCCCCCTGCCTGCTCGCAGGTGCAGGCGCGCGGGCTGATCCTTGCGGTGTGCGCGGCCGGCATCGGAGGCACCTTCCAGTACGGCTACAACCTCAGCATCGTCAACGCGCCCAGCGCAGTAAGTCGCCGCCTGGGGCTGGAGGGCGCGGGCGAGACCGGCCCCGGCACCAAGCTGGGCGGCCACCTTCTTGCCTCTCGCGCTGCAGTTCATCCAGGCGTTCCTGAACGAGACGTGGCTGGGGCGCACGGGCGCCGCCTTGGAGAGCAGCGTTCTCACCGTCTTCTGGTCCTTCGTCGTCTCCGTGTATTCCCTGGGGGGGCTGGCGGGCGCGCTCCTCGCAGGACCCATGGCCGTCAAGCTGGGCAGGTGAGCGGGCCCTGCTGCTTCTTCCCTCCCCCCGCCCCGCACGACTTCGAGGAAGGCCCTTTAGGGTCTGAGGAACCGAGGAGGGATCGGGGCCCCGGACAACAGTTCCAGGCGTGTGGTGGTCCTGGTCCAGGCAGAGGCTCCCTGATCGAGTGTGCTTTGCGAAGGGAACCTCTCCTTCACCTGCAGTTGGCACAACAGCCCTGCAAGGCAGACTGGGCAGGAAGAGAATTCTCAGTTCCTAGTCTGGCCTTCTAACCAGTTTGGTCTAGTAGTGGTTACAGAGCCGGACTCCTTTCTGGGGAGACCGGGTTTGATTCCGCTGTCTTCCATGAAGCCAGCTGGGTGACCCTGGCCGAGTCACAGCTCTCTTCCCAGCTCTCACAGCCCCACCTACCTCACAGGGGATCTGTTATGGGGAGAAGAACAGAAGGTTTGTCAGCTGCTTTGAGTACCCTTAAATGGGTGAGAAAAGCAGGGTAGAAAAGCCAGCTCAATTCTTATTCTAACCACTGTACCTCACTGTCTCTCCATTCCCTTCCAGCTCAGGCAGCCCAGTTCCCAGCTGCTACTTGAAGGCAGCACTGGGGGGGGGGGGGAGACAGGCGCCCCAGCCCCTCCCCCCACCTTCCTCTGACTGTGGTCTGCAGGGAAATCCTCTTTTCAGAGCCATGGCTCATCCCTGGGCCTGTTCCAGATGTGCCTCATCTTGATCCAGCTTTGTGCTTGTTTGGGCCCTTTGTGCTTGCTTCCCTGAGAAGATGTTAGGGTTAGGTTAGGGTGGTCAGTCTGCTCTAAGGCTGCAGACCCCCTCCCACGCCCTCAGGCGCCCCTGCTTTCCTTTGCGAGACTGCAAGAGCCAGCCTGCCCTCTTCCAAGGGGTGCTGTGAGGGCAGTACCTGAAGCATTCCCTCCAGGACGGAGCTGTTGCTGCCCTGGCAAGCTCTGAAGGGAAGGACACCCAGATCTTCTGCACAGAGGGCAACTGGGCTAGTGCCTGGGGCCAGGAGGTGTGCGGGAGGCGCAGACTGGAATCCCCTTGGTCTCCAAGGGGGAGAGGTGGTCAGGCTTCTCAAGAGCTGGCTGCCTTTGTTTTGCTCTGCCACCCTGCTGTGCCCGTCTGGCACAGCCAGGCCTGGAGGAACAACTGCCTTTCTGCAGGCGCCTGTGCCCTGAGGCTTCTCTGCAGAGGAGTGGGGCTGCCAAACAGCTGCGGAGCAATGCGGAAGGTACTCAGGGCAAAAGTCAGCTTGGCCTGAGAGGAGGGGCTCAGGGGGTGGTGAGGGTGAGAGGACCCCCACCCTCCAGTGGCGTTGCCTTCGTGCCCTCCCAGCCCTGGCCTGCATTCCTCTAGCACTGCTTTGAAGGCTGATTTTCTGTACTCTGCCTCACCTGCATCAATTCTGCTCCAGAGGCTGATTGGGGGCAATGGCTAGGCTGAAGCTGAAGGCTGGGAGCCCAGCAGGAAGAGGTTGCCCTTTTCTCTTTCTTTGAAGGAAGAAATCTTTGCTGGTAAACAACGCGTTTATAGTCCTCGCGGCACTCCTGGCAGGACTCAGCCAGACGGCCAAATCCTTTGAAATGATCCTGCTCAGCAGATTTTTTGCAGGGGTCAATTCTGGTAGGTATCCACGTGCAGAGGGGAGCGGCTGCCCACTGCGTTGGCCTGACCCTGACGGCGGGGCAGTTGTGGCCGTCAATACGGATGAGAGAGCCGCCGACCACCAAAAGCATGCCTGGGCCCGTTCACACTGGGGCGAGCGGGACGACTTGGCACGCTCTGCTACGGAGCATGTAGACCCACAGGGCACACTTCATCCGAGAGCCACCCTGATCACCACTAGCTGTGGGGCAGCAAGGGCCAGAACGCTCTCAGTTAACCCCCAGAGGCAGGGAAGTACCGGAGCTATTATCTCCCATGCAAAAGCTCCGTGGGGACGGTGCGACGTGGTTGTGTTCGTGGCTGTCCAGTTGCACAGCGCATTCCTGACTGCCACAGTAGTGGCCTGGAACACGTGGCTGTTGCTATGGTGAGGCAAGTGGTCCAGGATGTGGTCATTCCCACTTCACCCAGACCCGGGTAGGTCCAGGTGAAGTTGTGGACGGGTTAGTGCTCGCAGTGCAGATGCTGATGGCTGTCCCTCATCTTGACTGCCAAAAGACCCTCTGTATTGAATTTTCTCTGTGTTTAATGCTGGTTGTGTCCACACACAGTCAAAAATAATGGGGGGGAGGGAGCCTAGAGTTGGTAACATCCACAGGCTTGCATTCCCTTCCCACCAGAAATGCACTTTCAAAGTGCATCTAATGTGGCCTGGTTGTAGGGTAGAAACACTAGCATGTGGATGCGTTCACCTCTGAACTGCTTTAGCCTGTGGCAGGGCAAGCAGCGGCCCTGGTGTGTCGGTTGGCCTCATCCAGGCCCCATTCGCCTCGTCTGCAGCTGTGCCTGCTTGAGAAATGGGGTGGAAAATGGAGAAGCAGGGCTGGAAGAGGAACAGAGCTGGTCCCTGGAACACCCCTGACTTGGGCCCCTCAGGCCTGGCTGTAACTGCTCAGACCACTCCCAGGGCAGATCCTGACCCTGATCCCAAGCACCACCCCACCCCCATTCTGCTTTCCGGGTTATGAGAGAAGCCAAAGGACAGGAGGGTGGGCTCGGGAGCAAAGGACACCTGCCAAGGGGGCCTTTGAGGACATCAGAAGCCTGCAAGGGAACACATTGGGACGCCCGTGGTTGGCAAGACCTCTTTGACAACCTTCCTTCTTTCTGCCTCCTGTCTAGGGGTGGGTATGAGCATCCAGCCCATGTACCTGGGGGAAAGCGCTCCCATCGAGTGGCGCGGAGCCGTGGCCATGACGTCCGCATCCTTCACCGCCTCTGGGCTAGTGATGGGACAGGTTGCTGGACTGAGGTGAGGCGGGGGAGACCCAACTGCCCGGGAACAAACTCGGGGCCCTGAGTGGCGTCTTTTCTCCCCAGGCGCTGAAGGTAGGAAGAAAAACCACCAAGAGCCAGACTTTGCTCACCTGCCTCTTGCGTCAAGGCCCTGCAACCTCACAGGAGCTCCGTGGCTCGGCTCATAGCTCTGCTCCCACTGAGACCGGGTGGCAAAGGGCAGCCAGGGCTGGGGGGTGGGGCACAGCAAGTCCTTGGGTGTTGGCTAGAGAGCCCGTTCCTGATCGATGGGCATCTTTTCCTGCCTTTCTTTGCTCGGACACAGAGAAGTCTTGGGAGCGGAGGAGATGTGGCCCTTTCTCTTGGCCAGCAATGCTGTTCCAGGGTTGATCCAGCTGCTGCTGTTGCCGTGGGCCCCGGAGAGCCCCCGGTACTTGCTGATTGACCAGGGAGATCAGGCATCTTGTCTTCGTGGTGAGTTTTGTTGCCAAGTTGGGGAACGGCAGGCGCTTTCTTAGTCTGCTTCACTGAGGTCCTCAACAGCCCCCCCCCCCAAAAGAAGCTCTGCCAGCCTGTACTGAGAATGGGGAGGGGGCTCTCATTTTGGTCCCTAGAGCCTCATCGGTCCCTCAGGATCGGCTCCAAAAGGTTTTTGCATGTGCAAGGATATTCAAAACATTCAAAATTCAATCGAATTCAAACATTTGAAATCGAATCAAATGTCTATACATTCTTTTCTTTTTTTTAACATTCTGACTAATTCAAATGTTTTGAATCACTAGTACAAATTATTCAGACGTTCATATGTGTACAGATACATATGCATTACATACGTATCTGTACGCATCTTATTCGCATCCATATGCATTTGCACAGATACGTAGGGTATTGGAATGTTTCTAGAACAGGAAACGTTTGTGTTGCAATCTGTCTCACCAGGAACATTCTGGTAAACATCAGTTGATGTGTTATTTCTGTAACCTAGACCAAACTAAGTTTCCGTTTTCCTGTGGGAACAGCGTGGTTATCTCAGCCAGGCCTCCGCTTTGCAGAGAAGAACAATCCTGCCCAGGATAGGTCAAATACATACAATTGGAGGCCGAACTCAGAGATATCATGCTACCTCACAAGTATTTATATGGGACAAAAATTGGATGCATACGAGATAAAAACGGGAAGTGTACGAATATGTGCGGGTGCGCACAGACGCATACAAATGTTGTCGATGTTCGTATCATCAAATACGAATCGAATATTCATATGAATAGATACAAATGTGTTCGAATTTGAATACATTCAATTTTTCTCTATTCTTATGAATTCGGACATTCGAATATTCGCTTCGAATCGAATGTCAAAAATTGCATGCCTGCACACCCCTAATCTGGCCTCATCCAGAGTGACACCTGCCCCATTGTGGGCTATAGGATGCAGGCTTAGTTCCCACCTGCCTTAACCACAGCCCTCAGCTGGAACTGCTGAGAGATTCCTCCCAGAAGCACATTCTGCATCAGGCCTGGACAAGCTGCTTTGGGGAGGCATTTATACAGCTGGTCCTCACGGAAGGACAACAGAAGTCCGGGATGAGAGCAGATTGGGAGGGAGCCGGACCTCACCGTGTACGTCCTGAGTGGGGGTCCAGTCACAGTGCTGCTCTTCTTGGCCCTGACAGCCTTGCAGAAGCTACGAGGCAGCGCAGACCTGAGGGCTGAAATGAAGGAAATCCTGGCTGAGCAGGCTGCCCTCCGAGGAGAGACCCCCAAGGCCCCCTGGGAGCTCTTCTGGAACCCGGCAGTGAGGTGGCAGCTGATCTCCGTTGTGGTGCTCAGCAGCGCCATGCAACTCTGTGGGAATGACTCGGTGAGGGTTGCAAAGGCAGTCCCCAGTGCGCCGGGGTGTGCTGTCTGCCTGCCATCTGAGGCTGGCAGCATGCAGGGCAGGGCAGGGCAGGGCAGGGCAGGGCAGGGCAGGGCAGGGGTGAACCTGGCCTTGTCAGAGGCCCATGGGACTTCTGCAAGGGCACCTGGAGCCCAGGAGCAGTTGCCTTTCCAGAGCTTGGCACGTGACCAGGTGACCGCCGCTGCTCCATTCAGGCAGAAGCTCCTTCGGGCAGACCCTCAGGACAGGGGTCCATCCCAGCCTTGTTCCCTCTCTCTTTCCCCAGATGTACTTCTACGCGTCCTACGTTTTCCGAGAGGCTGGCATTCCCTGTGAGAAAATCCAGTACAGTGTTATTGGCACGGGAAGCTGCGAGCTGATCGCTGCCGTGGCCTGTGTGAGACTCTGGCTGCGTCTGCAGCTTCTCCTCCAAGCGTCTGAGGGAAGACAAGGGGTTTACAAAAAGAGGGGGCCTGTGCCAAGAAGACCCTTGGGTGCCTCCTAGGGGGCAGGGGGCAGGGGCAGGGGGAGAGGAATCCGGTGCCTGCTCAACCTCAAGGGGATTTTTCTGTTGACATTTTTCAAAAATATATGCACAAAAGCAGAAAAACATATTTCTGCTAACATATGCCCAGCCAGGCAGCAGAGGGGAGCAATGGTCCAAGCAGCCCTTCTTGAGCCAGTTTGGCCTAGTGGTCAGGGAGCTGGACTCTTATCTGGCAACACCAGGTTTAATCCCACCCTCCTCCACAAAGCCAGCTGGGTGACCTTGGGCTAGTCACAGCTCTCTTCTGAGCTCTCACCGCCCCACCTACCTCACAGGGTGTTCTGTTGTGGGGAGAAGAACAGAAGCTTTGTCAGCCACTTTGAGTCCCCTTAAATGGGTGAGAAAAGTGGGGTAGAAAAGCCAACTCTCCTCCTCCTCCACCTCCTCCTCCTCTTTCTCCTCTGGTTCAGCAGTTCAGGTTGGTGTGGGTTAGATGAAGGCCAAGAAATCAGAGTTCTGTCCAGACAAGCACCCTGCTTCACAGCTTTGCCACAGCTAGGAGGGAACCAGCAGCCAGGAAGCTCTGATTCCAGAGAGGCCCCTTTCCGCAGCCATCTCTGGCTTGGGCAGAAGGCAAGGACCCTCTGGCAGGGTAGGGCAATGCATTCAGAGGCATCTCAAGTGTTCAGCCCATCTGCTGCTTGCAGTAGAGAAACCTAATCAGGTTGGCCGTTGAATGGAGCTGGAGAATCAGAGGCAGGAATGAGGCAGCTGGTGGCTCTGAATCGGAACCATCCATCCATCCATCCATCCATCCATCCATCCATCCATCCATCCATCCATCCATCCATCCATCCATCCATCCATCCATCCATCCATCCATCCATCCATCCTGACTTATACCCGGGTGTCTCCGGGCGGATAACAACATTTAAAATCAAACATTATTAAAACAATAACAGTACTTATTAAAACAATAGCATCTGCAAGTGAGAAGGGAAAAGTGTATCCCCATTTGACCAAAGGCCAGGGCAAAGAGGTGCGTCTTCACTGCCTTCCGAAATGCATACAATGAAAGTGATTGATGCACCTCAAGTGGGAGACTATTCCATAGCCTAGGGGCCATCACTGAGAAGGCCCTCTCGCAGGTGCCCACCCCTTTCGTTGCTGAGGGTGGTGGGACAACCAGGAAGGCCTCTCCTCCAGCTCTTAAGGCACAGGCAGGTCGATATGGGAGGGGAGTGTTCCTTTAGATTGTGCTCCAGGTCCTGAATGACCAGGTCCTTGTGTCGCTTTGTTCCAGAACCTGCTGATTGACCACGTTGGCCGAAGGACTTTGGTGGTCAGTGGCTATAGCCTCATGGCAGCCTGGGCCATTGTCTTCATGGTGGCTTTGTCCTTGCAGGTAACGGCTCTTCCCCTCATGTCCCAGTAACAGAGCTGGATCATGCCCTGTTTCCCCAAGCCCTTTCCTGAGTCTTTTCTTGTGCCTACAGGATCAATATGGCTGGATGCCCTACCTCAGCATGGCCTGCATCTTCGCCTATATCCTGAGCTTTGGAATTGGACCAGGTAAGTTGGAGCATCCTAGATCCTGGCTGGCCACTCCTGTCACCATATATGTGGACATGATTCTGTTCAGGATCCTCCACCACCACCGCACTCACTTTTGAAAAAGGAGGCTCTTTGAGCATGCGGCTGATGTAGGGATGGATTGAGGGATTCCTCCTGTGGAACACTTTGGAAACCCAGAGATCAAAGGTCCTGTGTTTGCTTTAGTGGTTAGGGAGCCGGACTCTTATCTGGGAATACCATGTTTAGTTCCACGCTCCTCCACTGAAGCCAGATGGGTGACCTTGGGCTAGTCACAGCTCACTTCTGAGCTTTCACAGCCCCACCTATCTCACAGGGTGTCTGTTGTGGGGTGAAGAACAGAAGGTTTGTCAGCTGCTTTGAGTCCCTTAAATGGGTGAGAAGAGTGGGCTACAAAAGCCAACTCTTCTTCTTCCTCACTGGTGCATCCAGAGGAACTTTCCCTGCAACAGCACCGTTTGTTTCATTGAGAACATTTATTCAAAGCAGAGTCCACAGTGTCCCTTGCAGGTGAGCCTGCTCGCCTTCTCTGGGAAGAAACCGATGGCCAAGATGGGCCTTAGAGACAGTTCAGATGAGGAAAGGGTTGCCTGATCCGTTGACCAACCCTGAATTGCCTGCGGTTTGCTTGCTTGGTCAGAGTGGAAGCAACATGTCCCCAGGCCAGGACTGCAATTAGAAGCTGACTGGACTGTGGTCCATTTGCTGCTTTTTCTACTTTGTTGTGAGCAACATCCTCCGTTTGCCTAGCTGGTGTGACGGGCATCATACCAACGGAGATTTTTGACCAGGCGACGCGCCCAGCTGCCTACATGATCTGTGGCTCTCTCCTCTGGATCAACTTATTTCTTGTGGGCATGGTATTCCCTTTCCTTGTGGTAAGCAACCTCCATTTCTTTCTTTCTCAGGTCGGATTCTTTGGACAGGTGCACATTTAATTCAGAGAGTCAGCTCTAGGGATGTGCACAGATATTCAAAAATCCGATTTGAATTCATCAAATATTCGAATCGGATTTTCAAAAATCCAAATGTATAGATCGAAATTAATTTTGGATTTTTGAAAATCCGATACGGATTTTTGAATAATTCGACTGATCAGATCTGCATATGGCACATATAAATATCATGCACATTTGCACTTATAACATGGGATGAAAACAGGATGTATGTGGGATGCATATGGAAGGAAAATGGGATGAGTGCAAATTTGAAAAATGGATATGAATATTGTCAACATTCATATTTTCAAATTTGAATCGGATTTTTGAATGTACTGATTCAGATAATCCGGATTCAAATCAGAATTTTGGGCTTCTTCCTCCATCCAATGGAGGAAACGTGAGCCACTTCTGGCATATTTCATGTCCTAGCATCCCTGAAATCAGAGGCTGGGAATGGACATCCCCATGATTTATGTAATTAATCTGCAATTTCTTATTCCCAGATTTTATGAGGACTATCCTTCCAAAATCCAGAGAAAAAAAAGTAGTGATAAAAACAGGACTCCCTCCCCTTTTTGGAGCCGAGACTGCTTATTTTCCCCCATGTGGGGACCGTACCAAGCTATTTGGGGTGGAGGTCTAGTCCTCTGGCCAATGCCAGCCAGCTGTGGGCTGGATTTCACAGATGCAAAGCTCCCCCCCCCCACCCCTTGCCATGTTCACAATGCTAGAGCCCCATTCAAAAAAGGAAAAATGGGGAGAGAGCTGCTTGGTGCAGATTTGCCGTTTAAAATATTTTTGCTGGAAACATTTGTATCTTTTCTGATGCTTGTTATCAGAAAGATACACCATAAAAGCAGAAAGGCTTTGCAAAGATACATTTTAGCAAAAAGGCTGCAAAACAGCTCCGATCGCTGCTTCGTTGATCTGCTTGAGCGCACACTTCCTGGTAATGACAAAAGGGAGAGGTGTGAAAGGAGAAAGTACTCACGTTTAGAAGTTTTGCTTAAAAAGTGCCATCTTTTAATTTAAGCTCTCCGGCTTCAGCTCTAGAGAGTGAAGGGGGAGGTTTTGCTGCTTTGATTGCATGGGGGCAGGGGGATTTAAAAGTCCTATTTATGTGGGGATGGCTATATTCAGATTAATTGACAGGCACTCTATTTGGATTAAAAATAGTCCCTGAAAATAGTTCAAACAGGACTAAACCAGGACTAAAAAAAGCTACATGGGGATGTACCCTAAGTGGCCTGAAGGACTTTCTCTGGACTGAAGGCCTTTCCTTTCCTTTCGCCCTGTCACCTTCTCTTTGCAAGTTGTGCTGCATGCACTGCAGAGGTCTATCAGCAGACCTTTAATAGGCCTGTAAATATGCGCACACACGGCCCATGAGGGAGGGAGAGAGAAGAAGAACAATTATGAATTACATGTTGGGTGAAGGGAAGGGAGAAGACTTTAGACCCTGCATTTGTTTAAAGGTGAAAGAGAAAACAGACAAACATATTTTTAAAAGAATAATTTCTAGGGAACCAGTTCCTCGACCTTCCTCCCTCCTCCTCCTCCTCCCTGTACCCTCAGCACTCCTGGTCCTTGCTGCACCTGCAGGACAAAGCTTCAACCTGCAATCTTTGCTGCTGCTGCCCTGGGCTTGGCAGATACAGGTCTTGGGCCTAGTGAGGAGCTCTGTGTTGTGCAACTGTGGAGCACCTCTGGGTCAAGCTGCGGGATGCCCTGAGTTGTAGGCCACTGTGTCCACCTGTGCTGTACCCGCAACTGCTCGGATGCCACACAGGATTTACCAGAGTTGCATCCACGGCACCCAGTGGGTGACGTTTGCTAGAGGTGGCACACTGTCAGGGACCCAGGTGCTGCAGGCACCTGCTCCCTCTTTTGGGGAAGATGGGGGGGGGGCAGCAGCACTTTCTTCTCCAAGGTACAGAAGTGAGGGGAAGCTGACCTCCCTGCACTGTAAGGTTGGGGCTGCCCCATCTCCCGTCAGAATAGGGAAAGGGTTGAAAACCCACTCAGAGTGCAAGGAGGGATCCCGCTGAGCCAGTTGGGTCTAGTGGGTAGGGAGCCAGACTCTTATCTGGGAATACAAGGTTTAATTCCACACTCCTCCGTGAAGCCAGCTGGGTGACCTTGGGCTAGTCACAGCTGTCTTCTGAGTTCTCACAGCCCCACTTACCTCACAGGGTGATCTGTTGTGGGGAGAAGAACAGAAGGTTTGTCAGCCGCTTTGAGTCCCCTTAAATGGGCGAGAAAAGCGAGGTAGAAAAGCCAAGTCTTCTTCTTCTCCCCCTGAAGCCCACAGGTCAGAAGAGGGCAGGGTGCTCAGGGTAGCATGAAGGCCATTGTCTCTCAGCCGCCTCTCTTGTCTCCTCAGGAAAGACTCGGCCACTTCTGCTACCTTCCTTTCTTTGTGGTTTGTGTCTGTGCCGCCCTTTTTGTTGGCCTGTTCCTTCCTGAGACGAAAGGGAAATCTTTCCTGGAAATCTCTGAAGAGTTCCATAGGAAGAACTTCAGAGCTCAGCAGCCTTGTGAGAATTCTTGGGCGGGCCATGAAGAAACCAAATCCACCATGTTGTAGCCTCAGGGCAGAAGAAGGCGCTTGTGAAGAAAGACTGTGTGTGTCTGGGGCGCAGCAATGGCTGACGATCTTTTTCGTATCTTGTTTACCTGTTCCTGTAGTCCTCAATAAGAACAACTTATCTGGGCCCCCTTTTACAAGACGTGTCCCACTGGAATGGAGAACATAAGGTGACTCACCTTCTCAGGGAGAAAATGTCCAGGTGACATACAGGCCGCGTCCCCATGCAAGCTGGTTGCTTCGCTTGTGACGCGTGTCATAAAAATCCACGTTGTAACTCACAATAAAGCGTCCCCATGTGGTTTGGGACAACACAGATTCAAATCATACGTGCCTGTCCCCATGCAATCCACAGCATGAACCCACATCTTCTTCTCCCCACCCACCCTCTCCCCTGATAGGAAGCCAGGTTGACGTCACCATAACCCATCCCGCCCGCTGCAGCGATGACAGGCAAACACTTCAGCTGCACCTCCACAAACAGAACACACTAAGATCATTACTTTCCTTGGCTGCCACAATTAAAAAAGGATAACCAAAAGTTATACCATAAAAGCAGATCATTCCTTTCCTTGGCCGCCACAGGTTAGCGGAGGTGCGCACATCCGCATGACAGCAGGCACCCCCCATTCGCAACCGGCTCAAAATTACTCACGCATAGCTTGCTGTCAGGGAAGGGAGGTATAATAAATGTGGCCATTTATTTAAAGAAATCCCCAAGCGGCTGCTGATGGCAGCACGCACGGCAGGAACAGGGGGCAGAGGCGAAAGCCTGCCCGCTAATACTGCCACCAAGCTCTGCCCCAAGTAACCCAGGAGCATCCGCATGACCCCAGGACAACACATGCTAGCCCCCTATTTCGGAATGAGTAGATTGCTAAGTGGGTTTTTTTTGACATGTATTATTTCTCATGTAGCCCGTATTAGGCCTTTGCATGGAGACCCACCTGAGGCAGCCTCGGACTATTTTCAGCATGGGGATGCCCCCATAGAGCAGCTATTTTTGTTTTTGTTGTTGTTGTTGTTAAGGCTGTCCGGCTTAGGAAATCATTCACTGAGTTGAATGGGGTGCCTTGTAAGGGTGATGGGGACGAACAATGATATTTTATTTTGATTTTAAATTGCATCCCTTGTAAACTTGAAACTTGATATGGTCAAAATGACTAATCAATAAAATTCATTTCATTTCACTTTGTTTCAAGAAGGCAAAGTCACCCTGTGCGAAATAGCGGTGTTCATGAACGCAATTTTCAGATTCGATTCGATTTGAATCAAAGATTCAACTTCAAATGAACAGAGCACAAATGTATTCAAATTCTAATCCGATTCGAATCCGTTTCTACGAATTTTCAATTAGTGTTTGAAGATACAAACATCAACAACCTTCGTATTTGAAGATACGAATGTTGACAACCTTCGTATATGAAGATACGATTGTCGACAACCTTCTTTGATCTGCATATAGATCATCCGCGTTTTAGGACCCTTAACCCTCAGAAACTGGATTTTTAAAAAAGATTGTGAACAGTGAGCACTCAAAATGGTCTCAAAACTCATTATAATCTGTTTAGGAACAGACCCCAAGTGTGGTTTTGGATTTCTAGGTGGAGAGTTCATGCTACAAGCCGGGACTTAAACCTTAAAAAGTCATGGATAGATAGACAGCATGCACACACATACTGGAATTTACACTTTTAACGTCATTATAATGCCTTCCACTACAGCCGTTCATGATGTCATTGTGTTCTGGACATCCTTTCCTCCAACTCAGCACATTCCTTTGTCACGATCACACACAGCTTTGCTTTGCAATGTCCAGGAGGCCAGACGCTTTCTCCAGATATCACTGTGATTCAGCAAAAAGCTTCCTGCAGTCTATTCCAAGCACATCTTTTCCCTGCCCATTTGATTTCAGCTTGGCATTGTTGTTTGCTTGTTTTTTAATTTGCTTTTAGTGCCCTTGTCTCTGCTTGAGATGCCCATGGGCAATTGGTGAGCCACTGGGTGGCCGCATCCCCATTACAACCTTATTTCGATTTCAAACCGTTTTCAATCCTGGCAGACCCCACGTCAGTTTGGCTTAACACGCTTTATGCGTGTTAAATCGCCCCAAAGCGTTGTAAATGTTAATCCTCATTTCAACAGGTTTCACTCTGGTTCGTGCGCTTGAAACGTTTTACATGTTTTACTGTGGGGACCGTAGGGTGTTAAGGGATGAAAATCTGTGTTTAGAGTTTCCCTCCCCCAATAGCTTGCTTCCAAAGACAGTGATTTCATTGAAAAAATCCACCCCTCAAAACAGCCACTATAAAAATCCACTCCTTAAAGCTACACTGTAGCGATCTAGCCACTTTACACCTTATAACAATGTCACAAATTTGTGCAATTCTGAAAGTTCTGACCTTTAGAAAGGGAAAGGAAAGGAAAGCAGCTGGTTCTGTTTTAAAGGCTGTGGCTGTGAAGGGGGCTTGAGTTGCTGCTGCTGCTACTGCTGCTGCTGCTGTGTGCCCTGGGAAATGCGGAGAAGAGGGGAAAGAATATCTGGCTGCCCATGCCGTTTTTCATCCATCCAGGCAGGCGGCAGCCACTCAGGCACTCAGCTAGGCTCCCTGAAGGGGTCCCTTATGGGTGGCACATTCATGCCAGGAGAAAGAGGGCAGGGCAGCCCCAAAAAGTGGCTTTTTAAAAATAGCCACTTTAGTCTCCCCTTGAGTCACGTATGCCACGTATGATCCTCAGAATCCGGATTGAACGCGATTAAGCTGAAAGTAATGGGAACAAGCAAATTCGCGTTTAAGGAAACTGGATTAAGCTTCTAATGGGGATGCGGCCTATGAGACAGGATGCTGGATGAGATGGGCTGTGGCCTGATCCAGCAGGGCTCCTCTTAGGTTCTTAGGTTCTATTCATTCAACAAGAAGAAGCATTTATCTAAGTAATCATTCAAAAGCACATATTATAAAATACAGACTATACACGTAATTAAGTCACCTATTATTACACATAAAATTAAAAGTAGTTCGATAGAATATCTCACCAATACAGCAACTACAATTAGAATACCAGATGAGGCCACCTTAGCTGTTTGGTAAAGCACAATCTCTCTCAGCCCCTGCTGAGCCTGTGATCACGGCGCACACAGGTGGCATCATGGATTTAGTCCTAGAAATTTAGTTGGTCACTAGAGTGGCCACATGTTCCCCTAAGTGTTGCCCTGGCTCCAGAACTCTTCTGACATAGGCCCTTTCTGCCTTTGGCTTTATTCTGGAATATATCTCAGGATTAGAGATGTGTTCTAAACTTTCAAAATTTGATCAAATTCGATTGAATGTGGACATTCAAATTCGAATAGAATATCTACACATTTGAATTTAAACATTCAAACAAATTTCAAATGTTCCGAAACATTTGTACGAATGATTTGAAACATTCAAAAGTACAGATACGTATGTATTACATACGTATCTGTACGAATCTCATACGTATCTGTCCACATTTGCGTTGGTAGTACAGGACAAAAACGGGATACTTATAACACATATGAACTTTGTCGACATTTGTATCTTCAGATTCGGATCTAACATTCAAATGAATAGATTCGAATGTATTCAGTTCAGACTGGATTTTGTTGCATTCGGATCGAACTGAATGTTTGGAGATTCAATTAGATTCGAATTTGAATGCAAACAAAAAACAAAACAAAAACATTTGTCCCCATCTCTACTCAGGATAGGGGTCCGTTGTCTGCGTGATAATACAGACTCTGGCAGGCCTTGCCGTAATCTGCACTAGCATTTGGACAGCAGACCCCTATCCTGAGATATATCCCAAAATAAGGCCAAGTGCAGATAGGGCCATAGATTGAATGTTCCAGGCTTAACAAAACAATTGCTTAGAATATTCCAGCAGAGAAGAAACATCATCAGAACATGGCATAGACTTCTCCTCACACCTTATGGCACAGCACTTAATTGATATAAATGCATAAAAGCCTTTAGGGGTCTGGCTGTGGCTCCCACAAACACCCCCCCCCAAAAAGGCCTCTTGCTCTCCACTTGACCCGTGCAGGACCAAGCAAACACCCTCCACTCCCAGGGTCTCCTCAGATGGAGCACCGGCCTCTTTCTGGCCACTGAAGCTACATGGGGCATAAGCGGCCAAGGGCCGCACCAGAGAGGGCTCATCTTTATGTCCATTGCAAGCGGCATCGCTTTCTTGTGGATGTTTGGATTCCCCTGCCCCGTGTTGCTCTTTGAGGGCCTCCTTTCCTCCTGCTGGCTATGGGAGAAGAAGGCAGAGGCGACCTCAGGCAGACTTGGATCTCACTCACCTCCTCGGGCAAATTGTTAACCTGTCTTCATCCAATCACGGAAAAGCCAGAAAGGGGCCACTCCACGCCACTGTACTTTGCCTTGATGCCTAAACTCAGTGGTTTTGAAAAGGAACCGAAGGGCTTCTAAGCCACTGAGCGACACCCTGCCACCAGCTGAGGGTCAAACGTGATCTCCACCCAGGATGATGTCCCCTTTCCCCTCTGATTTGGTAAGTAGCTTGGGAAAGATGCTGGCTGTTTTCTTGCCCCCCCCCCCCCGGGGTGAGACTTGCTTCCTTCCTCTGGTCCCACTTTCTAAACTGGGGGCGGGGGAGACTGGTGCCTTCCTCTTCCTCCCAGCTGGGGTCTCCTCTGGCATGCACCGCATGCTCCCACCTTGGGGCAGTTCCACCTGGATCTCACACCCCTGCATCTTGCTCCCAGGGTAAAGAGGAAAACTGATAGACACCCCCCATCCGAGAACAGTTCCCCCCCCATCCCACAACTTTTCCATCGCATCCTCTTCCCTCATACCCAAGACCCCCAAGCACCCTGTTGGGAGAGGGAGAGATGCTTGCACGCCCCTGCCGTTTACCTTTCCAGGTGCAATGCCAGAAGCTGTTGCAGATGGTTGTGATCCTGGGCCTGGGGGGCACCCTTGTCATTGGATTCCAGTTCTCTGTCATCCCCTACCCCTCCCAGGTAAGACCCTTCTCTAAAAGCTATGAGGGCAGCCAACACTGTGGTCCCCAGGGCCTGAGGGACCCCCTAAGGAAGGCCTCACTCACTGGCCCACCAAGAGACACAGTCTTTTGGACAGTGTCCCATGATTGTCACATGGAGGCATCCACAGCCACCATGGAGGTCAGCCCACGTCCTGGCCTCCCGAAGGAGGAGGATGGCTCTCCTGGGGCCACTTCAAGGAAAACTCCTTCCTCGAGTGACCCCCTTGGTGGAGACCAGGGCTGAATTCGCACTTAGGGCTCTGGTATGGAATTAGGACAGCTCTGGTACAGAATATCTTTATCAGAGCTGTCCTAATTCCATACCAGAGGCCTAAGTGCGAATCCAGCCCAGGTCTTTGACCAGAGGATTCCCTTACTTTCACAATGAGGGCAAAAGGATGCTGAAAGGGAAGAACCAGCACCGGCCTCCCTCTCTCTCTGTTCTGGCCCAGAGGGTTCTGGGTAAGGGTAGTAGCGGGTGGCCATCAGAGACGGCCAAAACAGATGTGTTGCCTGTTCCCGCTTCACCTTCCCACAGCTTGTCATGGGCTTTGATGGAGCCACAGGGTCGTTGTTGGGCAAAGCCTCGGTCAGGCTGAGAGGCAGAACCATCCAGTGGCATCAACCAAGAGCCCCCCAAGCACGAGATGTGACCAGGGCTTGGGCCGCCACCTCCCTGCAGGGTCATGATGGGGCCCGAAGCTGAGCTCTTCTCTGTAGCCCCAACGGACTGCAAGGCAAGGAGGCCACCTGCCTGTGCTACCGAGTCACCTGGGCGTTCCACTGGCTTATTCCCCGGGCAATAGGATCCATGGATAAACACATTTTTAAGATGTTAAGGGGGGGTTCCCTCCCACTTTGCAGAGCATCAGAAGATTCATCAATGAGACGTGGCTAGCAAGGCACGGAGCTGCCCTCCCTCAGAACACCCTCACCTTCCTGTGGTCCCTGATTGTCTCCTTCTACTGCCTCGGCGGGCTAGTCGGCTGCCTTTGGACCTCCACCTTGGTCAGGAGATACGGGAAGTACGTGCCCAGGTTGCCCACCAGGAGGGAACCATTGTGATGGCCATGCGTGATTCAGCATGCCGCCTCTTTCAGTTTGGTCTAGTGATTAGGGAGCTGGACTCTTTTTTGGGAATACAGGGTTTGATTCCATACTCCTCCACGAAGCCAGCTGGGTGACCTTGGGCTAGTCACAGCTCTCTTTCTGAGCCCTCACAGCCCTGCCTCCCTCACAAGGTGTTCTGTTGTGGGGAGAGGAATGGAAGGTTGGCCAGCAGCTTTGAGCCCCCTTAAATGAATGACAAAGGCAGGGTATAAGAGCCAACGCTTCTTCATCCTCCATGAAGCCAGCTGGGTGACCTTGGGCTAGTCACAGCTCTCTTTCTGAGCTCTCAAGAGCCCCACCGACCTCATAGGGTGTTCTGTTGTGGGGGAGAAGAACGGAAGGTTGACCAGCAGCTTTGAGTCCCCTTAAATGAGTGAGAAAAGTGGGGAAGAAAAACCAAGTCTTCTTCTTCTTCCAGTAAACCAATGAGCCTTGCTCCGAGTTAGACTTCGGGCCAGTGGAAGGCAAAGGAGTGAATGGAAATCTTTGCTCTCTTTGCTCCAGAAAGAAGCTTTTAATGGGCAATGACATTATCATAATGGCAGCTGCCCTCCTCCTTGGATTCAGCAGGATGGCCAGCTCTTTTGAAATGATCATAATGGGCCGCTTCATCTACGGCTTCGGTGCAGGTAAGATCTTCTTTGGAGCCCCGGAGCTGCTCAGGAGACTTCTTGATGGCCAGTTTGGTCTAGTGGTTAGGGAGTCGGACTCTTATCTGGGTTTGATTCTGCCCTCCTCCATTAAGCCAGCTGGGTGACCTTGGGCTAATCACAGCTCTCTTTCTGAGCTCTCACCGCCCCACCTACCTCACAGGGTGTTCTGTTGTGGGGAGAAGAACAGAAGCTTTGTCAGCCGCTTTGAGTCCCCTTAAATGGGTGAGAAAAGCGGGGTAGAAAAGCCAACTCTTCTTCTCCTTCTAAGCACCTGCTCCTTGAGTGGTCTTCTCTTCCGAGACCCTGCAGGCTGACCAGTGTCCTACCCAGGACCCTCTGTCTTTGCAGGCGGCCACTGCTCTTCCCAGGCCCCTCGAGAGCATTTCGGAAGCTTTCTGCCATCACGGGTTGGTAGTAGATCAGCAGATGATGGTCTCAGAACATGCAGTCGATGGCAGAGACAGATGTCTGCTTGCCTGATCACATTTTACAAATTCATCTTCCTTTCCCTTGAAGGTATAGCCCTGAACATCCAGGGTCCACTCCTATCAGAAACTTCGCCAGAGAGGTTTAGAGGCTTTGCTGCTTCTACCACTTCAGTGTTTCTTTCACTGGGAAAAGCCTTGGGACAGATTTTGGGTCTAAGGTAAAGGCATTACGACCAGCACAGTGTTACTTATTTCCTCTTCCTCTTGAGTGCATTACCCAAACAGATTATGATGACCTTTGAAACCATTTTGAGCGTTCACCGTTCCCAAAGTTTTAAAAGAATCCACAGTTTGAGAACTAAAGATCCCAGAACGGGAATTATCTATATTCAGGTCAAAAGAGGTCTCGCTGCTGGATTTAGAAATACTCCAGTTTATTTAGCAAAATGGGAATGCAAGCAGTTTTTTGGGGAGAGGGAACCATGCTTTAGAGGTGTTCTCCTCAGTTTCCCTTGACCCAATGAGAGGCCGTGATTTCCTCTGCTGTAGTCCCCTCTTCCCCAGGCTCTTCATTACGGGCTAAAGAAATCTACTGCAAAGGGGAGGGGAAGGAGATGAAAAATGAACAGAGCCTGCAGTAGCCAAGGCACACACAACAATGGGACAAACTCAAACACATGTAGCAGCGAGGGGAGTAAGTGAAAGTGCCTGGTTTCAATAAGAGGGACTTGCTGGCAGTCATTGTGGGGTTGCAAAAGTGTGTCAGCTTTGTGTAAAAGGCTGCCTCCTCCCTCCCTCCCTCCTTCCTTCATCATCTCTGCCATCAACCCCTGCCATTTTGCACTGTTCTGATCTACTGAACTACTGCAAAACACCATTATTAGAAGGGAAAGTGATCTTTAATCTTCTACTGCCTTGCTAATGTGGGAAAGAAGCTGTGCTATGGTGGGGGGGGGGGGAGAAGCAGTGAACAAAAACTGCTGCCAAAGGATTCCATGACCTGATGCAGGGGCAGGTTTATACAGAGGGTGGGGTTTGAACTGCCCAGCCCAATGAAGTCTGGGTATGACAGTATCCAGTTGCTGACTGCATCGGGAGGGGATTCTACCAAGGGGAGGAAGAGGGGAGAGGGTTTCTCTCCTGCCGGGCACTGAAGAACGCAAAGTGAGTCCACATTATAAAAGAACACAACAAAAACAGACCTTGCTGCTGGTTAAAAAAAAAAAAACTGGTATAAAACTTTATGAAATTGCCAAGTGGATTCTTGGCCTTTTTCTTTGCATCTTTTAAAAAAAGCCGCCTTCCAGATTTCCTCCAGCCTTCCAGTTTTGTTTGTCCAAGGAAGAGTTCAGAGCTCCAACCAGCGGTGGAGTTGGCCTCTGAAGGGTGTGGGACCTGGCTCTCCTTTCATGCCCCTTTCAGCACCAACAGGAGGAGGAAGCAGCTTAACAGGGGTGTCCAAATTGTAGACCATTATAATACTGAGTTCCAAAAACTATGAGGAGACATATAGTAGGGGCCTGGGGGTGCTTTTTGAAAAAAGCACCAACTATTAAAGAGCTGTATAACTTGTCCTGCCCTTCGATGAGGGATTTGGTGACTTTCATGCTTAGGGGAAGGGGCTGCAGAAAATCTCAGGGAGATGGTTAAGTTCCCCTCCAACCCCTTTTATTCATCCATCCAAGGCTCCCTAGTAAAGGCAGTTAAAATTACACCAGCTGCATCTTCCGTCCTTTCCTGCTTTTGTGCCCCCTTCAGGTGTACCCAGGCACACAGAGGCAGGGGGAAGGAAGCCTGTCCCACCCTTAGCGCCTTTGATCTTTGTCGGAGGGTTGAGTAAAGCCACCCTGATGCTTTGTGCCTTTTCCCTCCAGGGAGCTCCTGGGCGCGGAGGCATTATGGCCCTTGCTCTTGGCTTTCTGTGGCTTCCCTGCCCTGCTGCAGCTGCTGCTGCTCCCCCTCCTGCCAGACTCCCCTTCAGCCCTCTTGACCAGGAAGGACCATCAGGACAAAGGCTTCAGAGGTGAGCACTGGACAGCCAGGGCGAACCAGCAGGCTGCGAATTGGATAACCCGCTGAGGAGGAGTGTAAGCTGGATTCCGTGCAACAGAAAGAGGAATTGCTGTTGTTATTGTTGTTGTTGACATAACACAGCAGTAACACACAGCAAACAAGATATTTATGGCTGGGTTTTGGTCATTGTTATCACAAGTCGAGCCCTTCCCAGGCACCTAGGATTGAGTGATGTATCGGCATTGTTGTTGTTGTTGTTGTTAACAAAAAACAACAGTAACACACAGCAAACAAGATATTTATGCTGGTTTTGGTAATTTTTATCACTAGTTGGGCACTTAGGACTGAGTGATGTATAGGTGAATTATATGAACAGATCCCAGCAAAATGGCTTTCTGTAGCTGGCAGATGGATATTTTTGTTGATGCCAATGCTTTTCAGTAATAATAATAATAATAATAATAATAATAATAATAATAATAATAATAATAATAATAATAATAATAATAATAATAATAATAATAATAATAATAATAATAATAATAATAATAATAATAATAATGTTCATTTCTAGAGCCCTTTTCACCAAAGGGTGATACAGAAGCATAAATTCAGGTGTGTTTTTCATACAAATTAAAATGACATTCTTAAAGATCTCAACTGGACCAGATATGAAACAATTTAAAAACTTTTTAAAGGTGTATTGAGAAAAAAACTATAATTTCTTAGATTACATAGCTTATTATTAGAATTCTGTACATTGCATATCATGTATATTCAATGTTTTATTTATTGAAATGGATTTCTTTGTTTGCTGTATTCCTCTCATGTGATGATTGTGTACATTATTTTGTGCCACTCTTTGCTGAAAGGGGGTTATAAAGAAACGTATGTATGCATGTACGCACACACGCACACACATGCATATGCATATATTTATTTATTTATTTACATTTCTATCCCGCCCATACCCTAAGGTCTCTGGGCGGGTTACAACAGGTTAAAATAGATTAGAACAAGATACAAATTAAGAACAGATACAGATTAAAATGAAATACAAATAAAACAAGATGCACACTTAAAAACACCTTAACATTCAACAAATTTAAAACTGTGCACTCCGTAGTGCATTAAAATGATGTCATTATATGCATTATATGCACGCATGCCTTCATTGCCATGTGGAAATTGGAATGTGCCGTTCTTGAATGGCAATGCTCTGTTTGTTCTCCTCCAAAGCTGTGAAGTCCCTTCGGGGTGACGTCCCTCACCAGGCAGAGTTAGAAGAGGCCACAAAGGAGAAGATGGCCACAAAGACATCAGCCGACCTCAGCATACTGGAAGTGATCAAAGATCAGTCCCTGTGGTGGCCTATGACCATCTCTGCCCTGCTGCTCTTGAGTCTGCAGTTCTCTGGCTTGAATGCAGTTGAGTAGAATAATTAGATTCAATTGTTCTTGGAAAGTACAGCATCTCCCTGTTGAATTGTTGTATTTGCGACTTGCTTCTGTGCAGACATACTTACTTAATCTAGACCTGCTTCCTCTCCCACAGTGCTGTGCTGTGGAGGGCGGGAACCAAGCCAAACATGTGGACGCTTGGATTGGGCTTTTCGGAGGCTACAGAAAAGTAGCTCTCTTTCCACACTTTCCACAAACCTGGGCAGTTATCTCACCTGCCTCCTCAGGTGAATGACAGCTGGTGTGGGAAAGCAAGGTGGTCCACCACTAGGAGCACTTTCCTGGTTGGCATCTTGCCCTTCCCTCCTTCCTTGGGCCAGATGAGCTGTCAATCATCCATCCATCCATCCATCCATCCATCCCAAGGATTTTTGAAGGTCTCTGGCCACATGGAAACTGCAGGACCCCCAGCCTGCTGTCTTTGCCCCACTCCTTTCAGGCAACAAGGTTCACAGCTCTCCTGGTGGAGGAATACAGAAGAGGCAGGCGCAAGATACCCCTCCCCCTGACGCGCTCTCTCTTGGCGTCTTCAGATCTACTTCTACGCCTTCGAGGTCTTCCGCACAGCCAATATTGAGGAATGTCTGCTTCCGTACACAGTGCTTGGCATCGGCCTTTGTGAACTTGCCTCTACAGCGCTGTGCGTAAGTCGCGCCTGGCTGGGTGAAGCAGTCCATGGTCTTCTCCTGAGACCAGTCGGAACCCTCTGGGAGGCACAACCGAGCCAGGTTGCTTTGTCTCTGGGGCTCCAGCTGACGAGGGTGCGGGAAAGAGCCCAGGGGTCTTGGGGGACCTTTCCCATGCCTTACGCACCATGATCTGGAAGCCCGTCTGAGAACTGACAGAGCCAGAGAGGGGTGACATGGCACTTTGGCCTGCTGGAGTGGCGCCCCTGTCCCTGTTTTGCCAATCGGTTCCTGCTTACCGGGACACAGAGTGAAGGCAACATTGTCTTTGGACTTTCAGAGCTTTATGGTTGATGCCTTTGGGCGAAAGATCCTGCTGTGGGGCGGCTACAGCCTGATGGCTTTGACGATGACCTTCCTCGTAGTGACCCTTTCCCTCCAGGTGAGGAAAGTATTCTAATCGGGTTATTGATCGATTTACTGATCAATATGCAGAGATAGCTAATTGCTAAGACCACAGCAGATAACTCGTGAAGATGGCATTCACTGACACAATAACAGACACAGCATTTCCTTCCAATAAGGAAGGCTTCTAATGGGGGTGGGGATGTTCCACTAGCACTAAGTACCCATTAAGTACCTATTAGGGACCCATTAAGGACTCATAAGGCTCGGAGTAGGAAGACCCCGTTTCCACTGCAGACCCCATTAGAACCAGATTTGTTCACACCTGTACTAGGGAAATCTGGATTAAATGGATCCTTCGGGACCTATAATCTGGATTTCCTGTGGACCCCATTAAAGTGGTCTAGAATCCTGTCTTCAGTCATCAAATCCAGATTAGGGGTGTTTTTCCACTGTCACTAAAAGTACCCATTTCGTACCCATTAATGGGTACGAAATGGCATTTTTGTACCCATTAATGGGTACTTAATGGGTACTTCTGATGACTGTGGGAAAACACCCTAGATGTGCCACCTCCCCCCAAAAAAGTGGCATGATGGACCTCTCCCACTGGGTATAGATGGATGCTCCACATGGGTGCTCCGGCGTTCCCACTGGGAGCTTGCCTAGCACCCATTGCTGTTGGGTGCTACACTGCCCGTGGAGACGCATCAGGTACTTCCTTAGATCCGGATCTTCTAAATCCAGATCAGTTGAAGGACCCATTTCTTAGACCTGGATCATCTTAGATCCAGATTAAGGGAGGTAAGTGGGAAAAAAAACCCATTATCTTCATGGTTGCAAGATAGTAACTAGTTAAATGCAGACAAGTTAAATACATGACTGAGAGTCTGAAAGTAAAACATGGTATACAGCCTGTGCACTACATCTTCATGGCAGGTACATACAGGTAAATTGAAGCAGTATAAACTCTTGTGGGGATGCTTGATGATGCTTTGCCCGGCCCCCTCATGTCCGAATATGGACCATCCGTAAAGGAATTTTCTCTGGATACAGCAGAGGCCTGGCAGTGCTAATCACAGCATTCCCACAGCAAAACAGAAACTTAGTTGTGTCTAGGATGTTACAGAAATAGAACAAACGGGACAGGCAGATAGCATAACAATCATTTCCTGAACTAGCAAGTGCTTCAAAAGAAAGCACAGCCCCTTCCCAAGGTCTTCCTGCCTGGCTGGACGGTCATCTCCCTGGAAATGGCCGATTTGCCACAGAAGTCGTCCAGCCCTGGGAGCCAGGTGCAGAAAGGCCTCAGGTCTCCCAGCCAGGGCCTGTGTCAGTTAGACTGGCCCAAGCAGCTCAGGCAAGAGGGGGCATCAAAAAGTGTTAACCATGACGTGGGGAACGTGGTTCATCTGCAAGCACCACATCTGGGTTGCAGGAGAAGGGTCAGCCAAAGCCAGAGCAGCCCTGAGTGGGAAAGGAAGACGCCAGAAGCCCTGGAAGATGACCTTTACCTTCTGACCTCGCCTCTCCTGCCCTCTTACAGCATTACTATCCCTGGCTTTCTTATGGGAGCATCAGTCTGATCTTCTTGATCACGCTCTTCTTTGGACTTGGCCCAGGTGAGTCCATCCCAGGAGGAGGAGGAGAAGAAGAAGAACAGTTGGCTTTTCTACCCTGCTTTTCTCACACATTTAAGGGGACTCAAAGCTGCTGACAAACCTTCTGTTCTTCTCCCCACAACAGGACACCCTGTGAGGTAGGTGGGCCTGTGAGAGCTCAGAAGAGAGCTGTGACTAGCCCAAGGTCACCCAGCTGGCTTCCATGGGGGAGGGCAGAATCGAACCCAGTATTCCCAGATAAGAGTCCGGCTCCATAACCACTAAACCAAACTGAAGGGCTGTTGCTTCAGGGACCACCAGGGGCTTCCGGCTAGGATTTTGCTCCAGCACTGAATTAGATCCAGGAATTTGCACAATTTCATCTCCTCCTTGCATCCCTAATGCAGATTTAGGGATTCAGAGCCTAAGAGCAAAGAGTCACTCTTGTCAGGTGCTGGCAGGCCATGAAGTGGACGGAGGGTCGTTACAAAACTTCTGATGGGTTCAGCTGCAGAACGATTTTGGCTGCACATGGTGGGAAGCTGTCTGGTGTGGTTCAGCTTTCCTCAAGCAGACTGAAGAGGCAGAAGTGAAATTACCGTAAGTCTCTAGGGGTGTGCACAGATGCAATTTTCGGATTCTATTCTATTCAAATCAAATATTAAAATGTTTGAATTCAAACGAATAGAGAAAAAACAAATGTATTCAAATTCGAATCATACCAGGTTTGATTCTGCACTTCTCCACAAAGCCAGCTGGGTGACCTTGGGCTAGTCACAGCTCTCTTCTGAGCTCTCACTGTCCCACCTACCTCACTGGAGGTCCTGCCGTGGGGAGAGGAATAGAAAGCTTTGTCAGCCGCTTTGAGTCCCCTCAAGGGAGAAGAACAGAAGGTTTGTCAGCCCCTTTGAGTTCCCTTAAATGGGTGAGAAAAGCCAACTCTTCTTCTTTTTCTTCTCAGCTGGTGCTTCCATTGCAATTATAATGGAGCTCTTCAGCCACTCAGCAAGATCGTCTGCCGTCGCTGTCGCCTCATCCGTCAGCTGGCTGGGCCTCTTGATTCTTGGGATGGTGTTTCCGTTTGTCGTGGTGAGCTGCACTCTGAACCAGAAACCTGGAGCCCACCTTTTCCGGTCCTACGGGGAGCAGATTCCGCCAGCCCCGCTGTTCCGCTCAGGCCCAGTGCTGCCCAGGGAACCAGACTCTGGCCTTGGCAGAACGTGCCCCATGAAACTAAAGGTGCAGGGATAGTTCTGAGCGCCAAATGCCGGGGGGCCATTGCGATGGCTTCCACAGGTTAAAGAGCTCCACAAATTTTGATATATTTGGGGAAGTGCGGACACCCAATCTATCCCACAATGTCCCAGGGAAGCGAAGGTGCAATAAAGGCCTTGGAGGAGGAGCTGAAACTTCCGTGTATTTTTCAAGGCCCGTTCTGGTGCCCCAAGAGGGCTGTGGGACCTTACATGATGTAGAAGTGTTGGACGGCCGAGGGTGAGGCCTTGGGGCTGGGGGTCTCAGAAGGGTTTGCTCAGCTGACGGGGCGTCTTCAAACCCCTTGTGTTATTCTTGGACTTTTTCTTCCCTAGGAAGCCCTTAGCCACTACTGCTTCCTCATTTTTCTGGCGCTGCTCACAGGGATGGTGATATTCTTCTACAACTACATCCCAGAGACGAAGGGAAGATCGCTCACGGAGATCAGAGAAGAGCTCGAGAGGCTGCGTTCCAGGAAGAAACTCACGTCAATACCCAAGGAGAACCATTCCTTCAGGACCCACAGCCTTTGTACGAAACTATGATTCATCTCCGGTGGTGAAAAACTTCCCAGGCCGTGAGGAGCCTTCGTGTCTCACATAAACGTTTTCAAATGCAGATGGCATCACATGGAGGGTTAATCATCAACAGGGGCAGAACAGACAGACACAGGAGTGCTTTAACCCTTCTCTCTGCCCCAGCCCTAAGGAAAGGCTCTCAGCACAAAGGGGACGACACCTTTCCTTAGAACAGAACGACTCCGCTTTCCTCAGGAGCACGTGGGCACCTGACAGCTATTTAAAGAAGTGCAATGTGGTATTTTGCTGGTTCCCTTGTAAAAACTGTTTATTGTACTTATATCCCTTGACTGGGGAACTTCTCCTTCCAACACATAAGATCTTAAGAGTTCACTATGGTGACGGTGGATTAAACGAACTGAGTTCTCAGATGCCTGGCTCTTTTCACCTGCACAAAGGGCAGGAAAATAGATCTTCTCCCCTTCCACGTCTCCAAGCACCAGGAGTTTTGCTCTCCATTGCTGGTGGTCATACTGTGTCATAATTGCAGCACGTAAGAGTAGGGATATGCACGAATGTTTTTTTTATATTCTATTCAAATCGAATTGATCCGATCCGAATCTTTTAAACTCGGATTTAACAAGATTCGATTCGTATTTACCAAATTCGAATCTATTCATTCGAATTTTTCATTCGAATCTGCACATGGGAATGTCGACAGCATTTGTATGTGCATGTACGCAACTTCCCCACATCCGTACGCATCCGTACACATCCGTATGCATCCCGTAGTTATCCTGTGTGCAACCCATTTTTGTCCTGCACGGATCCGTACAAATGCGTACGGATGCAGGACAGATGCGGATCTTCAAGTACACATCACGTACGAACCCGTACACATACGAATGTCCGGATAGTTCGAACGAATAGATCCAAAGTTTGAAATTTGATTTGAATGTTTACATTCAAATTTTGGGACATTCTATTGCATTCAAATGCATTCAAAATTCAATTGAATTGACTGAATTTCAACACCTGAATTCGAATTGAATGTCCTTAAATTTGAATTTAAAGTTTTGATTCAAATGTCAAATTTTGGATCTACTTGCTTGAATTATTCAGACATTCACATGTGTACGGTTTCATGCACAATGAGTACTTAAAGATCCGCATCTTTCCCACATCTGTACGAATGTTGTCAACATTCATAAGTGGAAATCCGAATGAAAAATTTGAACAAATAGATTCAAATTTGCTTAATTCGAATCAAATTTGGTTAAATTCGAATTTAAACTATTTGAATCAAATTAAATTTTCAGGTATTCGATTCAAATTGAATCCCTCGCATCAAATGCTTTCTGTTTGCACTGTCCTGAGGAGTTCGTCAAGATGTCTTCATTTTAACATTCTGACCACCCATTTCAATCCCAGCTGCTGTCTCTTCCAGCTCTGCTGTTCTCACGGCAAGTTCTCTGTTCCAGTTGAACCAATATGGAGACATTATGCCTCCTTGGGTGTTTTTCCACTGTCACTAGAAGTACCCATTAAGTACCCATTAATGGGTACATTAATGCCATTTAGTACCCATTAATGGGAACTTAATGGGTATTTCTAGTGACAGTGGAAAAACACCCCTCGTTGTCTTCCCTTCTCTGTCCCAAACTACTCAGTTTCTGATTTCTCAGAAGAGATTTCTGAGGGAAAAGAATATTATGTCTGACTATAGATAATGCACAGTCCTATACATTCTCAAGAGGAATGGAGGAATTTTTGCTTCACATACCATACTAAGACTTTCACCCAACAAACTGCCTTGGAAGTGAGCTCCTCAGAGCAAACTTGAGAAGAGGGAAGATCTTCCTGCTCACGGGACCCCTTTGTCCACCCAGCTTTGGCTAGCTATCTGCTGATCTTAACATATCCCTGTTAGGTCACTGGGACGCATTATTGGTCTTGTGGAACTCAAATGGGGTGGTCAAGGGAACAAGCGCCACTTTCTTTGGAGACCTGAAAGCTACGATGGGGTTGTCCTGCAGCCTATGCTGCTGAACCTGAAAGGTCCTCTCTGCAGCGTGGGACAGACAGGTGGACATCTTGGGAGCCATGGTTTCCAACCCTGAGCCATTTGTGGCATTCTGTCCCCTTTAAGCTTGTTGCTTCACCCACAAGGAGCTCCATGTCTTTCCCTCCACCTAGGGATGTACACAAATATTCAAATGCATTTAAACATTCAAATTTGAATTTCAAATTTTGGATCTATTCATTCGAATTATCCAGACATTTGCATGAGTACAGGTTTGTACACGATGCTTAATTGAAGATCTCCATCTTTCCCACATCCGTACACATTTGTATGGATCTGTACGGGATGAAAACGGGTTGCATACAGGATAACTATGGGATGCATACGGATGTGTGTACGGATTGGCATGGATGGGTACGGACCCAGGGAAGATGCGTGTGGGCATCTACGAATGTTGTCAACATTCGTAAGTGAAATTCGAATGAATAGATTCAAATTTGTTTAATTTGAATTGAATTTGGTTAAATTCAAATTTAAAAGACTCAAATTGGATCAAATTTTGGAATATTTGATTCGAATCAAATAAAATCCCAAAAACTGCATTCGTGCACACGCCTAGCTCCGTCCAGGCACTGAACGCATGCAGGCTACCTCTGCTTGAGAGCGTGAAATTTGCAACAGGAGGAAATGGTTGAGCTGGAATTGTCCTATGATTACCCAAATGGTGCCTAACAGGGTGTGGGGAGGACCCCACAAGCTGCATCCTCCAAGTTTCAGCCATGTTGTGCAAGGATAAGGGGTTTGGCCAGGTCCCCAGAGAAGTCTGAAGGTCAGGCCTCACCTCTGGAAGAAGAAGAGTTGGCTTTTCTACCCCGCCTTTCTCACCAATTTAAGGGGACTCAAAGCGGCTGACAAAGCTTCTATTCTTCTCCCCACAACAGAACACCCTGTGAGGTAGGTGGGGCAGTGAGAGTTCAGAAGAGAGCTGTGACTAGCCCAAGGTCACCCAGCTGGCTTCATGGGGGAGGGCGGAATCGAACCCGGTATTCCCAGATAAGAGTCCGGCTCCCTGACCGCTAGACCAAACTGGCTACACCAGCATGCCGACACAGTCCAGGAGCACATGGCGGAGTCCTGCCTGGGTCACAGAATCTGTGGCAGATTTCAGCGTACCCCACCCCTAAGGGCCAGGGAAAGCTTTGGTACCCAAGCAGCCTGGCACCTGCAGGAAACTCTCTGTGAATGATTCAGGGGAAGCAAGCAGTAGCCGAAACCATCGCACAGTAACAATGGCTGCAAATGCCACTGGAGAGTGCATTTAGATTTCACGCCTCAGTGAGTTTCCCCTTTCCCCTGGTGAAGCTCACCACACCTGCCCAGCCGCTGTCATTAATGGTTGATATAATGGATACCAGGAACATAAGCAGCCGGTTAATTTTAACTCCAGTGTCCTGGGTTTTGCCAGCACAAAGCCAGCTGACTTCCAAGAGGTATCCCTCCCACCAGAAAGCCAGGTACAGGATGGAGGTGGTCTGCTCTGAAGTGGTGAGTAATGCCGTTTTCTTCGAACTGCCCCTGCTCTTTCTGTCCTGTCCTGTCCCGTCTCCCCCGTAACCTTGCCTAGCACAACACCTGACGCTACCTGCCAATGTTACCGTCGGGGGACCCCAGCCCTGTTTCTCATTTACATACACCAGTGGGTCTGGGCTTGACCCCACCTTGCCCAGGTTTTGCAGGCAACAGCATTACCTGCCCTCGGCTCAGGACCTTCCAACACCAAACTTCACACAAACTGGGACAGCTGGCCAGATGCACGACGCACCAGTCTAAAAAGAGCTGCACCGGCTGCCGATGCGCTACCGAGCCCGACTCAAGGTGTTAACTTTCTCTTGGGCCCCAAATATCTGAAGGAATGCCTAATCCCATACCAACCTGCCCGTGGCCTTAAGATCTCGAGGGGAAGCCCTCCTCGTTGCCCCACCACCCTCAATAGTAAGACAGCCGAGAGATGGGGCCTTCTCAGTGATGGCCCCCAGGCTGCGGAACAGTCTCCTCCTTGAGGGGCGTCAGGCTCCTTCACTATATACGTTCCAGAAGGGGGTGAAGATGCACCTGGCTTTTGGCTAAAACATTATTGTCTTATATTGCTTTATATATATGGTTCTATTTTAAATATGTCAATTTTTAAATGCTGTTACCCACCCTGAAACCTTAGGGTATATGTAAATATAAATAATTTTTAAAAATAAAGCAGGTTTTCTGTAGCTTTTCTCACACTGGGCAGCAAGATGTTTCTGTCAAGGAGCTCCCAAGTCCAGAAGGAACCTCCTTTATTCCAGCATCGCTCCTGTGCTGTGTCTACCTCGGCAGGTTCAGTACCGGAGACTTTTTCAAATGATCGTCGTCCTTGGGATCGGGGGAAGCCTTCAGATCGGCTACCAGATCTCTGTGATCACCTATCCCTCTCTGGTAAGCAACACTTCAGAAGGGAGAGGTGCTGGATCGTGAAGAAAGGCCGCCGGCGTCTAGCAAGTGATGGGCTTGGCGGTGGGCCAGCGGGCAGAAGGACAGTCTCTCCCCTGATGTCCTACAGCCATTGGAAGTGGCCAGAAAACCCTTTGGGGCAACAGGGCTGCAGTGGTTCGGGGGATGGACACCTGAGCGTGGTGGTGTCAGAACTACATCCTCCAAGACAAGGCTGCATACAGAGGGGCAGCAGAACCCAAAACTGAGTAGGCCTGTATTAACATCCGTAGTTCCTGGCATGCATGTCCTGTTGAACACAGAGACACGAAATCTTACACTCCTGAGTAGGGGTGCGCACGAATTTTATTTATTTATTTATTTATTTATTTATTTATTTATTTATTTATTTATTTATTTATTTTTGCATTCAAATTCAAGTCTAACCGAATGTCAAAACATTCTATTCGATCTGAACGTTTAGAATCCGAATGCAACAAAAACCGATTCAAATCCAACACATTCGAAACCATTCAAATTTTAGATTCTTTTTTTATTTATTTCTCATGCACGAAGCCCCCCCCCCCCAAAAAAAAAATTTTCAGCCCACTTTGCTGCTAGGACCATATAGTGATCCTTTCAATATTTTGTTTCTATTTTTTAAAAAAATTTCCAAATATACATATATAAATTCATGAGATTACCATTAAACCACTGATGTTTGTGCCTGCAAAATGCCTACAGATTAGAGACTGCACAACTTGAAACGAATGTCCTGAAATTTGAATGTAAACATTCAAGTCAAATTTTGAATTTCGGATCTATCTGTTTGAATATATGTATGGGTTCGTTCACAATGCATACTGGCCACATCTTTCCCGCATCCGTAGGCATTTGTACAGATCCATATGGGATGAAAACAGGTTGGATACGGGATAACTACGGGATGCATATGGACATGTACAGATGATACGGACGTGGGGAAGATGCCTACGTGCGCATACGAATGTTGTCGACGTTTGTGTGAGCACATTCAAATCAAAAATTCAAACGAATAGATTCAAGTTTGGTACATTTGAATCGGATCTTGTTAAATTCGTATTTAAAAGATTCAAATCGAATCTGATTGTCGGGTATTCAATTCAGTTCGAAGAGAATGTCAAAACAGCGTTCCTGCACGTTTCTACCACAGATACAAAATGGACATTTGAAGGAGTAGGTCAGCTTGCGCCCTTTCACACACTGGGCCTGGTGGGTGTGAGGTTCTGCTGTTCCCATGGCAGGCAATGTCCCTTAAAAGTGGCAGATCAGAATTGCTGCCCAGCCTGCTCTTCCACAGAGGCTTGGCATCAAGTAGAGCTTCCAATACAAGAGCCACCCATTTGGGCAGAGGGGTGGAGGAGGTGCAGGTCCTTTGTTAGAGTCCAGAAGCAGTCGGGAGCTGGAGGCCAAAGGATGGGTCAATTTGAACTCGATTCCACACTGGGAATAACCCAAATCCAATCTGAAGTAAAAGTAAATAGAGTGCATGGGGACACAGCCTAAGAGGCACCTTTTCTGTCTTCCCAAGTTCATCAAGCGGTTCATGAATGAGACGTGGCTGGAGCGCTCCGGGGCCCCCCTGCCAGAGAAGACACTCCTCTTCCTGTGGTCCTTCACTGTGTCCATCTATGGCCTGGGCGGACTCCTGGGATCTGTCTGCAGCGGCTACCTGACAGTGAAATATGGGAAGTAGGTGCCTCAGATTATGTGCTGGTCCGTTTGTGTTTTCTTCCTGCCCTATGCCTGAAGCTCTCAGGGCAGGGGCCAGCAGTCAACGTGAAGAACCTCTGCTTGTTCCTGCCGCAAACGTTCAGCCAAGGTGCCTTCTCTGAAGGTGGAGACCTCAGCAGGGAGACATGCCAACTGGCCCCATACCATGCAGGAGGCAAAGCTGGTGGCAAGAAGGCAGGAAGCAGCCATTAGCACGGGCAGCGAGCTCACTGCCAGCTGAAGAGGAGCATGTTAGCACCAGCTGGTAGCCCCCAAAAGTAGCCCCTTCGGGTCCCATTAGTCTCCTTCCACACACTAGTTGAAGTCTTCTCTTTGGTCTAGTGGTTAGGGAGCTGGACTCTTATCTGGGAATGCCAGGTTTGATTCTGCCCTCCTCCACGGAGCCAGCTGGGTGACCTTGGGCGAGTCACAGTCCCCTTCTGAGCTCTCACATCCCCACCTACCTCACAGGGAGAAGAAGAGAAGGTGTGTCAGCCACCTTGAGTCCCCTTAAATGGGTGAGAAAAGCAGGGTAGAAAAGCCTTCTTTCTTCTTCTACCCAAACACCGCAAGCCACCCGAAGGGGCTACTGCTGGATGGACAGGGTTAGGGCTTTTAAATACCCTTAACTGCGGTCCACCATATGCCCGGCTGTCTCACTGTTGTTGGGCATTGAACTGCAGTGACAGCTGAGAAGGTGGTGGGAACCCAGAGGTACCTTGGTGTCTTCTAGACCTTTGGGGTTTGAGATGCACAGAGCAGGGGGGTCTGGTTGCCTTTGCCTTAAACCACTGGTGCAGCGCTGATTTCCCACCCCCTTGGATGCAGGAGGAGGACCATGCTGGGCACAGACTTGCTTGTCATAGCAGCTGCCTTTCTTCTGGGCTTCAGCAGCAGGGCCAAGTCCTTGGAAATGATTCTAACCGGACGATTCCTCTTCGGCGTGAGTGCTGGTAAGACTCGGTGCTGGGGTGAAAGATGGGTGATGGACACCCCTCCTGTCTTTCTCTAAATCGGCCAGGGCTGGGAGGGTAGCAGCTGGCAACCACTGTCTGGCTTTACCAGCAAGGACGTGGCAGCTGTGACGAGGGGTCTGCATGAATCCAATTTGCAGGATTCAATTCGAATCGAACCGAATACTCAAGAATTCAATTTGACTGGAATCTTTTAAATTCAAGTTTAACCCAATTTGATTCAAGTTAAGCAAATTCTAATCCATTCGTTTGCATTTTTCATTCGAATTTGCAACCCGTATGCAACCCGTTCTCATTCCGTATGGATCCGTACAAATGCGTACGGATGCGGGAAAGACGCGGATCTTCACGTACACATACGAACGTCTGACTAATCTGAACGAAGAGATCCGAAATTTGAAATTCTAATCGAAACTTTAAATTCGAATTTAAGGACTTTTGATTCTAATTCGGACCTCAAAATTCGGTCAATTCGATCAAATTTCAAATGCATTAGAATATCCGTGCTCAGAAAGGAAGCTGTGACCAGTGGTGGGACTCCATCCACCTCACTGCAGAAGAGAGACGTTTCCTCTGAGTAAAACCAAACATGGGCACATTTTGGCTGCCCGATTTCAAGCTGTGCTGGGCAGGGAAGGGAAGGCCTGGCAAAATTCTTCCTTGTACCAAGTTGCTGTCGTCTTACCTTGGTATTTGCGCCCGCCTGCCAATCCAAGCCACACGGAGCAGCTTAGCTACGAGCTTGGATGATGGTTCCAGTCTTCCCCCTTACTGCCTAATGCAGCTGGCTTGCAATTGAGGGGCAAAGGACCAGAGCAGCTGTGGGGCAAGGGGCAGCGAATGGATCCATTGCATCTGCCTGTAAATGCATGAAAGACCTCCAATGAACAAACCCGACCAAAGAGGGCTTCCGGTTGTTGGTTTCTTTGTCAAACTGCTCTCTTAGGAAATGAAGCAAGTCTACCTTTAGTTTAAAGATTACTCAAGGTGATCTCATTGTAGACATTCCTGGGCTTCTCTGCATAATTGCGGTCTGATTCTCAGAGCTGGACAAAGGTTTCGCCATCCTTTGGAGAAGGTCTGGAAGCAAGGGCAAGGTTGCCTCCCACAGCCTGACCCTTCACTTTAATCCTTTCTTCGCCAGCCACCGAGTCTCTCCTCATTCTGCAGCATTTGCTTGTATCTATTCAATTTGGGTGGCCCATAGACCAACCAAGGGTATATCAAATCAACACAGGCCCTTTCTTACAGCGGGGAGGTGTTTTGGGTGGCAGCATGCTATGGCACACCGCTCACCCTGGGACAAAATGGGCCCTTGACTAATCCAGCAGGGCTAGGTTGTTGACCGTGACAGCTGGTTGGATGCACATCACACCGGTCTTAAAGGAATTGCATTGGCTGCAGGTTCGCTACCGAGCCCAATTCAAGGTGTTAACTTTAACTTATAAGGCCCTAAATGACTTGGGCCCCAAATATCTGAAGGAACGCCTAATCCCATACCAACCTGCCCGTGCCTTGAGATCTGGAGGGGAATCCCTCCTGGTTGTCCCACCACCTTCAGCAGTAAAACAGGTGGGCACCCAGGACAGGGCCTTCTCAGTGATGGCCCCATGGGCTATGGAATAATCTCCCCCTTGAGGGGCATCAGGCTCCTTCAATGTATATGTTCAGGAGGGCAGTGAAGACGCACCTCTTTGCCCTGGCCTTCACCTAAATGGGGACATCTTTCCCTTCCCACTTGTAGCCAGTGGTAATTATTTGCAGATATTATCATTTATTTACGGATTGTTTATTGTTTTAATGTATTGGATTTTAAATGCTGTTACCCGCCCTGAGACTTTTGGGTGTAGGGCAGATTAAACAAACAAACAAACAAACAAACAAATAAATAAATAAATAAATAAATAAATAAATAAATTAAATAAATAAATAAATAAATATTTCTTGCATTTCACGTTCCAGGCTTTTGCATGTTGATTCACCCACAGTATGCTGGAGAGGTTTCCCCCAAGAAACTCCGAGGATTTGCAAACGCCACCGTTGGATTCTTCTGGTCGCTGGGAAAATCTCTGGGCCAAATTCTGGGGCTCAGGTACGTAAAGGTCCCGCTCTGTCCTGGCTGAAGAGAGCGATGGCTCTTTGTCCAGTTGCGGCATCGACATTCTGGCTCTTCTGCTCCTCAGAGAAGCTCTGGGGACAGAGCCGGCCTGGCCGCTGCTGCTGTCCTTCACCGGCATTACGGCCCTCATCCAGCTCCTGGCTCTGCCATTCTTCCCAGAATCCCCCTCGTACCTCTTAATCCAGAAGGGAGACGAAGGAAGCTGCCTGAAGGGTAAGGGCTCCAAGCATGAATTTGAACAAAACCCCCACAAAACTAGACGCTAAGGATGTGTATGGATATTCATAACATTCTAAATTTTGCCAAATTCAGATATTCAAACTCGAACTGAATGTTTCGATATTCGTATGCTAACATTTCAGGTCATATGAACGTTCAGACATTCTGACAAATAGTTCGGACATTCGTTAAGCTAGGGAAACATATCAGATACGTTTGTGTTCAGATCAGATATGTATCTGTTCACATGCAGATACGTATCAAATGTTCGTACGAATACATACGATTAGATTTGTATCGAATAGAATTTTAACCCCTTCGGATGCATTCTATTCATACAAATGTGGTGTTTTGAGCATTTGATTCGTTCTGAATTGGATGCCAACATGGTGATACTTGGTCTTGAACCCGTATTTTGGGTTGGGGGCATTCTGGTGACAGGAGGGTCTCAAAAGCCCCAACCTTTACCATCTCACCCTCCTTTGATGATATTACCCGTTGCCCTGCCCAGCAGTTATTCCGTTGTGTCACATGCCACCGAGGGCAGAATGACAGACAAGGGCGACTGAGCACGGATCCAGGCAGGCTCTCCTGAGCCAATCTAGTGCTCTCTGCTTGTCAGTCTAGGGACCCAGCTGGGATGCATGCAGGGGAAAGAGCCAAACCCACAGGTTGGAGCAGATTTAAAGGCTTCCAAGGGAGCAGAAACACAGCTGCCCAGCAATTCTGCAAGAACATCCCATTCAAAGCTGTCTAAGATTTTCGAGAACATCAGAGGAGAATTTGGAGAACATCAGAGGAGCCCTACTGGTCAGGCCAAAGCCTTTCTAGTCCATCCAGGCACAGGAGGAGCCCTGCAGGATCAGGCCACAGCCCATCTAGTCCAGCATCCCGTCTCACACAGTGGCCCACCAATTGACCATGGGCAAAGACAGGCAGGAGACAAAGGCAAAACCTTCACTCGCTCTCCACTCCCTGCCTCCAACCAGGGGGGCAGCGACGGGGGATTTGAAGGGCACCTGTGGGCATTGCCCGGTCAGGCTTCTCACACATAAGACAGGGGGGGGAAGACAGAAACCCACGTACAAAAGCTTTCTGTCCCCTGCAGTGCCTTACTTAACTCTCTAGTCCTATTAAAATGGTTCTGTGTCTTTGGCCATGGTTACACCTTGCCATTTTAATCTGTGTCAGGAAGGCAGCCGTATCCAAGCAGTTTTTGGCCTGGAACGGCTTGGTTACACCTTCCTGCTACTGTAGCTGGCAATCCTCAGCTGGTGAAGGGGTGAGGAAAATGCGCTGCTTCATGGGGAGGCATTCTGGAAGGGTAAAGGGAGGCGGGCTGACAGGTGGGAACAGGAGGAGGGAGATTGGGGCAGGGGCAACAGGGTGGGGAGAAAAAGTCAGAGCAAGAGGGAGGAGGAGGGAGATTGAGGTGGGTGGAGGGAGATAATTGCAACAGCAGCAGCGACAGGGAAAGGAAATCAAGGCAAGGAGGTGGTGTGGGACGGCAGGTCCAGCGACAGGGAAAGGAAATCATGGCAAGAGGGAGGTGGGGGGAGGGAGATTGTGATGATGGGGCAGAGGAAGGACTCTCAGGGCAAGGAGGAGGGGGAAAGGACAAGACTCAGAACAGAGGCTTGCATACCGGTAGGTATCATTTTCTGGGCAGGCGGGGAGCAGGGACGGTGGCCTCCTGGAAGGGGGTTAAAACTTTAATGCTGTGTTGGCTTAAATGAAGGACAACCAAAATAGAGGGAAGAAAATCCAGTGGGAAAAAACCATCTTGGCGTTTGAAGATGTAAGCAAACAGGCTGGAATTCGGGCTGAAAGCCTTTGTTCCTCTTCCAGGCTTTGCTGGCTATTGGGAGGGCACCAAAACCAGGGCAATATCAAGAGCTTTCTTCTCACTTTTGGTAGGACAAGCAGGCCATGATGAAGAGCCTAGCGAGTGTCCAGGGGTTCAAGTGAGTGCTGGCAGAAGGGCCACTTTGCACATGCCCTGAGGCCAGGGCCATTTCTCCCGTGGCAGCTGCTCGACGCTCACCCTGCTGGGAGGGTGCTGGGAGGCTGGTGCCAGGCTGGAACTCAGGTGACCCTGCCAGTCTCTTTCACATTTCAGCCATGCGCCATCTCTGGGGCCAGGGAGAGCATCAGGAGGAAGTCAGTGATCTGAAGAAGGAAGCAGCTGCCGAAAAGAGTGGGAAAGTCTTGTGTGCGGCAGAGCTGCTGAGAGACCCCTGCCAACGCCAGCAGCTGTATGTTCTGCTGGCCGTGACCCTGACCCTGCAACTTGGAGGCATCAATGCCGTAAGTGCCTCTTTGGCTCAGGGACGGGTGACTCATCTGGAGCTCCAAATGAGACCTTGGCCAGATGTAGCCCACCACCTTGCTTATATCCTGGGCTCCCTTATGGTGTGCCTCTGCCTCCAAGCAGAGAAGTGAGCCCGAGGGGCTGTCAGTGGGATGCAGTGACACAGGCTGGGGGGGGGGGGGACCTGTGAAATGTGGGGGGTGGGGGGTTGTGGAAGCACACCAAGGGACCAGATTCCAGGCTCTCTTGAAGAGGCTCCCAAAGGCCAAGGCGACTGTGCATCAGATGAGGGGCCTGGATGCTCAACACAAGAAACTGAGCTCCTCTCTGATGTGCAGTTTTGCTTCCTGGGCTTCCGGACAAGGAGGAGATCCCAAGGCTGTCCGGACATCAGTGCTGCACAGAGAGCAAGCTGGGCTTTTAGCGAGGCTGGTAGTTCTCGCCTTCAGGTGTTCCTCTAATCCTGGAAGTCAACTGTAGATTGTCCTGAGCCACATTTGCTCTTTGGAGGCTGCTTGCAAACACTGGCAGCACCCACCATCCAGAAGCAGGGCCTGGGCAGCCCTTGCTCTGTGGCTCAGGGTCACCCAAGCCCACTCTCCCTGCTCTGTGGACCACTAGGTGGCTGCTGTGACTGCGTTTACCACAGGTGGGAGGCAATAGCCAGCAGACCAGATAAGGTGTCCCAGGGTGGCTGCTTTCAGCATCCCAACCGGTCTGTGTCCATGTCTCCAACCAGGTGCAGAGAGCAAAAACAAGCACTCACACAGAAGAGTAGCAGTAGCCACAGTCAGCCACAGTAGGCAGTAACAGCAAAAGCCCAACTCAAAGTACCTTGGGGGCTGGAGTGTTAAACGTGTAGGCAAAAGAGTTCCAGGGTCGAAGTTAGCAGAAGGTCAGCAATCAATCACGAAGCAAGGTCACGGATTTCCAGAGCTGCAGGTTTACGAGTATCTGTCTGCAACAAAGCTTATCAGAATGTTCTGCCTTAAATGGAGTCAGAGTCATGCCTCCTTCGCCACTGGTGATGGGCACAGATTCTAGCTGATTTGCACAGCTGTTCACCCTCACGCCACAGACCAGTCAGCGAAGGGTGTCACCCGGCATGTTCAGAGCCTGAGCTGCTGTCATCCTGGCTGCTTTTGTCCGGCCAGGTAGCCTGCCTGAGCTTGGCTGAGCATCACGACTACTGCTTCATCCTCGGAGGAAGGGACACTGACAACAGGAGGCATGACAGTCTGGCTGCCCTGCATCATCTCATCCTTCTCTTCACAGGTTTACTTCTACATGTCTGAAGTCCTGCACACGGCTGGCTTTGCAGAGGCCCAGATCCCGTACCTGGCACTTGGGGTGGGATTCTGTGAGCTGAGCGCCTCTGTGTTCTGTGTAAGCTGAAGGGGTGGGGGAGAGGAAATGGTTCCCTGTTGCTCCCTGTGGGACTGGCAGGGGCAAGGGTAGCAATTGAGAATGTACCCCAGGGGTTGGCCTGGTTGAGCTCAGCTGCTGGGTGTGTCATTAGGGGTGCTCTGCCAAGGTGGAGCTGTGCGATTTGGGCAAAGCAGAGCTCAGGTGGGTGGGTGGGAAGCTCCTTTACATGGTCCTTCATCAAAGAGCTTCACATTGCCCCAAATTCTCACACCATATCGCACCCCCAGCATTGCCAGGCTTGCCTCATCAACCTTTAGGGCTCTTTGCTGGTGGCCCATCCAAATCCAAGTAGCCTCTCCTAGTGCAGGATGAGGCACTGGCCCCATCCGTGAGGTGGAACCGTGGCAAGAAGCACACTTGGGAGGCTCTGGGGTACAAATACCAGGGCGCTTCTTTAGGACAGGCAGCATTGGAGGCCCTGAGATGGCTTAAGCACCTCTACATGGTCCTTACAGGAAGAGAAGGCCCCACTCTCACTGGCCAAGGAAACCAGAGCTGCTTGAGATTATATTTATTATTTTATTTATTATTTATATTTCTATCCCGCCCTATACCCAAAGGTCTCAGGGCAGGTAACAACCTTTAAAATCCAGCATGTCAAACAAACAATATATATATATATATATATATATTGTTTGTCCTAAAGAAGTGCCCTGGTATATATATTAAAACAATAAAAACCACCACCACATTTAAAACCCAGCATATTAAAAACAAAACAGTATCAAATAAAACAGTAGTGCTCGTAACACGGGACATTTAGCCAAAGGCCTGAGCAAAAAGGTGCGTCTTCACTGCCTTCCTGAACATATACGGTGAAGGAGCCCAACACATTTCAAGGGGGAGACTATTCCATAGCCTGGGGGCCATTACTGAGAAGGCCCTTTCCCGGGTGCCCACCCACCTCACTGCTGAAGGCAGTGGGACAACCAGGAGGGCCTCCCCTGCAGATCTTAAGGCATGGGCAGGTCGGTATGGTAGAAGGTGCTCTTTAGATACTTGGGGCCCAAGTCAGTTAGGGCCCTATAAGTTAGTAAATGAGTATTCAAGGCCCTCTGAGTTTCCCTCAAATAAGCTGCTTCACCACTAAAATGTCGGATGATGAGTGATCCAGGCAGCCTTGCCGGTAATTCTCACCCACCATCTTTGGGCTGTTGTGTGCTTTTCCATTACGGTTCAAGAACAAACAGTGGTCCAGATTATTGGAAGGATGCCGTCTATTCTGTAGGGACAAGGAAGTGTCACGTCGCAGGCCGGTCAGGCAACAGGCAAACACTTGTGCAGCTACTCAGTCCCAAGGGTTCCAGGTGTTCTTGAGGTCAGTTCCGGTCCGGGGTCTAGGAGTCCAGAAAGTCAGCAAGGGTCAGGCAGTCCAAAAGGTCAGCAGGTCACAAGGAGACCAGGATTTCAAGCTCAGGTAACACGAGGCTGCTAAGATGTTGTCTGCAGCAACTTGAGGCAAGGTGAGCTTGTTCTTAAATAGAGGAGTCAGAGCCACGCCCATGATGCAGCTGGGCTAATCGCTCTGATCTCCGTCTCACCTGCTTCTGCTGCCTAAGCAGACAATGAGAGAGCCTTTGATTAGGCTCACTGCTGGTGGATTCATCACCAGAGCTGTCTGGCTGCTCACCTGGACCTGGCCTTAGCTCTTCCATGCCTGCAATGCCCTGCTGTGGCTGCTCCTCAGCCTGTGGTCGCATTGCAGGCATATCCTCCTCTTCCGATGAGGCTGAACAGGGCATGACAGGAAGTCTTCTGGTGTGCAGGAGCCACTGAGGACAACGAGGAGGAGTTGCCTCCTGCCCACTTACAGCCAAATTCAGATGTTTTCTTAGATAAGTAAACAAACAAAATATCTTCTTCTTTCAGCTTCTCACCATTGAAAGGTTTGGCCGGAGGTCCCTCCTGTGGAAGGGCTGCGTGGCAATGGCCCTTGTGACCCTCTTCTTAACAGTGACCCTCTCTCTGCAGGTAACTCTGGCTTAGAGATGCCTCTGGCCCTTCCTTAGTGCTGGGCACCCCTTCCCTTGGGCCAAGCGGGCTTCGGGGCTTGTGGGACTTGTAATTCAGCAACATCGTGAGGGACAGAGGTTGGCCACCCTGTTAGACTCCAGGGTGGTGGAACAGGAAAGAAAACCACAAATTCTTTTCTCAGAGAAGGCAGCAGCCATCAACCATGGCCGAGGGGATCAAGGCCATGTTGTCTGGTCATGGGAGCCTGAGACCCACCCTGCAACCCCAAGAAGGAAAGAGAATCCCCAGGAACAAAGGGTGCATCACCAAGCAATTTAAAGTGTGCTAAAACTCTTCTTTTGCCTCTGAGTGCCCCCATGCCAGGGTTTTTAACGAGCTTCCAGCAGTACAAAAGCAGGAAAACCCGAGACAAAATATGTGCCCTTTAAAGAAGACTTTCATCGCTCTTTTTGGTTCCCGGAGGCCGTGGGGTGCCGGTGTCTGGGATAAACAGAGGCGTCTTCTCTTTGCTTTTCCATTCCAGAGTACATTTGGCTGGATGCCTCACTGCAGCCTTGCTCTGATTTTCCTGTATGTCATCCTTTTTGGGATTGGACCAAGTGAGTTTCAGCAGCTCTCCTGCAAGGGGATTCTTGGGGCCCAGGGGCAAAGAGGGGTGCCGCAGGGCTGAAAACGAGGCCTGGGTGGAGGGGAAGGGCCCAGAGGCCCAGCTCAGCTTTCCTGGTGGATGTTGCAGAGGGGACATCAGTGCTCTGCCTACAAAAGGACAATCCAGTGAAAACAAGGAGCCGTTCCCTTGCTTTGACAATAATACCTTCGACGGCTACCTAGGCCATGATCACACCTGGCTGAACTAGACCGTCCTGTTAAGAAATTAAACTGAAGCCGTCCTAGTCCTGTTCACACCCAGGCTACTATGCTGACACCTTTTCTGTTATCTCTTTCTTTTTACTTCTTTCCATTTTGCCGGAGTCTTCCCCTCCCCTCCCTCTCCCCCCTTCCTTACACACACACATACACACACACACACACCATCAAGCACCCATATTCCCCTTCCCAATTTGCCTATGCTGTGATCACCCACAGATTGAAAGGGCAAAGATCTTTTAATTAAGAGCACCTAATTGTCCCCACACTGCATCACACAGTCCCATCAGCCTGTTTAATTCAGCGGCAAACACATGGAACGTGTGTGGTCCTAGGTGTGAGAGACAGAGAGGGAGAATGAAAGAGGGAGAAACCGAAGCCATGCCAAAGGGATGTGAGTGTGTAGCAGAGGGATACAGGATGAATGGGGGGATCTGAGAGAGCTGTTGTGGGATGGAGATTAAGATCTGAGAGAGCTATTGTGGGGTAGAGATTCAGAGGAGTGTGGTTCAGCCCCTATATCCCAGTTCCCTCTTTACACATGACAACTGAAAATGGACTGACTCTCCAAGATGCACTGAGTCCTGTGGAAAAGCAGACTCTGGAGAAGCCAGGTTGAGGAACCACAGCCTGCCCCCTAGACAATCCCAGGGATAAAGAATCTGAGCAATGCGAGGCGAAGACAGCCAGAAGCCGTCTTGAACTATGGGTGTGACCACGGCCCTAGAGAGAGTATGTGGCATGCTTAAGAGAAAAGAGCACTATGGAGAGGACAGATTGCCATTATCTAGGATCTAAGTAGAACCACGAGAAATGGTTCCTTTAAGAATGGTCTTCCTCTTCTTCCTCCTCTTCCTCCTCCTCGTGGCTTTTATGTTCCATGTCCCCTTGAGAAGTGGCATCAGGCAGAGGCTGAGAGGGCAAGGGCTGAAAGCAGGATCTACATCTGGGAAGCAAACAAAGCCTTTCTCCCTTTCCTCTGGCTTCAGATGGCGTCACAATGTCCGTCATGATGGAGATCTTCAACCAGTCTTCCAGACCAGCGGCGTTCCTGGTTGGGGGCTGCCTGAACTGGGCTGGCCTTTTCCTCATCGGAGTCACCTTCCCATTTGCTGTGGTCAGTGTCCCCCAACACACCACTCCTGCTCTCGGGGGGGGGGCAGAGGGGTCTCAATCCTTTCTCTGCCCACACAACCCCAGGAGGACCAGCCTTCCAAACAGGGGAAGGAGATGCTTTGCCTCACTTCACACACTCCCTCCCTCCAGATCTCTCTGGCTGAAGGGGAGGGAGCAAGATATACTCCCCATAGACCACAAAATCTAGGGATCCTAGAGAGGAATTCCCTTGTGTGATGGGAATGAGGGAGCCGTCTGGAGGCAAAGGAGGCCTTGTTTCCCATTGCAGTAGTGGCAAGAGGGATAATTTGACCCCTTGGCCCAACTGAGGCCTCACAGAGCACCATGGCTCCATGGCTTGGATACAGGACGACATCTCTTGCACAATTCGGGCTCTTCTGCAGGGTGGTTAAGGCTGTTCAGGAGAACCAGTGGATAGGGATGTGCATGAATATTTGAAATATTCATTATCCATACAAATTCAGACATTTGTATACGAATCAGATTTCCAGACATTAATACCTTAATATTTGTATGAATAATTCGGACATTTGTATGTGTATGCACCTTGTGCGTTTCTGTACGCATCCATATGGATACATACGGGATGAAAACAGGATGTATACAGGATGGAAACAGGATGCGTACGGCTGTGTACAAGATTCATATCATTGGATACGTATAGAATATTTGAACGAATAGATACTAATGCATTCATATTGGCCCATTTTTCTTTATTCGTACGAATTCGATTTTCAATTTGTTACGAATCTAATGTCGAAAATTGCATTTATGCACACCCCTACCTGTGGATGCTCCAGGTGAGTGCGGTCTGCACAGCAGCCACACAAAGGCAGCCTTGGCCTCCCATTTCATTTGATTGGCACGAATGCATAATGACTGTTTGCTTTCTTGAATCTCATTCCAGAATGCCCTGGGAGCCTTTTCTTTCCTCATCTTCACATTTGTCCTGGTGGCATCGGGGGCAGTCTTCTACCTGTACCTTCCAGAAACTAAAGGGAAATCGATTGTAGAAATCACAGAGGAATTCAAATCTTTGCCTTCTGGAAAGACACTGGTGGCTGTTTTTAGGCAACGTTTCCATGGGGAACCATCAGCCTATACAAACTTGTGAGCCACCCAGCCATCACCTGGCCTTGTTCAGTGAATCACCAACCAGGAGGAGGCCTCAGAAAGTCTACACTCTGCCTTGTGACTCACACGGTGGTTCTCCTTCCGTCCTTTCTCATCTCCACCCATGATCCACTGCGTTAATCTGCAGACCCTGCCTGAGAGCAAACATGCTCGGCCCCAAAGGCCCCAAAGGCTGCCAGCCGACGCTTCGTTGCTAGTGGGCCGGTCAGTCTAGACCCCTTTCAATTTGCAGGGTGACTCCTGCCATGTGCTGTGCTGAAGCGACCAGGAGACTGCTGGAAAGATTGGCCGTTGCTAAAAAGCAGGTGGACAGATGTCTTCGCTTTTCTAAGCGGTGGTTACACTTTGACGTGGCTAATTAAAATAAATTTTAATAACGGGTCTCTGTCATAACTTTTAGCAACATGTACTGACAAATGTTCTTTCTGGAAGGCCTGGTGTAGCCAAAAGGGTTGTGTGAAAGGGGGGTGAAAACTCATAAGAGCATAAGAGGAGCCCCGCTGGATCAGGCCACGGCCCACCTAGTCCAGCATCCTATCACTTCAAATGCTTATGGGCACCTCAAGCAGAGACAAGGGCAAACCTTCTCCTGCTCTCAAATCCCAGCAAATGGCCTTAGAAGCATCCTGCTTGCCCCCAGGGCCTGAAAGATGTACTTGGGCATCCATTCTAGTAGCCACTGACAAATATGTCATCCATAAATTTGTTTAACCCTTTCTTAAAGCCATCTAGGCTGGTTGCTGTCACCACCTTCTGATCGCAACAAATTCCATAGACCATTGACCCTCGGAGTGAAAAATTACTTCCCCTTATCTGATCTGACCCTATGCTGTCATGATGCACGCACGGATATATCTGTTTCTATGCATCCATCACGTAATTGTGTGATATGTAGTACTAGAGAGCAGCAGTATGCAATATATATATTTTTTAAAAGTTTTGAAAGCACACCTTGGTCATGTCCCCACGCACTATATAACCTGAATCAAATCTGAATTCAGTAAAGAGCGTCCCCATGCAAAGCTATATGCAGACTACATCACCCAAATCCGAGCTAAATTTAGTCCTCAGAGGCCATGTCCCCCTGCAAGCCATTTGGCACACTTTGGGCACTGTTTAGGCACACATGGGCTGGGCACGGGACCCGGGAACGCATCTCAGGCGTCCCCATGACATTCCTAGCAACGCGGGACAGGTATGGGTTGGGCATGAACAGTGGCGTCCCCATATGAACCATGCCGAATCCTGGTATGGGGGAGCAGTGCCACCTCCTCCTCGCTCCCTCTCTCCTCATGGGAAGCCAGACTGACATCAGCCAACCCCTGTGCCACATCTCCCCCTACTTTAGTGGCCCTAGGTTATGGAATAGCATCCACTGTACACATTTAGGACAGCAGTGAAGACGCACCTCTTTGCCCTGGCCTTTGGTTAAATGGGGATACACTTTCCCTTCCCACTTGCGGACGCTACTGTTTTAATACATAGTGTTGTTGTTTTAATGATGTTTGATTTTAGATGTTGTTACCTGCCCAGAGACCTTTCGGGTATAAGAACATAAGAGAAGCCTTGCTGGATCAGGCCACAGCCCATCTAGTCCAGCATCCTGTCGCACACAGTGGCCCACCAAATGCTCATGGGCATCTCAAGCAGAGACAAGGACAAACCGTCTCCTGCTCTTGAGTCCCAGCAGATGGCCTTAGAAGCGCCCCAGTTCCTCCCCCACCCCTCAGCCTGAAAGATGCACCTAGGCATTCGTTCTAGTAGCCACTGATACATCTGTCATCCATAAATTTGTCTAACCCTACCTTAAAGCCATCTAGACTGGTAGCTGTCACCACCTCTTCCAGCAGCACATTCCATGAGCCGATGACCCTCTGGGTGAAGAAATACTTCCCCCTGTCAGACCTTATTCTCCTACCCATCAGCTTCATAGAGTGCCCCCTGGTTCTAGTGTTGTGCGATAGAGAAAAGAAATTTTCTCTATCCACCCTTTCTATACCGTGCATAATTTTATATACTTCAATCAGGTCCCCTCACAAACGCCATCTCTCGAGACTGAAGAGGCCTAGACGTTGCAGCCTGGTTTTGTAAGGGAGGTGTTCCAGACCCTTAATCATTCTGGTTGCCCATCTCTGCACCTTCTCTAGTTCCACAATATCTGCCAAAAGTGACTGCAAACAGAACTTACAAACCCCCCAGGCAAGACTGTAGATCACAAAACAGTTGCCTTTTTGAGGTGTGGTGACCAGAATTGTACACAATACTCCAAATGTGGCCTCACCATAGATTTATAAAGGGGCAAAATGACACTTGCTATCTTATTTTCTATTCCCTTCCTAATTATTCCCAGCATTGAATTTGCTTTTTTCGCTGCTGCCGCGCACTTGGTTGACACCTTCATTGAACTGTCCACCAAAACCCCGAGATCCCTTTCCTGGTCTGTTTCAGAAAGCTCAGACCCCATCAGTTTATAGACGTAATTTGGATTCTTGGCCCCAGTGTGCATTACTTTGCACTTGTTAAGATTAAAGCACATTTGCCACTTCGTTGCCCACTCACCCAATGCTAAGAGATCCCTCTGGAGCTCTTGGCAATCTCTTTCAGATTTTACTACCCTAAATAATTTAGTATCATCAGCAAACTTTGCTATTTTACTACGTACCCCTTCTTCTAGATCATTGATGAATAAATTAAAAAGCATTGGTCCCAGTACTGAGCCTTGAGGGACCCCACTTTTTACTTCTTTCCACCCTGAGAATTTGCCGTTTATTACTACTCTCTGCTTTCTGCCCTTAAGCCAGTCACAAATCCAGGACAGAACTTGTCCTTTTATTCCATGGCTGATGAGTTTACTCAGTAGCCTTTGATGTGGGACTTTGTCAAAAGCCTTCTGAAAGTCCAGATAGACAATGTCTACTGGTTCACCTTTATCCACGTGTTTATTGACACTCTCAAAGAATTCCAATAAATCTGTGAGGCATGATTTACCTTTGCAGAAGCCATGCTGGCTTTTGTTCAGCAATGCTTGCTCCTCCATGTGCACACTAATTTTGTCTTTAATAATGGTTTCCATCACCTTACATGGAACTGACGTTAAGCTAACTGGTCTGTAATTGCCTGGATCACCCCTGGATCCTGTTTTGAAGATTGGTGTTACATTTGCTACCCTCCAGTCCTCAGGTACGGAGCCTGATGTTAGGGAAAGATTATATATTTTTGCTAGAAGTTCAGCAATTTCACATTTGAGTTCCTTAAGGACTCTTGGATGAATACCATCTGGTCACGGTGACTTGTTCACATTTAGTTTATTAAGACATGCCAGGACCTCTTCCTTGGTTATTTCTGTACAGTTTAACTCTTCAGGATAAAAATGTAAATAAATAAATAACTCATAATGTTGCTGCCGTCTTTTTTGCAGCATTTAGCTATGAAACAGTTCTGTTGAGCAACTGTTAAAAAGAATGCATCTACAAAAGACTAGCTGAAAATAAAATTCAAGATATTGGGCGCGTCCGCATGCAAAGCGGCTGATGCACTTTGGACACGTGCGATAAAAATCCGTGCTGTAACATGCAATAAAGCATCCTCGTATGATTTGGGGCAACGCGGATTTTAATCACACGTGCCTGTCTCCATGCAGGGACGGATTTTAAACAGAGCTGCGGAGCCGTGAAGGGTCTCGCGTCTCTGTTTAAAATCCCTCCCTGATCTTTTCAGCCTCTCTACCACCTGTCAGTTGCCCAGCTGTGAGCCCCAGTTGCCCATCTGGGGAACTGACAGGTGGTAGAGAGGCTGAAAGAAGCAGAGGAAAGGTTTTTAAACAGAGGCGTGAGAGCCTTTTGCGGCTCTGCGGCTTTGTTTAAAAGCTGTCCCCCAGGAGTGTCCGCATGGCCCCTGGGCAATATGTGTTAACCCCCTATTCTGCATGGAGAACACTTGCGAAGTGGGGGGTTTTAAACACGTATTGACTCCCACATGCCACGTATTAAGGCTTTGCATGTGGACGCTCCCGAGGTGGACACGGAAGCCTTCCGGATTATTTTGAGCATGCGGACCTTGCCCAATGTATTATCAAGTGCAGTCACAAAAAGCAGAATGCAGGTTCAGCTGGCGTATGTGAAAAACAGTTTGTGCATAAACATGTATGGAAGAGGAGAAACTCTGGAGCTGCTTCTGCCAACAGCCAGCACAGATACCCTTCTGCCAAGCCCCTTGCTGTCCAGCTGTGGTCCTGGCAGAGGTAGTTCCGGGAGGGGGGGGCTCATTGGTTGAAAACCACATAAATGCCAAGAGAAATGAGAGGCAATCCCAAGGACCGTTCCTCTTCCGCTTCTCCAGGCATCAGTTGACCTCAGGCCAAAAAATTTCTACCCACCTTGTACTGGACTGAGCCCAGAAGAACGATGTATCTTTAAATTTGTCCTTTTAATTAAGGGAACATACTGAGTGCAATGATACCATGGCAGAATCAAACATTAACCCTGAGCTGCTTGAAGATAAAGGAACAGCAAAAACAGAAGCCGTCTGTCTTTGTGAGGAGCAGGACCAGAGACGGAGCTCAGCGCTCTAGAAGCTCATGGCCAGCAAGCTCAGGAACCTGGTAAGTGCGTCTAATAATCTGTCAACTTCTACTTTGAACGACCACTTCCTACTGGTCAGGAGGCTTTGCTTACAACTCTGAGGTCATGCAAATCGAATCTGATTTCGACATGGAGCGTCCCTGGGCAAAGCCCCCAAACCGGGCGACATGCGGAACAAATCGCCCAAATCCATGGTAAATTTACTCCTGAAGAAAACTGTTCTCGCTATGGTTTGAAAGGCAAGCCCGCATTATTTTGGAGGCTTGGGGACTCTCCCGGGTTATTAGGGGAGGAGATTGACGCTCACGTCATTAGCAGGTGGGTTTCACGCCCTGTGCTCGCCGTTCCTGTCCCATGAGTTGGGAATCGCAACTGCTGGCCAAGCTCAAACAGCGTAAAAGAACTGATTGCCCCAGTATGACAGGTAAAGATGCAGCAATGAGGGGGGAATCATCTGGCCCTTGCTGTCCCACGAGCCTCTTCCTGCAACCCTTATTCCACCCCCGTTCCCCGATTGCCAGCAAGCAGCTTCTGAAGTTAGAGGCAGTTTAGCAGAGAAGCAGGAAAACGCTTCTCTGCTAAACTGCCTCTAACTTCAGAAGCTACTTGCCGGCAATCGTGGGGGTGGTGGGTGGTGGAATAAGGGTTGCAGGAAGAGGCTTGTGGGCAGCAAGGGCCAGATGACCCCCCCCCTCATCACTGCATCTTACTGGGGTGACCAGTTCTTTTACGTTTGCCTGGCAATCAGATCACAGAGAGAAGAGGCTCGTTTCTGTTTGATCAGTTTCATGCCCAGCAGTTGCAATCGGGGAAGGGGCATTGGGTGGGATTTCCCTGCCCTCACTCCTATCAGGAGGGTGGTGGTGGAGAGAAAAAGATGCTGTTTCCCCATGCAGGGTTTAGCATGGTTTGCTTGGGGACAGGGATAATCAAATTCAGCCCACACTTTCGGCAATCACATGGGGATGGGTCAATTCGAATTCATCTTCATATTCGGGCTAATCTGAATCCAATCCGAACTAAATGGAATGCATGGGGACGCGGCCTGAGACAAGGACATCAGCTGTTACATTCCAAACCCAAGTTCAGGACTTTCCTTAATGGTGGAAGTTAAGTTTCTTGTACTGGTGACAGGCTGTGGTTCGTAGAAATATGCAAAAAACAAACAAACAAAAGGGTTCTGCCAAAATATATCAATAAACAGGATAAAATATGTCCCACTACCAAGTGTAAAAAGGTAAATATATGAGGAAATAAAGAAATAAATACACTCTGGAGCAGAAAAACCAGTGTAATTTCTAAAAGGGTAGCAATACCCCACTGAAAAGTTTATAAATACTGAAAATAATAAAAGACAAGTAATATAGTAATAGTAAAAATTTCAAAACTCAAGGCCAAACGCGTTTCGACTACAGTCTTCTTCAGTGGCCTGTACGTATTAAAAATATTTATAAAATATCAAATCCACAGCTCACACAATGTGACTCTGCTCAATTCCAAGGTAATAATATTCTCCTGCTCACAGAGTCTCTTATATAACCAGCTGAACCAGTAATGGGAATGTTCCTGCCAAGACTCAAGACAAGAACTTAGGGAAGAGTAACGGTGTGGAAGGACATTGAAAAACTCAAACTAACCATTGTCCTTCCACATCCTTAGTTTTCCCTAAGTTCTTGTCTTGAGTCTTGGTTATATAAGAGACTCTGTGAGCAGGAGAATATTATTACCTTGGAATTGAGCAGAGTTACATTGTGTGAACTGTGGATTTGATATTTTATAAATATTTTTAATACGTACAGGCCACTGAAGAAGACTGTAGTCGAAACGCGTTTGGCCTTGAGTTTTGAAATTTTTACTATTACTATATTACTTGTCTTTTATTATTTTCAGTATTTATAAACTTTTCAGTGGGGTATTGCTACCCTTTTAGAAATTACACTGGTTTTTCTGCTCCAGAGTGTATTTTATTTCTTTATTTCCTCATATATTTGCCTTTTTACACTTGGTAGTGGGACATATTTTATCCTGTTTATTGGTATATGTTGACAGAACCCTTTTGTTTGGTTTTTTGGTTATAGTATTTGGGTTTTCTGGCTTTTGTAGAAATATGCTCCCAGCTACTTTTGCCCACCCTGGTGGAAGGATGCATCCTCCCCACCATCTTGGCTGGGGATTCAAATTGGGGCATCACCTCCTGCCGAATAAGTTGGTCTGAAAATCTACTTCCTAGATTCTTAACCTCATTGCCTGTCATTTCGTCAAGGATGTGCAAGTTGTCACTGAGTGCACGATCAATTCATTTCGGATAACGGCCTGCTCTCCAGGCTACAGCCCCACAGGGTGTAAAGCAGGAGCAGATGCCTATCGTCTCCCCAAACCACGTGTGTTGGATTTCTGCCTGAATTCCTTTGCCCCGTTTCACCTTCCCACTATAGCAGTAATGTCCCCAAACTGGGCTTTCGATGACATGGAACTGCCCTCATTTCCTTTCTCCCAAGATTCGGTACCACCGGCTTCTCCAAATGGTTTTCATTCTGGGGATTGGAGGCTCTTTCCACAGTGGCTTCCAGATTTCGATGATGACCTTCACCTCTATGGTAAGCAATAAGCCAGAGCAGCAACGCAGCTCCCTTGGCACAAAGCTGTTGGCGCCCAGTCCTGGCTGCGCAGGAATCTCAACTGTCTCCACAGGAAACCTCTAGCCAGCACCCTTTGACCAGTCTGTGCAGGGATCTGCCTGGACGGCCTCCCAAGGTGGCTCAGGCAGAATAGCCGTGCCCCCTGCCAACAGGAGCGGCCAACCTGGCTGTTTGCTCCATGCTTCCCTCTCCATCTGGAAGTCCTCCTGCCACCCCACCCTTCTTCCCACAGTGCACACCTAGAAAAGCACTTCTGCTTAACGGCACTCCTTCTTTTCCAGCATGTCAAAAATCTTGTCAACAACAGCTGGGTGGAACGGTCCGGACTTCCTGCCCACCCTGAGTACATCACGCTGCTGTGGTCCTTGATTGTCTCCGTTGCTAACTTAGGAGTGTGCATAGGTTCCCTGATCAGCGGCCCCCTGATCGTCAAGTATGGAAAGTACGTCCAGGTCTGAAAGCAAATTGCTCTCCACGGAGGTCCAGGGGAAGCAACGGGAGGGCAAGCCAGGAAGCGGGGTGCTCAGGGCTCTGTCCCCCATCAAAACAAACCCTCCTCTCTGGTTGAACCATGGATACCAGCCAGTCCAAAGTTCATGGGGTGGTCAATTTGTTGTCAACGCCCAGTGGCTGGAGCAGGGCTTCCACCCTACCTGCGTTCAGGTGCGCTGAGGGTCTGCGGCCTGCACTGACAGGCCAATCGAAAGGCCTCTGCTGGTCTTTTCCCACTTGGAAATGAGAGCCGAGGGCTCAGGCACTGAGCTGAATCCTCAAGCGTGGACCGGGGTGGGAGGGACCCGTCTTTAGCAGCAGGGCACAGGGAGAGCGAGCTGGTCTTAGCCAGCTTGGAACCATTTCTGCCTTCACCTCGCCCCGTGATCTGGGGCAATTCTTGTTCCTCGCTGCTGCCGCCGCCGCCGCCACCCTTATGCTTTCTCCACAGGAAGAAATGCCTCCTGGGTAGCAACACGATCATGCTGGCAAGCGCCCTCCTGATGGGCTTTAGCAAGATGGGCAGATCGTTCGAGATGACCTTAGGAGGACGCTTCCTCTCTGGTCTCGGCGCAGGTACTGCAAGCTGCTCACAGCCACTTCCTGCCTCCTACTCCTGCCTGCATGGCGGAGCAGACAAGGCCTCATCCTGCTCCAGGCCCAAGGCTCGCCTTCCGCCCAGGACCTCAGCACTTCCCACCTAGCAATGTGCACAAATGGGTTTTTTTATCACTCCATTTGTATTTGATTCAATCTGTGTTTGTTCAAACAGATCCCCTTTGAAAGTGGTAGGATTCTGTTCAATACAAATGTATCCATACAAATCTGTACAAATATCCAATACAAATGCATACACATCTTGTATACCAGCGGTTCTCGACCTGTGGGCTGCGACCCCTTTGGGGGTCAAACTACCCTTTCAGAGGGGTCGCGATGAGTCTCCCGCCTTCCCACCCCATCCTCACCCAAGCTGCCCCGCCCTTGTGGTTGGGGGTCTCCACAACATGAGGAACTGCATTAAGGGGTCGCGGCATTAGGAAGGTTGCGAACCGCTGCTGTATACGGATCCTATACAAACAGACATATCAGATACGTACCCTATACCAATGCACCAGTAAACAGGATAAAATATGTCCCACTACCAAGTGTAGAAAGGCAAATATATGAGGAAATAAAGAAATAAATGCACTCTGGAGCAGAAAAACCAGTGTAATTTCTAAAAGGGTAACAATACCCACTGAAAAGTTTATAAACACTGAAAATAATAACGGTTTGTCCTTGTCTATGCTTGAGATGCCCATGAGCACTTGGTGGGCCACTGTGTGCGACAGGATGCTGGACTGGATGGGCTGTGGCCTGATCCAGCAGGGCTCCTCTTAGGTTCCTATGGACCAAATGGGCTGTGGCCTGATCCAGCAGGGCTCCTCTGAGGTTCCTATGGACTAGAGGGGCTGTGGCCTGATCCAGCAGGGCTCCTCTTAGGTTCCTATGGACTAGATGGGCTGTGACCTGATCCAGCAGGCCTCCTCTTAGGTTCCTATGGACTAGATGGGCTGTGACCTGATCCAGCAGGCCTCCTCTTAGGTTCCTATGGACTAGATGGGCTGTGGCCTGATCCAGCAGGGCTTCTTCTATGTTCTTACGAATGTTGTCTACATTCGTATCTTTAAATACGAATCTAACATTGGAACAAACAGATTTGAATGCTACGGATTCAAATCGGAATTTTTGACACTCGGATTTAAACATTCAAATGGAACTGAATGTTTTGACATTCGATTCGACTCACCATTTGTGCGCACCTCTATGCCACAGTGCTTGCCTGAGCCTAACAACGTCCCCCTCTCTGCCTTGCATTCAAGGTCTCTGCATGACCATCCACATCCAGTACCTTGGAGAAGTTTCCCCCAAGCAGCTCCGCGGATTCGCCAACTCAACAGCCTCCGTGTTTCTAAGCTGCGGAAAAGTCATTGGGCAAATTCTGGGACAAAGGTAGACTGTGCCTTCCCCTGGGGCCCCGAGCGCACAGCCGGCTCCGGCACAGGCGCCTCTGTGATTTCTGCCTCACTCGGGCATGGAAAGCAGCTGCAGGAAGGTGCTTCAGTTGAACAGCCACCTTCCAAATCATTCCCGGTGCTGCTTCTCTGCGGGGGCGATGACAGGGATGCAAGACGAAAACGGTCCCCAGCCACCTGCCCGTGCCAGGAGCCCCCTCTCACCTCTCTCCCCTTCTCTGTTTTGCTTTGCCCAGGGAACTCTTGGGAAGCCACAAGCACTGGCCGCTACTCATTTCATTCTCCGGCGTCGCCGCCTCCGTCCAGCTCCTCACTCTGCCGTTCTTCCCCGAATCGCCTCCTCACCTGTTTTTGCACGAAGGAGATGAGCAAAGGTGCCTAAAAGGTAACAGGAGCTTGCCTGCCCACCTGCCCTCTACCCTGGCATATTCCTGAAAATGCCAACCCTTGCTAATACCAAAGCAAAGACGTCAGGCGTTTTCCACTTGCACCCACACTTCTTAATCTGCCCTCGCATCTTGGTTGGGCCGCACCATTGTAACGGACACCTTGCTGCCAGGTTGGTAGGGAGATGAAGCCTCCTGCAGGGGCCCTTTCCCTGGCTGATGCTTGAGGGGCGGAACTGGGGATGCGCCGGTGCAGCTGTTGTGGCAGCAGCCGAGCCTGGCCAGCCGGCCGGTTCTTGCCAGAGCTAAGGGCAGCCCAAGATCCCTGCCTTTTGCCAACAGCCATGAATATGCTCTGGGGACCTGGAAGCCACCAAGCAGAGCTGAATGACCTGAAGAAACAGCAGTCAGCCCTTCAGAGGATGCCAGCCCAGAGCGTCCTGGAGCTGATGAGGGAGCCGTCCGTGCGCTGGCAGCTCTGCATCCTGCTCCTCACCATCATCACCACGCAGCTGAATGGCGTCCAGGCAGTTAAGTATCGGTCCACGCATTGTCTGCTTTTGAGTTCATTGCTCGCTCTTCCCACTAAGGAAGACTTAAGCCAGTTTGGTCTAGCGGTTAAGGAGCTGATCTGGGAATATCAGGTTCGATTCCGCCCTCCCCCGTGAAGCCAGCTGGGTGACCTTGGGCTAGTCACAGCTCTCTTCTGAGCTCTCACAGCCCCACCTACCTCACAGAGTGCCTGTGGTGGGGAGAAGAACAGAAGGTTTGTCAGCCGCTTTGGGACCCCTTAAATGGGTGAGAAAAGCAGGGTAGAAAAACCAACTGTTCTTCTTCTTAAGGGAGATGCCAGAAACAGAAAACCCAAAGCAAACACAGAAGGTGCCATTTTTTCCCCCACAGAGCTCCTTTTACAGGCACTAGTTTTTCAACTGTGATCAAGTAGTCCCACCATAGCTGGCCAATGGGCTGCCCAACCCCACAGGGAAGGGAAAACATGAAGCTCTGGACTAACCCTGTGGTGGCCAAATTCCCCTGGGGTCCACATGGCTGGGGCTGCGGAGGAGCGGCCTCAAACCTGGGGAGACAGGAAGCCTCTCCTGCCGCCGTTGCCTCTCCCTCCCTCTCGTCCTCCGTTCCCCTTTCTGTTTCTCTCTTGTAAACTCAGGCAGAAAGGAAAAGATGAACACATCCCTTGTCAGCCAAAGGGTGAGTGCCGGTCACCGTCTGGGATCTTACATCTCCCCACTAGACGTTCTCACGCAAGAGCCTCAGCCAATGCCTCTGTGCTAGGGACGTGCACGAATATTCGAAACATTCAAAATTCGGTCAAATTTGTTCAAATGTGGACATTCAAATTCAAATATATGCCTATAAATTCGAATTTAAACAGTCGAATGAATTTTGAATTTTTGAAACATTCCTATGAACTATTTGGACATTCGTGTGTGCATGGATATGTACATGATGCGCACTTGCCCGTACACATCTTTCCTGCATCCGTAACTGTTTGTACGGATCCTTATAGGACGATTACAGAATGCGTACTAGACGCATACAGGCACATATGAATGTTGTCGACATTTGTATTTGCAAATACAGATCAAAAATTCGCACAAATAGATTCAAGTGTATTTGAACAAACTCGAATGTGAATACATTCGAATTTTAAGCATTTGAATCAATCTGAATTATTGGATCCAATCCCAAAAATTGCATTCATGCACACCTGTACTCTGTGCGCATGAATTGAATCAAATTTTTGAAATAAATCAAATTTTTGGATATTCAGTTCAAATCAAATCCCAAAAATCAAATCTAGTGGTTAGGGAGCCGGACTCTTATCTGGGAATACCAGGTTTGATTCCGCCCTCCCCCACAAAGCCAGCGGGGTGACCTTGGGCTAGTCACAGCTTTCTTCTGGGCTCTCACAGCCTGACCCACCTCACAGGGTGTTCTGTTATGGGGAGAAGAACAGAAGCTTTGTCAGCTGCTTTGAGTCCCCTTAAATGGGGAGGAAAGCGGGGTAGAAAAGCCAACTCCTACTCCTCCTACTCTTCTTCTTCTTCTTCTTCTCATTCCCTAGCCAAAGCAGAATATCTGTCACCATTCTTTTTGCCCTGCTTCTCTGGCAAAACTAAAGGGGGGACCCTCAGAGATTCAGTCTGAAGTATTCACACAAGGGTGCAGAGCTACCTCTGTCTTGATTACTGGCAGAGATCTGCATTTTTCAGGGCAGGGCTTTCGAACTGTGGCCCTCCAGCACCCACAGCTCAGCCCTTATCCTTCTGCCAAAGTTTCCATCGCCAGCCAATGGCAACTAGAAGTGTGCATGAATATTCGAGGTATTCAAAATTTGGTTGAATCTGTACAAATTTCGACATTCGGATTTGAATCAAATGTTCATAAACTGGAATTAAAAGATTCCAACAAATTTCAAATCTATTCATTCGAATTATCCGGACATCCTTAGGTGTATGGGTTCGTACACAATGCGTACTTGCAGGTACACACCTTTTCTGCATCCGTACGCATTTATACGGATATGTATGGGATGAAAACGGGTTGCATATGGGATAACTACGGGATGCATACGGGCATGTACAGATGCGTACAGGCACATACCAATGTTGTTGACAATTGTAAGTGCAAATCGGAATTGGAAATTCGAACGAATAGACTCAAGTTTGCTTTACTCAAATCGAGTTTGGTTATATTTGAATTTTAAAAATTTGAAGTCAATCCAATCAATTTCTTGGATATGTGATTCAAATCGAATCCCAAAAATTGCATTCGTGCACACCCCTAACGTCAATGCAAACCATCCAGCCGTCCAAGCCGCCTTGTTTTATTGCAGGACACTCCACGCCAGGCTTAACTTCCTCCACGCCCTGAGGTCTCTTTCCCCAAGGCTGCTGCAAAACCTGCAGCGGTCATCGTAAACAAGGGGGCACCAGAAATCAGGCTGGATCTCCCTGGGTCACCTGCCTCTCGCTCACCAATTTGGTTTCTTCCCTCCAGATCTACTTCTATGCGTTTGAAGTGCTGCAGAAAGCAGGCTTTAGTAACCAGATCATCCCCAGCATGGCTCTGGGACTCAGCCTCTGTGAACTCCTCTCTACCATCTTCTGTGTGAGCGAGTAGCACTCAAGGGAGGCGTGGGGGGCGTGGGGGGCGGTGGCTGGAAATAGGGGCAGCACTGGCACATCCTGCTCCTCCACTGACCGTTGCGAACAAGCTACATTAAAAGGGGGGGTCGAGAAAGCCCCCCGAGGGTCCTGGGGGGGGTAGCTGGAAATAGGGGCAGCAGTGGTGCATCCTGGGAACTGGCTGTATTGCAGGGGAGATGGAGAAAGTCCCCCCACCCAAGTCCTAGAGGTGAAACGGGCGTCCCACGTAAATCTAAGCACCAGGGGAGGCGCTGGATTTCGCTCTCCTGTGGGGGACATTATCTGCTGGATTACAAGCAGGGTGGGAGAATGGTAGGATGGGCTCCCTGAGTCCCAAAGTGGACGGGGGCTCCTCTTCCCCCTCGGCTTGCCTCCGTTCACCAGCCCTTTCCACCCTTCTATCACTCCTGGAGAACTGGTGGCCACGGGGAAGGAACGCACCGGTGCTCATTTTGCACCCCACACAAAGGGGAAACACACCCTGGAAAGGAATTCTGAGACTGTAGCACCATCAGGGGTAATAAATGGGTTTGTGGCTTCCATGTGGCACATTGATCAGCATAGGCAGAATTTGTGACTCTTCTGCTGATGTGGGGGTGGCTGGGGAGAAGCTCTCCCGTGGTCACCAAGGTGCCGGTTGCCAGGGGTACCCACATGGTGCAGGGCACATCACTCACCGGGGGGGGGGGCAATGCAGTGATGTCACTGCTGTCCAGCAAGCAGACACGTCTGGCAGGGCATGAGCATGCACGCACATACACGCACCCATGTGCATGTGCACAGCTGGGGAGGTCCCCTCTTGTGCTTACGGGGCCACTTTTCTCTTTCTGTCCACAGAGCGTCATCATAGAGCGTCTGGGAAGGAGGCTACTCTTGTGGGGAGGATGTGGGCTGATGGGCACCACGCTGGCAGCCATCACGGTCACGCTGTCGCTGCAGGTGAGGCGAGGCATGTCCAGAGCATAGCGGCTCTCTCCCCGGTAGGAGACTGGCAAGCCTGCCCTTAAGGCCTCGCACCAGATTGAGAAGGCGTCCAGCAGAGTCCCCCTGGGAACCCAAGTCAGACCCCGGAAGATGACTCCGAGGGTCCTGATGATGGCTGGCGTACAAGCCAGGAGACTTACAGCTGTCTGGCCCACTGAGCCTCTCCAGTGATTTCAGAAGTGTCCGGGCAGGAGGTCAAAGGCGGAAGAAGTGCTCATCCTTGGCCAGCAGCTGTGGGTGTGTGGCTCGCTTCAGTGGACAGGGCATGATTTGGCTCATGAGGACCCACTGAGGGGCCTGCAGTTAGAACAAATAAGCCTGGCCTTCTTCCTTACCGCCCCTTTGGGTGGTGGTGGGGGTTAAACAGATGGGTCTGCCCAGAGAGGGGGTTTCCTCTGCCAGCCTCTTCCCTTTTTCCTCTAATGCCACAACCGAGTTCCATGCTCGTAACAAGTTTCCATAAAGGACCTCTGAGCTTGCAAATGAAACAGTCATCTCTGTTCAGTCTCAGTTCTCCTGGATGCCCTACTGCACTGTGTCCCTCATCTTCTTCTTCGTGCTCTGCTTTGGAATTGGACCTGGTAAGCTGCTAGACCCTTCTATTTATTCCACATTACACGGTATGTCTCCACACAAAACCTTCTAAGGGTTGGGATAAGGACACGCAGGACCAGAAATGGCTTCGTAGAGCGTGCCAGACAGGTGGAACTCTGCCTATTGGAAAGGTCACACCGGTCTTCCTCCGGTCACACGGCCTCCTGCTCTGCTGCCAAAGATTCAAATCAATTTGAATGTTAAAAATTCAAACGTACTCACATTAGATTCAAATCAAATGCATTTGAATCTATTCATACGAATTTTCAATTTGTAATAAAGAATGCCAGCTGCATTTGAATGTGTCCATACGCATCCGTATGCATCCCGTTTTTATGCTGTATGCATCCCGTATGTACCCGTACAAATGTGCATGGATGCAACTAAGATGCATATGGATATGTACGTAATGTGTACGTATGTATGCATACACATACGAATGTCTGAATAATTCGTCCAAATGATTCAAAAGACTCAAAAATTCGTTCATATGTTAAATTAGAATGTATAGACATTTGATTGGAATTTGAATGTCTGAATTCGATCGAATTCGATCAAATTTTGAATATTCGTGAACATTCCTATCACTGGGCAAAAAGGCATGATGCCAGTTTCCAACCATTAACTTCTGACTCCTCTGCTTCCCAGCCAGAATCTGCGGAGTAAGAAACTGGGGTGGAAGCCCAGGCCGTCCACCTGGGGAGTTTGGAGCTCCTGAGGATCAAATTCAGACATTCAACCCCACTCTCCACCAAACTCCTTTCATGGCCCTGAAAGCCAAGAAGACCCTGACAGATGAAATATGGCAGAAGGGGTCCACAGGATCATCTTGCTGTCCAGGGTTCAGGCACAGCTCCCATAGCAGCCCCACCAGCATCTGTCGCTTGTTTTCTCCCACAGCTGGCGCCTCGACGTCCATTCGGATGGAAATCTTTGACCAGTCCTCCAGATCGTCTGCCTTTGTGATTGGTGGAGTCCTCCATGGGCTTGGATCCTTCGTGGTAGCGATGGCCTTCCCTTTCATTATGGTGAGTCCTTTGCAAATAGAGCAAGAGCCAGGGCTAGTTGAAGGCATGGGTCCACTGTGCCCAGGGGCAGTCTAGTTCCGGCCTTGCTTCACCCTCAGGCAGGACAGTTTGCCCTCTCCTCGCTCGCGGGTACCTGCTGGGCTCCTTGGAGGCCAGTTGTCCCCTTTGGAGGGAACACAGATCACCTGATCCTCCCGCCTGAATCTGACCGACCCAAGTCAGCTGCCAAGCAAAAGTCCCGTCCACAGCATTTTGCTGGAGCTAAAGGTGCCGTCAGGCGTGAAGGAATGTATGGGAAGCATCACTGTGCCTAATTGCCCGTGGAAGTACATCACAGGCTCCGGCAGAACTCTCCCTCTGCGCCAAGCACCCGGGGGTGGGAACGCACACCAGAGGACTGTCGGCCACCGGGAAGGAATTCACTGATGCCCATTTTGTACCCCCTAGGAAAGGCTCCAGCAGTTCTGCTTCACCATCTTCATGGGGGTCCTTTATGTTGCTGCTGTCCTTTTCTACTTCTTCCTGCCAGAGACCAAGAAAAAATCAATCCTAGAAATCAGAGAGGACTTCGATAAACTGAATTTCAAGAAGAAACAAGGAGTAAAAATTTCCAAAGACTCCACAGTCTGCACCAGCCTATGACCAGGCAGGAAACGCGGGGGGGGGGGCAGGGAGCAGGGGCTAGCAAAGTGCCCCCCCCCTCTGGCACAGAAGCCAACCAGGTGCTTGTGGGGAGGTCAGAAAGGGGGTGCCGGAGGACCAGCCCCTCTCTTCCTCCAGGGAGTGCCAAGAAGAGGGAGAAGAGGGGGCATGGGCAGGGACCTCTGGCAGTGTTCAGCAGCCCCCTCTCTGTCCTCAAGGAATCTGTTGCTTCTTGGGCATCTTCTGAGCAGGTAGCTTTCAAGATGGCAAGTGTACCAATTCTGGCCTTGTGAGAAAGCGTCACTTCCCTTTGCCTACCCTGAATGCCTGGACAACCAGCTCAGTGAGGTGACTCCGGCATTCTGCATTCTCTACCCAGTCGCCATGTTGTCTGGCTTTCCTCTCACCTGCTCTGAAAAGCTCCCAGCGTTGAAGGACCAAGATGCCCTCAACCATTTCAGTCGCCCTCATGTTTTCCCTTTTGAAGCACAGGGCAGGGGGAGCTCCCACATGACCCCCGGTGGCCATGGGCAACCCACCACCCCTGGCAACTTCATTTCTGACCTCAGACTGGTAATCAAAAGAATTAGGCCTCCCAGCGATGGTTGGTCTTCTTATTTTCAAGGGAAGTTCCATATCCCATCATAACAAGGATCTGGTTAGGTCTCTAGTTACAACAGCCAAAGCTGAAATAACTCTTCATTGGACAACCCCTGAGCATCTTTCCATGCCCCAATGGATCTCACACAGGTGCTCCTTAATTCTCAATGAACTTATTACTGCTCAACAGTTCCAAATGCAAGCCATGGAGCAATAGGCACGTTCTATGGAAAAGCACGGTCTCCCATCATTACAAAAGGTCATGTCGACCCTTCCTTTGTTGCCCAACCCTTTCACTTTTATGAAAATCACGTTATCGTCATTATTTCCTCAACTGGAACTCCTATCTGGTCTCATAAGCGTGGCATACGAGGTTCACAATGCTAATGGTATATAATAATGTATAGGCATTCTGTTACTGTTGTTGTTCTTGGATGCTGATGGAATTGTTAAAAAATATTTACTGCATCTTTTTCACACGTTTGTTCAATAATAATAATAATAATAATTAGGCCTTTGGAGGGAGGCCTGGGGTGCTCGGGGGTAGGAAAAGGGCAACGTACTCTCATGTGAGAAAACATCTGACCCCCTGGCAGGTACACATGGGTGGCAAAGTTCTCTGGGGATGCCAGCCTTGCAAGCAGCCCCCAGTGGAATGCCAGATACATGGATTCTATCAAGCTGAGATCTTTGCTATCAAGTTCCCTCTCAACACTCAGGATACTCAAGCGTGAGGTCTGTGATTTTGTTAGTAGCGGCTGAGCTGCTGGAAGTATTTTTTATATTAATAAAAGTTGAATTTATATCAGCCTCACCACCACCCCCTTGCCTGTTGAACCCACTGCTTCCAGGATGCATCAAAATAACATTTCTGCAAGGCAGGTAAGGTGCAGAAGTGACTTTGGCAGGTACACCACTGGACTTCACCAAAGCACTTGTCAAGAGCTCCTGTGACATCAAATGGTGAAATTGGTGCCATGGCTTGGGAAAGGCAGCCGGTATCTTGCCCTCTTCAGCAAATAGAACAGATTTGTACAGTTGTCTAGACTTCAGAACTTTCACCTCTTAAATGAACTGTCTTTCTTAAAGGCAACAGTGCCTTCCCAGGGCTACGGAACTCTAACCCATACCCTTTTTTACAGGTGGGGGACAAGAGCAGCTACCAAGGGCTTCCATACCAACATCCTATACCCATTAGTCGAAAACCCTCCTGGAAAAGTGATTTATTTAATTATTTATATTTCTATCCCACCCTATACCTGAAGGTGTCAGGGCGGGTAACAACCCTTAAAACAACAAATTATAACCAATATATATTAAGAACAATAATATTCATAAACACAATTAAAAGATCCAACAAGTATACTAAATAATAAAATAACAGTATCTACGGTGGGAGGGGGGGGAATATAATCACACTAGCCAAAGGCCAGGACAAAGAGATGCATCTTCACCACCTTCCTGAATATATACAGAGGAACATGACGCACCTCAAGGGGGAGACTATTCCATAACCTGGGGGCCATTACCAAAAAGTCCCTTTCCTGGGTGCCCATCCATTTCACTACTGAGAGCGGTGGGATAACAAGGAGGGCCTCGCCTCCAACACCATTTATTTACTTAATCCAAAGTACACACACAGTCTGATGTGTGATGTCTGATTATTTTGGGTAGAGACATTTGCATAACTATGGGAAAACTTCCTTACTAACAGGGCAACATCACCCTCAATTTATATCTCCAGGCCTGGAAGCACTAGAATGCTGTTCTAATGCCTGATATGGTTGGTAAGGGGTTGATAAAACGCAGATCACACCAGTCTTAAAAGAGCTGCACTTGCTACCAATTCACTACTGAGTCTGATTCACGGTAGTCTTTCATCTATAAGGAACTAAATGACTTGGGTCGTGTCCCCATGCACTATAAAGTCCAAATTGAATCCGAATTAATCAAGGAGCGTCCCCGCGGAAAGCCCCCAAACTGGGTGACATGGAAACCAAATCGCCCAAATCAGTGCTAAATTTAGTCCTCTAGAAAACTGTTCTCACTGTGGTTTGGGAGTGAAATCTGCATTATTTGGGGGAGCCGAGTCTATGCATGGGGACCCTCCCGGGCTATTTAGGGAAGGGATAGATTCTGGCGTCATTAGGAGGTGGGGTTTCATGTCCTGTGCTCACCATTCCTGTCCTGTGCATTGGAGATCGCAACGGCTGGCCATTTTTAAACAGTGATCAAACAGAAACAAGCCTCTACCTCTCTGTGATTCAATTGCTGGGCAAATGTAAAAGAACTGATCATCCGTTTGACAGGTAAAGATGCAGTGATGAGGGGTGGTGGGGTAATCTGACCCTCGTTGTCCCACGAGCCTCTTCCCGCAACCCTTATTCCATCCCCGCTCTCCGATCGCCAGCAAGCAGCTTCTGAAGTTTGCCAGCTAAAAAGCCAACCAAAGCCCCTACAATGTTTAGAGGCTGGCAAACTTCAGAAGCTGCTTGCCAGCTAAGAAAGCTAACAAAACTAACCAAAGGGTTCATTGCAGTGAAAGGGACTGAAAGTTAAAGTTATTCAGCAGCTTTAGGGAAAAGGGCAGATTATGGGCTCTCCTTTTTCTACTGGAACCGCTGTGGAGGTGGAGGGGATATGCCTCAGCTGTGTCTGTTTGGGGCACAGTCTCCTCACCCCAACAGTATCCTGAGCTTGGCCTCAACACTACACAACTCCAAACACACCCTGTTGCCACTATTGATTGCCAGAACTTTATCCTATCAGGATGCAGGTGGTCTTGGTATAATCAATAGGAGTGGAGAACTAAAGAGTTGTGTACTGTAAAGGAGACTTGGGGAGATAACATCAAAGGTGTGAGCATAGCATCCCAAACTTTGCATGATCTGAGGACTCCCTATCGGAGATTGGGTGTGAACAGAATTAGGACGGCTTCGGTTCCATTTCTTAAGAAGACAACCTAGCTCAGCAAAGTGTGATCACAGCCTATGAATCATCACACTCGGCATTAGATCCACAACTAGGCCGCCTTCTGCTTACACACTTGCCCCTGCAGCAAGGAGGCCCCACACCTGAGGTGTTCTCAGACCAATGCCCAGATTCCCAAACCATCAGCTGCCAGGAACCCTGACCTAGATGCCCCATTTCAGCACAGGCTGGAGAGCAGCTTAGTGAAGGAAGCCACAAAGAGAGCAAACAGCCCTCTGGATGAGATGCTTTAACTCTTGAGTTGGTACATCTGGCCCACTGCGAATCCAGGCAACATTAGGCCAGGCAGAGACAGTGCCAAATGGGCTACTGGTGTAGCATCTGAACAGGGTTGGCTAACATGGTGATGGAGGATGGAGAGACACTACAATTTCCCCACCGCCTGCAAGGACTCTAATTCATAGGCATTGGCGGAGTGACTGTTCTCATACACCCCTCCAGCATGTGACTAATTAGCAGTATCTTCCAACTGGCAAAAGGTCACAGGCCCATTTATAATTAACCCCCTTTTGAGAATTAAACGCAGCCCAATGTGCATTTGTGTAATCCAAGGATGACAAAGGCCACGTCCAAGGCATTCACAAAAGCTGACCAGGTTTTAATCACAGAAATGGAGGCGGGTTGATCTATTTAATCGAGAAGGTCCAAACTTTGTACAGAAACAAAGTTAATGTATTAACCAAAAGCCTGCGCAGTAAACATTAACTGCCACAACATGGTGCCTGTTGGCAACTCCTGCACGGCAGTGGCAGGAGACGGGGCTGCGAAGTACCATCTCCAGAAAGCCCCCCGTCTCTGCCCAGCGGCTCCCCATCCTCCTTGGCTGGGAAATGGCAAGCTTCCTCTCCAACCTGGTAAGTGCCCAAAGGCAGCCGTGGGAGAACCAAGCCCACAGCTACAGGCAGCAGAAAATGCAGTCAAGGATAGGCAGAAAACTTCCCTGGGGGTGGGAAAAGCCACCTCTTAAAAGAACCTGTTTCCAAGGAGGGGCAGCAGTGATTTATGAATCTTGGCTTTCTTTTACTAAAGGTGTTTTTCCACAGTCACTTACTACCCATTTTAGCACCCATTAAGGACCCATTTGGGTGAGAGCTAGATGACCCCATTTCCACCATGGCACTCATTAGGGACACATTTGTTTCCATCACGCCTTAGGAAATCTGGATCATATGGGTACATCTCAGCCTTTAATCCAGATTTTCTGTAGACCCCATTAATGGGGTCTACAATGGGGTCTTCAGCCAGAAAATCTGGATTAAAGGGAGCCTGTTTCCACGTTAGTTTGGCAATGGGGTCTAGAGGAGGCTAGGGGGAGGGGACACCCTTGGGGGTGGAGCCTCAAAACCTAAGCTTCGAAGTCATTTTGAAGTCACTTCGAAATCTGTGCAAAATAGCTCCAGAGTGTCTTTGAAGTCTGTGCTGATCTTCGGAGTGAACTCCGAAGTCACTCCAAAGTCACTTTGAAGTTTACTCCGAAGATCAGCACAGACTTCAAAGATGCTCCGGAGCTATTTTGCACAGACTTCGAAGTGACTTTGAAATGACTTTGAAGTGACTTCAGAGCCGCTTTGGAGATTGCACCCCCTGTCCCCCCAAACACCTGGGATGACAGGCAGACCCCTCGTGGGTAGATCCGGATTTCCAAATGTGTGCTCCAGTGTTCCACGGCAGGGAGGCTAGCACCCATTGCTATTGGGTGCTAGACCACCCACGGAAACACACTGGGTACTTCCCTTAATCCGGATCTACTAGATCCGGATTAAGGGAAGTGCCCATTCCCTAGATCCGGATCTTCTTAGATCCGGATTAAAGGAGTGCGGTGGAAAAACATCCTAAATGTGGCTCCTGACCTCAATTTCTTGCGGTTCTAAAATACTCTGGTCAGGCAACTGACCTACTAAATTCTAAAGTAAAAGGCAGTATGTTCCACTGACCATCAGCAAAGTTTTCAGCGACCAGACACGATTACAAAAACAAGAGACATCTTTACTTTGAATCTCCAGCCAGTCCAGACATTAAAACACCGAATAAACTGTTGCTGAAGGACAGCCTGCCAACATCCTCTCTTGAGGTGGCACTTTGTGGCACCTGAAATGATGCCATCCACCCACCACAGCAGGTGGGGGAACCGGAACCACTGGACTGGCTGATCAGAGGCCGGGATGAGCGGCCACCCCAGTTTCTCTGGCTTTGTGTCAGGAACAATGTGCTAGACGCCTGGCTTAGGAACAGAGAAAACAGAGAGTGGGAATAAACAACTATTTTTTGCAATGGAGAGATGGCGCAAGTGCGGATCCCGGAGGTTCTGTCTTGGGACTGGTGCTTTTTAATGTCTTTGCAAAAGATCTGAAGACTGGTGTAGCAAGGGGAAAAGGCAGGTTTGCTGACAGCGCTAAATTGTTCAGAGGGGTAAAAACACAAAGGGAATGGGAAGAGCTCCAAAAGAATCTTTGCACGGTCTGCTGAAGCTGTTCAACGTGAGTGACTGCAGAAGGATGCAGACGGGAGCAAGAGACCCAAACTACTCATATGCGTGTGAATGGGATCAATATCAGGGAAAAGATCCTGGAGCAATGGTGGACAGTTCAATGAAGGTGTGGACACACTGCGTACTAAAATGGATGCCTAAATACATCTTTCAGGCCATGGCAACAGGCTGGATGCCTCTAAGGCCATTTGCTGGGATTCGAGAGCAGGAGGTTTGCCCTTGTCTCTGCTTGAGACGCCAATGGGCAATTGGTGGGCCACTGGATTAGATGGGCTGTGGCCTGATCCAGCAGGGCTCCTCTTATGTTCTTATGAATCTGGCAACCCAGGACCACATGAAGGAGCAGTTCTCTCCCCTTCACTTTTAAGGATGCCGCATAAAAAGGTTTTCAGTCCCTACTCATAGGTCTTGCACAATTTCCTGGGGAGGGTGGGAGTGGGGGATGCTCTGTTAATGCCACCCAAGGACAGACCAAGTTGTAGCGCAACTGCAGAACTTCTTGATTTACAGAAGAAACTGCTAGGGGCAAACAGGCAATAAATTGTGTTTTGTCCTCAGATCCAGTATCGGGGTTTGTTGCAAATGATCATCATTCTTGGCATAGGCGGCAGCTTCCCATATGGATTCCACATTTCTGTGATTAACTACCCTTCCCTGGTAAGCAAGCAAACACATTCTGCATTTCCCGGGGTAAGGCTTTGAAACTCCTCCAGCCCAGGAGTGAGGACTGCCCCTCGCTGTTGAGATTTACTGATAAGATAGCAGAACTGAACTAGGCAGATTACCCAGGTTAAGTTGTAGAGACATGGTTGCATTCCAAACAGAAGGCACTTTATTTTTAGTAAGTGTAAGATCTACATGAATGTGAGAATACGAGTTGCTTGCATATAGGAAATAAAATACAGCTATACAACTTATTTCAGCTTGTTATATCTTGGCTAGTATAAAAGCAGGTAAAGGAAGCATACGGCTCCTAGATCACTTAGCATCATGGCCATTCTGAGCCTCTGCATAACTTGGCCTAACCGGCTACTAGATACATTGCATACTGCTACTCTCTAATGCTACATATCACACAATACTAAGATGGATGCATAGAAGCAATTATACTCATGTGAGACTCACGACAACATAGGAAGAAGGCAGGATAATGTTATGCCCATAATTGGTCAGTCCGGTAACTACAAATAAACATAGAAATTTCTCATGGTTCTACTTGTTGTCTCACACAGAATTAGCAATTGTTATGTCTGACTAGCAAGGTGTGATACAACAGTTGGTGTTATTGTATTCTGGTGTTCTGCTGTGTTCCGCAGGACTATGCAGGGTTAAGCAGGCCAGATCCCAAAGCACACCTTCTTATCTGCTTGGCAGATGACATTATCTCAACACTCCCTGACTGATGGGACCCTGGCAATCTGGTGGACACTTTGCTATCACATGCCGGGCCTTCTGGTCCTCTTGCAGCCTGGCCTAAGCTTGCGTGCCTGCTCATCCTATAGTAAAGGCAAACGGAGCCCGCCTCTGGAGTTGAGCTGGGAAGAGCTCCTAATGTTCCCAATCCTTTATCCTCAAGCCATGGGACACTGCCACTTCCCGCTCCAGGTGTGGGTAGAAGAATGGAGGACCACTGTCGTGGGACAGGAACTTTCCAGGCCACTTTTGCTTTACTCGGTGTTGTCCTTGAAGACAACCCAGATGCAGCGCTGGGACCCAGCCACGTGGATGCCCAAGCATTTTCTGCTTCTGCCTTTAAGCCAGTGGTTCTCAGCCTGTGGGTCGCAACCCCTTTGGGAGTCGATCTACTCTTTCACAGGGATTGTTATGAAGTAGCAATGAAAATAATTTTATGGTTAAGGGTTAGGTTGGGGGTCACCACAAAGTGAGGAACTATACTAAAGGGTTGCAGTATTAGGAAGGTTGAGAACCACTGCTTTAGGTACAGTTGTACTTGTTGAACCAATTTCGATGTGGTGGTGTTTCTTTAGTTTTAAATTTCCACTTGCTGCCGCAAGATCTAGAATTAGAGGAAGGTGATCACAGTTGATTTGTGTCCCGATGCAGAACTCGCAAAGGGTGAACTGAGAAGCCTTCAGATAAAATACTCAGAATACCAATGGAATGCAGATAAGGGGTGTTTTTCCACTGTCACTAGAAGTACCCATTAAGTACCCATTAATGGGTACATAATGGCATTTTTGTACCCATTAATGGGTACTTAATGGGTACTTCTAGTAACAGTGGAAAAACACCCAAGCAGAAACACACACATGACTGATAATGGCACTCATGTCCATGGAACCTCCTTTCTTGTGGTGCCACCAACTCTGGAGACCCACCAGGCACCTGCATTTTGTGGTTTTCACCTGGCTGATACATTACCCTTTAGCCAGGTGGCCGTTGAAGTTTGGTTCATCCTGCGTGCAAGTCCTGCTGGGAGGGGAAGGGAAGTTGTATTTTGAAGACGTTTTAAGAGCACTTTCCATCTTTTCCCCCCCTCTTATTGTGACCTGTTGGTGAAGGGTGGGATATGAATTCTTAAATCAAGGAGCCACACCTGTACCGGTGGATGAAACCGATGCATTTCCACCCACAGCACATTAGGCATTTTATGAATGACACCTGGATGGCACGACACCACTCCCCGCTCGCTCAGGAGACCCTCCTCTGGCTGTGGTCCTTCATCGTCTCGGTCTACGGCATAGGGGGATTGCTGGGAAGTGTCTGCTGTGGGTTTCTCACCGCAAAATACAGCAAGTAAGCAGCCTATCAGGAGGAGCATGCGTAACCGGGATCCGTTCCTCAATGTTCCATCCAAAATCTGCTGTGGGGGATTCAGGTCTCCTGAAACGGTCCCAGGGACTGATCTCAAGAAGGCATCTCGTACCAAAACAAAGCATTGTGGCCCCAGAAAGGGCTCAGTCTGACCCTCTGCTTTGTACACAAATCCCCAAGAGCTTCATCCTCTGCCGAAAAGGGGAGTGATTTCCTTGGCCAAGGCTCAAACCAGCCCCAAGGCCATTCTGGGGGCCCTCATTTGCATTGCACTGATAGACTCCAGTGAGACAATGCACGTACCATACAAACAAGACCTCCCATCCCTAGAGTAAAGCACCCATTGCTAAGTATTTACCAGCTATCTTTTCCAGGCTAATTCGTTGTTCCGTTGCAGAAAGAAATGCCAGATGTTCACCAACCAGATCATGCTGGTCGCTGCAGTGCTGATGGGGTTCAGCAAGATGGCGGGGTCTTTTGAAATGATCATCCTAGGGCGATTCCTCTACGGTGTTGGCATTGGTAAGCAGGGAGATGAATGGCAAACGGCCACACGGGGTGATCAATAGCTGGAGGAGCTTCAGCTGCAACAGAAGCAAATGCAGCAGCCAAGGTCTAAGGTGGTGTGTGCTATTTAGGCCATTTGCTGGGATTCTAGAGCAGGAATAGGTTTGTCCTTGTCTCTGCTTAGGATGCCCATGAGCATTTGGCGGGCCACTGTGTGCGACAGGATGCTGGACGAGATGGGCTGTGGCCTGATCCAGCAGGGCTTCTCTAATGTTCTTATGGTCCTCTCTGCGCAGTAACATTGATTAGGGGTGTGCACAAATATTCCAGAGTATTTGAAATTCAATAGAATCTGGCCGAATTTTGACATTCTAATAGAGTGTCCATAAATTCAAATTTATAGATTCAAACAAATTCTGAATTTTGGATCTATTCGTTCAAATTATCCGGACATCTGCATGGGTACGGGTTTGTACATGATGCGTACTTGAAGATCCTCATCTTTCCCACATCCATTCACGTTTGTACGGATCCATACAGGACAAAAAGGGGTTACATACAGGATAACTATGGGATGCATATGGATGTGTTCAGATGCGTACGGATGCAGGGAAGATGCGTACAGGCATCTACGACTGTTGACAATATTCGTAAGTGGAAATTCAAATTGAAAATTCAAACAAATAGATTCAAATTTGCTTAATTCGAATCGCATTTGGTTTAATTTGAATTTTAAAGATTCGGATCAAATCAAGTATCCGATTTGAATAGAATCCCAAAATTTACATTCGTGCACACCCCTAATATTGATCATTCCAGAAAAAGTATCAAAAAACCAAAGCTTTGCAGACAGAGAGCAGGCACAATGCCAGGAGGCTTGGATGGGGACAGCTGGGCCATCCCAGAGCCACAGACCAGAAGGAAAGGCAGCCCTCAGCTCCATACGGCCAAGGAAGCAGACAGGATTGTCCCGTGTCATCCACAAGAACCAAGCTAGACTTGGCACAGCCTGAGCACCCGACTCAGTGGCTGACTAGAAGTGTTCAGAGATGCTGGGGCAAAAATGGCACCCTCTTCCCATTTAGAAGTTCCCATGATCCCCCACTATTCTGTCTGTGCCCATCAAACCGAAAGAAGATTATTCCAGATCCTGAGAGATTAAGTAATTCCTTTTTGGGAAGGATCCACTACAGCACTTCCAGGACCATTAGCTGAGATGGCCAAGGACCCCTACCTACTCATGTTTTTCCTCTCCATTTCTAAAGGCTTCTCTTTCAATATACACCCTCAATACGTCGGAGAGGTTTCGCCAAAGAAACTGCGCGGTTTTACAAACGCCACTGTGGCAGTTTTCCTGACGCTTGGAAAACTCTCTGGACAGGTGATTGGACTTCGGTAAGTCTCTCCTCTGTCCCTCCCTCTGTGAGTATGTGTGTATGTGAGTGTGCGTGTGTGCACGCTCCATGAACCCAGAACTAGCACTGTTTTTAGCCTGGCGTTTGCAACAAGTGGTAGGATGCCATAAGACTTTTGCATTTCGCGCAATGCAACCCGCTGTGTTCATTCTCCTGGTGCACACAAGTGTTCCCCCCAAAAGCCATGGGCTTAGCAGGCAGAAACAGCCTCCTGGGGTTTGGGTTCCCTGCCCATGGCAACCTCCTCCTTCCTCTCCCCACAGGGAAATGCTAGGAACCGAAGCCTTGTGGCCCTGGCTACTTGCTTTCAGTGGACTCACAGCCATGATTCAAATGGTTGTCCTGCCCTGCTTCCCTGATTCTCCATCCTACCTCCTGATACAAAAGGGCAACGAAGAAGCCTTCATGAAAGGTACGTGGGACCCCTTTTCCACCAAAAAGCCTCTCATTCCGAGACCAGAGAATTGCAGAGAGAACCGAATTTCTGGATCTACTAGTCTTAAGGTTGCAGGCACCTGGCACAGAGAACACACTGGTCTCCCAGAACAGGGAATTAAAGAAGGAGAGCCAAGGTTTGCCTCTCCCAGATTCTAACTGCACCACTCCCCAGCTTCTGATACCATCTGCACATTGGTTGGGCCGGCCAGACATCTCCGCTGTCAGGTGGCTCCAGTTCAACTCACACAGCTAGGCTGAAGAGGCAGCGCTGGGGAGCAGCGGTGTCAGTTGAACTGGAGCCGCTTCACAGCAGAGATGGTGGTAACTACAAGAAACAAGAATCCAGACCCAAGTCATTCCTAGGGTTTTCACACTAAGTACCCATTAAGGACTCAGTACCCATTAAGTCTCAGAGCAGGAAGACCCCGTTTCCACTGCAAACCCCATTAGAACCCGATTTGTTCACACCTGTACTAGGGAAATCCAGATTAAATGGTTCCTTGAAGTGGGAGATGGCCCAGTGGAGCCAGCAGCATTGCCTGATACAGCACCTGTGGCTCACAAACCCAGGTGGAGCAAACTGCCTAGAAAGCAAAGGCTGGTGGGATCAACACTCAACCACTCCTGAGAAATAAGCAGTGACAAACCATTTCTGTATCCCTGCCAAGAAAACTGTGTAATAGAGGGGCCCATGGAGGTACCTCCACGTGGCTCAGTGGCACCCCAAAACAAAGAGTAAATGAAGTCTGTAGACTTCTCCAGCTTGTGCCGTTTGAAGGTACTGAGGGTACGCTCAGCCCAAAGGCTGATGAGCCCCGGCATCCGCCTACGACACGAGCGAGAAGGAACAGACAGGAGGCGCAAGTGCTCTGTCAACCAACGCTTCCTCTTGTGCTGCAGCCATCAAACAGCTCTGGGGTGAAGGCGACCACTGGGTGGAGATTGAGGACATGAAGAAGGAGAAGGAGACCATGGAGAGCTGCAAAAGCTTGCGGGTCCTTGAAGTGCTGAGCAGCCGGTCGCTACGCTGGCAGCTGTATGTGACAGTCACCGTCATGACCACCCTGCAGCTCTGCGGCATTAATGCAGTTGAGTCTCCATTCACCAAGGCTCTGGGTTCTTGTCGGGGGTGGGGGGTGGGCAGGGGGTCTATCCTATGCTTTGCTACCAACTGGGGGGCAAAGGAAAAGAGGCCCACCAGCATCTCTCCCCCTTCCCAAGAACGAAAGCACAACCAAGAGCTTTTCCTCATTTGCCGGTGGGGGCTGGTGGGGACTGCCCAAAGTAGTCACTTTGCTTTGCTCAACGTGGGAGCCACCATGAGTCCCCCTACAGAACACGGCACCCACCCAGCCTCCCCTCCTGGGGCAAGATGAAGGGTACCGTTGGCATGTGGGCGAGGCAGCTCTTGCGCAGAGAACATGGTGCAGAACGCGCCAAGCTCCTCCCTGTCTTCTTCTCCTGCCTTCGTCCAGATCTACTTCTACTCCTCCGATGTCTTCCGCACAGCTCAGTTTGAAGAGGAGCTCATCCCGTACATTGCCCTGGGCATCGGCCTCTGCGAGTGCCTCTCCTCCATGCTGTGTGTAAGTTCTAAGCATCCAGGGTGTGCGTGAAGCCCAGCCCACGGTGGCCACCTGCTCCCACATGCCCATGTTCCCTTCTACTTCCCTCCAGAGTTCCCTGATTGAACTCCTTGGGCGGAAGCGGCTGCTCTGGGGAGGCTACGCGCTGATGTTCCTGGTGCTGGCTCTGCTCACGGTGACCCTCTCGCTCCAGGTATGGGGGCCCTTGGGGTGTTCGGCCCAAGCAGGGCTCCTGACGCAGCATGACAGCTTGCCCGTTGCCCCCCTCCTTGGATAGGGGAGAGTGGCAGGGGCTACTCAGCTCATCAACACCCTCAGAAAAGATGGAAAGCATGACCTCGTGCCCTTTCCATCAGGAGCATCTTCGCTCTGTTCACCCAGCCCTGTGCTGTGGCCTGAGCCTGAGCAGCACAGCTGGATCACATCTGCACGCTGCTACTCCTCAGCACCCAAGAGCCAAGCCTCTGGGCCTCAGCCACCCTCCCCAGGACAGACACTCCTCCCCCTTTTCTTCCTAGCATCGTTTCTTCTGGATGCACCACTGCAGCGTGGTCCTGATCTTCCTGTTTGTGCTCTCCTACGGGATGGGGCCTTGTGAGTATTCCTCCGTGGAACAGCCCAGCTGCACTGCATGGGCCTTTGGCAGCCCAAGCGCCCATGTAAGAGGGAGCCCAAGTCCTGGGTTCTATGCTGAGAAAGCCTCCAAGCAGTGGGCCTCCCCTAGCAGTATGAGGTCGTCCCCCACCTATCCCAGCAGGTGGAGCATCCTGCTAAGGGGGGGGAGGAGAGGAGAGGCAAGGCGAGCTCAGGAAAGCTGAGCCAGCAACAGCCAGCCACCTCCTCCTGCCTGCCTGCCAGAAACCAGCAAGCCAAACATTCACCTTTTCTCTGCTTTCGCTAGCTGGAGCCACCATAGCCGTCATGGTCGAAATCTTCAGCCAGGCCTTCCGGCCATCAGCCTTTGTGATTGTGGGCATTCTCAATTGGATGGGCCTCTTCCTGCTCGGCATGATTTTCCCATTTCTCGTGGTAAGATTTTCCCTAGGAAGCCAAGGCACCAGTCGGCAGGAGGCATGGCCATTCAACAAGGAGCCATCACTGAAATGGGAGGACCCTGGAGGGGACCCTGGGTGGCAACTTCTTACATGCTACAGTTTGGCCCTCATGGGATTAGAACATAAGAGGCGCCCTGCAGGATCAGGCCACAGCTTGTCTAGTCTAGCATCCTGTCCCACACAGTGGCCCACCACTTGGTCTAGTAATTAAGGAGCCAGACTCTTATCCGGGAATACCAGGTTTCATTCCGTCCTCCTCCACAAAGCCATCTGGATGATCTTGGGTAAGTCACAGCTCTCTTCTGAGCTCTCAGAACCCCACCTACCTCACAGGGTGTTCTGTTGTGGGGAGAAGAATAGAAAGCTTTGTCAGCTGCTTTGAGTCCCCTTAAACAGGTGAGAAAAGTGGGGTAGAAAAGCCAACTCTTCTTCTTCCACCATGAAGCCAGCAAGGTGGCCTTGGGCTAATCACAGCTCTCTTCTGAACTCCCACAGCTCCACCCGCTTTACAGGGAGTCTGTTGTGGGGAGAAGAACAGAAGGTTTGTCAGCTGCTTTGAGTCCCTTAAATGAGTGAGAAAAGTGGGGGAGAAAAGCCAACTCTTCTTCTTCTGGGCATTTCAAGCAGAGGACAGAGACAAAACTCTCCGCTAATGGCCTCTAGAGGCATCCTGCCTGCCTCGCCAAACTGGAGGGGTACCAGGGCATCACTTCTAGTGGCCACTGACACACCTGACTGCCATGAATTTGTGGCTGGCAAAATGCAACCTCCCTTGCGCAATAGTTTTGCCCTCACACAGTTCAGTGCAATTCCTGGAAGCTTCCAATAACCTAGCTTGTCCTCCGGGTTGCTAGCTTGACTTGAGACTCTGTGCAACAGGTTTGGAAACAAACCACACATTATACAAAAAACGGCAAAGCAAGGAAAGCAAGAAGGACTCTACCAGGCTCCTTTCTGAAGAGTCCAGAGCGCCTGGGGTCTCCTTTGGGGATCTGCAGTTTGTGTGGGAAATGGAAGCAACAGCATCTTCTTTCCCGGCCCCACAGGAGCACCTGGGTCCCTTCTGCTTCCTGCTCTTCATGGGGATCCTTGCTGCTTCGGGCGTTTTCATCTACCTGTTCCTCCCCGAGACCAAAGGGAAATCGATCGTGGAAATCACGGCGGAGTTCAACAAACTAAATTACGGGAAGAGCCAAGTCACCCCTGCAGGAAACCATTCCCCCGAGGAAGGCGTCTTTTGCACCCGGCTTTAACGGGCACCTGCACGAGAGACCCGGGACGGGGCGGCAGGTTCGTTCGTGCTCGACTTTGCCCACACCTATGCCCGGCTGGCGCGGGGCTCTCGCACCTAACAGCAGAATCCAGGCGGAGAGGAGGAGGAGGAGGCGCCGTCGGGGCGGTCCGGGCAGCGGCGGTGGCGCGCGCGCTCTCCCTCGCTTGCTGGCTCGCCTAGCGGTGAGGCTGCCGTAGCGCATGGCCGGCGGGCAAAGGCGAAGCAGCGCACCGCCTTTTTCTCCACCCCCTGCCCGCCCTTTCCTTGCCCCGCCCGGCTGCAGCCGCTTGAACCGGCACGTCCGCGCGGCAGCAACGGGAGCAGCCACCACGGGAGCAGCAAGATGCCGATGTTCGTGCTGAACACCAACGTGAGCCGCGACGCCGTGCCCGACGGGCTGGCCGAGGAGCTCACGCAGCAGCTGGCCAAGGCCACCGGGAAGCCCGTCCAGGTCGGTGGGTGGGTGGGAGAGTGGGGCGGGGGAGCTCTACAGTCCCGCCGCCGGGGGCGAATGAATGGGGGCCGCCGCTCCCACCGCCCTGCGGTCTCACCCCCCTGCTTCCCCGCTTGCAGTACATCGCGGTGCACATCGTGCCGGGGCAGCTGATGTGGTTCGGCGGCTCGGCGGAGCCCTGCGCGCTCTGCAGCCTCCACAGCATCGGCAAGATCGGCGGGCCGCAGAACAAGGCCTACAGCAAGATGCTCGCCGAGGTGCTCACCAAGCACCTGCGCGTCCCCGCCGACAGGTAGGTACACACACGCGCAAGTGCTGCTGGGGCGGGTGGGCGGAAGCTGCTCGGGGCGCTTCTCGCACCAGCCCGGCGAACTCTGCTCACGCCCCCCCCCCCGCTCCGTTGCTCCCTCCTCCCGCAGGGTCTACATCAACTACTACGACATGAGCGCCGCCAACGTGGGATGGAACGGGTCCACCTTCGCCTAGCGCCCGCCCGACCACCGAGCGACCGACTCACGCCCCCCCCCGCCCGGTGACAGACACAGCCCCCCACTCGGAGCCCCTCCACCCCCCCTCAAACGCCTCAGCCCAAAGCCAATAAAATGTTTGCGAAAGAGCTGCGTCGTGTCGCCTGAGTCTCACTGCCAGGGGAGAGGCCGTCAGGGGGGACAGGGGGGAGGCCGGCCTTGGGGGGTGGCCGGCGGGGGGGGCAGGGGGGAGGCCGGCCTGGGGGGACAAGGGGGACGCCGGCGGGGGGGCAGGAGGGAGGCCGGTGGGTGGACAAGGGGAGACCGGCCTGGGCGGAGGCTGTCAGGGGGGACAAGGGGACGCCGGCCTTGGGGGGAGGCCGGCGCGGAGGGGGGGCAGAGGAGCGGCCGGTCGGGGCAACCGGGCAGGGCCGGAGAGGTGCGGTAGGACAGGACTGCGCGCCGCTTTCGAACGGTGCAACGGCAGCGGCCTCAAGAGCGCCTGCCACGCCCGAACAAGAAGCAGCAGCTTCCAACCTTGCCCTGCTGTGGGCCAACTTGGGCCACTGCCCGCCCGCCGCCGCCGCCTCACGCGGGTCCCTCACTGGCTGCACGTGTGTTATTGTCGGCCCGGCGGCGCGTGTTGCACCATGGGAGGGGCCTCCTAGTTTTCCTCCGCGTCCGCACGCGGGCACACGCCTCGCGCGCCTAGTAAGCCCGTCCTTTCCCGGTGTAATTGGCTGCTGGTCACCTGTGGGAGGGGCGCCTCTTCAAGCCACGTGACGTCATCAAGGGGCGCCAGACAGCCAGAGAGAGAGGTTCGCCGTCTGCCCGTCGCCGTCATGGCGCTCTTCCTCGTGAGCAGGTAAAGCGTGTGGAGTACTTGGTGGTCGCCCGGCGGGGAAGAAGGTCTTTAAAGGTCTTCCTCCTTCCCCGCCACGGCTGGAAGCTCATTTCAGTTCTTGTCCGAGGATCTCGGAGAGTTAAGAGCGTCAGGCACGAGTCCGGAGCCCTGCCGCGTGCATGCCTCTGCCTGACCCCTAGCATGGAGGAAAGGCTTCTGCAGGGCAGGGGGGCGCCAGTGGGCGCAGGGTGTCAAGAAAGAAAGACTCTCCTAAAGGGACTCCGTCTGAGTAATGTTCCGGGCTGGTAACGCTGAATGGGGGAGCGTGAGCGGAAACAAAAGTTTCCCTGCAGGGCAGAAACGGGCAACATCTTACCTTCAGGCTCACGCTGCAGTCAAAATTACCCTGTTTAAACCATTTAGGGACAGATTATTCCAGAGAGAGTATGGCAACGAAAGTGGAAGAGCTTTTAGGTTAATATTAGGGAGGGTGGCAATTGATCATGTGGCTTAATGTGTGTATAATAGAATTGGAAGGGACCTCAGAGGTCAAGTCCAGCTCCTGCCCACATACTGCAAATGCTATTCAGAGTTCCCTGGCTTTAAAGCATCAGATTTTCTAGTCCTAAGAAGGGGCCCATCAAGTTTAGGTAGGTGTGTGACCTCTCTGGATCCTCCACCATAGCTATGCTTGTTCAGTGTTACTGAAACTGTTTTCATTCTGAAACCCACAGGTACCTCAGCGATGAAGAGAATGACCTGGGAGATCAGTCACAGAGGCTCTTGCAGCAGCTCCAGAAACAAGCAAAAATCCGGCAGCTGCAGAACCGGGCTCAAGAGCACCCTGTTTCTGTGGAAATTAATGGACCAGATAATCAGGAATTTGACTCTAACTCAGCAGGGGAGGGAGGCATTTCTGGCTCAGGCGCTAGGAGGAAAAGCCCTTCTCGGGTGCAGAGGCGAAGAAAACAGCATGAGGATTCCCCTTGTGCCAAAGGCCCAAGGAAGAAAAAAAAAAGATTGTCTCCTGATCACGAAGAACGCTTGAATGGCGTCAGTAGTGATGGTGATTCAAACAGAAGTGGGAATAATGGAGAGGAAACAGAAGTGCCACAGCAATGTGCTGAAGAAAGTAAAGGTAAAGTAATCTGTGGCTAGAATTTCCTCCTGGAGAAAGTGCCTCTTCCTTCCCATCCTCATTTGTCCCCTCTCATTAGGCCAGCAGTGCTAGTATTTAGAGACTCTGAAGAATGAAGATTGTTTGCATCATGGGGATTGCCCATGATAACTCTAGATCCTCGACAATACAGGTAGTAAAGGAGGAAGATAATTTCATTTAAAGCATGTTTACCCTATTCTTTTTTAAAATGTTATTAGACAGCAATATACTAATTAGCTTACATATATACATACATAAAGAAAAACAAAAATAAATAAGCCCTGTTTGACTGACTTAATTTTGGCTACAATCTAGACATACAGCCATTTTAATAGAAATTTTTGGGGGGGATATTTGTTTGTGCGAACAATCTTTTTATACAGTGTTCCCATATTTAGTGAAAATGCTCATTAGTGTTATCTTCCAGTTGACACTTTTTACACATGATAATTTTTTTATCATAGTTTTCCATAATTCTGCCTCTCCCTTATTGTTAGATTGTTTACCCTACTCTTGAACTGATTTACTGTGATTAGTAGCAAGAGTAGCCCTTTCTTGGCCAGATTCTCAGACTCAGTTTAAGCTGCGTAGTGGAATTGATTTTAGCTTTTTTCAGAAGCAGTCCTCTCCCTCTGTCTCTTGGGTGCACGGTAAGATCATTTGTGTGAACGGAAGATGGTACAGGTTGCTTCTCATTTCACTCCCTTGGAATTCCAACTAGTGTCATGTGGGCTGCCGGAAGATTCCTAACCTTTCTGGCACTTTCTGGCTCTTTCCACAGCTCTTCAGGACCAGCCAAATCTGTAGCCCCTTTCTAAAGCTGATGAATTGTGCCAGTTTGGTCTAGTGGTTAGGGAGCCAGACTCTTATCTGGGAATACTGGGTTAGATTCTGCCTTCCTCCGTGAAGCCAGCTGGGTGACCTTGGGCTAGTCACAGCTCTCTTTCTGAGTTGTCACAGTTCCACCTACCTCACAGCGTGTTCTTTTGTGGAGAGAAGAATAGAAAGCTTTGTCAGCCACTTTGAGTCCCCTTAAATGGGTGAGAAAAGTGAGGTAGAAAAGCCAACTCTTTTTCTCTTTCTCCGGAAGAACTCACCAGGACTCAGATCATTTGCTTTACTTCTTTTGCTTTACCAGGAGCTGGAAGTAAGCCAATGAGCCATTTAGGAAACTCAGATTCAACAGCAGAAGAAGTGGAATGTGGCTCTGAAGCCAGAGCAAAAGACAGACAAAGGAAAGACGAGCAGGATCTCGGAAGGATGTCTCCAACTTCTAGACCTGTAGTGCTTGGTGTCTGGAGTCGGAAGGCCGCGCAGAAGGTAGAGCATAGTACATTTGACATGGGGCAGGCGTCGCTGCAGAAGAGAATTGTGATGAAGAAGTGTCCTTCACACTCGTGTGACCTGTGCCTCTGCTTCTGCCTGCTTGAGTGCTCAAGGGGACTGCAGGCTCCCTAAGCTCTGAAGATTAACTTGTTCATTACCTGTGTTTTAACCTGCCTTTTACTGAATTGTTCAGAAGAAACAGCCAAGCAGAAAGGCTTCTAGCGAGATCCTGAGACTCCTTTGTGTTTGTTTGCAGAGAAAAGACCAAAGCTGTATGTTCACCTCCCTCTTCCATTGCCCCAGTTTCATCCGTGCTGTCTTCTTGTGACTTTCAGGTGCAGGTTCCACCTCTGCAGCCGGAGTGGCTTGCTCACCCCACGCTGGTCCAGGGGCGGATCAAACAGCACCTTATTCCTCTCCAGAACATTTCAGAGATACACCCTAAGTTAGTTAAGAAACTTCAAGCAAACGGAATAGAATCCTTATTCCCAGGTATTGTGACTGTTGAGGATAGCCATACTTCTGTACCTTGTGTTGTCCTGTGGCAAAGAGTAGCATTGTGTAGATAGACGGAAATGGCGTACGATTAGGTAAGAGAATTCTCTACAACTGGACTGGACTGTTGTGCTTTAATTCCCAGCAGGTCTTTGGGTTAGACTGGACCCTTAGGTACCTGACTCAGCCCTGCACATGAATGTGCATTCCTTTTTTGGTACTTAACAGTTGTGCAGTAGTTAGCTGCTCCTTATTTTCAGGCCTGTGAATTCAGATGTACAATACAGTCTCCGTTGACAGTATGTAGGAGATCTCCCAGAATGGCTCTTTAAGGCAGAAATGTTAGCTGCCAACCTTGAGTTATAAGGCCCTAAATGACTTGAGCCCCATATATGTAAAGGAACGCCTCCTCCCATATCAACCTGCCCATGCCTTAAGATCTGGAGAGAAGGCCTTCCTGGTTGTCCCACCACCCTCAGCAGCGAAATGGTTGGGCACCTGAGGGCCTTCTCAGTGATGGCCCCCAGGCTATGAATAATCTCCCCATTGAAGTGCGTCAGGCTCCCTCACTGTATATGTTCAGGAGGGCAGTGAAGACACACCTCTTTGCTCTGGCCTTCAGTTAAATAGGGACACACTCTCCCTTCCAACTTGCAGACAATGTTTTAATATATGTTTTTATTGTTTTAATATTTGATTTTAAATGTTGTTACCTGCCCTGAGACCTTCGGGTATAGGGCGGGATAGAAATATAATAAATAAACAAATAAGCTACTCCTACTAGACGTTCTATCACTCAGCATCTCTCATAAGAGCCAAAGGCAAAGCCTGAGGTCTTCGGGTATCCATGATCAAGCCACAACCCATCTAGTCAATCATCCCATCTCCCCCACTGGCTCACCAATTGCTTCTGAGCATCTCAAGAGAAGGCAAATGCAAAACATTCACATGTTAGGATTATATACTTGTAATGGGAGTTACTAAGACAATGGGAAGCCCACAGGGTTTTAGAATGTGGGAAGGCTTAGCTGAGCAGCTTGGTGTTCTGGCCAAAATGTAGTAAATAAATGCAGATATTCTACCAAATTTCCCCCTACCCCACAGCCCCTTGATGAGCTGGGTGTGCTGATCTGTTTGGCTCTGTTCTCCAGTGCAGGCTGAAGTGATTCCTGCCATCCTAGAAAGTGGATCCGGAGGATTTTTAGCTGGGAGAGGTGGCTATCAGCCAGGTGACATCTGTGTTTCTGCTCCTACAGGCAGTGGTAAAACACTGGCTTTTGTTATTCCTGTGATCCAGGTAGGTGTGTTGGGTGTGCGTCTCTCTCTCTCTGTGTCTCTCTCTGTGTGTGCGTATGAGTGTGTGTGTGGCCCTAGCATAAGGGGTTTTGGACCATTTCTGTGCTATTATGAAAACACTTGGAGGGTCTGGATGAGATGTGAGGGAGGGGGCAGCCAGTTTATTTTGCTGCTCCTCATCCCTAAGCCAAGTGATCCCTGCACTTTGGATGCCATACTGAAATTGCCTTCCAAAGTGGCTGACACCAGTATGCAAACAGATGTCAGCCGTCACATCGTTAGAAATATTTTTGCAGCTCCGTATTACAAATTGTCTCAAAACTGTTAGCCAAGTTACTTGACTAGGAGAAGATCTATAAAAAAGAGGCCCAGTGTGAAAGTGAGGACTGAGTGTGGGGCAGCCCCTCTGCGGGGTCGGCTGGATCCTTAAACATCTTGGCTTCTGCTTATCTGTTCCCGGTCCTTGTTTTGGCAGGCTCTCTTGGGCCGAGTCGTCTGCCAGGTCCGAGCCTTGGCTGTTCTGCCCACCAAAGAGCTGGCACAGCAGGTACATTGGCTGCTGGGTGGATGATGATTAGGCACTGGGTTCTTCCGGCTGGACAAGACGTGTCACCGGCTCTTAGCTTTCTTTGCATGGGAGGAGAGGGGGAGGTATCTTAAAAGCCAGACAAACAACAGGGGGGAACAATTTTGCACTGGGTGTTCTCTATCCCAGGGTGCTTTAACAGGCAGTCTGGGTGGCTTTCCCATCCAGAGGTTGCAGCACGGTTGGGGGGGTGGGGTGGCGGATGAGACTTCAGGCAACCTCGGGGCCCTGCTAGCAGCTCTGGCTACAGCTTCTGACTGCCCTGCTTGAGGAGCCCCCGAGCTGAACCAGCTGTGGGACTCCCCTGGGCTGGCTCTCTGAGGGCCTCCCAAGGGGTAGAGAGATGCATCTCCCAATTTCCTGGCCGCCAGTGGCAGCCTTTGTTTCTGTTCTCCCATTTCCCCAGTTTACCGTGCCGGGGGGGGTGGGGGTGGCCAAGGAGATGCAGGGTTCCTTGAGTCCCTTCTTGAATCCAGCCATTCCAACTAATGCCTCTTAATTTTCCGCTCCCTCTAGGTGAGTAAAGTGTTCAATATTTACACGGATGGCACAGGACTGAAAGTAGTCCAGCTTACAGGGCAGAAATCTTTTGCAAAGGAGCAAGAGTCACTGGCTGAAAAAACGTGAGTTAATTTTCTCTGGCTTTGCTCGTTTATCCCATTTGGACACCTTGGCTCGCCTGCTTTAGTCCCAGGGCATTGCCTGCACCCACCATCACGATCCACAGGGGCAGAGCGGATTCTCAGCAGTGAGAATTCTCTGTGAGCCTGGGTGAGGCAATGGGTGTTTCCTGTGGAACGTGCTGCAGGCCCTTCCTGCTTAGGCAGTGATCTTGAGGAAACTCTTTTGCCCGATTACCACCTGCCATGAGTAAGAATGGTATCCGGATCACAAAGAAATCTGTGCTTGGCCCGGGGTCTTCAAGTTGGGATAGCCCAGTCCCCAGTGGAGCCTGCGTCAAGCGAGGAACGCGCTGTCTTTTTCTTTCCTCACGGCCTTTGACGCTTGTGTTGCAGGCTGACCGGATTTCGCAGCCTGGCAGACATTGTTGTCGCCACCCCTGGGCGCCTGGTGGACCATCTTCAGGAGAGCCCCCAGTTCAGCCTGCGAGAACTTCGGTTCCTGGTGAGAAAAGACCTTCTTCTCTTCCACCACGCCCAGGAAATTCCACACTCCCAGCTCTGTGGAGAGGTCCCCTTTGGCCTACTGGGGAGGTCTTTTGCCATCTCTGGCCAAGGACCGGCCATGGAAGGAGGACTTTTGGCATCTGGAGAGAATGTGTGCAAAGAAGCCATCATGGACACGCCTCCGCTGGTGCCTCAGCCTCTCCACGGACATCAGAGGGACACCAGAGATGAAATGATGCCAGGGACATTTTCCAGTTGCTCTTTGGGCATCCTGCACTCATGCCTCTTGGGACAGTTTGGGGGCCATTCCTAGCCTGAGCTCCTGAGTGAGCCAGTTTGGCCTAGTGGTTAGGGAGCCAGACTCTTATTTGGGAATACCGGGTTCGATTCCACCCTCCGCCATGAAGCCAGCTGGGTGACCTTGGGCTAGTCACAGCTCTCTTTCTGAGTTCTCACAGCCCCACCTACCTCACAGGGTGTCTCTTGTGGGGAGAAGAATAGAAAAGCTTTGTCAGCCGCTTTGAGTCCTCTTAAATGGGTGAGAAAAGCGGGGTCGAAAAGCCAACTCTTCTTCTTCTAAGGCTCCTTTAGGTTGCTTATGACTGGGACAGCTAGCTGTATCCACATCATGCCAGTCTTAAAAGAGTTGCATGGGCTGCTGATTCACTACCAAGCCCAATTCAAGGTCTTAACTCTGACTTATAAGGCCCTAAATGATTTGGGCCTCAAATATCTAAAAGAAAGCCTTCTCCCATACCAACCTGCCCCTGCCTTAAGATCCGGAGGGGAGGCTCTCCTGGTTGTCCCACCACCCTCAGGAGCAAAATGGGTGGGCACCTGGGAGAGGGCCTTCTCAGTGATGGCCCCAGGCTATGGAATAGTCTCCCCTTTGAGGTGCATCAGGCTCCTTCATTGTAAATGTTTAGGAAGGCAGTGTTTTAATATATGCTATTATTATTTTAATATATTTGATTTTAAATGTTGTTACCTGCCCTGAAATCTTTGGGTAAAGGGCTGGGCTGATGGATTGGGTGGGTGGATGGATGGTAGGTAGGTAGGTAGGTATTTAAATACTAATACCGGATGTCTTTAGAGCTCTCTTGCAACAATCTCAAAACTTGTTAGATTGTTGTGAAGACAGAAATCCTTGTTTTTGCCTCCCCGTCTCTTTCTTGTGGTGCTGGCAGATTGTTGACGAAGCTGACCGCATGGTTGACAGTCTGCACCAAGACTGGCTGCAGCAGGTGGTGGAGGCAGTGGTGGCGCCAGGCCCAGGGCCCTGCCGGCTCTTTGGGAGGACAGCAGAGGGGCCCCTCACAGCTGCCAGGTGGGTGTCCTTGCTGCTCACCACTTCTGCCAGTTTCTGCTGCTCAGCCCCTCCCCTCCCCAACCCCATGCCTGTTCCCGGGGGGGGGGGGGCACAATCAGGCAGCCATAAGGAACAACCAGTGAAGTGCCAGCAGGAAGGTTCACATCCTTCCCGCGCTTTGTACTTCCCAGAGCCCATTGCCCGCACCTGCCTCTGCAGAAGCTGCTCTTCTCTGCCACCCTGACACGGGACCCGGAGAAGCTGCAACGTCTGGGTCTCTACCGGCCCCGCCTCTTTACAGCAGCCTGCTCGGGGAAGGAGGCCATTGCCACGGCAGAGCTTCAGGGGCACCAGCAGAAGTATGCCCTCCCTGAGGGGCTCTCAGTAAGTGCTGCGGTTGGATCTGTTGCCTGTGCCAGGCTGGCAGCTGAGGCGCTGGGTGGAGGGGGATGCTAGGGGTGGGGCAAGGGTGGGATCAGCCCCACTCCATCAAAATTTGCCTAGGAGCAATTCCTAACTAAGGGATCCCTAAAGGGGGGTATCCTAAGGCCCCCAGTCGCCCTCTCTTGGGGGACTTGGGTTGGAGTCCGATGGGGCAAGAAGTTCCCAAACTGTGAGCCAGTTTGGTCTAGTGGTTGTGGGGTCAGACTCTTATCTGGGAATACCGGGTTTGATTCCGCCCTCCCCCACAAAGCCAGCTGGGTGGCCTTGGGCTAGTCACAGCTGTCTTCTGAGCTCTCACAGCCCCACCCACCTCACAGGGGGTTCTCTTATGGGGAGAAGAACAGAAGGTTTGTCAGCCGCTTTGAGTCCCCTTAAATGGGTGAGAAAAGCGGGGTAGAAAAACCAGCTCTTCTTCTTCTTCCCACCAGAGGGCCTTACTGAACTGGGGAAGGTGGAAGCCAAACCCATCTGTGCCTTTCAGTCCGGAAACAGGCCTAGAGCTCCAAGCTGTAGCCGTGTCTTGGGCCTGAGAATTGCCCCCGCCCCCAATAAATTTCTGCTTCCAAAGATCTAGTGAGCTAGGAAAGTAACATTTAAAACAGCCTTTTTGGGTTGCTGATGGCTGGAGGCAGCTAGGGACTAAAAGCCCCTCAGTCTGCAGGTGGCGATTTTGCCTCCAGAACTGAAGCCTTTGAAGCTGAGGCTGACATGGCAGGAGTAGAGAGGAGAGTACGGGCAACTCACTCCTCTGGGGTATTACAAAAGACGTCAGATAAAGAATCCTCCTTCAGCGAAACCTCCCCTTTCTTTGGCAACTTACTTTCTTTATCATTTTGTGTGCCTGAGGAAGGCCGCTCTCTCTTCCTTTTGCCCATGGCAGATTAAAAGAAAGGCATTCTCAAGCAGACTTTTGGGTAGTTAGAAAGAAAAGAAAGGAAAGTCTGTTTGCTTCAATCTTTCTTGTAGATAAAAGAGGTAGGGCCGCCAGGCGCCATAGTAGTTCTTTACGAGTTAAAAACTAGCAATAGAAGAGAGGAATTTCAAAACTTGCCGCAGATAAATGTAAGGGTCACCGAGTCCTCAAAGGGACGCCGAGTCTTCTAGGACAAATAATCTTTGGTGCTTCAAACCACTATAAATAAATGTTCATTCCCTTTCTCAGCAATCAAATTATGTTGCAAGCATGCATTTATCTCTCTAATAAATTTAAAAGTTTAAGAACACAGAGTTTCTCAACGGAGCACCGTTATCAGGATGTGTCACTCAGCGCCATCTTGGGATTCCCCCGCCTCTGGGGTATTAAGAACGGAGCAGAAATTCTTCGGAGAACAGAGTATGGTGCAGCGCATCTTCTGGGATGGAGTCAACCCAGGGGGAGGCCCAGGGGCTGGCTAATAACAGCCACTTCAAGTCATGTTAGTTGGTGAATCTCCCCCCCCCCCCCCCGGTGCATCAAGGGAAGTAAGGGGTAGCAACTGACACCAGGAGTCTAGAAACAACAACAAAAAAGAAATTTAAAACTGACTGGAACGACAGGCAAGCAGAAGCACTCTTGGCACAACAAAAACTCGGTATCAAATAAAATATAAAAAGCAGCGATAGAAAAATCATTTTAAAAAATTAGGAAGGCCCTCACTGCTTCAACGCAGCCCATTTTCTAGCTAACTGGAGGGCAAACATTCTAAAAAAGTACAACATAGCAAGAGCGGCCTTTTGATGGAGCCACGTTTACCTTTGTCTGTTCCCACTGATAGACTTTCTAGGCTGCAGCCTCTTAAATTCCATATTTGCTAAGATGAAGGTGGAAGTCCCCAAACAAAATGATAATTTTACAGAGCAAAGGAATCTAGGGAAACAGATGGGAATTCAAGCTTAATGCAAAAAGCAAGATCTTTCTCCCATTCAGAGGATGAGAGCGGAGGGCCTTGGTTTCTCCCTAGTGGCTCCATTTTGACAGAATTGCAGCTGGAAGAATTCTCGACCTTTGTTCCAGCACTTTGTTGACTCTTTGTGGAAGAGGACGAACAGGCTGGCTGTAGAAGAGAGTCCCCCTGACCAAGTCTCTTTTCTTTCCTCCGGCAGCAATACTACGTGCCTTGCAGTCTGAGTCTGAAGCCGCTGTTCCTGTTGCACTTTCTGCTGACGCTGAAGTTCACCCGCGTGCTCTGCTTCACCAATAGCAAAGACACGGCGCACAGGTCAGCTTTCGGCACAGGTGGCCAGTAGCTGGGCACGCTTGGACAACCCTCTGCCTAGCGGCATCCGCAACTAGCCCAAGGGCATCTGGTGGCAGAGTGTGGATTTGAACCGGTCTTCCTATTGCTACTCCATTTTCTTGACTGGCAGGGAATGGTGGCTTAGGTCCCCAGGCCAGACACCACCACCACCACCCTGCTCCCGTGTGCCTTGGGCTGGGCCAAGGCTATTGGTTTTTCATTCCTCAGGCTGTTCCTGCTGGTCCAGGCATTTGGTGGCGTGACAGTGGCTGAGTTCTCTTCTCGGCGGAGTCCCAGTGAGAGGAAGGGGACCCTGAAGGAATTTGAACAGGGGAAGATCCAGCTGTGAGTGCCTCTGGTGTTAGCAGGTTTGGGTGCTGTTGGAACACACGGGGGCCTCTGCCCTTCTGCATGCCAGCCAGAGACGCTGCCAGCCTCGCCCCATTCACTGCCCGCATGAGCGGCGTTCTCCACGGAGGTGGCTTCCTTCCCCAGATCTGTCTCCCTAGGGGCTGCCTCTGGTTAGGTGCGGAGCCTCACCGTTCTTTGGCCATCTTTCTCTGCCTTTGCCTCTGGCCCCCGCAGCTTAATCAGCACAGACGCCACCGCTCGAGGGATTGACATTGGCGGAGTCAAGTGCGTCATCAGCTACGACGCCCCACAGTTCCTCCGGACCTACATTCACAGGTAAACCCTTCCAAGGGAAGGCAAGAGAAGAAAGCTTCCAAGTGGCCACAGATGCCAGGGAGGCTGGCGGTCACCCTGACGAGCCTGTCTCCCATTGTCTCATTTCAGAGTGGGCCGGACTGCTCGGGCCGGAAAAGCTGGCCTGGCCTTCACTCTGCTGCTGCAGCGTCAGGTAGGTCAGGGCAGAGAGGGAGGGGAAGAGGAGTGCCCAGGCCCAGTGAAGGCCTTGAAGGCCTTCTTGGCAGGAGCTAGGAGAGTGCAAGTCCCAGGGGAGGTCATGGGAAAAGGCACTGAAGAAATCAAACGTTTCTCAGCTGCCTGCTGCGAACTTTCCAGGACAAAGCCCATATTCCTTTGTCTGAGTCCCTTCCCTCCTGCTGCGCTGGGGGACAGAGTGGGGAGGCAACTGAAGTCATTGGGTTGTGTTCTCCAGGAAAAAAAGTTCTTGAGGATGCTGAAGGAGGCTGGTCTTCCAGGGCTGGAGCGGCACCAGGTGAAGAACGAGACCCTTCAGTCTCTTTGCCAGCGCTATGAGGAAGCCCTGGATGAGCTCCAGAGCATCGTAAAGGTACGCTTACCTTTGGGGAGGGTCACGCGCCCAGTTGTCTTTCTGTCGCTTCCAGGAGCTTTGGAGAAACAGACCTTGCTGTTCAAAGCTGCAACATCCAGGCTGCAACGTCCAGGCTGCAACGTCCAGGCCTCTTCAGTCTGGAGAGACGGCGTTTGAGAAGGGACCTGATTGAAGTATATAAAATTATGCACGGTATAGAAAAGGTGGATAGAGAAAATTTCTTTTCTCTATCGCACAATACTAGAACCAGGGGGCATCTATGAAGCTGATGGGTAGGAGAATAAGGTCTGACAGGGGGAAGTATTTCTTCACCCAGAGGGTCACCGGCTTATGGAATGTGCTGCCGGAAGAGGTGGTGACAGCTACCAGTCTGGATGGCTTTAAGGTAGGGTTAGACAAATTTATGGATGACAGATGTATCAATGGCTACTAGAATGAATGCCTAGGTGCATCTTTCAGGCTGGGGGGGGAAGGAACTGGGGCGCTTCTAAGGCCATCTGCTGGGACTCGAGAGCAGGAGAAGGTTTGTCCTTGTCTCTGCTTGCGATGCCCGTGAGCATTTGGTGGGCCACTGTGTGCGACAGGATGCTGGACTAGATGGGCTGTGGCCTGATCCAGCAGGGCTTCTCTTATGTTCTTATGAAGCTGGAGAAGTTACCAAGACTTGTATCATTGGCTCTCTGGTCGTGGTCCCGGGGAGCAGGGATGTGCCGCCAGCAACACCTTGTCATCTTCCCTGACTCCAAGGAATCTTTTGGCTTCCGGATTCACCCACAGAATAGCCACTAAACATTCCCCATCTGTTCACAGTCTGAGGAGTCAGGAGTGTGAATGCTTCCCTGGAGAACATGCAAGAGACCTCCGGGCAGCAGGGTGGGCTGCAGTCAGATGGGGAAAGGGGTGACACTTTTGGCCTGACCTTTCATTTCTGCCCTCCTCCTCCAACCGGCGTGAATGTGTCTTGCCCAAGGCCCTACCAGCTCTTCTCTGTGCACACTGTGGGAGTTCAGGTTTCTGCCTCCCTGACCTTCCCCTGGTGCTGGGGAGGCAAACCTTCCCCAGAAGAAAGACTCCTGGGGAGTTGTCATTCAATGATTTCTCGTATGGCAGCAACGCATGGCCTAGTGACGACTAAAACAGCAAGTTAAAATGTGTAAGTTATATAAAGACCACTGGATACAAGGGGAAGGATTTCTTCACCCAGAGGGTCATTGGTCTATGGAATTTTGTTGCCAGAAGAGGTGGTAACAGCAGCCAGCCTAGATGGCTTTAAGAAAGAGTTAGACAAACTTAAGGATGACAGATGTATCAATGGCTACTAGAATGGATGCCCAAGTACATCTTTCAGGCTGGGGGGACAAGCGAGATGCCTCTAAGGCCATTTGCTGGGATTTGAGGGCAGGAGAAGGTTTGCCCTTGTCTCTGCTTGAGATGCCCATGGGCAATTGGTGGGCCACTGTGTGAGACAGGATGCTGGGCTAGATGGGCTGTGGCCTGATCTAGCAGGGCTCCTCTTATTCTTATGACCCTATATAAAACAGTATCGCAGTCTGTTACCCTTTGAAGAGCTACACCTGCCATTTCAAAAGAGCCTTGACATCAGGCCTGAACCAGGCCCTCAGTATGCAGCTGGTCCTGATGCGGCCAGCAGTCTGATGTGTGGCTCCACAGTCCCAGCAGAGGGGGGACGTTTTGCCCTGTTTATACCATGTCTGGAGCTGAGAACAACTGAGCTGGCATCAAAGCCTCCAAGACACAAGAGTGTCTCTTCTGTACTCGGTCTCCCACCCTTAGCTGCCTGCACAGTTGCCTGCTTTGGCCATCAGGCTTCCAGGGGCAGCCTGGGGGCCTCCTGGTGGTTTGGCTCAGGGAAGCCATCTGCCGTGCTTGGGGTTGTTTGCCCCAATAGGAAAACCCCATTGCAGCCCTGGGGGCCTGAAGCAAGGGGTGTGGGGCCCCTCAGCAGCTGCGTGGGCTTGAGGCGAAGCATAAAAGACGCAAGGTCACTGTGAGCACCCTTGGGGAACCCCTTAGAATTTCCACCTTCCACCCAGTGGGAGGCTAGTGCAGTTGAGAGCCAGTGGGCAAAGAGACCTTTCCCCTGTCCCCGCAGCTGAGCCAGGCTTGGCGTTCTGCTGCCGTGCGCAAAGCCCATGCGTTGAAGGACACTCCAGCAACTCTGGCCGACGCGAGGCTTGGCCGCTCGCTCTTCAAGCCGCCTGGAACCAGTTGGGGGGCGGAGGGCGGGGATGAGCAGCGGGGCAGTGGGTTCCTCCTTGTGGCCGGAGCCCAAGAGCAGGTTCCAGGATGCCTTTGACCGCTTTCTTCCCAACGCAGTGAGCTGTAGGGCTGTCTGTGGTGGGTGTGGAGAAAGTTCCTCCGCTCAGGCATCCTGGGACCTTTGCCCAGGTTCCTGCTGCTCTGGGTCTGGGGGCCGGCAGCTGAGAAGGACCCAAAGGAAAGCCACAGCAGAGGCCAGGCAGAGGCTGTCCTGGGTGCGCAGAACGTTTTCCTTTCTCCCAGGGCCTTGCAGCTGATATGGGCCGTGGGGCTGCTGCTGCTGGTGTGTTCTCTCTTCTCCTTGGACCAGGACCCACCTGGGCTGTGTGCATTCTCAGGGCTCCAGTGTGTGGCTCAACTTTTCTTTATCTCAACAGGAGGAACACGCCAGGAAGAAGTCCTGAGGGGCCCACAGGCCCTGGGAGCAGGCCAAGCTATTTCCTGGCTCAGCCCATGGCCTTTGGATGACATTCTGTTCCATACAGGATGCCAGGATTAGACCAGTTGGGGTCAAATTGTACAGACCACCCAGTGGACCATTTGAAGGCCAAATGCTGTGTCTGTGAGCCCCCCACCCCGCCTCTGTCCCCTGGACAAGAAAGGCTCCTGGCCTGGTGTGGCCCATTGCTTTCCTCCTCCTGTGCCCGGAGCACGAGACACTTTTCAATAAATTTTGAGGCTGCCCCTAATCTTGGTTGTGCGTGTTACTTAAGCAGAGCCTGTGGCTGTTTTGTCTAGTGGGTAGGGAGCCAGACTCTTATCTGGGAATAGTGGGTTTGATTCCACCCTGCACTATGAAGCCAACTGGGTGGCCTTGGGCTAGTCACAGTGCTCTCTCTGAACTCTCATGGCCCCACCAACCTCTTCTGTTGTGGGGAGAAGAACAGAAGGTTTGTCAGCCACTTTGAGTCCCCTTAATTGGGTGAGAAAAGCAGGGTTGAAAAGCCAGTTCTTCCTCCACGAAGGCAGCTGGGTGGCCTTGGGCTAGTCACAGTGCTCTCTCTGAACTCTCATGGCCCCACCAACCTCCTCTGTTGTGGGGAGAAGAACAGGTTTGTCAGCCACTTTTGAGTCCCCTTAATTGGGTGAGAAAAGCAGGGTTGAAAAGCCAGTTCTTCCTCCACAAAGGCAGCTGGGTGACCTTGGGCTAGTCACAGCTCTCTTCTGAGCTCTCACACGCCCTGCTAACCTTACAGGGTGTTCTGCTGTGGGGAGAAGAACAGATGGTTCATCAGCTGCTTCGAGTCCCCTAAAATGGGTGAGAGAAGCGGGGTAGAAAAGCCAAGTCTTCTGCCTGGCTGGAGCCGGATGCCTGCAGGCAAACTCGCCACGGGGGACCAAGGCAGCTTCTCCCAGGCAAGTAGCCCGAAAGGCGGCTGCTTCGTCCTCCCCTTTTGGCCTCGCCACATCCCACGGGCCGGCCCCTCTAGGGCAGCTAGACGTAAAGGGCGCCTTGGGGGCGGCCCCCTCTTGGGCTCTACTCCACGCCCCGCTCCCAACAACAGGAGGAGCCGGTGTCCGGCCTCGCCTCCCCCGTGCCTCCCGCTGCCATTGGTGCGAAGTTCGCCCGATCGCCTCCGCCTGCGAGCGAAGGGCGGCGCGCAGGCAGGCTACAAAAGCGCCCAGGTGGGCGGGTAGCGGGTTACCCTCGGTCGGCGGAGGCTTGGAGCAAGGATGGAGCTCTTCCTGGACCCGCTCTCGCAGCCCTGCCGGGCGGTTTTCATCTTCGCCAAGAAGCACCAAATCCCCTTCCAGTACAGGCTCGTGGAGCTCATCAAGGGTGAGATTCAGTGCGCCTTCGATCTCGGCTTCGGGCTGCGCCCTTGGAGAGCCACCGCCAGGGCGCTGCAGGGCGGTTCGCAGCGGCGGATCGCTGGCATTTCCCTCTGTTTGAACAGTAGAAAGGCTCTGCTGCGTTTGTTTGCTTTTCTAATTCCTAAAATTGTTTTGGAAATAAAATCTTGTCCTCCTCCTGGGCTCCCCACAACCCATGATTTGCCAGTTTCAGTTTTATTTTGTTGCGTAATTGGAAACAAATGCGCGCCAGTGACCTCCGGGCTCATTTCTCCACCGTGCGCCGAATCCAGAGCCCTTTCTGCACTGACTCTTATTCTGGATTATATCTCACAATAGAGACCTGTCATCCGCTTGCTAGTGAAGACTATGGTGGACCCCAGGCAGAGCCTGCCATAGTCTGTGTTAACATGCAGATGGCAGGTCCCCTATTCTGGGAAATAATCCAGAATAAAACTCAGTGCAGAAAAGCCCCAGGACTGACAGGCCTCCAGGGTGCAAAACAATTTATATTCTAGTGTGTGCGAACGTCACGTGGGAATGCAAGGGAGCGGGTCTGTTGGTTATCTGGGACAAGAGGTGGAATTGTTTATGGGCTACCCGCAGGATTTCTGCGGGTCCATACTGTTATTTACTATTTCAGTTAACTTGTGTTTACTGTTTAGGCTTGTTTATTTTATGTTTGGGCATATACCACCTAAAGTCTTGGGGTTTAGGCGTTTGGAAGCCCTGCCACCAGAAAGTGCCTGGGAAAAGTTGGGGTGTTTAAAAGACCAGATACAGCAGAACAAAATATTCTAAGAGCAGCTTTCTGCACGGGTCCAGGGTGGTACCAAAAGGGAAGCCAGAACCAGCCACAGACTTTGCTTTGTTCCCTGTGGATTCCCCCTGTATTCTCTCTCCCTTCTTAATGCAAGAAAAAAACCCAAAGCTTGCATAACTGGAGGGCAAATGGCCAAGTAGGCCAGAATGCAGCCCTTGCTGCAGGTTGGGAATTGGCAGGATCCTATCTCTGTCTCCTATCTCCTATCTCTGATACCTCCTGGGCTGGAAGTATCCAGCGTCACTGTTGTTCTCCAAACCTGTTCTTCTGCAGCTCAGTTTATTCAAAGTCCCTCTCCCACTGTTACATAATATCTGTGGCTGACCGCCCCTTCTGTTGAAATCTGGCCCTCCAAGCCAAGGGCAAGCCCACTCTCCCTCCTCTCCGCTTACCATGTGGGCAGATTCTCGTCCAGAAAACTTCAATAAACCTTGCCAACTGCTTTCTCTCTTCAGTCTGACTTGGCAGGTCCTCTGCCCCCGCACGCATCATGCGCACGCCTTTCTCCACTCCTGGACGCAAACCGGGCACATCCAGATTGGCTATGGAAGAGCTGTTTATTCATTTATTCATTTGGTTTATTTACAAGCTGCCTTTAATCCTAGGAGAGACTCTTAAAGTCGCTTACAATATATATAGTTAGACCGAGTCCCCCAGCTCATGGTCTAAAAAAGACACGGCACACGAGGAAAAGGGGACTGGGAGGGAAGAGGGGAACTGGATGGACTCGGAAGAAGAGTCTGTTGCTGGAACTGGTGGGTTGTAGGCCTGATGGAGGGCACTGCCTCCCCATCCGTTTACTCCAGCTACCGGGGACTGCTAAGAGCAGAGATCGGGGGGTGGGGGGTGGCAAAAAGGTGACATCTTTGCAGTCGAGCCACCGATGCTCAACCCCCAGCGTGATGGCCGCAGCTGCTGCATCAGCCCATTTGGGCTCCATGGAGAGCCATGCACAAAGACTTCCTGAACTCGGACAACTTCACCCATATCTCCTTAATTGTGGCGCAAGGGGCAGCAGGGGGAAGGGTTTGGATTCCTAAGAATTAGCCCTGGGAATAGAGGGGAGGGCTGCCTCCGCTCACCACCACCACCACCCTGCCTGGAAGAGCACAAGGAGGGGACTGGGGAGGGGGTCCTTCCTGCTGCCTTGGCAAAGCTTTTTGATTCCTGGCTATCCCTCCCTCCCTCCCTCCCTTAGGGCAGCATTGGGAAAAAGAATACGGCAAATTGAACCCAATGAGGCAAGTGCCCGTCATGAAGGATGGTGACTTCATTTTAACTGAGAGGTAAGGAGAGTTGGGTGGCACGGCTGGCCTTGGGGGGGGGGGGAGCAGCATATTTATTTATTTTAAAAAATTATATGGTCCCAGGGTGGGTAACAATAAAAATAAACCATGTAAAATATGAAAACATAATTAAAATTACCCCCCTCCCTCCCTGGTGAAAGAGATGTTTTCACCAGGCGCCGAAAACTATGCAGTGTTTGCGCCTGGCAAACCTCGGGAAGGAGGCTGTTCCAGACCTTGAGGGGCCACCACAGAAAAGGCCCTCCCACACATCCCTATACCTCGTGCCTCTGAAGGAACTACAAGAAGGGCCTCTGCTTGGTTTTCATCTGCTTAGTTTGAGTCCAGCTTCCCCTGCCGATGAGTAAAAAGGTGAATTTCACAAGATCACTTCTGGGTGGAGGATGAATAGGGTGAGGGGGACACAGGATCTTACACACTCAGGATTTCATTCCTGCATCTTCCCTGGTGTGGGTTGCATGCTCTTTTAATCTTGCCTTTCCTGGAAGTCTCCGCTGACAGCAGTGAGTGGTGCAGGTGCCTGGCTGGTCCAAACCGCTTCCTTCAGGAAAGCAGGCACAGCAATTCCCTTAGAGCCTTCCTGGATGTTCCTCCTGTGTGTGCAGGCTCTCAGTTCTCCTCTCTTGCCTTCTCCAAACAGCATCGCTATCCTTTTGTACCTTGCAAGAAAATTCAAAACCCCTGATCACTGGTACCCCTCCGACTTGCAAAAGCGAGCGCGTGTGGATGAGTACCTCGCTTGGCAGCACACGGCCATCCGGATGCACGGGTGCAGGGTGTTCCTGATCCAGGTAAGGGCAGGTAGCTCCAATGTAGCTCTCAAGGCATCTGGGTGGGTGAGGCTGCTTGTCTCACGGGGCGCCCCACAGGCACCCAAAGATGAGGAGAAGCATGCGCCAACAGCTCTCTCCGGCTCGCGTTTCCCTCTGGACTGCATCAGTCCCAATGTCTCTGCTAGTTGCTGCAAAAATATCAGGAATGGCAACAGCACAGTTTGGGAAGGAGTTGACCTGATCATCGTGATGCCCAGCCTACTGGGAAGAAGAAGATTAGACTTTTCTATCCCGCTTTTCTCACCCATTTAAGGGACGCAAAGCGGCTGACAAACTTTCTGTTCTTCCCACAATGGAGACCCTGTGAGGCAGGTGGGGCTGTGAGATCTCAGAAGAGAGCTATGACTAGCCCAAGGTCACCCAGCTGGCTTCATGGGGGAGGGCAGAATCAAACCTGGTATTCCCAGACAAGAGTCCGGCTCCCTAACCACTAGACCAAACTAGGTCCATGTAGAGGGCTCCATTTGTTACACTCTGGAACCTGACGCAAGTGGCACATAAGGGCAACCCTGTTTTGCTGTCATTTTCCTTCTGGCTGCCCTGCAATTGCCAGGTTGTCTCTAAATCCTTGCTGGGAAAGACACTTGAGGCAATGAAGGCAAACACAAAGACTCCAGGCCCCCATTTGGACAGCTGCGGTCTGAATTGGGCTGCCAAATGATGCTCTTGCCTGGCATATGAGGAAGAGACTCTACTGTCAGGTGGTCATCCTGCCCATGTGCTCCCTGGAGTGAAGTCACGAGCCCCACAGGTGGTCACACCATCTCTTTTACTTCCTCCTCCAAACAGGCTTACGTGCCCCTCTTCCTGGGGCATCCCCTGCCACCTGAGAAACTGGAAGAAGCCCTGAAGGATCTGGAAAGAATCCTGGACCTTTTTGAAGAGAAATTCCTCCAGGACAGGCCATTCATTGTGGGCAATGAAATTTCCCTGGCAGACCTGATGGCCATCGTGGAGCTCATGGAGGTGAGGCAGGAGGGAGCGCTGGTCCTGGGGGCACCTTCCTAAAGCCTTTTTTCTGTGCCGAGTTAATGAAGGCCAGTGCAGCAGGGATGTGCATGAATGCAATTTTTGGGATTCAGTTTGGATGAAATATTCAAAAATTTGATTCAAATCTTTAAAATTCAAATTTAACCAAATTCTAATCAAATTAAGCAAATTTGAATCTATTTGTTTGACTTTTCAATTCAAATTTGCACTTACGAATGTCAACAACATTCACATGTGCCTGTATGCATTGTTACTCATCCCGTATGCATCCATACACATCTGTACGCCTCCAGCTGTTATCCCGCATGCAACCCGTTTTCGTCCCATACAAATGCGTACAGATGCGTACGTGCAAGTGTGCGTCATGTACCAACCCATCACATATGAACGCCCGAATAATTCAAATGAATAGATTCAAAATTCAAAATGCATTCAAATGTTGAACTTCAAATTGATGGACCTTCAATTCAAATTGAAAAGTTGAAATTTGGACGAATTCGATCAAATTTCGAATATCTTTGAATATTTGCGCACAGCACTACAGTGCAGTGGGCATCCTTGCTTGGAGGTTAGCTCCCAGGAAGGCCACGGGGTAACCATAGCTGGTGGCCAGGTGTGTCACTTACTCAGATGCTGGCCCAAGCCAACTCCAGCACCGTGTGGCGTTCCCTTAGGCCCTGGGAGCCTTTGAGGAATTTGATTTCATCCTTCAGCTAGAAATTGGGTCTTTAGTATTCAGCATTTCAAGTTTTTACAGAGTTAGTCCCAGTCATGTTAAGGATGGTGTGTTAGTCCTCCCAGTCTCAGCTGAAAGCGTACATCACCCGTGCCCACTTCTTTCCCTCTGCAGGTTGTTTGCGTCGGCCATGATGTTTTTAAACGCAGACCCAAGATGGCGGCCTGGAGAACCAGAGTAGAAGATGCCATCGGGAAGGATCTCTTTCTAGAGGCCCACAAAGAGATGTTCAACCTGGAAGGCTTAACAACGAAACATCTGTCCCCACAACTAAAGGAGCAGTTAACGCAAGCTTATTTGAAGGAAATAAAGTGAAGTGCGGGAGAGGCAGAGAAGAGGAGGCATCTTCTCTGGGGGCTTCCTGGTTTTAATGTAGGGAGGAGGGTCTATAGCCATCGCTTTGGCTTTGTATTCAACCTTAAATACACCAAGAGATTTTTCTTGCCACAGGTGTGATCTTTTGGGTCTGGGCATGAGCAGAGGGGGAAGAGGAGTCGGAACAGCTGAAGCCAAATGGCAGAGCAGCTCTTTCCAGAGTAAACATGTTTGCTGAGTTGCAGGAGACCAAAAACTACACAGGTCTCCTCTGGGGATCCTTAGTCGGGCCTGGAGGACAAAGGCACCTTGCCAGGCAACCAGGGGAAAACATCTGGCTGCAAATGGAAGACAAGCAGAGGGAATCCATATGGAGGAGAAAGTGCGGTGAAGAAATCAGTGGGCACCCTTCCCTTTGGTCATGTGCACTGTTTAACCCATCTTGGCCCCGCTGAGGGAAAACCTGTTTAAAATCAGTCATTACTTCATTCCCAGACCAAAGGTCCACATTCTGAGCCATGTGCGTCTTCGCCCAACCTGGCAGTTTAGATGTTCCAATGGTCTTTGTTGGTACATAAGAGGAGCCCAGCTGGATCAGGCCACAGTCCATCTGGTCCAGCATCCTGTCGCACACAGCGGCCCACCAGTTACCCATGGGCATCTCAAGCAGAGACAAGGACAAACCTCCTGCTCTGAAATCCCAGCAAATGTGATACATCTGTCCTCCATGAATTTGTCCAGCCCTTCCTTAAAGCCATCTAGGCTGGCTGTTGTTACCATTTCTTCTGGCAGCAAATTCCATAGACCGATGACCCTCTGGGTGAAGAAATACTTCCCCTTGTCTGATCCGACTCTCCTACCCACCAGCTTCACAGATGGCCTCCTGGTTCTAGTATTGTGCGATAGAGAAAAGAAATGTTCTCTATCCACCTTTTCTATACCCTGCATGATTTTATATACCTCAGTCAGGTCTCTTAAACACCATCTTTCCAGACTGAAGAGGCCTAGACGTTGCAGCCTGGTTTCGTAAGGGAGGTGTTCCAGACCCTTAATTATTCTGGTTGCCCTTTTCCTCACCTTTTTTGGTTCCACAATATCCTTTTTGAGGTGTGGTGACCAGAACTGTACACAATATTCCAAATGTGGCCTCACCATCGATCTATAAAGAGGCAAAATGACACTTACCTTGTTCAAGGGCAGTATTTTTGCCTGCAGAACTAACAACACCCGGTTACTTCAAAAGCCTAGAAAATGCTGCAACTTCACATACCACAGCCCCGGAGCCATGACACCAGGCCTCCTACTGCCTGTAACGGTGGTGGAAGAGGGGGTCTGCCCCTCTTCTCCCTACGCTTTAGCCAGGTGTGGTATCCTTGGACCGGAAGGCAACTTGCAGAGACTGGAGGCAGGTGAGTCCCAGAAATCCCAGGTAAAAAGCCAAGGAGTTCTGCACAGGTGGGCACAGGGCTTCCCACATGCTCCCAGGGAGCATGCTATTCTTTGCTCCAATTTCCCTGAAAGGCAAAATGAAATTTCCCACTTCTGGGGAAACTGGCCAGTGGGCCTTCTGTCAGAGTACAGAAGGACCAACCTGCTTGGGATTCCCTGGGTCACCTTTCCCAGCCTGCATTTTGACGAGAAGAGCCATTCCAGGTTCCAAGGTGCGGCAAGGCAAAAGTCACACTGGCAAATCTGCTCAAATATGCCCAGGCATTGAGCTGAGTTCCGCCCCCAGAGGGCTAGAGATATGCATGAATGCTCTAAACGTTCAAAATTCGATGGAATTCAATCGAATGTGGACATTCAAAGAATTCAAATTGAATGTCTTCACATTCGAATTCAAACGAATTTTGAATGTTCCAAAACATTCGTTCAAATGATTTGAATCATTCGAATGTACAGATACATATGCGTTACATGCATATCTGCATGCATTTGTGCTTATAATATGGAACGAAAACGGGATGCTTATGGGATAATACGGGATGCATACGAAATTCATACAGATACGTATAACACATCTGAATGTTGTCAGATTCAAATTGGTTTTTGTTGCATTTGGATTTTAAACATTCAAATCAAAGCAAATATATTGACATTCAATTTGACCTGAATTCGAATGCAAAAAAGAAGAAGAGTTGGCTTTTCTACCCTGCTTTTCTCACCCATTTAATGGGACTCAGAGCGGCTGACAAAGCTTTTCTATTCTTCTCCCCACAACAGAACACCCTGTGAGGTGGGTGGGGATGTGAGAGCTCAGAAGAGAGCTGTGACTAGCCCAAGGTCACCCAGTTGGCTTCATGGGGGAGGGTGGACTCAAACTAGGTATTCCCAGATAAGAGTCTGGCTCCCTAACCACCAGACCAAACTGGCTCACTGGACCTCGCCCTCCCCACCCCTGCATTCTATTGGTTGGGACAGAGTCAGTCTGGCCTAGGGAACACCGAGTTATATGCAGTTCCGCGTAACAACAACAATGGCTACATTTTATTTATTTATTTTGCTGTTATCCTAGGAGTGGAAGGACCCTTTCAGGACATCCTGGCTTCTGTCCCCCCCCCCCCCCCAGTTTAGGATCAGTGCCTGGTGGCAGAAAGGGAGCTCTGGCCTAGAGGGAGAAGGCCCTTTGTGGCATGGGGCAAGAAGGGAGATTTCTGCCCCGCTGGAGCTCCGGATTTGCTCCAGGGCAAATCAGGATGTTGCTCTGGGCGCTAAAGGAAAGCAACTGTGTGCGGGCAAAGCTCCAGGTCTAGGCTGGGCCGGCAGCTGCAGTTCTTTCCCCCAATCTGCATTCAGAAATCTGATGCAGCCTGAGGGAGCAACTGGTCTAGTGGTTAGGGAGCTGGACTCTTTACCTGGGAATACCAGGTTCGATTCTGCCCTCCCCCACAAACCAGCTGGGTGACCCTGGGCTAGTCACAGCTCTCTTCTGAGTTCTCACAGCCCCACCTTACCTCACAGGGTGTCTGTTGTGGGGAGAAGAACAGAAGATTTGTCAGCCGCTTTGAGTCCCCTTGAATGGGTGAGAAAAGCAGGGTAGAAAATCCAACTCTTCTTCTTACTATGGCAGAACCACTAACCAGTGAGAGGCCACCCTTGTTTCAGCCCCTCTGTGCCCAGGGTTCATTTGCTCTATGCCTTGAGGACCCAATAGGAACCCCAGTTTCTGCCAAGTCTCCATCATGGCCCTGGCCAAGGCAGAGAATGGGAGCCAGCAGGTTCCAGGCTACCTGCTTGACAAGCACCCGGCGAAGCTTACTTGGCACCTGTTCTAAGCTCCTGATTGGCTGGCTGGGACAAGCCCATTGTGGTTAATCTGCAGGCCAATCAGAAGCTTGGAATGAGGCATCTGTTGGTTGCCCTTGGGACAGAGGTGTGTGTCTGCGCTTCCGTGTCTGCGCGCCCATCCGTGCGCGTCCAGTTGCCACGCTGCCATGGTGCTGGAACTCTACCTTGACATGCTCTCCCAGCCCTGTCGGGCTGTATACATCTTTGCCAAGAAGAACAACATCCCCTTTGTGATGAAGAACATCGAGATGCTTAAAGGTAACCTGTTCACATCCAAGTCTCCAGTAAAGACCAGCAAAGCGCCACATCGCCCCATTCTCCCAGCATCCAGGTGGAAAGGTGTGAGCCAGACAGCCCGTTGCTGGCCCCTTCCTCAGCCGCACAGTCCAGGCCCAAGGCACCAGTGGGCCATAAGATGCAGTGGGATAAAGGGGGCAGATCTGGAGGGAGAGCACCTTTCCTGACCTCCAGGCCTCAGGTCTGCCTCAGTGACCTCACTACAAGACACACAAGAGTGAAATTGGGGACGAATTGCGGTGTGTGTGAGAGAGAAACACTTGCAGTGCCTTTGTGACCCTCAGGCGCACTTAGGGGCCTGAAACTCCACCAGGGGCCTGAGAAAGACGCTGCCCTCCTTACCCGCTGGTCTCGAAAGGCACAAGGCTGCCCGCCACAAAAACCACTGCACCCCTCCCCTCTCTTTACTAGGGATGCGCAAAAATATTGGTAGGCATTCGAAATCCGATCAAATGTGCCAAATTTCAACATTTGAACTCATTTAAGGGGACTCAAAGCGGCTGACAAACCTCCTGTTCTTCTCCCCACAACAGAACACTCTGTGAGGCAGGTGGGGCTGTGAGAGCTCGGAAATTTGTCCCGAAATTTGAATGCAAAGATTTGAATCGAATGTTGAATCTATTCATTTGAATTATCCGGACATTCCTATGTGTACGGGTTCGTATACGATGTGTACTTGAAGATCCGCATCTTTCCCACATCCGTACGCATTTGTACGGATCCCTACGGGACGAAAACGGGTTGCATATGGGATAACTACGGGATGGATACAGACATGTACAGATGCGTATAGATGTGGGGAAGATGCATAAAGGCACCTACAAATGTTGTCGACGTTCGTATGTGCAGATTCGAATAAAAAACGTGAACGAACAGATTCGAATTTGGTAAATTTGAATAGAATCTTGTTAAATTAGAATTTAAAAGATTTGAACCAAACTGGATTTTCAGGTATTCGATTCAAATAGAATGTCAAATAATAATAATAATAATAATAATAATAATAATAATAATAATAATAATAATAATAATAATAATAATAATAATAATAATAATAATAATAATAATAATAATAATAATAATAATAATAATAATTGTGCACATAACTACTCTTTACCTGGAAATATATTCATCCAGCTAGGCCTCCCCTTAGTAGTAATCGCCCTGCCCTCTCAACATTAGGACAACAGTTCAGCGAGGAGATTAACAAGGTGAACATCCTAAAAAAGGTTCCAGTACTCAAGGATGGAGAGTACATCTTGGAAGAGGGGTAAGAGGCGGCGGAGGGTCCACCCTTCTCATGAGTTATGCTATACTGACCAAAGGACTCTTGCACGGACCTTTAATCCGGATTAAAGGTCCACGTGGAACACTCTTAGGCCACATAGGCCTTCCCGTGCCCCTCCTTAGTCCTCCTGTATCTGCACAAAATGGCGTGAGATGCTGACTAAGGCGGCCTTTAATCCAGCTCTCATGTGGACCTGTTTATGGACAGAAAGCATCAGGGTCCTAATGCTGACCATTAGACTGCTTTCCCTGGGGGGTGGGGGTGGGGGGTGAGTGGCACCCTTCAGATTCTCTGGCAGGGAACAATTAAGGCTGGGCAGCTGGTAGCTAAGGCACAACTCCACCCAGCCCAGCCTGGTGGGCATGAGCGTCTCCTCGCCAAAGTACGCTCAGATGAAGAAAGGATTCCCAGAAGTGCCCCCACCCCCCCTCAAAGCCCCTCTGAACTGCAGGCAGCCCCACAGCCCCCTTCCAGTGGGAGCAGCTTCTCGGAGCAACCTGGCACTGCGACATCCAGCCTTGACTGCCAAGGCAGGCAGTGCGGCTCTGGAATGACCCTCCCCCTGCCTGAACTCCCCCCCCCTCTCCTCCTCCCGAACCTGCCAGCACGGCCATCCTCCTCTACCTGACCCGGAAGTACAACACCCCCAGCAACTGGTACCCCCCAGACATGAAGAAGCGAGGGCGCGTGGATGAATTCCTCTCCTGGCAACAGAGCACCATCCGAGTCAGTGCATCCAAGATCTTATGGCTGAAGGTCAGTTGGAGCCCTTCAAGAGCCCTGGGGGCCGGCAGGAACGGCCTTGGGCACCTGCCCCACCAATGGACCAAGGCAAAATCTGGGAGGGGGGGCTGCAGGAGGTGTCCCAGGCACCAGCACCTGCCTGCCTCTGCCCGCCTCCCTCCAAGGGCAACCCACCAACCATCCCAGGGCTCAAAGCCAGCAGGCAGCAGGGGGGAAAGGCCTCCAAGACCCAGGGCGTTTTTTTGGCAGCCCCCCCCTCCCCACCCCTTATTTGATCCAGAGCCCAGTCCTCCTCTGGGCACCACCATTTTGGCTGTAGCACCCTCACCCTGAGAACTCTGCGCATGCACGGTCGCATCTACGGTCATCTTAGGTGCCAGCAGAGCATAATTTCACGCTCCACACCTAATCAACAGTAGTAGTGAGCTTCTGGTGAGGGCAGGCCCGCTTGGAGGCTGTAGGCTTCTAACACGTGTGGGTGCTCTTCACCAGAGGTTCACTACTTTCTTCACTAGAGGCCTAGTGTGAACAGGCCTAAGATCCAGGCTGGGAGTGGGTGGGAAGCAGCGATGCACCTCTGTGAGATGGCTGAACACTGGGTTTCCCACATCCCTCTGTTGGGGGGGAGTGTGTGATGGGGAGCTGGCCTAATCAAGAAGGCCCCCAGCTCCCCTCCCTGGCCAGGTGCGCGGGCTGGGCGGACACCCCCCTGCCTGAAGAAGAAAAGTTGCCTTTCTACCCCGCTTTCCTCACCCATTTAAGGGGGCTCAAAGCAGCTGACAAACCTCCTGTTCTTCTCCCCACAACAGAACACCCCTGAGGCAGGTGGGGCTGTGAGAGCTCAGAGGAGAGGGCTGTGACTCGCCCAAGGTCACCCAGCTGGCTTCGTGGGGGTGGGAGGGCGGAATCGAACCCAGTATTTTCCCAGGTAGGAGTCCGGCTCCTTGACCACCAGCCTGACGACCACCCCCCACCCCCACCTTTCTCCGTGGCAGGTGGTGATCCCCCTCTTCCTGAGCCAGCACGTGCCCGCGGAGAAGCTCCACGACGCCGCCGAGGAGCTGAACACGGCGCTGCAGAAGCTGGAGGAGAAGTTCCTGCAGGACAAGCCCTTCCTGGTGGGCGCCGAGGTGTCGCTGGCCGACCTCGTGGCCATCACGGAGCTCATGCAGGTAGTCTGCGCGGGCGGCGGGCGGATCTTCTGGGCTTCGGTCCGGTCCGAGGGGGTTCCCTCTAACGTCCCGCCCGTTCCCCTCCGCAGCCCCAGGGCGCCGGCCTGGACGTCTTCGAAGGGCGCCCGAAGCTGCAGGAGTGGCGCCGGCGGGTGGAAGTCATCCTGGGCAAGGAGCTCTTCCTGGAGGCGCACAGCAAGATCCTGAACAGCCAGGATCTGCGCAACATCTCCATCGACCCCCCGCTGAAAGTGCAGATGAAGCCCCTGCTGGTCAAGATGCTCAAATAAAGTGCCTCCCCCGACCCCCGGGCCTAGATCCCGCCTGCCTAGTGGCGCCCGCCGCCTCTTCTCTGCGCCCGCCCGTAAAGGTGGCTTGACGGGGGAGGGGTGGGGGGCCGCCGCGAAGCAGCCCCTGCTGCCTCTTGTCTGCTTTTAGCTCCCTGGGAAGCGTGTCCTCTCTCTCTCTCTCTCTCTCTCCCCGGGGAATTCTGCCGTCCGCTAGTGCTACATGCGCCCGGCGTTGCCCCCCGCCACCCCGGGTGCAAGAGGCGGCAGAGAGGGGGAGGGAACGGGGAGGGACTAGGCAGGGGCGGGGCGGGAGGGCCGTGGCGAGATCGAGGCCCCCGGGCGGGCTGCAGCAGCAGCAGCGAGAGACGCACGTAGAGCCGGCTCCTCCTCGGCACCAAGGACGAGGCAGCGGCGATGCCCATGCTGGAGCTGGACACGAACCTGCCGTCGACGTCGCTGCCACCTGACCTGGCAGCCAAGCTGTGCTCGGCGGCGGCGGCCATCCTGGGCAAACCGGAGGAGGTGAGGCGCAGGGAGAGCGAGAGAGGGCTGGCTGGCTGGCTGCTAGGGGCTAAGGGGCCACCACCGGGTGGGCCGCGCGTCTGACCCGCTTCTTTCTCTCTCTCTCTCTGTCCCCTGCGCCGGCCGGACAGCGGGTGACGGTGATGGTGCGGAGCGGGACGGCGATGGTGCTGAACGGCTCGCCGGCGCCCGGCGCGCATCTCTCGGTGGCAGCCGTCGGAGTCCTGGGCTCGGCCGAGCAGAATAAGGCGCACAGCGCGCAGCTCTTCGCTTTCCTCCGCGCGCATCTCGGCCTGGAAGAGGACAGGTCGGCGAAAGACACAGGACCGGGGGTGGGGGAAGGGAAGGGAGGGAGGGAGGCCGACGGGGTGGGGACGGGGGGACTCTACCTGCTCGATCCCCGACGTGCCCTTTTGCTCTCCCTCCCGTGCAGGATCGTGATCCGCTTCCAGCCGCTGGAGCCCTGGCAGGTCGGCAAGAAGGGCACCGTCATGACCTTCCTGTGAGCCGCCCCGACGGCCGCCAGCCGCCCGCTGAAAGCAATAAAGCCCGACGGCCGGCGCCCGACGGTGTGACTCTCCTCGCTCGCTGTGTCTTTCTTGACGTTCCCTTCCCTACACGCGTCTTCGACTCCCTCTCGTTGCCTGGGGGGGGTGGCGGCGGCGGCGGGGAGGGCGCTGATCGCAGACGGGGCGGCCCTGGAGGGCGCGGGGGCGCAACGTTTCTGCAGTTCTGCAGACGGACGGACTGCGGGTGGAGGGGGTCGCCACCCAGGAGGAGAGGCTCGACCGGAGGAGGGGTCCCACCACGTGCCGTCCTTTCTCTGTCTAGCTCCCCACCACCACCACCACCACCACGATGGAAGCTCAGCTCCCGGGGAGAGGGGGGGGGAGGAGGAGCCCACATTTTGCCCGCCAAGATCCCGCTTCGGTTGCAACTCTGTGGAGCCCAGCAAAGCGCCCGCGGGCGCACTGACTGATTCAGAGCCTGCCCGCTCCGGCGGAGATTGCCTCCCGCGCTTCCCTCCCCCACCATCAAGAAAAAGAGCACGAAGAAGCCCGCAAGCGCACGGCAGTGCGGACGTCTATAAGTCTCCCTGCCTGAGAGTCTGTAGCCCAGGCCACGCCCCCAAGCAGCAGCATCCCGCTTTCTTATTGGGCACCCTGTGCCGGCCAATCGGCGGCTGGCTTTGTCCGGCGGCGGCTGTGGCTGTCCGGCCGCTCGCTCGCCCTGTGTGGGGAGGCAGGTGTGCAGTTGTCCGCCGCCGGCGGACTGAGCTGCCCGGCCGCCGAGTGAGGAGAGGAAGGCAGGGGAGGCGACCACTGAGTAGCGGGCCTGCTTCGGTCCCGTCTTGTGTGGAGACGCGTCCCGAGGAGGGCGGGCGGGCGGACCGCAGCTCCCGTGAGTCGCGGCCAGCGGCAGGGGCGTCGCCTCAGGGCGTCGCCGTCGGAGCCGGGAAGGAGGGCGGCCGGGTCAAGGTGGCGGAGAGGGTGACGGCTGCCGCGGTTCCTCACAGCCTTGACGGTCAAGAACCGCGGCTGAGGCGCGCAGGAGGCAGGGAGCGAGGAAGGGGAGGCCTTTCCCGGGCAGGGATCCGCCCCCGCCGCCTTCCCCAGTTTCCACTCAGGACCCTCCGCAGCTGGGAACCAACGGGGTCCGGTTGAAAGCTCCGCGGGCTGTGTGGCTGTTCAACTCCGGGCTACCAGCTGTCGCTGTGTCGACCGGCCGGCCGGTCGTTCAATCCGGCGGCCCGTAGTTGATGCTCTTCCCGGGCTGCAGTTTCCTCGAGGCTGTAGCTCGCATGCTCCTCCTGCTCCTGCTCCGGGAGCCTTTTTGCGGGCGCTCTTTGTTACTCCGGCTGGATGCGCGACCCTTTGCCCGCTTTACTATTTGGGTCTCTCCCCCCCTAGGTCCATGAGGGAGCTGAACCTATAGACCTTGCACAACAAGCGGCCACAGATCGGTCCAAAGATGGTAAGACATTCATGGGAGCCAGAGCGCCATGGCAAAGCAGGTGCGGCTTGGAGGCTGTTTCTGTCTCCCTGTGCCTTGAAGAAGAGTGGGCTTTTCTACCACGCTTTTCTCACCCATTTAAGGGTACTTAAAGTGGCTGACAAAGCTTTCTGTTCTCCCACCCCCCACACAACGGACACCCTGTGAGATCAGTGGAGCTATGAGAGCTCAGAAGAGAGCTGTGACTACCCTAAGGTCACCCAGCTGGCTTCATGAGGGAGGGCAGAATCAAACCTAGTAGTCCCAGATAAGAGACCAGTAGTCCCAGATAAGAGACCTGTGGGTTGCGACCCTTTGGGGGTCGAACTACCCTTTCAAAGGGGTCACAAGGAGTCTCCTGCCTTCCCACCCCATCCTCATCCGAGCTGCCCCACCACTGTGGTTGGGGGTCTCCACAACATGAGGAACTGCATTAAGGGGTCGCGGCATTAGGAAGGTTGACAACTGCTGCACTAGACCAAGCGGGGTAGAGAGGTGTTTCTTTTTCTTTTAGTTTTTATTTGTCTATTGAAACTGTATCGAAGTGTATAACATAAAAGATAATGAATCGATGCATCGGTATCTGAACAGAAAGAATTAATAGCATATAATAATAAAAAGATCATATACTCAAATCAGAAACAGTAACACGAGGGGGGGAACCAACTTGGCTAGGAGGATCCAATACCAAGTGTGGGAATGTGGACAGCAATTGTAATTCAAGAAAGAGGAAAGAAATGAAGAGTTAGGTCTCAGGGAAGGATCATATGGGACAGCAGTTAGAAAGGGGGACCATCTATAGCAGCAGTTCTCAACCTTCCCAATGCATTCCTCAGGTTGTGGAGACCCCCAACCACAAGGGCAGGGCAGCTGGGAGGAGAGAGGGAGGGGCGGGCGGGGAGACTCGTCACAACCCCTCTGAAAGGGTAGTTTGAGACCCCCAAAGGGGTCGCAACCCACAGGTTGAAAACCGCTGATCTATAGAGAGGGACTTCTTGCTGCCGCCTCAAAGGACTTCCTGTCAGACAGTGCTCTTTACAGTTACTGTGTATCTGTTAGCCATCACTATAATTATTAGGAGCTGCAGAGATTTGTGGATTCTCAACAGTGGGGCCGTGTCTTAATTTCACTTCCCTCAAAAAGGGGGCTTTTCAGTGGATCTTTTAAAAGAGCTAGTTTGGTCTAACGGTTAGGGAGCCGAACTCTTATCTAGGAATCCTGGGTTTGATTCTGCCCTCCTCCACAAAGCCAGCTGGGTGACCTTGGGCTAGTCACGGCTCTCTTCTGAGCTCTCACAGCCCCACCTACCTCACAGAGTGTCTATTGTGGGTTGAAGAACAGGAGGTTTGTCAGCCGCTTTGAAGCTCCTTAAATGGGCGAGAAAAGCGGGGTAGAAATGCCATCTCTTCTAACGTTATTATTTCCATTGCAGATCAGGATTGCAGCACTGAATGCCAGCTCCACTGTTGAAGATGACCACGAAGGAACCTTCAGAAGCCTTAAAACACAGACAAAGGAGGCACAGGTAGGCAAAGCCAGTTAAGGTTTGCCAGGTTTGACCTGAGTCCCACGGTCATAAATTCTGTCAATTAATTTGGCTGCAGGAGGAAGCAGCATGCACGTGCTTGCTGGTTAGTTCTTCTCAGTCATGTAGAGCTGGAAGAAGAAGTTGAAGCTTTTGTTCCTCATTGTAGTTTTCTGCCAGTGTCTTGTGTCTAAATTATATGAACTATGACTGCTTTATATTGGCATGTTTGGTTATTTTGAATTTTAATTTTTGTGAGTTTTCGTAGAGTTGTATGGCTATTGGTGTATTTCTGACTTAGGCCCAGAGGGTGGCACTTTCCCAAATGCATTTTCAGAAGGCATTTGAAAGTATTGGTTTAGAGCAGTTCAGAGTCCTGGCACTTTAAAAACATCTTATCGCAGGCGCTCCTGTATTGTGGCACAGTTGACTTTGGATCTGGGAGAATTCAGGACGCTTGGAGATCAATTGCATCTATTTGGTAATAAATCCATGTTGCTTTAGAAGGCACTAGGTGCAAGAGGTCTTTCCCTCCCCTTTTTTATTGGCATTTCCAGATGCTGCTCCCCTACTCCTTTCCAGAGACAGAAAAGTATAATTCTTGAAAGTTTGAATGTCATGGATTTATGCTCTAGGATGTGCCAGAATCTTCAGCTGGGATTTAACCTCTTCTCTATGCCACTTGCCTCCTCACTCCTTGTCTGTGGGTGGCACATTTGATTTCTAGGAAGCAGAAGCATTCGCCTTGTATCACAAAGCTTTGGATCTCCAGAAACATGACCTATTTGAAGAATCTGCTAAAGCTTACCACGAGCTACTTGAGACTCGCCTCCTGCGAGAGGTCCGTGAAATGGTTGGAGTCTTTCTTCTCCTCTTGTGGCTGTCTTGACAAACCTTTTTGAGCCTATTCACATTTGCCAAACTGCTATGGCTTAATAATACCATACCAGTCTAGTAAGGTTAGAGTCTGATGGTGTACATTCACCCAGCGTGTGTTGGACTAGCCCCTTACCTGCCCAACCAGCAGCCTTTGCGGCATGTATGGCTGGCTGGGATCACCAAAGCAATGTCCTAACCAGCATCTGGTGCATGATGCCATGGTGATCCAGCAGCTATGCAGTCACATAGCCACACCCCTTGCCACGTAGCACCCAGAAGAGAGTGTGAAATCAGCTGACCAGGAGTCAGTCTGAGGACTGCTTTTTAGCAGTCCTCACCTGGATCTCTCTGACTCAGACCTGCTGAGATTCTCTTGGAAGCAAAAAAAGTCTTGTTCCCCTTATGCTGATAAGTGATCTGGTTGTCTTGGTGGTGGTTGACTTTTAATGAAAATCCTTTGCTTAGGCAATGCCATCTGGTGATGAGAGAGAAGGACTGAAGCACCCAGGCTTGATGCTAAAATACTCTACCTACAAAAACCTGGCTCAGTTGGCTGCCCAGCGAGATGACTTTGAGACAGCCATGGAGTTCTACCTCGAGGTATCTTGGGCTTTCACTTTTCTCAAGACAACCAGTTCCCTTTCCTGTGTGTTTGCTACAGGGAGCCCCAGTCTACCGACCATCCCTGTTTTGTTTTCTTTCCCAGGAGAGGATCTAGACACAACTAGGGGACATTGTGACTAAGAGGGGATTCACACCTTCACTTCCCTGGGAGATTGTCCCAGGTGAAGTGAAGGTGAAGGATGGATCAGTTGTCTGCACTTTGCAACACCTGATCTATCCCAAAGTTACTCAGCACTTCGCCAGGTGCTGGGTATGTGCAATTGCCTCTATGGACATGCATGCCGCCATTGCCACAGAGACCAGGTGATGCGGCATACAGCTGATTAGGTAGAATTGTTACTACTTAATCTTTGTAACTCCCATAAGAAAGTAAAAAGCCCTGTTCTGACAGGACTCGTACATCCTCCAGAAATGAATGTTGCTTTTCTCATGAGTAACATATGGATCCAACTATAAGCACAAAGCCTAGGGACTGTGTAGGGGTGATTAGAAATGATAGATTTTGTTGAAGTAGCACTGAGAAACAAAGATGTTCAGCTGAAATAGTCCGGTTTTGGGTCTGGTTACAAGCAGGCTAAATCCTGTGGCGGAGTTTTGCACAGTGCTGGTCTAGAAGTTTCCAATAGTATTTTCTTTTTTTTAGTACTTCAGGGAGTCACAGAGATTTCTGATGGAAAATAAATCTAAAATATTTTGGTCTTCGATTGTTGAGAAATGAGAATATGCTTTGATATCTTCATTGTGTTGTATGTAAGGGACACAGTGATTTCCCCTTGAACAGGCAAATGAGAGTAAAAAAAAAGTAGAAGTCTTTACCAAAATCTCTGAAAATGCATAACAAAAGCTCATCTGCAAAATGGGTGCATATGTTTGCGTGTGGCAACTTCTGGATTTGATGCACACTGCTCTGATGGCTGTTGGACACAGCACCCAATAATGTCAAAATTTCATGGTCAACATCAGGTGCAGCAGGAAACTGGATGAATATCATAGCTGCACACTTTGGACCTGATAGTGGGCTTGTGTGCACCATATAAGGCAGTTCTGCAGATTGGAGGACTCTGGTCTCAAGGTGAGGATGAACCCCAAGACAAAGGCAATAATGATAGCTATTTTAGGAAACAAAAAGTTGCTTAGCTTTGAGCTTCCCTAGTGGCCCTTGAGTCAGCTACTACAAGTTTTTTCTTTAATAAACTATACACGCAGTAGAGAAAGTGCACTTATTTTCAGCACATGTAGCTTTCTCCTAATACTGTTGGGGAGAATGGATTCTTGGAGCTTTCCTTCTAAGCCTAGCAGTTGTGGCTATTTTGGTTACTGGTTTGGCATGTGTGTCAGTCATGTCCTGCCTTGTTTTTCAGGCTGTGTTGCTGGATTCCACTGATGTCAATTTATGGTACAAGATTGGCCACGTGGCCCTACGGCTTATGCGCCTGCCCTTGGCACGGCATGCATTTGAGGAGGGACTTCTCTGTAACGCCGACCACTGGCCTTGTTTAGACAACCTCATCACTGTTCTGTACACGCTCAGTGATTACACCAGTAAGTTCCAGACAGATTATTTCCTCCCCAGTCTGCATTGATTTTGTTCTGTTGCCGTTGGTGTCCATTGCCCAAGGAACTGCGCGACAGAAATGCATTAAAGAAATAGGGGCAGGATTTCCATGCCCCTACGTGCTTTAAATTGTGGAATTCAAATGTGATCATCATAAGAGCAATGTAGCCCTCTGAATCATCTGGAAGCGTATTGCAGTATTCTAAGAAAAAATAATTTTAGATATTTTTTAGATTTGTGTGAATATTGGATTCATTTCTCCCTTATAGAGTATTCTACTGTAATCATCTTTTGCTAGAAAAAAAAGTTGGAGATGTTTATCCTGTCATCCTTCATACAGCACAGTGGTTCCTTTTCATTTTGCAAATTTCACTGAGCGAACTGGAAGCCGTCCTTAGTTTCCAAAATGGCCAAGTGTCTGTTGGCTGTACTACGCAGCTTGTGCGGCTGGTTTCCGCCTGTGCTAGGGAAGCTGAAATCCCTGGGTGCCTGAAGGTGGGATGATGCTATCTAGAGATGGTCTCTATAAAGGACAATAGGATTGTGTCTGAACGTAAAATGAAGCTTTGCTAGCTCCTTTCTTTTATGTGATTAGTTAATTGTGGCACAGATGCTTATATAAAAAAATTTTTAAACCCATTTAGCTCAGATATCAGTGGTTTTACAAATTAGACCCGTTTCTGTTTTAAATTAAAAACAGCACTTGCTGTGATATAGTAGACCAGCTAAGGAGTGCAGGGCTTTAGATGTGCTAGCAAGTGACTTCTGGCGCCTGTTTCTCTTCCTCTTCCCCCTCCCAGCCTGCTTGTATTTTATATGCAGAGCTCTGGAGCGAGACTGCCGGTACAGCAAAGGGCTGGTGATCAAGGAGAAGATCTTTGAGGAGCAGCCCTGCCTCAGGAAGGACTCACTCCGGATGTTCCTGAAAGGGTGCCTCTCACTTTCCAGGACTTTTGCCACTGCGCCAACATTCAAAAGGCCCTGCAGGGTTGCACTGCAGCTGGGGGGGGGGGCAGGGGTACTCGCCTTCCAGTGTTTTGTATAAGATGACAGTGAAAATCTTTAGCATAGCAGACAACTGATTGTATTTAATCAAAAACCAAATGGGTGGCAGTAGGGTTTCCATACAGTAATCACAAATGTTGCTTTTGTTCAAGTCAGCAGTTCCCTTCTTGGGAACTTGAATGGCACTGTGAAATCATTTCCTAGAAATTCAGCTCCTGGTCCTGCCATGTGGCCAAAATTTAGAGAGTTCCTTTCAGCAAAGGACCTGGGGCCATCATTACACTGTTTGAAAATCCTCATCTGTCAAAAGAGAAAATGTATGGAAAGTAAAAATGTACATAGAAGCACCATCTTTGTAAGAGCAACAGGAGTGTATGTGGAGTTACTTAAAGTTATGTTTTGCTCTTCACCTGGAAGCCTCCGTATAGTTAACAGACATTTTAAACTCAAAAAAAGTTAGAGATCAGCAATAGTTAAGCCAACAGCTTAGAAAAGAAGAGACGTCTCCAGAAATGCGGGATAACCTGCAGCAGGCAGAAGATAGGTAAGGGTGGCTTTACTGTTTGGGGTGACACCAGCTCAGAGAAGGTTTGAATATGCTGGTGCCACCTGCAAGGGAAAGGGGGCTTGGGGGTGCCCCCCCACCCCCAGTGCTGTGGCTGGAGCCTCTCAAGGTGGCAGGTGTGTTTCCACAGTCTCAGCACTGGTGCCCAAAGGAAACTGCAAGTAGCTAAGACCAGAAATTACTTCGGAAGATAGAGCTACCATAGTGATTCTTGTTGGGTGGCAGCATTTCTATCCATTTACATACTTGCATGTGATATTTATTTATTTATTTATTTATTTATTTATTTATATTTATATCCCGCCCCATACCTGAGGGTCTCTGGGCGGCTACCAACAATCAAAAATGTATCCTTGTAATATAAACTGTCTGGGAAATACTGTTGTTGTTGTTTTCTTTAGCCCCAACAACAGACAAATGAGAAGTGGGGATACTTTTGCCTTACAAGAGCTACTGTGTCAGCACAAACAAAGTATCTTGGGAACAGGATATTTTTTGAAATGACATTTCCCAGGTACAGTGGTACCTCGACTAGATATTGCTAGTCTCCCATCCACCCAAAGGGCTTGGAACTGACGAAAAAATCAAAGCAAACAGAATAAGAAAACGGATTAAAAAGCGTAGAATATATTGAGCCTGAAAATGGAATTTCAGAAGAAAATGTGTCCCAAAATAAATAGAATGATAAAGCCAAGAAAAACAAACTAGTGAATTGCTATGTGATTTTAATTTGCTGCTTTCAAGGAAATCAGTTATGGAGCACATGCCAGTATCTCTAAATGTTTTTTCCTACCCTCCCCCGGTCATTTTCTAGTGACTTGCCAACCCATGAAGTCACTGTGAGCGCATCTGAAAGCAGGACCATTCTGGACGAAGCCCTGGAGCTGCGCCAGAAGAGGCAGGCCTTAATGGCCCGGAAGAGCGAGCCAGATCTGGCCCTTGTCCAGCCAATTCTTCATTTCACGTACGTCACAACTTATTATGGGGAAAATGAGGTTCTGCTGAGAGGATGGAGACTTTTCCAGGGCTGTAAGTTTTAGTCCACTTTCAGTTCACTTTCAGGGTGACAAAACACATCACCAAACTGACTAGTCATTTTCTGTCCACTTTAATAATTCAAAGGTGGATTTTCTGAGTCACGACACCAAAAGAAAACAGCTTTATTCATTCAGTTTATTTGTATACCAACTTTCTAATAAGTTACTCATGGCGTTTTACAACTGTGAAAAGTACAGTACAAAGTAATACAACACGTGTTAAATATGTTTTAAAAAACTATATAAATTAAATAATATGCTATGCAGTTATACAAAACATTGGGGGAGGGGAACAAATGGGCAATAATGCCAGGTTCTTCTCCTTTCCCCTCTCCAAGTTTACATAATACAGAAAAAATACAGCATTAAATAATATACTGCATATTATAATAAATAATTTGTTATGGAATAACAAATTATACATTAAAATAATAATAAAGAAACTTATAAAGCAGGTGGGACAGGCGACCCCCGAGGTTTCCTCCCGTCGTCCATGCTGGTGTTAGGGCTGGGTGCAGCTGGCGTGTGGAGCAGGTGTGATAGCCAGACGCCGGGCTTCCTCCCCTCGCCCATGCCAGTGTTAGAGCTTGGTCCAGCTAGGGTTTTGTGCTCCTGGAGCAGGCGTGATAGCCAGACGCCAGGCTTCCTCCCCTCATCCAAAGCTTGTCACTTTGCTGATGTGTTCTCCATTGTGAAGGTGGACCAAAGCTGGATTAAAATTTAGGTGTGAACATGGCCCAGGTTAGTGATTTCGGACTGTATCTGGGTCCAGATGCAGGAAAAAAAGAAGCTGTTTTGTTTAAGTGGAAGTAGCCAAGTTGCTTTTAGAGGGACATCTAAGGGGTGGTAAATATTATCAGTGAGGTGATCTGGCAGACACTCTTCCTTGGGCCCCAGAAAACAGGGAAAAGGTGGAAATCGTAGGGAGACTGTTGTGCCTAGACTAGTTTGGGCCACAAACAGCCACTGGTTACCTTGCTTCTAGAGGCCTTTGTCACTTAAGTGACAAGTTCCCATTGGTCTTCTGGGGTCTCACACAGGTGGAAGTGCCTAGGCGAGAGTCTGATCGCCATGTATCAGCACCTGACGACGTGCGAGCCACCTCGGCCCAGCCTTGGCAAGCGGATCGACCTCTTGGAGTACCAGGATCTGAACAAGCACCTGGACACCCTCGCCATTTCGGCTCCCGTCAGCGTCATCCAGCCCAATCCCGTCAGCACAAACACGCTGCCCACCCTGACTGAGCCATTGTTAACGTACACGCCAGCAACAGCCGGCCTTCCTGCCCCAAATACACTGGAACCGATGAATCCTGCAGGTGAGAGAGAAGCCTGATGCGGCTGTATCTTCCTGGGATGCTTGCTGCTTCTTGTTTATTTAGGTAATTCTTACTTGACCTTATGCTGCTGTCTCTGCGCAAAGCGCAAAGAAAAATTAGAACTGTGTTAAAAATAACAGCAATAAGATTTCAAAATCATTGGGTTATCCTCTGGGGTCAAGCGGCAGGTTAAGCAAATCTATTTTTATTAGGCCTTGTATCAAGAAATGATAGGAATTGTTGTGCAGCAATGACTTGGAGGGCCAGATTATGGCCATCGCTGTCCTGGACCAAGAAGCTTTTGGAAGAAACTAGGGCTAACTGGCTCAGACTACACTTCAAAGGTTGCCTAGCCTGGGTGGACCAAACAAATACACTGGATGCCCCTGCTAGAGGATGGCACAGCACAGAGAATACTTCATGTAGGGCACTGGATGGGCAAGGGTCTTCTGGGCTGCACCAGGAAGCTTGGGTTCGCCTCATCGGGCAGAGAAAGAGTTCTCTCCTCGCAAATAAGGAAGCAGGGAAACCATCCTGATAAAGAATAGGTTGTTTGATGTCTGGGAATTCTCTCTTAGGTGATGCCTCTGTGGGTGACAAATCTAAGAAAGGGGTGAAGCGGAAGAAAATTGCTGAAGATGGTGGTGAGACGGCAAAAAGGCGATCAGCTCGTGTGCGCAACACCAAGTGTAAAAAGGAAGAGAAGGTTGATTTCCAGGAGCTGTTGGTGAAATTCCTTCCTTCACGGTATGGCAGCATATTGCTGAATCATGCTTATTTCTGTTATGCCAGGCATAATCTGTTATTCTCAGGAACTGGTTTCAAGTCACAATGGGAATTGTGAATTGCCTGCCACTGGGATCATGCAAAAACTGCCTTCAGCAACCAAGTCCCACACTTTATGGAGTGCCTGTCTCACCCATAAAGCTCTTGCTGTGTGCCAGCAAGTGAAACACCTCTCAAAGTTGTCGTGGGTATGGCCTAAAAGCTTCTTTTTCTGGCAGAACAGTCCCCATTCCCCCATGTGACTTTTGTGAGTTTAAACTGGTTCCTGTGACTGTAGATGGCCAGACATAGTAAGGATTGAAACGTCTGTTCCGTGAGTCATTAGCAACCACCAGGGGAATAATTCTTTGCTCTTTTGCCTTCACTCATCCTTTTAGTCTCAGGAAGCTCGATCCGGAAGATGATGATGGGCCCTTCAGCAGCTATGAGATCCAATCAGAGACCAAGGAAGAACATTTCCATCACATCGGTTCACACAGAGCGTCACTGGATCCCACCACATGCATGGAGTCTGGTAGGCAGTTCCGTGACATCATGTTCTAAGCGGTTGATTAATGCCATCAGATCCTGTTAAACTTCGTTAGATGTTGGTTCAGTCACCTCGGGCCCTGTAGTGGCTATAAAATAATTTAATATTGTAATAAACTCTTTATGATGAGCTGAGTAAGCAGCTATGATGGCACAGCGTATTTACTTCATCCTTCACTCCACGGAATTCAAGAGCAGTGGCTGCTTTTATGTTTTTCTTCCAGAGAAGCAGGATGTTCACAAGTTCCTGCTAGCTAACTTGAACAACGGCGGCATCCTTGAATTGATGATGCGGTACCTGAAAGTCATCAGCCAGAAATTCCTTGTGAAATGGCCTCCGGGCCTGTCTGAGGTGGTGCTCAGTATCTACAACAGCTGGAGGAAGCACACCAGCAGCCTTCCCAACCCCCTCCTGAGGGACTGTAGGAATCAGCACATCCGAGTAAGGAGTGGCCCATGGTGATGCTTTCACGGAAGCAACAGGGCCTTACCTGGCTGCCCCTCACGCAAAGGCCATCCAGAGACAGCCTGGGCTCCAGGGGACGGAAGCCACTTAATGTTCTAGTTTCTCCAATGAAAGGCACATTCTGGGATCTTCAAGGACGACTACATAAATCAGTGATGGCGAACCTTTTGAGATCAGTGTGTCAAAATTTGCAAGAAAAGCTAGCTTAACTCAGGTGCTGTGTCACATCTAGAAATATCCATAATTTTGTTATATTTGTAGCTCTAGTAAAAAAGTTATATTTTTGATATATGTATTTCATTAAAAGCAAAAACAAATAATTCTTTACATTTGCTAAATCTTCAGTTGAAAGTTGGTATTTCATACACTTCAAGAACAAGCAAGCACTACACACCCAGGTGTCAGGGTGACCAGGTGTGTCACCCAATAGGGCTTGGTGTGTCACCTGTGACACGCGTGTCATAGGTTGGCCATCACCGACATAAATGAACAAAAGCATAGCCACTCTTCATATTTATTCATATTTTTATACCTTGAAGGTCTCAGGATGGGTTGCAAACGTGAACCAACTAACTATCACAAACTTTGCCCTGGAAAGCAAGAATTCCTAATGAATGTATTCTGGGCTTTTTGGAACTGGGTTTTTCTTCAGGCCTGATAGGTTATTTTGATGGTGGAGCAGAAGGCTGATGTTTCTTGTCTGCCTTCAAATCAAACAGCTGTGCCCCTTTTTCTCTTTAAAAAACTGCACATGAGGAAAAGAGAGGTGAAATATCTCCATAGCACTGAAAAAGAGCTTCCCCGATTCTTCCCAAAGCATTGATTGTCAGAGGGCCTTCCCCTGTTCAGAGTGTCTCTTTGTTGTAGGACATGATGCTCATGAGTCTGTCCTGTATGGAACTGCAGCTGGACCAGTGGCTTCTGACGAAAGGGAAGAGTTCAACAGGTGAGTAAGGCTACTGGTGCTGCTGGAGTTGAGATGGGCTTGGTTGGAAGCCATTTGGTGGGCCTGGGGAAGTCTCCACATCCCTAGGATAATGTTAGGATATGTTGCTTTATTTATATCCCGCCTGGGACTGCCCTCCTTCTCAAATCCCTGGGGGTGTTTGCTTGATCTGTCAGTGAGATCTACATCAGTGAGCTCAAGTTGGTGTGTAGAAGCACAGTGCTGGCCCAATGCAGCTCTGCTCACTGCCATTTTGGGATCCTGCCTGTGGAAGCGAACAGTCCTCCTCTCCCCGCCCCCCTGCCCCCAGAAAGAGAAACTCTTTGGGGAGTTCTGTACCTGTGCTGTTTGTGAAAGCTTCTGCTGAAATGTGTGACCAATGTTTCAGTCTCTTCTCGGAATGGCTCTGCCTCCGGATCTGTGAATGGCAGATTTGGCCCCGATTTCCCAGGCACGCATTTCTTGGGGGATCTGCTCCAGCTTTCCTTCGCATCTTCCCAGAGGGACCTCTTTGAAGAGGGCTGGCTGGAGTTTGTCGTTCGAGTCTATTGGCTGAAGGCACGGTTCCTGGCACTCCAGGTTTGTGCCCTGGCTTGAGGATGTGGGCATTTGTTATGGGGAAGGGGATGCATGTGGCCATTGAGCTGCAGTTAGTCTGTGGCGTTTGCTGGAGGATCCTTGCTGAGGACCTGAAAGGACAGACCCTAGATGCATGCATGCCTCTGTGGGACAGGAACGTGGCTGTGCTCATGCTAGGCCAAGAGCGGCCGACAGTTGAATAACATGGACCAGTGCCTGTCCATCACTGGAGATTGTTTCCTTTCCCAGGGTGACATGGAGCAGGCCTTGGAGAACTATGACGTCTGTACCGAGATGCTCCAGAGCTCAGCTGCGGCACAGGTCAAAGGTGATGGTGAAGAAAATGTGGTGATCCGACTACCAAATCTTCGCGTAGACTCCGTAGTTTCTCTGGAAGAGGTAACTCTCTCTGATTGGTGAGCTCTTTGGCCTGTCCTGCTCTGTGAGGAATGGTTTCTGTGACTCTTCAGAGAGACAGGATGCAAATCCAGGAGTGACAAGATTGGTCTCCACCTCCTACTGCATTTCCAGGCTGCCATCTCTGCCTCCTTTATGTTGATTTCTGTTTGCGAGGCGTAGAAAGGAAGCTCGCAGTGAGTGAGCAGCCGGTGCGGAATCTTTTGCAGATTGACAAAAACCTCAAGTCTCTGGAGAGATGCCAGTCTTTGGAAGAGCTCCAGCGTTTATTCGAGGCCGGAGACTACCAGGCCGTGGTGCGCCTCCTCCGCCCGACTTTGTGCTTCAGTGGATACAGCAGGACGAAGCACTTGGAGTTTGTCATTTCCATCCCAGAGCGGCCGGCCCAGCTGCTCCTGCTTCAGGTTTGCTCTTCTGGCGAACAGAATTGGCTACCAAATGGAGCCAGATTCCAAATCCGCTTAGGGCAGCAGGGAAAGGGAGAAAGACAGCCTTTGGAGCTGTTAAGCCAGGACGCGAGAACCTAAGACAGCGGTTGCCGCATTCACCGGCATCTCCAACTGAAATGTGCAGCTTGGAGGTGCACATGTCATCTAAACTTGATGAGGGGGAAGGAATAGGACAGCTCCCCTCCTGGTACCTGCAAACACAAAAATGCCTTCTGTTAGGGCTCCCTGCCTGTGGCAGGGAGAACCGCACCTTAGTCCAGAGGTAAATGTGTGGGTGACAACCTGGGGTTCCACCTTACACTTTTTGGCAAATAGTGTCCCTTTCCCTTCAAGCCATACTGAGCAGCCATTTACATGGGGGCTTTTTCTGAGTTGTTTTGTGTATTCTCTCTCTTGGGAGAAGCAAAGGGCTGTTCCAGCCTTTCTGCCTTGCTGTTCTCCAGAGCAACTATCGTCTGTCATGGGGAAGAATTTCTTCTGAAGCTCCTCTCATGCCTGCCTTAGCAGCCCAGCTGGCAACTTCTGAGAAAGCAGGGAAAATACATCTGTCCACCTTGTTTCATTTGTGGGATTATCCCTTCTGCTCTTCATCTTGCTCTTCTGCTCAGATAAGCCCGGCTGATCCAAGCCTCACTACTGAAGGCCCAGCCAATGTCATTGGTGCCTGTGCTGTACAGTGGTGGAAGACATGGTAGGGGCCACAGGTACTCAAATGCTTGAGTTCCTTAGAACTCTGCTTCCCCTTCTCAGAGGAAGGTTTGTCCAGGGACCTCTAACTGGACCTTCTAGGCTAACATGCATGGTGATGCATTCAGCAGGCTGGAAAAATTGGCAGATGAGTGTCACTGTTCTGGAGTGGCCAGTTGCCCTCAGTGTTAGCACAAAGCCCTGGAAAAAACTGGAGGGCTTCTGACCTGTCCGTATTAAATGAGTTTATTGTGTTGTTTCAATGGTTACTAGGATGTATATTCTGTTTTTAACCTGTTGTTTTAATGGTTGTTACCCGTCCAGAGACCTTCGAGTATGGGGCGGGATAGAAATGATAACAATGATGATAATAATGTACACAGAGTATCAGATGGGAAACACATTTTCTCGCAAACGCTTCCTAGGAGTCCCTGCTCAGACTGAAGGACTTCCGGCAGTGCTTCGAATGCTCTGAAGTTGCCTTGAACGAAGCCTTCCAGCAGATGGTGAACATGGCTGCCACTTCGGCCAAGGAGGAGTGGGTGGCAACTGTGACGCGGCTGCTTGCGGGAGTTGAGTGTGCCCTGTCCTCTGACTCCAGCAGCCTGAAGGAGCCCTTGGCCACCCCAGGCCTCATCCGACTGGCCAATAACCTCATCCAGGTATCTGGGTTTGCCCACAGAGCCACAAGGCGGTTGGTGTGGGAAGGTGTGCAGAGCCAAGAGAGAAAAGCTCCCCCCCCCCCCAACTTGGGCAGAGAATCCTGCGACTCCTGTTTGAATAGACTTGGGCTCACACTCTTCTCCTTCCTTGGGAGGCTACAGCAGGTGCTGCCAGCAGCTCTTGCATTTTCCTTCTGTCCTTTGCAGAACGGTGGAGGTGAAGAGCATCTTTCATCCTCCTCCTGGCTTTTTCTTCTGGATGCGGCAGGCAGTTTGCTTTTCAGGGGCACATTCATGGAAGAGAGGCTGCCATGCTTTCCTGGTTGTCAGGGCTGGTGACTTTGGTGGAGGAGGACACCCACAGACATCCGTGTGGCCATGAGCCCGGCTGTGATGGGGCAAGGTGCCTCCTGGTGCCCTGCCTGTGGGTGCCCATTTGCAACGAGCTGCTGCTGAACTAGATATGTCATGGCTCCAATCCAGCAGGGCAGCTCTCAGGCTGAGAAGTTTGTGTCGGGTGAGAAGGTAGCTGGGGCAGGGAGGAGAATGGTTAATCGGGCCCCAGGTTTTCCAGCAGCCATTGCAGCCCCTTGCTTTGGTGTGTACATTCTGCCTGACAAGTGTGCAGTCCTCTCCTATGTGCTCCAGGGGGTGCAGAATGTGATATGGTTGCTGCCTTGGGGACCTCACATTAGTCCGATCAGGTGCTGGGACAGCTGGGCAGCCTTTTCGTTGCGTGGCGGCCATTGTGTATTGATTTCTGGCCAGGCTCATGCTAGGATCAGAACTGCTTTAGTGCCTTTGGTCTCAGGGTCCTTAATTTTCAATATATGTTTCTTGAATTACTAGATCATAGACTGTAGCATGGCAGTCCAGGAAGAGCCGAAGGAACCGTATCTGTCTTCTGTGCTTCCCTGGGTTATTCTTCACAGGATCATTCAGCATGAGGAAGAGGACTCCCAGTCCCTCTGTTGCCAACAAGAGGAGCAGCTACGTGTCCAGACTGAGGAGGGTAGGAAAAGGCTGTTCCGGCTGTGAGAACATGCTCCCGCTGTTCTTGTTTTCACTCTTTTTGTATTATTTGACCATTGTGCTGTTTTGGAGGAGTTGCCCATTTGGGGTGTTTTTGTAGATAATTTTTTGGGGGCTTCCCATTTGCTATTTTGTGGGCTCTGGATAGTTGAACTGGAATCTAGAGGTGACGGGTATAAGCCTATCATGCGCTTATAGGAGGCCAGTTTGACGAAGGCGCTTCAGGAATTCATGATGATGCAGCTGCACGTGGTTCCAGGAGCCAGAGGCGGTTCACACTGTGGCCAGTTCTTTCTCGACCCCTTAAAAGTGTTGCAAAGTCACCCTGGGGGAGTGTGGCCTGCTTGGGGGCATGTTCACCCTGGCTGGGGTCATCCCAGAAAAAGAGGCAGCATAGCTGAGTAGCTCTTGCTGACGTTGTCAAGAGCACTATTACGGAAATGCTCACCAGGGAAGAGGACGAGGCAGGTGAAAGACCTTCCTCCGCCAAGGTTTCTTCTAAGGGTTTGCTGTGTGATTAAACGTGCATTAGGGCCGCTGTCAGGAATGCAGCAAAGGAGTCAGGAAATTCCATCTGCACAAAGAACCCTTTGGCCTGGGCATCCATGGCCTTATAGTCATTGTTACTGTTTTGTGTCTGGGCACCCATGCTGAGCAAGACCAGCTTCAGTGAGGTGATGCCAGGGATACCAAGGATGGCAGGGTGCCTCCTCTCCCCTCCCCTCCCCTCCCCTCCCCTCCTTTCCTTACTGGCCCTTGCAACTTGCATAACTGGACTGGTTTTTGCTTCTCCTGCCATTCCTCGGCGTTCCTTTGATGACCAGTGACTCCGAGCCCGGACACACCAATGCTGCCCTCCTCCCTTATGCTGCTGAACACCGCACACGAATATCTGGGGAGGAGGTCCTGGTGCTGCAACTCCGAAGGTGCCCTTCTTAAGTTCTATGTGAGTAAAAGGGTCTTGAGGTGCCAGAACCTTTCAGGTCATGGACATAATGAGGGAGATAAATGTTCCTTAAGATTTCCTGGCAAAACCTGTGCAGGGTGCTTGTAAAGTATTTGAGCCTAGACCATATCTCTGGCTCGACTTTTGATTTGTTTCTGCAGCACGTTTAGGAACAGGGAGTTGAAGAGAAGATTGTATGGTTGAAAAACCTCCTGATCAGGGCAGTGCAGGGAGGAGACACGCTTCCTTGGCATAAGCCAGAGTGGTTGCTGAGGTTCCCTCCTGGGGGCTAAAAGCACAATGAGCGATTTCCTCCTGGGCTTCTGCTGCACAGGATGGCACAGAAGGGTGTGCCAGCAGACTGTTTGGGTGAAGTTCCCTTTCTGAGCCTGGAGCTCCTGTAGGCTAAGGCTAAGAGCCAGTCAGAAGGGTTGGGTCTGTGCCCCAAAGCCTTCTCAGTCAGGCCACCCAACTGACAATGTTCCAGGGGATGCTCAGACCCTTATGCCTTTAGAACATTCACCAGTCAACAATACCTTTGCGTAGCTAAGGCTGTCACCTGAACGTTCTAAAGGCATAAGGGTCTGAGCATCCACTGGAACATTGTCAGTTGGGTGGCCTGACTGAGAAGGCTTTGGGGCACAGACCCAACCCTTCTGACTGGTTCTTAGCCTTAGCCTAAAATGCCTTTAGAACATTCACCAGTCAACAATACCTTTGCGTAGCTAAGGCTTTCACCTGAGGGCTTTCCAGCACGTGATGCAGAAGAATGTCCATCGGGTCTTTAAATGACAGGTGAACATTGCTTCTTCCGTGTCCTGATTTGCAAATCCTGGCTGTCTCTTTACCACTGAGTTGTGAGCATTTGTACATACAGGAGACAGAAATAAGATTGAAGGAATTGCCTTTCAGGCTGCTGCTCCATTGTTGGTACCAGAGTGTCAATTTACCTTGAGGCACTTCATCTCCAAACTCTTTGGCTTCTGTAAGAAGTGTCTGGATCTCTGTTAATTCTTTCGGTGCTTCCTAAGATGGAGTCAGGCTCACTAGAGCTCTTTCTGGCCAGATCCCCAGGAGGAGGCGTCTCTGCTTCCTAAAGCCTAAGAAGCTATCAGTTCCAGGAGCTGACCACTAAACCTAAGGACCTGTCATAGTCCAACACCATCTTGAGACCACCATGTGTTTGGGAAGGCAAAACTGGGAGATACTGCTTGTTCTGCTCACCTCTATGTGTGGTTTGTTGTTCCAGGTGAGGGTCCTGCAGAAAGAACTTCTGGCTTCTACTTCTGAGGATACCCATCCATACAAGGAGGAGCTGGAGACCGCTTTGGAGCAATGTTTCTATTGTTTATATGGTTTCCCAAGCAAAAAGAGCAAAGCACGCTACCTGGAAGAACATTCCACGCAGCAGGTGAGACAGTGGAGCTTCTCCCATCCGCCATGTAGCTGCTTCTCAAGCAGGGAAATTCAAGAGGTTGCCAACAGAGATCCTTTGAGGAGGCCCAGTGAGTTGCCTGCTTGCTCACCTGCAAAATCAGTTTCGTTTCTTTTCCCTTGCTGGACAGACAGAAAAGAGACAGGCAGGCAGTTGGTCAAGTATGACACAGGGTGGGCTTTTGTATAGGCATCCAGCATAGAGGGACTCTCTTAGGACCAGCTGGGCTGCTGGAGCTCTGGTGCCTTCTGGGTATGCACAGTGGGGAGCCTGCAGACATTTTTTGGGACGAAGATTAAACAGGTAGGCTGCCCTTGACCTGAGGCTTTAGGCTGCATCCCTGAGCGATCTAAGACAACGTCAAGCAGCATCGCCTGTTTCTTTCCCTTCCAGGTGGATTTGATATGGGAAGATGCCTTATTTATGTTTGAGTATTTTAAGCCCAAGACTCTTCCTGAATTTGATAGCTACAAAACCAGCACCGTTTCTGCTGATCTGGCCAACCTTTTGAAGAAGATGGCGACCATTGTTCCGCGGACAGGCAAACCTGCGCTGAGGCTAGAGGAAGTCTCCAGCTACATTGAGGGAATTTCTAGCAAGGTACAAGCATCTTATTCCTGGCCCACAGTTAGCAGAAGGGAAAAGAAGGACTGCGCATGCCATGCGATGGGCTGGCTGTGAGATACACTTGTCCGGATCTCTTCATCCTTACTGGCTCAGAGGGCAGTAGAAAGAGGTCCCTCATCCCCAGGAAGACAGGACAGTCCCTGAAGGAAGGGGGAAGCAGGGGCCGAATGTTGCTGCATAGCTGGAGCGGAGCTGATGTGAGTCTGCAGATCTGTTTTCTTCTTTTCTGCTGAGGACAGCAGAGCTGTGAAGCACATCAAAACCTACTCACCTTCAGGGTAACCAGACTTTGGGTGCTGTAAAGGTAGATCTTGCTGGGCTCTCATTGAAATCAGAGACCTGAAGGGTTCCTGGCTGGCATTCCTCCCTGCGTCCTGTTGTAGACCAGTTAGTGGAGGTTTGACTGGCCGTGAGGCGAACAGCCAGGAGAGGACCTTAGCTGGGTCAACCACCCTGCTCCCCTGTGTGACCCTCATGAATTGGCAGGAGAAGGAAGGGCAGTGAACATTAATCTCCATCAGGTTCAGGTTCAAGGCAAGCAGTAAGACAGCCATAGAGAAGAGGCTTGGGGTCAGTTTTCCATTCTCCCAGAATACAAGATGTGAGCAGCACCCTTCCATTGCGAGAAAGAAAGACAGAACCTCTGAAAGACTTCAGTACAGTTAAAAGAGTTCCGGATGGGAGCCGGTTCCCTAGAGAGCGTCCTTCCCTGGGCCTTTCAAGGGGAGATGAGTTGGCACCGACCTTGGTAGCCTAACAGTCCTTGCCAGTTCTGCGATTAGGTCCACTCAGGGCTGTTGTGCTCTCCATGAGTCACTGCTTGTCCGGTTTGCATAAGAATGTGGTGGATGAGATCCCCAAAGCCTTTTTAAAGCAAGCTGTGGTGCAGTGGGTGCCGCGAGAAACCTGGCTTGGGCTCAACCTCTTGCCTTTTTTCCTGGGTCAGGCTTAGCGTGCTTTCATTCCGCTCATTTCACTTCTTATCTGTGCTTCCTTCTCCCAGAGATGGCAACTAGCCAAAAAGCCACCCTTTCATCTGTGCTGACATGTGGCTTTTTGGTTCCCACGTTGTGTCCACACAGGTGCCCGTTCTCCCCGAAGGGGCAGACTGCTCTCCCCCCGTGGTGAGCGAGTTGTACTACCTCCTGGCCGACTACCACTTCAAGAACAAAGAGCAGTCCAAAGCCATTAAGTTCTACATGCATGACATCTGCATCTGTCCTAACAGGTCTGTGCACTGGCCTCGGTGTGTGTGGATTCCCTGCTTTGAGTGCCTCTCTTGGGGGTGCCCACTAGGGTTCCTTCAGACGGGGCTGCCAGGGAGACAAGAAAGTCCGCTCTGGCTGCCTCCGTAATCGCAGTCAGCACGATTGACTCTGCTGCTGGAATTCTCAGCAGTTATAGGTTTCGGAGCCATGCCTTGGACTCCCTGGGGCTTGCATGGGTTTAGTTCAGTGCCTTGAAGGGGAATAGCTGTCTCCAGCCCAGCTGGACTATGCTGCAAATCCTGCAGTTTGACCCCTCTCCTCCTGTCCTTCTCTGCTGCAGCTCTTTGGAAGCAATCCGTTGGATCTGTACAGACAGCCAAGGAGAGAAGGCTTTGGGGATTGTGGTGTTCAGTAGAGGGTTTCACTCTCCTGCCGCAAATCAGCCAGAGGGGGATCCATTGTTCTAAAAAGGGAAAGGTGCTGCATTGTGTGCCTCTGTTTCAGGTTTGACTCTTGGGCGGGGATGGCTCTGGCTCGGGCGAGTCGGATCCAGGACAAACTGAACTCCAACGAGCTGAAGAACGACGGCCCCATCTGGAAGCATGCCACGCCGGTGCTGAGCTGCTTCAAAAGAGCTCTGGAGATAGACGGCTCCAACCTCTCCCTGTGGATCGAATACGGCACCATGTCCTACGCTCTGCACTCCTTCGCATCCAGGCAGCTGAAGCAGTGGAAATCCGAGTTGCCGCCTGAAGTGGTGCAGCAGGTGAGGGGGGGTGGTGGCAAAGCCGGTCTTCCCCGCGGGGCCCCGGAGCCGCTTTTGCCGCTGAGCCTCTGGCCTGCTTCCCCTTTTAGATGGAGGAGCGGCGCAATGCCATGCTGGAGACGGCCAAGCACTGCTTCACTTCGGCCGCCCGCTGCGAAGGAGACGGAGACGAAGAGGAGTGGCTGATCCACTACATGCTTGGAAAGATTGCAGAAAAACAGAAGCAGCCGCCCGTGGTCTATCTCTTCCACTACAAGCAGGCGGGTCACTTCCTACACGAGGAGGCAGCCAGGTATCCCAAGAAGATCCACTATCATAACCCACCGGAACTCGCAATGGAGGCCCTCGAGGTAAAAGCAGCAAAGCCTACGGATGAGTGACACCCCCACCCCCGTTGGCATCCAGTGCAGAGCAGACTCTTAAGAGCTCCTGAAAGCCCAAAAGGTCCCCCAGGGCCCCCTCGCTGTCTTTTCCTGTCTCCAGGTCTTCCCGTTCCTCCAAGCAGTCACCTTTCAAATGGCAGCCCCTGTGTTGTGTTGGGATGGAAGGAACCTGTCCGATCACAGCCTGTCTGTCTCTGTGGAAATAGGCTTTTTAAAGCCACTGCTTCTGACAGGAATAATAGTTCTGAGGGAGCTCTCCACACCCAGGCAATATTTTCCTTTCCTTCCTGTCTAAACCACACCCCCAAACCTACCTAACTTCTCTCTTCTTATTTAAGTTGAAACTAAAGCACAACGGCCTAATTGTAGCCCTGTCCTTTTGGCTCATCCCTATTGCCTGAAATTCAGCAGCTGCTTCTAGGAAACTGCCCTTCTGTGCTTCCCTAGTAGGCTCTCTCAAACCTCAGGTACATGTGGCCTTTATTTAATGTCTTCTTAGAATGTTGTCACCCACGCGGAGTATTTCCTGCCCTTAGGTATATTTTCGGCTTCACGCCTCTATCCTGAAGCTGGTGGGGAAGGCTGACTCTGGAGTGGATGGAGAGTTACTTCTCGGTTTTATGAAGGAAGCGGCTGAGGGGCCTTTTGCCAGAGGGGATGAAAAGAATACCCCGAAAATCACTGAAAAGTGAGTTTGGGCTTCTTGGGAGACAGATGCAGAGCTTTGAGGTCAATGGGAACTAGAGGTGTCTTGGAATCAATTTGTACGACATTATTTTGCAATTCTGGCAAAATGCCTCACAAGGTTGGTCTGACAGTTTAGATGCGTCGCCTGCGAGGCTTCAGTTACTGTGAAGTAGGGATGTACAGGAATATTCAAAGCATTTGAAATTCAATCAGATTTGTTTGAATTTGGGCATTCAGATTCGAATCGAATGTCTACAAATTCAAATTTAAACATTCGAACAAATTTTGAATTTTTGAATCTATTCGTTCAAATTATTCAGACATCTGTATGTGTGTGGGTATGTACACAATGCGTACTTGCCTGCGTGCATCTTTTCCACATCCGTACACATTTGTATAGGTCCGTAATTAACACGATGCATAGTGATGCGTATGGGCACAAACGAATGTTGTTGACATTTGTAAGTGCAAATTCGAATCAAATTCGAATGAATAGATTTGAATTTGCTTAATTCAAAATCTAATTGAATTTGTTTGAGTCAAATTTTAAAGATTTGAATGAAATTTTTGGATATTCTGTTTGAATCGAATCCAAAAATTGCATTCATGTACAGCCCTACTGTGAAGATTTCCAAGGGACGGCGTTCCTGAACTCCCATTTTGCAGCTTTGGGGCTGTTCTGCCCTGTGCTCTAGTTCTGCTTGGAAGCTAAGCTGTCGGATACAGCCGCAGTGCCCACCTTCAGAGGATCTGACTGCTAGAAGAATCAGAAGCAACTGATGGTCTCCTGGGCCTTGGCGCTCTGGGGAACGGCTGTTAGATTGACCAATGGTGTGCAGTGGGCCTGTTTGCTTCTGGCAGCTGGTCCTCGGTGTGGTTGGTGGAGCTGATGGTTGATGCTGGCCAGCTGCCAGGACAAAGCCGGCCCATTGCACGCCCTCAACCAAACAGTCATTCAGGGCTTTACCATTTGTGAGGCAGTTGTTAGGAAGCAATTTTGCAAGAAGGTTATCTTTGGATGTTTTTCCACCACAGCCCTTAGATCCAGATATAAGAAGATCCAGATCTAGTAGATCCGGATTAAGGGAAGCACCCAATGTGTTTCCACGGGAGGTGTAGCACCCATTAGCAATGGGTGCTAACACCCCTGCTGTGGAAACAGCTTTGCACCCATGTGGGGAATCTGGATCGACCCCCAAGGGGTCGGTCCGTTACCCCAGGTGTTTCGGGGGGGGGGAGGGGCAGTCTTCAAAGCCATTTCGAAGTCTGTGCAAAATAGCTCCGGAGTGCCTTTGAAGTCTGTGCTGATCTTCAGCGTGAACTTCAAAATGACTTCGGAGTCACTTTGAAGTCACTCCGAAGTTCACTCTGAAGATCAGCACAGACTTCAAAGGCACTCTGGAGCTATTTTGCACAGACTTCGAAATGACTTCGAAGTCAATTCGAAGTGGCTTCAAAGTGACTTCGGAGCCTAGGCTTAGGGGGGCCCCAATGGGTGCATCCCCTCCCCCTAGCCTCCTTTGGACCCCATTGCCTGTTTCCAGTGGAAACAGGCTCCCTTTAATCCGGATTTTCTGGCAGAACACCCCATTGTAGACCCCTTTAATGGGGTCTACAGAAAATCCTGATTAAAGGCCAAAATGTACCCATTAGATCTGGATTTCCCCCACGGCAGTGAAAACAATCGGGTTCCAAATGGGTGCCGTGGTGGAAATGGGATCATCCGGCTTACACCCAAATGGGTCCTTAATGGGTGCAAAAATGGGTACTTTTCGACAGTGGAAAAACACCCTCAGTGGGAACTCTTTCTCTCTACCTATTTATTGATTTATTTATTGATTGATTTTATTTATTTTCATTTCTATCCCGCCCCATACCCGAAGGTCTCTGGGCGGGTAAAAACAGATTAAAACAGGATACAAATTCAAACAGATACAGATTAAAATGAAATACAGATTAAAAGCAAGATGCACGGTTAAAACACCTTAAAAATTCAACAAATTAAAACCAGGCATTCCCTAGGACGTTAATAATGGTATCATTATAACTGGGGAGGGAGAATAGAGCCTCACCCAAAGGCCAAGGCAAAAAGATAAGTCTTACAGCCCTCCTAAATAAATACAAGGAAGGGGCATGGCGCACCTCAAGGGGGAGGCCATTCCATAGTCTTGGGGCCACCGCCGAAAAAGCTCTCTCCCGGGTGCCCACCAACCTCATTACTGAAGGTGGCGGGATGACCAGAGAAACCCTCACAGGCCTATCAACTCAGAATGCCTGTGGGAATCCCAGTTTCTCTCCTAACACTGCCGGAAAGATAGCCTGCTCCCCCAATGACCCTCCCTGGCTGCTGCAGCTCTGCCTCGCCCTGTGTAGTGATGGCGGCAGCAGCAGCTTCTTGGTCATTGCTGGAAGGCTCTTGATACGCTGATGACTTCCAGCTGGCACATTGTGGCTTGGAATTCTTGGCAGCACATGTGGTGGATTCTGAGTGCCCCACACTCGGCCGATAGTGTATTCTGTGGGGTCGGTTTCATGGTAATCTTCTGGTGATGTTAAACTTTGTCTTTGTAACCTCCTTTTATTCTCTGAAGTCGCCTTGAGAACCTGCAAAAAAGTAAGTCGGAACCCTCCCAGGTCCTCGCCCTGCAATAACCTGCATTGTGCCTGCCTGGCACCTGCCCCTGTGTGAGTGAAACTTTTTTTCCCCCCCTCTTCTTTCCTTCCCTTTGACCAGAGAAAAGCTTTGCATGGTGGATGAGGACTCCCGTTCTTCTGCTGGAACTGTGCCAGGCCCTGGGACTTCCCTTCCATCCTCCTCCGGTCCAGGTCTGACATCCCCACCCTACACAGCCACTCCAGTTGACCACGATTACGTCAAATGTAAAAAATACCGTCAGCAGGCAACACCGGATGGTACAGTCCCTGTTCTCAATCCTGGCGGCACACAGAGGCGCTGTAATCCGGGGGGGAATTCATTTGGGCTGATCCGTTTGCTTGCTTCAAGGAGGGCGAGGGGTCTGCGGTAACACGGGCAATATTGCGTTCATTCACCTCGTTCAGGTTGCCACCTCTCACCCTTCCTCAGTGGGCAAGGCAGTTGGAGAATTCTCGGGAGGGAATAGTCGGAACGTTGTAGGTTTGCAGAGTCCATGGGCTTAATAGGCAAATTCCTCAGATTGAGGCTTTTACCCATTTGGGAAGAGGCAGAAGGTGGCAACATGAATACCATTTCCACAGAAGGAAGAGGGAAGGAAGGCTTGATCCAACTTGCCCCCCTCCTTCGAGGCTCCCTTTCCCCTCCTCCTACCATCTCCTAGTGGGCACGCTTCCCTCAGTCACAGGCTTTGGAGCCTGGCGTGGTGGGACGAAACGCTGTCAAGCTCAGAGCATCTTCTTCAAAAGGACCTTTTGTTCTTCCTCCTCTGAGGTTTGTGCACAATCGGCCACTGCAGTGTCCCGTTTTAGTAGTGTTGTCAGGATGAGGAGGAAGGTGGGCAGGCCATCCAGTGGGCCGTCTCCTCTGCTGTCTCTCGGATACTCCCGTGTCCCTTGGCACCCTGAAACGGACCTCAAGGGTAGATCAGCTTTGTGAGCAAGCTTGTTGCTGGTTTCCCTGCCAAGAGACCTCCTGTGATTGACTCGGTGGCCGAGGCTCCGTGAGCCCTGAAACCCCTACGATCCTCCTTACCTTCAGTCTCAGGTGCTTCCCCTATCAGCAAGTTGCAGACAGCAGAACCGTCTTTCCCTGGAGACGGGGAAGGAGCTAGACAAAGAGTAAGCCCACCAGGCAAAGTCTTTCAGAGCTCAGCTGCCTGCCACAAAACCCAAAGGGCAGCTGGAACGACGCTCTTCTTCCCATCTCCTGCCTGAGCTGATGTTCAGCTACATTTTAGCGTTGCGCCACTGCAGCCACCGTGGCCAAAAGCACCGGGCGCAAACCAGCTCTTCAGAAATGAATTGCATAGCCTTTTACAATTTGCCACGCTGTGCACAGACCACCACCCCAAATGCTGAACTGATGGCTTAGTATTGATTGGCCTTGGAGGCTACCGCTGGCATCTCACCCTGGGTTTTTGTCTGCTCTGCTTCAGCACAGTTATGTCTTGCTTTGAACATGGCTTCCTGCTTGGCTCAGGCTGTTCCAAAAGGAAAACCTCACACCATATGGAAGCTGGTTCTTGTTTTTGTCTTTCTCACCCTGGACAGTGGGTGGGTGGAGCATATATATTTATTTACCGATCTATATCGTTTAAAAAGAGTTTCCTGCTGTGCTTGGTTCCCTGGCTAATTACGGTGGAGGGGTCCAGAATCCCCAGGGCAGCGGTTTTCTTGCTAATGGATTGCCTGTGTAAAATAAGGGCTGGGACACGTCCTGGCCATGAAAATTGCAGGGTGTACGTGGAGCTGCTTTCCCCTAAAACAGAACAGAGCGCCTTGCAGAAGAGCATAGGGCCTGGGCGTTTCTAGCCCCAAAGGCCTTTTAAGGGCTTTACTATAAAGCACAGATAGCGAGGCAGGTTTTCAGGACATGCAGAATAATAGGAGGAAGGAAAAAGTAAAATGCTGATACACAGCAATATTCTCTGGCCTTGTTAGCATCCACCACTGCACCTGCTGGTTCCTGAGAGGTCTAGAGTGATGCTAGCAGACACAGCCTGCTAGAAAGCAGTTTCTGCCTGGTCCAGGTCTCCTGTCTCTTGCCCTGGCTAAAGTTCTCTGCACTGCTGGCCAAATCCGCCTGCCTTTCCTGCTGCTGGCAGGCTGCTTGTCCACGTCTCACCCTCCAGCATTTTGAGCCCCTTTTGACATGACGCCCGTGCCATCTCGTGAGTGCTCTGAACTGCGGGAGCGACTGAAAAGTGGCTTTGCATTGGTCCAATGTAGCGGCACTGCGGTTGACTGTTAAAAACTGAGGCAACCCTCCCTGCTTTTATCTGGTGGTGAGAAAGGAATTGTGTTTAATTAGCCATGATAGCATTTAGGACTTGCTTTTCCTCCAAAATGTCTTAGGCAGCAAACCTGTGAGATAATGACGTTGGGAACAGTGGCTGGTCGTAGGACCGGGCAAGGAAGGGCGGCCATGCCTTGTTCCCAGGGCTTGTCAGGAAGGGAAGAGCTTTAGCATGCTGGAGCCTCTTGGTCCAACTACTGGCTTTCCCATTTGCTGGGATTCCATTTTGTCCCTCACACTTTTCAGCATTTGCCTGCAGCTATCTGAGGAGCCATCTACCCTGATGCCTGAGCTAACAGGACGGAGATGCTGGGGGGTTGGGGAGAGTTTGTGGTTCAAGGTAAAAGCCTGCTCTTGATTTGCCTTCTCCAGAAGGACAACCTGTCCGCAGCCCTCGCTTTGGGAGCCAGCCCCTGTTGCAGGCCAGCCCCCTGTTATCAGCCAGTCAGTGAGCAAGGCTCCCTCAGACAAAGCCTTGCTGTGGTCCCTTACTCTGGGATTAGATCTAGGCTGGATAACCGTGATGTGGGATGCCCAGGGCTCAGCTGGCACGAGGGCCGTGTAGTGAATGCCAGGCAATTCTGTAGCAGCTCCACTGGTTTCCTTTGCATTTTCTGAATCCAGTCTGTTAAAACTCATTAACATTTTAGGATCAGGAGAGCTAAGGCACCACTGTCATCTTTATGAATTTGCCTGTACCCTTGAAGAAGATGTGGAGACCATCTCAAGTTGCTGGGTTTAAAAGCAACTTCACTTAGGCCCTTCCTCTGTGGAATTCTTCCCCAGGAAAGAAAGCATTTGGAGAACAGCTGGAGTGGAACAGACTCTTGGCTCCCAGCATGCCCTTCCAAACAGGGCTGGTTTGCTTCAGAGCCCCAAAACTTCCCATGGCTGAGCTTGTAGAGGGATCTCCATCTACAGAGAGGGAACTGTGCCACATTTAGCCAAAGGCCAGAGCAAAGAGGTGCGTCTTTACCCCCTTCCTGAACGTATACAGTGAAGGGGCCTGACGCACCTCGAGGGGGAGGCTATTCCACAGCCTGGGGGCCATTACTGAGAAGGCCCTCTCCCGAGTGGCCACCTGTTTTACTATAGAGGGTGGTGAAACAACGAGAAGGGCCTCCCCCCCCCAGATCTTAGGGCACGGGCAGGTTGATACGGGAGGAGGCGTTCCTTCAGATATTTGAGGCCCAAGTCATTTAGGGCCTTGTGGGTCAAGGGTCTTCCTTTTCTTAACATGTGAAATAAGCAAAGCAAAGCGTTTGATTTGTAGAACTGAGCACCCTCACATGCTGAGTCTCTGGATTAAGAATACACCAAAAGCAAAGAGGGCTGTGTGAGGTTGTAAGCCTCACATTTGGGGTGACAGTTGACTAGACTAACAAAACAGTCTGTGGGGTTCCTTCAGGCTTTTGATTTCTGGAGACTTCTGATTGGACACACCAAGCTTGGGGCAGGACGGGGCAGGGGGCTGAGTTTCTCTTGGAATATTCTCCAGGGAATGGTTATTCTGGTTTTATTAGAAATCACTTTGAAATTAATTTTTTAAAGAAAGGAGCTGTATATAAATTCTACATATCACTAGATGCCGTTCAGCAGAAAGGCTGGGAGGCATTTTAGGTTACAACCGGTCATCTCGGACAAGCTACTTTGCAGACTTCCTAAAACCTCCCTAGCTTTGGCATCAGTTTTCTCTTGGTTTTCTGTACCATGTAGCTCCATTTGTCTGCTGTCAACATTCTGATGTGATGTGTAGTTCATGCCTCGGCATGCGGTGGGTCATTTCATCAGAGAGCTTATCACTGAGTGCTGTTTGTACAATTTGTTGTGCTGTCATTGTCTCCTTCCCACATCTGTTTTTGTGCTTTTATAACCAATATTGCCCGTGTTGCCCTCACCCCTGAAAACCTCCGTGCATTATATCCTCCTGCTGCTTTTTACCCATCACGGCTTGCTTGGACAACAGTCAGAACTGCAGCTTAACTGCTTTTGAGAGCTGAAAAGAGTCATCTTCGTTGCAATGTGTAGAGACTGAGGTTTTCTCTAAGCTTTCTGAAGGTGATTTGCAACTTTTGGATTTTGCCCCTTTAAAACATTTCCTGCACTGGTCTTGCTTTATTCCTTATGCTGGAGTGTTGGGTCCTTGGCTCTCGAAATAGCGTGAGACTTTGGCTCCCATGATCCCCGAACATGGTGGCTTGGCCAACTGAGGCTGAAGGGAGCAGATGCGTGCCTGCCGTAGTACACATGGTCCAGTCTCCCTTCTGGGACAGAATCTGGAAAGTGTGTCCAGAAGCCCCTGGGCTCAAAGAATGGCACACCAGGCTAACTTGTCCTTGGTGCAGCTGGGCTTTGGAAACACAGGCATCCTGTCCTATATCAGCTCATTATGTCAAGGATGGCTTGCCAAAAGGAAAAAAAAAACAGTTAAAATTCTAAAACTAAAAGGGTACAGCACCAGACAGCAGAGAGGAAACTTTCTGATTGAAAGAGAAGGGCAGAGTGGGCAAAGCAAGGGCAGTTGTAGCCTTAGGAGGTCTTGAAGATCAGTTTCCTGCAGAACAGATCTCAAACTCCCCCTCCCCCATAGGGGAGCCTCCTGGGGTGGCCAGAGGGTTGGGAGCCAAGACCGTCCACCTCCCCTGCCTCCAGTCACTCCTGCGTTCCTTTAGCCTGCTGCAGGATGACCACAAGGCTCAGTTCCCCAGTGGAGAGTTTAGCTCCAGGCCTTCCCGTTCGGATCACTAGAACGCTGCAAGCACCATGCATGTTAATGTTTGTGTGTAGTAGGCACACTGTCTCTGCGTTTTTGTTTGAAACGTTTTAAGTGCGTAATTATTTTCTTCATACTTAAATGGTATTATATGAAAAAACGGAACACACTGAGACCTTGTGGCCAGTGAGATCTGCTACAAAAGGTGCGTTGAAGTGGTGTGAGCCTCACACCTCAGAACTAGACCTATGAGGCTTGATAGGGGTCCCTTACCGACCTGCTTCCCCAAGGGGCCTTGTTCACTGGATCTGGCATCAGGCCTCTTTTGCAGTGCTGCCCCTGCCCAGCTGCCAGTGCTGTCCAGGGAGCATTTCTGCAGCTCCTGGTTCTGCTAGGACAGTAAAGAGGACAGCAGGTGACATGTGGATGCTGCTGGCTGCCTGCTTGCTTGCTGCAGTTGAGTGGGCCTGTGCTGTTTGCTGGTGCGTCACATGGACTCCTTGCTTGAAGGGCTCTTGCCTTTGCCTTCTCCCAGAATGGTGTTTCTCTCTGAAGACCACCCCATGTGGCTGTTGGGTAGGATTTACCTGCCATTTTATTGGATGAGTTGACGCAGCAACAAGCTTTCTGGTCTGGAAGGCCAGTCCTTGCGTGAACAGGGAGGATCCATAATCTTGGCCTTCCAGAATTGTGCCACCCTGGGAGAAGGCCACCTCTGTGAAGCCTTGTGGCATCTGTCTACCTTGCCTCTAGCAGAAAGAGAGAGATTGCATTGTGCTGGTTGTGCTTCAGCTGTGCGCCTAGGCTAACTTTTGCTTGGATGGAGGTGAGTTGCCAGAGCAGGTGGCACCCTTGACCCAGGGCTCAAACACCACAGCCAGCCACTCGCAGCTGGTGTGATCCCCAGTAAATTCTCTGACATGCACCTGCCCTTTGATAGGCTCACACCTCAGGGTTTCAGAAACAAGAAAAGCCTAAGGAAAAACGCTCCTCTCCATATCTAGTTTCCTTTGTTTGATCTGGTGACTCTGCCCAGCTGTGCTTTGGAACAAAACTGTTACCCATGGCAGGATTGTGGCCAGTGAATGGCCTGGGAGTGCAGCCCATGGCAGGGCACATGCACCTACCTGGAGGCTCCTCCCATCACAAGCCAGAAGAGCCTATGAGTCTCTCTCTCCTCCACTCAGTAGGGAGCCAGTCAACTTGATAAGGCAGGTGGTAACAAAACAAGGGCCTGCCTGTATTCCTACCTGCCTGATCCTGTAGTGGAAGACCCTAGAATGGTAGTACTGGGGAGCTTAGCACATCCATGTGCTTTGTCCAGCCCAGGGCTCACGTGCAGATCTTGTTTATGGCATCAGGTAGATGCTTGCTGATCTGCTATCATCTAAGGGGAGTGTGAATTCACAGTACCATGAGAACCTGGTCCTTGGGGCATGGAGAAGCATTTATTCTGGTGTCAGTAGCTGGATCAGTTGTGATACATGTCTGGACCCCTGCAGGTTGGAGGGACCCATTTTCTCATTTTGCTCTCGGGCGAGCATCTGATGGATGCTTCCAGTTGGGGTGGTCAGCACACCTGCTGAAGTGCGGGTTTCATTTTGGAGCGGTGACTTGGCAGAGGCAGTGTGGGCAGGCTCACACGCACCACCGTAGCCTCTCAGTGCCCGCCCAACACCTTGGTTTTTGAGGAGAGTGGGATTGACAATGGCAGGAACACAGGTGGCACAGGTCTCTTGCAGATGCGGCACCAGTGTGGTGCCATCCTCCCACTTGGCAGCTGCAAGGAAGAGGATTGGGAGTCGCTTTTGCCTCCTCTGGGGGCCTCAGGGAACCACTCAGAGAGCTCTGAGAAGTAATTCAGGGCCTGATGAGTTCTGCCCCACTGATGGCTCTGGAGCTGGACAAAACTCCCACTCTGGGCCTTCTGAAGAAAACTGCTCAAAATTCACCTGAACCCTGATCCTGTTGTTGAGAAGTTTAGAACACAGGCTGGCCCAAAATTCTGGGGGTTGATTTCAGTCACAGCATGACCCAGCAAGGTGGGCTAGAGTCCTGCGGTGGTCTCTCTGACCCCACAGCCTCAAGATCCTAGTCTAGCTTGACTGGCAAATGCAACTTAGAAGGGCCACCTGAAAGGAGAAGGTGTTTGGGTTTCCTGGCTCAGAAGGTCCTTCCTGAAGAGGCCTCCTCTGGACCCAAGGAAAGGCAGTGGGGGTTCCAGCCTTCAGGTAGGGCCAAAGGGGTGAGTGCTGAGTCCTTGGCCAAGGTGCTAGGGGGCAGAGCAAGGTTGCCTGGGAAGCAAACATGTTTTGTCCTTTTCCCCTGCTGCAGACCGGAGTCAGGATAGCACTGCAGTGGTGCTCTCTGATTCCAGCTCTACCCAAGACATGTTTCCTGAGCTTGCCAGCTCTCAAGACAGTGCAAAGAAGCCTTTTCCAGAGAGAAGGCCATATACATCATCCTGTGCGGAAGCTGCCACTCCTGGGAAGGACGTCCAGGGGCCTGCAGAGGAGAGAGGTATGTTTTCCACAGAAATGCCTGTTTGTGTAAGCCCAAAGGTTGCTCTCAGAAGGAAGGGGTGCCTGAGACAGAGGCCGATCCAGCCCAGTCCAATGAGGGAGTCAACTTGAACCAGGGTGAGCAAAGGAGGCATTTGCTCCTGGCCATTGGCTCCCTTGTGAGCAAGTCTTCTGTGAGCAGGATGTGAGGAGCAAAGTGGGGCTCAGGGACCTTCCAGTCCTTGGCATTGTTCTGTAGGGACGTTTTGGAAGAGTAGAACGTTCAGGCTGAACTGAAACGCTGATTGTTGTGTTACTGTTGGCAACTCCAGGGAGGCCAGAAGAAGCTACAGAGAACCCGGACTCCTGTGCAGTGGCCGAGCGGAAGCCCGATCCTCCAGGATCCTCCGGGGTTCCCTCCAAAGCCCCCGCTCCTTTGCTTTCCCAGTGGGACCCAAAACGGCGGCCTGCGCTCTGCGCAGAACAGTTTCCTCAGGGCCTTCCGGCAGACCCGGGGGAGCAGCGCAAGTTCCTGACAGAGCACTGCATTGCCTCTTTCCACCTGTGTCTCAGCCGGTTTCCTCAGCACTACAAAAGTCTCTACAGGTTGGCCTATCTGTACACGTACAGTACCAGCCACAGGGTAAGCCTTCCTGGGTGGAGAGGGAGATGTTTGGGAGCAGAGGCAGGCCTGGCTCTGCCGCTCTGTTGCTTGGGTGCGTGCGTGTGGCGAAGCTTCCCTCCCTGCGGTGGCCCTCGGGCAGCCGCTGGGTGCTAGGAGGCCTCAGGCTCTTCCCACGGTGGCACTTTAATGCCCACTGTGTGGTCTGTCTCAGGAGACGAGCCCTGGGGGGTGGCAGGGGCTCTTTGCCAACACAAAAAGCCATTCTGGCTGTGCTGAGAGCAAGAACAGCCTGCGCCCTGCGCACCCTGCTCGCTCTGCTGTGTGTGTCCGAGCTTGCTGCCGGACGTTAAGGATGCAAACCAAAAAGGTCTGCTGAGGAAGGCCCAGTGGGTTGGTGGCAAACGGAGGACATGCAGCCTGCCACCAGCTGTGCACTTTGAATACAGTTTGCATGACTACTTTCCTCCGTTGATTTGGCTCCTGTCAGTTGTTAGATAGGCCTAGACTCTTCTCTGGATCCCTGGAAGGGATAACCTCTCTCAGTCCCAAGCCAAAATGCTCATCTGAGGCTCATGGTTCTCTAACCCAAGCAGGGCCTTGTTCAGGTCTCTCCGCCAGCTGCATAGAGTGTTTGCCTTGTTCTTTTCTTCATCATCTGCAAAGTTTGTGGAGAGCCTCAAACCCTCCCGTGAGCTTTTGTGTGGCCAGGGCTTGCAGGGGCAGAAGGAAGCCACCAAGGGGCAGGTAGCAAGAAGCAAAGGCAGAACCAGCTGCTCACAAAGGGTGGCGGCGGTGGCGGCAATGCTAAGAGGGCCTTTCCTTTCCTCCAACCCTGTCTCTCTGGCTCTGTCCTACATAGAACATCCAGTGGGCTCGAGATGTGTTGCTAGGCAGCAGTAGCCCATGGCAGCAGCTAAAGCACATGCCGGCACAGGGTCTCTTCTGCGAGCGGAACAAGACCAACTTCTTCAATGTAAGTCACAGGCGTGTGGTGACTCCTTCCTTCCTTCCTTCCTTCCTTCCTTCCTTAATTATAAACATAATTAAAAATATAGGATCTCTCCTGGGAGGAAGTAGTGGTTGCTTTTCTCAGAAAAGCAGCTGCAACTAACATAGTAGCCTGTTCTTGAACATGGCCATGGTGATCCACCAGATAAAGCGAGGCAGGACAGCAGCCATCTTCCCACTCTTGAGAGGAGCTTTTGGAAGGCCAGCTGACTTGTCTGTCCTGCGGGACCCAGGAAGGTGGTAGATCTGGCCAAGGTCTTTGGCCAGCAAAGGGCATGTTATGCTGTTGGTTATCAAAGTGAGCTGGTTTGGTGTAGTGCAGCGGTTCTCAACCTGTAGGTTGCGACCCCTTTGGGGGTTGATCTGCTCTTTCACAGGGGTCGTTATGAAGTAGCAACAAAAATAATTTTATGGCTTAGGGTTAGGGTTAGGTTGGGGGTCACCACAACACGAGGAACTGTATTAAAGGGTTGCGGCATTAGGAAGGTTGAGAACCACTGGAGTGGTTTGGGAGCCTGACTCTTATCTGAGAATACTGGGTTTGATTCCACACTCCTCCTTGAAGCCAGCTGGGTGACCTTGGAATAGTCACAGCACTCTTCTGAGCTCTCACAGCCCCACCTACCTCACAGGGTGTCTGTTGTGGGGAGGAGAACAGAAGGTTTGTCAGCTGCTTTGAGTCCCCTTAAACGGGAGAGAAAAATGGGGTAGAAAAGCCAGCTCTTCTTCCTCATAAGTAAACCAAGCACTCCAGGGGCAGGAGCGCTTTCCCAGCCAGGGACTCTCCTACCCTCCCTGTGCAGCATGGCAGAGTATTTGCAGGGCCCAAGGCAGCCCATCTGCTTGGAGGACCAAAGGTCACACCTTTGCCTGGAAACACCTTTGGAGGTGTCATCTTCCAAGCTTTGGCTGCTGGCCTCCTGCAGCTTAGGAAGGCACCTGGGCGGAAGGCTATCATGCTAACAGACAGTGTGGCGCTGCTGTGGAAATTGGAGCATTAGGAACCCCTCCTTGCATTCCTGTTTGGGAATCTGAAGTACCCAGGTTTTTCCAGGAGCACTCTGTTTGCAATCAGAAAAGCTGGGACTCTCCAGGTTCAAGTGCTTTTGCAGCCAGTTGCCAGAGTTTGGGGGAGAAGAAGAAGAGTTGGCTTTTCTACCCCGCTTTTCTCACCCATTTAAGGGGACTCAAAGCAGCTGACAGACCTTCTCTTCTCCCCTGTGAGGTAGGTGGGGCTGTGAGCACTCAGAAAAGAGCTGTGACTAGCCCAAGGTCACCCAGTTGGCTTCATGGGGGAGGGCGGAATCAAACCCAGTATTCTCAGATAAGAGTCCGGCTCCCTAACTACTAGATCAAACTGGCTCACGTTTGGAGGAAGGTGGAAGCCCTGGTTGGACTGAGAGTTTGATTTTTGGGAAGCAAGTGATTCGTTGTATGAGATGGGAACAGACTGGAGGCTGCGAATGAGCGGCGTGTCAAGAGGTGCTTAGGTTTGTCTGAAGGCACCTCTGAATTCAGCCAAAACCAAAGTGGATGTCATGGTGAACGGTGGACTTGCACGTGAAGGGGCGAATCGCGTGCACAGGTCAGGGCCCTTCCGTTGCCTCCTGGGGCAAGTCCACACTTCCCGTCTCGTACAGAGGACGGGAAAGGTAAACTTGCCCTTCCTCCCACTTTGTGCCTGTGCGCACACATCAGGTGACCCATCCGGCAGGTCTTCCGAACCGGGAGATGCACCGATGGGCCTGCGTGGAGCCACAGGTGTTGCTTTGCAATGTGCGCTTTTGCAAAGGGCTCCTTTAAGTGCAGATGCTCCTTCTGGGAGCGCACTGCGGGGCACCCACGGGGCCACGAGCGTAAAGGCCCCTGCCCTGTGAAGGGCGCTCCAAATTGGCAAAGCCTTTTATCTTTGAGTGGGCCGGCAGCAACCCGCAACCCTGCCTCCTCCGCGTCCCCTGGCCGAGGCGCCCTCCTCTGCGGAAGACGCGCTCGTAGGGACGCGCGGGCCGAGCGCTGCCCAGCTCCCCAATCCCTCCTCTTACTGCTGCTGCTGCTGCTGCTGCTGCTGCCGCCTGCTTTCCCTAAACAAGGCACAGCTGTTGAAGGCGGGCAGGCCCCTCCCTCTCCGCCTGGAGACCCACCTTGCCGTCCGGACGGGAGGCGCCCTCCCTCCGGCATGGTAAGAAGGGCGCGCTGGTGGCGACGGAGGAGGGGGGGGGGCGCAGCCAGGAAGCGTGCCAGGCAACCAGGCCAGGGCCAATTGTGCAGCGGCGGCGGCGGCGGCAGGGCCCCATCCGTGGAAGCCTGCAGCCGTGGTGCGCGCCACCCGCCTGGGCCCGCCGATCCAGTGCCCTCCTGCAAGCAGCGTTGACGGGCAGCGGACGGAGGCCCCTTGGCCCGGGCGAGCGGCCAGCGCTCCTCCTCGCCTCTCGGCCCTGCTGCGTTGCCTGCTTGGCACGCTGGGGGTCGTGGCTGCTCTCGTAGTGCGGCGGCGGCGGCGGCGGCGGAAGCTACCCGGTGCGGTTCCGACGCCCGCGCCTTCGGGCCTCCTTTCTTCGCTCGCTGCCCGAGGAAGCTGCTGCTGCTGCCGCCACCACCGCCACAGGCGGGCGCTCCGGCCAGGAGGAGTAGGGGGAGCTCCATCGCTTCTCAGGCCTTGCAGGAGGGCCGGGCGCCGGGCGGAGCGAAGCGAAGCTGGTGGCTCAGTCACTAGTGTGTTGATGCCCGCCGGAGGCCGCAATGCCCCTAATCAGCGGCGGCTGCTGCTGCTTTCTCCGCGCAGGGCATCTGGCGCATCCCGGTGGATGAGATCGACCGGCCGGGCAGCTTCGCCTCGCACATGAACCGCTCCATCGTGCTGCTGCTGGAGGTGCTGCTGCGGCTGCGCGACTACAACACGCTCCTGAAGGTGTCTTCGATGCTGCAGAGGACCCCCGACCAGGGCAAGTGAGTGCCCCCCCCCTGCATATCGGAATTGTGTCTCCCAGGGAGGGGGCGGTCTTGGTCAGCTTCCCTTCCAAGCCCCCACTGGCAAGGTCCCTGTGCTGCTCTTTCCCTATCCTGCCCAGCCTTTCCTCTGCCCTGACTTGCTTAATACACTCCAGCCTTAGTTCGTTTCCCCCCTTTTTGTATAAAGTGCATTGAGATGATAGGAAAAGGTGCAGGAATGCCAGAGTTTATTACAGTTGCACATGCTGAATCCTGGATTCCTGCCTGCAGCCTTTAAAAACAAAAGTTTATTTTTCTAGCGTTACAATTTCAATACAAATAACAGATCATCACTTCCAACAGTAAAACCAATAACAAACTTGCACTCTTTGCAAATTGTGAATACAAAGTAATTTTTATGTGCTCCTGCCTGCAGCCTTGTAATCTAGATGGGTTTGAGAGAGGTCCTTTGACCCTGTGGCCTCCCCTTCTGTTGCTGTCCACCCTGAGGAACTGGAAGCTTAAATATTTCTGGGGGGGAGGAAGCGATGTTAGAAGCCTGGAGAGACAGCCAGGCCTGTGTAGGAGGTTCGTAGTTGGGGTTCCTGGCTGCCTTGCAGCCTGGGAACAGGCATTTGTGCCAATGGCCTCCTGTTCCTTTCCGCTGGAGGCGTTCAGCAGATCTACTCTGCTGGATTTTCAGCCCTCCTGAAGCGGATCACCCTTCCCTATTTGGCTACTTGGGCTGGTGGGAAATCTCATTTTGGAGCAACGACAGAAGTACAAATGTGCTTCTTAGCAAAGTGGCCTGAATGCATTTTTTGTCCCCATGGTGTGGATTGGCCAAGACCATTCACTTGTTTAAAAAAGGCGGCCTGGAGATTGCACCAGGTAGACAGGATTGTTATTTGCTGGCATTGGCTTTCGGGAGATTAGTCTTCCTCTTCCTTTTGCAACTGGGCCCTGCCCTTAACCTTAGTTGCGGATGGTAACAAGTCTGCAAAGTCACGTGAGAACTTTCACGTTGGAAGTTTCCATGCCCTCGGGCCCTTTGGCAAATCCTGCCCTTATATTTCCCTCTGTTCTCTTGCTTCCTGCAGGAAGTACTTGCGGGATGCTGACCGCCAGGTTCTTGCCCAGCGTGCCTTTGTCCTCACCGTGATGGTGCTGGAGGACATACTGACCGAGCTGACCGAGGTACGGGGGCTCCCTGCAGCTCCGTGGGGCCAGGACTTCTGTTCAGCCTTGTTTCAGGAGGCCTCTTCTGTGCTTGCTTTAAAGGCCTCCAGGGACCCAGACTCCAGGCGCAGCAGCCTGTGGGTGGCCAGGATGACCACTTCCACCTCTCTCAAAATGAGCGCTGAGGAAGGACAGCAGGAAACCGCTCCACAAAGGACAGTTTTGCCTGATGGGGCCGTGATGCCTAGCGGTGTGGAGAACGGGTCAAAGGAAATGGCCCAGGGTCAGCCTCCCTCTGCTGGGGATGCAACAGAGGAAGAGGAAGCCAAGCGTGAGAAAGCGGCAGGTGAGCTCTCTCGGCCCGGCCTGAGCGAGCCCATGGATTTGGACAGCTGTGCCGATAACCCCGGCAAAGCTCCTCCTTCCTACAAGTACCCCGACTCTGCCCGGTTGCTGCCTGTCCGGGTTTCCAAGGACAGAAGCTTGGAGAGCAGCCGGACTGCGGAACTTTCTCTTGAGGAGCTGAGCATCAGCTCTAAGCAGCTGGAGGTTGGGAAAGTTCGGATCCAGGCAGCTCCAGCAGAGGAAATCAGCCAGAGACCAAACAGGAAGAGGAAGCTGGTGGACGACGTGGAGTCTGGGAAGACCCTCCTCCTCGATGCTTACCGTGTGTGGCAGCACGGTCAGAAGGTCATGACCTATGACCTGAGGAAGATCGAGAAGATCATGTCCGAGGCCTACATGCTTATTAAGCAGGTGAGCAACAGGCTGGGAGGGCTACGTGGCCCTGAAGTGGGGATTTATTTTCCCCTTTTAGAATTAAACGGGTATCGTACTTGCAGCCGTAGCGGAAGCCAATTAGTCGTGTTTTATTTCAGAAAAAGGTTCACCTCCCTTCACAACCCTAACATGGCTTGAGTTTACAATCTCTAACACGGTTAATCAAAAATAAGCTTCTTAAATTGATTTTGCAAACTCGTAAATTAGTCCCTCAGAAGAGTCTCACGGTTGGAGCCTTTTTGCATTTTTTGTTGTGGTTTTCAGAAGCTTCAGTTCCTGTGTGCTTTGTAGCAAAAGCGACTCAAGCTTCTTCTCTTCCCCGACACCTGGGCTGAGTAGGTGAGGTGGTGGCTGTGGGGCAGCCCTTGTTGACTGTATGGATTTTTGTGCAGGTGGATGAGGAAGCAGCCCTGGAGCAGGCGGTCAAGTTCTGCCAGGTACACACCGGAGCTGCCGCCGTGAAGCAGGTATGTGTCACGCTCAGTGACCTGCAAACGACCCCCATGGCAAGGGCCCGAAACAGGGGCAGAAGTGGGGATTCCGTCCTCCTTTAGCCACCTGCAAGCTGAACCAATGTCTGTTCCGACACACCCCAAAATCTCATCCCAATAAGGGATCATAGTTGTGCCTCTCGTGATCTGTCTTACCTCCAGTGACCCCCTATGGCTTTCTTTGGGTGACTTAAAAATACTTTTACAGGCAGAAAAACAAAATTTAAGGGTATATATACTTATTAACATTACACTTCGCCATACATTTTAGTTAACATGCTGTAAAAAATACAAGATAAGTTATAAAAATCATTCTAATTAAATTACCTCTTCTCCCAGTTTACCACTCTGTCATGACGTGAATGTGTTGATTGCTCAGTCAAACAGATATGAGGCGTTTGGGTCTACAGTACTGTGAGTTCAGACCCTAACCTCTGGCCTGCAGTTCGGGGGCGGGGGACGCCTAGCAAGGTGGGGGTCTGCACTCACAGAATTCAGATACCTTCCAAATCCCTCTTGCCTTCCTCTGACACCTATCCTGATGCACCAGTAACAACTGGAACAACTTTTTTTTTCTCCCAGAGGAATTGGACCCTAGTTTTAGGGGCTAAGTATTTTCTCAGGATTTTTCCCCCCCCAGTTTTAATGCATACTGATTCAGGTATCTGCTTATCTAAATTTTGAATTCCTATAACGTTTTAACCTTGCTGTTTTCAACAGTATTTTCTCTTCACCCTAATTTTTGCCTCTGCTGGGAGGTTGTAATTTTTATATGTTGCTGCAACCTTGTGTGGATTTCTGCCTCCCCCCGGTGTCATTTGTGGCCTTTTTGGCTTTCCTCCCCTCGCACCACATGGAACAGGCCTTCCGTTTCTTTTTCCCAGGGTTTAATTCTGCAGTTATTTTCCTTATCTGCTTTTGGGATGTTCATTTGTTTTTTTCCAACTGATCTTTCAATATTTTTTTTTTACATGATCGTTTTTGCTTCACTGGTCCGTGTGGAAGTTTCTCAGTTGCCTCCCCTATTCTGGAGGCTTCAGGAGATCACCTGGGCAGTATTTTTAGACCATAAAGGATACAAGGGGGCTCTATAAGATGCCAGTTTAGCCTCTTTGTGCTTGGTTTGACAGAATTGCCATACTTTCCTCCCTCCCGATGCTTCCCTTTGCTTAGAATAACTGTCCATACTTCTCTGCCTTGCAGAAGTTGCAGGGCGAGTGGGAAGCTGAGGCCGGACCATTTAGTTCAGGCTCAGATCTTTCCAGCATGTGTCAGCAGTCAAGCAGTTTGTTATTCCAAAGCAGTGGTGGTGCGTACAGGGGCTCACATTCTGCTGCTTGGCAGAGGCCTTGTCGCTCTTGGGAGGCCATCACACCATCCTAGACAGGATGCCTGCCGGCACGTTCCACTCAACTGACACTGAGTGGTTTTGCTGAGCACTGAAATAGGCACTCAGGTCCTCTGTTGTGACTTAACCAGTACAAGTCTCCAGCTGACAGGCTTGTTTTCTTCTTGAGCACACGTGCCCTTCTTAAAGCATCTGTCTTTTTCCGCTTCAGTCCACAGGAGAGACGCCAACGACTCCCAAGCACCCAAGGGATAGCAAGGAGGCTTTTTTCCCAGCTGCCCCTGCGTGTCTGACTCCTCCCACAGGGGCTGTGGACGCCATGACTGCAGAAACCCTCCTGCAAGTGACAGACCTGCCTGCCAAGGCCAAAACAGCTTCACCCCCCTCCTCCTCTTCCTCTTCCTCTTCCTCCTCCTCCTCCTCTTCCTCCTCTTCCTCTTCCCACAGCGTGCTCCTGCTGCCACCGCAGGATATAGCAGGCCAAGAGAAGGCAGCTCTGTCTAGAGTTGCACACGGTGAGTATGGCGAGGAAACGCCGCCCTCTGTTCTCGGAGCTTCTGCCATCCTTCCATGCCACAGCGTCATGCAAAGCAGCAGCAGCAGCAGCAGCAGCAGCAGCAGCATTTTTCTGTGTTCGCGTCTCGGTCCCCTGGGTTGTGATAGGTTGCTTCGGGTGCGTGGAAGGCTAGGGGCCGTCCCAGAGTTTGCGAGCGTGCAGGTTTGAGGTGCCACAAGTGGTCGTCCCCGTGCAGATTGTAGGGCACCATTGGCAGGAAGGCCGCACCTGAAGCAATCTATCGCCCTGGCACGGTTTACTTATGAAAGAAGAGACGTTGCTTAGGTGGAGTTCCCCTCCCTGTTTCTTTAAAGTGTGTGTGTGTGTATTATTTACATCGTAAAATGCACATAACTTCACTTTACAATCCCTGTCTGCAACTGTTTTAGCCTGTTTAGCATACAGTTCCCCTCTGCCACTTCTATTTACATAGCAGATTTTTTTCCCCAAACATTGGGACAAACTCATGCGCCTTTTCTCTCATTGGCCCGCTTTCCCTGCTTTGTTGATAATAATTACCCCTAATATTCAGCCTTTGTATAAATCCTTGATGTTTTTCTCTTTAGCCCCTCCCTGGTTTAGCTTCAGCCCCTTTGATGGCAGGACATTTGCCATGCTATGACCGGCAGTTTCTTCTTCCTCCTGCTGGCCCCACTAGTCCAAGGCTGTGCAAAGCTAAAGCAACCAACATCCAGCTTCTGGCCTGTTTTTTACGGGGTGCATGCACATCTGCTGAAGCTCTGAGTCCATGGCTGAACACCCCAAGGGGTTTCCAACTCCAAGCGTTTTCCAGGGCTCCTTTGGCGTTCCGTTCCGGGTTCTGAGCACTCGCAGTTTGTGCCCCTGTGCCTGGATGCCAGCAGGGAGGTGGCCAAATCCTATTGAGGAGCAGTGTGGGGAAGGAGGGGAGTGGAAGGACAGGAGCAGGTGGGACAGTCAACCCATGGGGCCTGCAGCAAATTTTGAGCCAGTTGCAGGAGATGGCTGTTCATGGAAGCAGCTCCACACCTGGCCAAATAGGGAAGGCCTTCAGCCCCATAAATAAGGCTTGGAGAAGGAGGGGTGCAGGTGTGCCTTCCAGGAACCCGAGCAGCCAAATGCTGGCTGCGGGGGCCAGTCTGGGGGTGTCTGGGGGACAGTTTGGTGTCCACCTGCATACGTGACCCTTGAGAAGGGGTGTCTCCGCAGTAGAGTCCAGGGTCCAGGGGGTTCTCGGCACATCGGGCAGCAGTCACAGCCTTCGGTGGGCTTCATCCCTGAGGAATAGCAAGTTTGCAAGTGGGAAAGGGTTGCCGGCCACAGCGCGTCATCCGTTGGCGGCTGCATCTCCTCCCGTGCATGCTGAGTTAGCGAGGATGCGAAGCTCCTGATGGCGGAATTGTGAACCCAGGCGCCCACATTCTGCCTCTGCACACACTGGTTGCCAGGCAACGAGGGAGAAGAGGTTGGGAAGGGAGGTGGGCATGGAGGGCCCGAGGCTTTGGTTTTAGCCTGTTTCTTCCTCGCAAGGCAGGGAGATGTGGAAAGGTATGGTACGCTGCATGTGTCCCAGAGGGGCTGCCGTGAGGAAGACCCAGAGGGCTGGGGTCTCCCCTCCTGGCACCTTAGCAGGAGGAGTGCGGGGTGTCTGGCTTTGGGTTTTATTTCTGGCGGAGGCTCTGGGCGCAACTCTCGCCGTCCTTTGCGCCCCCATCTCTTTGGCTGTCACTTTTCCTTTGGCTGGCCTTAGCGTCCGGGATGTGGTTTCCACGTCATCGTCGTCGTCGTCCCCCAAAACCAGATGTTTTGTGCCAAAACTACTCACAAAGCTGAGGTCTCTCTCCCTCACCATCAAGGCTGCACGGTGGGCAGTGGCCTTTCTGTCTCAAATAGGGGTTGCTCCTCTTTCTTGACTTGTGTTCTGCAGGGGTCCTTGCATGGTGCTGAATTTGTGCAGCAGAGGGCCTGCCTAGGCACCTTGTACTTCTGGGAGGGTCTGGGCGATCTGGGGAAGGGGCATCTCCTGCTTCCGCTCCCCTTCCCATGTGGCAGGAGTGGCTCTGGGTCCTGTGGAAGAGAAATTCCTGAGCCCCTGAGGTTAGCCTGGCCTGGAAGGGACCAGGCTAAGGGGCCACCTGGCAGGCCCAGGGGAAAAGGAACCAGCTGAGGCTCCAGGGCTGTAGCTGGCCTCGCCTTTCCTCCCTCCCAAATCCTGTGGAGTGGAAGAAGAGGCTCCAGGACTCTGCTTTTGGCCTTTCTCAAAACCAGCTCTCCACGCTGCGGAGTATTTTATTTGCGTATTCGGTCGTTTCCATTTCGGCAATTGATGGGGTGAGGAAAATCTCAGATTTCGAAGGAGACAGAGTTGTTTTTGTTTCCCTTCTTCATACAGAGGAAGAGGAGGAAGAGGGCAAGCCAGAGCTGCCGTTGGAAAGGCTGGGCCTGCAGGCCCAAGAGCCCCCCCTCTGCCAGCCACCCAGCAGGACGCCTGCCCCCACCTCTGCCAGCCCCATGTTCTGGCAAGTGGAGCAGGAGCCTGAGGGCGGCTCCTACGCAGGAGGCCTTGGTAAGGAAATCTCTTCCCCCCCCCCCCCATGTTTGCATGCAGATCCTGGGCCCCGGGAATGCAGGATGGAAGGCAGCCAGGGAAAGAGGGGCAGAGACTCAGGCTCTGCGCATTTTCAGGAAGGGCAAGTCCAGACGACGTTTGCATGCACGAATTTCCAAATCCAGGCCAAGGAGATAGTGGCTTTCAGGAGCCTCCCCCCTCCCAGTCAAGTGGCGGCGGTTGCAAAGCACCAGTTATCTAGTTCTCTCATCCGTCTTGGCGTTTGGAGTCCATGGCGACCTTCCCTAATATCCAAAAGTGATGCCGCCCAGATAGTGGTTCCCTGGAAGGCAGAGGCACTCTAGACATGCCTGTCCCCTTCCACCTCAAAACTGAAGGTAGCTGACCGTTTGGGGCTTCTCTTTGATTGGCTGGAGAAAGGAGAGGCTCCCAGGACCCTTTGCGGCAGCTGCTGCCTCGGGGAAGCATGTCTGGCCGCCAAGAGCCGTTCCTCCTGTTGTACAGAGATTGTATCTTCCGTTTGCAAGCGCTACAGCAACCTGTTCTTCTGTTTTTCGGGGTCTTAGTGGTTAGTTCCAGGACTGACCTGAGTGCCGAGGTGCAGGGCTTGGGGAGCCCACCGAGCAAGACCGACTTCAGCCGGGCCAAGCCCCGTGCGCTGCCCAGCATGCCAAAACTCTTCATCCCTTCCTCTGTGACCAAATTTCCTCCGGAGATCACTGTCACTCCTCCGACCCCCACCCTCCTGTCTCCCAAGGGCAGCATTTCGGAGGAGACGAAGCAGAAGCTCAAGGTACTTCTCCGCATGAGGAATTGGCTCCTGCAGCTGGGCTGGATTCTGGGACTTGTGTGTGTGGGGGGGGGATCTATAAAGGAGCTCAGTGAGGAGACCTGGGAAGTGGAGGCGATAGTGGGGCACCTTGGGTCGGGCTGGTAGGTGAGAAACCCCATTGTGGTACAGGAAGAGCCCCCCCCCCCATGCACACAAAGCCGTGTCCTTGGTTGGGGGCTCCTCTGATGCTTGATTTCAGCTTCTTTATCTGCTCCGCCCAAATCCTGCTGGCACTGTGGTGCCCTTCTCCCGTGGCTCCCAGGCTGTGTGTCCCCTTTGCCCCCCTAGCTAGCCTTTGCCTGCGGGGAGGGGGAAGGAGGGAGCAACCCCTGAGCTTGCGGGGGGGTGGGGGGGGCTGCAGGAGGGCCTGAGTGAGCTTGCTGTGGGCAATGAAAGGGCTCCTGTAACCGTGCGGTGTGCTCTCTCCCGCTGGGCAGTGTGCCATTCTCTCTGCCCAGTCTGCAGCCAACGTGAAGAAAGAGAGCCTCTGCCAGCCCGCACTGGAGATCGTAGAGACCTCGAGCCAGGAGTCCTCGCTGGAGAGCGACACGGACGAGGATGAGGATTACATGGACGCCTGAGGGTGGCAGCAGGGGGCTCCGTGCCTCCCCATCCGCCCTCCGGCAGCATCACTGCCAGCCCGCTGGGTCCCACTGGGAGAGCCGTGCCGTGCCGTGCTGTGCACCTGCTTTTACCTTCCTGCTCTGGCTGGCTTGGACCATCGTTGCCTCCTGCGCCCTAGCAGCATGCGGCTGCCCTCCCCTCTGTTCTCAGCACCACCTCACTTTGCTGCCTTTCTCTGGATCAGCGGCTTTTTACGCACGCCAGGCTGGTCCCCCACCCCACAGGCCAAGCACGACAGCCAGGAGCCTCCCAGGACCGTCTCCTCAAAGGCCCCTGTGGGCCATGCTAAGAATGGCTGCTTCGTCTTTCAGTCCCCTTTGCAGAGTGTTTTTTACGAACATATGGAGCAAAATGGGGCAGGTTTGTTTTTGGGTATCTTTAGAGGGGTGGGTCACGCATATCAGGAACATAAGGGAAACCGAGTGGCTTTTTTTCTACTGAATGTTAACTTTGTAGTACAAAGAGCGCAATCCCTGCACAGAAAATGGGTGTGTTGCCCACACAGCGGTACGTACAGCTTCCAATCTCGGCGAGGGAGCGGGGAATTAAATAGTGCTGGGCAAGGCTTTGTATAAATGAAGATTTTTCTAATAAAGTTAAGAGACATTTCCCCAAGCTCCCGTGTCCCTCGCTCCTTCACAAGCCGAGGCGTGTCTTCTCTGATCTCTGGAAGAACAAGAGGGACAGTTGTGTCAGGGACCGATGGGGGGAATGCCTTCACTCTCAGCCAAGAGACCAGGTGGGCCGAGGCGGGCCAAGGCCTCTCCCAATTCAGTGAAGGTTAGCCAGAGGGCGAGTACACAAGCCTTCCTCTTTCCCAGCATGATCACCTGAGCAAATTCTGTGCTAAATTCAGTGTTGGAATCGTAGCTTTTACTTGGTGAGGAATACGTTATGTAACCAGTAGAAGGTCTTTTCCTAGGACAGATTGTTAGGCCTCTTTAATTTGGGTTGAAATATTCGTCAGGCTTGGAAACATGAGCTGTGAAATGCCCTTCTGAATCCCTCTGAAGAGCAGGGACTCGCAGCCTGCCATGTGCAGAGCCCAGAGTCCCCCGGGTCGCCTCCACAGCCCTCCATTGGGCTGCCAGGATTGCCAGCCCCTGGCAAGGGAAGCATCACTTTGCCCCACAATGGCAGCCTTCCTTCCAGGGCACCTCCATCTGACCGTTCGGTTTCAGAGTGCTGCAGGTTGAGATCAGCAACTCCAACAGAAGTGACGACGAAGAAGAAGAGTTGGCTTTTCTACCCTGCTTTTCTCACCCGTTTAAGGAGACTCAAAGCAGCTGACTTAGCTTTTCTATTCTTCTCCCCACAACAGACACCCCGTGAGGTAGGTGGGGCTGTGAGAGCTCAGAAGAGAGCTGTGTCTAGCCGAAGGGGAGGACGGAATCAAACCCGGTATTCCCAGATAAGAGTCCGGCTCCCTGACCACCAGACCCAACTGGCTCACAAAGTCCTCCAAGTGTCTGGAATGTGGGGGCCAGAGTTGCGGTCAGCCAGCCAGACCCTCTGCATAGGCCTTGTGACTTTTGCTCTAGAGGGCTTTCCTCCTTCAGCACTTCGGCACATTTTGATTTTTGTTTGTTTTGAATACCACACTTGAGAATAATTCGGAGCATCACAGAGATCCTTTTAGCGTCCAAATGGCTCCCGTTCGAAGCTCCCATGAAAAGATTTTATCCAGTGACTGCTCACTTTGGACTTTATTATCCCATTAAGCAGCCAGTGGGCCATTTATTATCATTGCTTGTCTTACTTCACTGTCTCTTGCCTCTTCCAAAAAATCATTAACGTAAGCATTAAAGAGTTTGTTCAAATGGCCAAGATTTGTTATCCCCAGCGCTTCTTTGAAGTCCGTCAATCCTCAGACCTGGGAAAGCATTTTTCTGTTTTCAGAAGGAGAGCTGGGAGTGTCTCAGACTTGCCCGCACCCTCTGGCTCCGAGAACGGCCAAAAGAGGAGACAGGTGGACCTAAGGTGCTTCTCAGGCACGAGAGCACCAGCTGGTCTTCTGTATCTTATGGCTTCTTCATTTAATGATTGAAGCCGCCTCTGATTGCAAGTGTTGCCTGAGATCCGTTGGAGACGCGTCAAAACTTGCAGTAGATTTTCCCACCAGCTTGTTCACACCTGCAGAAATGCGCTTTGGCCTTCATGAAGCAGCAGAGAAGCCTTAGACATCGGGCAGTCGTAGCCTTATATACTTGGACATAGAGGTTTTCTATGGGCTAATATTTGCACATACCAGTGATCAGTTTGGAACAGCTGTGGCTCCAGTAGATCTCTCTGTCCCTCCGAGCCGCCGTAAGGACCAGTTGTCTGGCGTCTCCTGGGCCTGGGGTAGTCTGATGCAGGGTACGCCAGTCAGGGGAGCTGCCCAAGTGCAGAGTCTCCTGACCCATTCAAGGTGCTTGCCTAGTCGCTGTCCTCACCCAGGATTGGTGGGGTGCTCTGCACTGACCTGGCGTTCGAAACCCGGCGGGCTCAGCTGATGGATGGGAAGGCACTTTAGAAGACGTGATAGATAACCTTAGTGGGGGTCTCACTCACCTCAACTGGGGCTGGCTTTCTGCCACCAGTACTGTGCCACTCCTGCCCATTCCGACCGGGGTGGCAGCGCCAGGAGCCCTCCTGCTTGCCTTGTAAATCTTTCCCTCGGTCCAAGGGCTTATAAATGTCGGAAACCAAGATGGCGGCTCTCGCGTTCCCTATCCAGTGCGCCTCTCAAGTGGAGCTTCTGGAGAGTAACAAAGACCTTTAAAAACTTTCTTTGAATGTCGCCACGCTAGAACCTTTCACGTTTCTACTTAGCTTTAATTTAAAATTGTCAACTAAGTAGCAAAGGGTATGTGTGGAATGCCTGTGAGACAGTTGCTTTTACTGTGTTCGATACTTATTGATGTGTTGCAAACGGATGGCTTCCTTTTAACAAATGGGGGGAGAGCAAATAACGTAGATTAAAGAGATGCTTTACAAAGACATCCTTACTGTGGGCAGCTAATTGAGACATTTTGCATTCAAGCTAGCAAGCCTTTAATTGCACATAAAATTTCCCAGACCGAGCCAGGACTGCATTTGCCTCACAAATGGAAGACTGCAAATAAGTCCCCTTTAAATCTCTTTATGACTGAGACAGCCATGTAAATGGCCCTTTTCGCACCTGGCCTTATTCTGGATTTATACATCCCAGAATAGGCACCTGCTTCCCTGCAGGCTACTGCAGATCCCAGGGGAGACCTGTTCTAGCATGTGTTGGCATGTGCACAACACACCTCTATCCTGAGTGCACAAATGCAATTTTCGGGATTCAATTCGAATTGAATACCCGAAAATTTGAATCTATTCAAACATTCGAATGTGTTCGCATTCTATTTGAATCGAATACATTCAGATCTGTTCGTTTTGACATTTTGATTCAAATTTGCACGTACAAATGTTGCCAGTATCCGTATGTATCCTGTACACATCCCGTATGCATCCCGTTTTTGTCCCATATGGATCCGTACAAATGCATATGGATGTGGGAAAGATACATATGGGCAAGTACGCGTTGTGTACATATCCATACGCATAGGAATGTCCAAATAATTCCAAGGAACAGATTCAAAAATTCAAAATTCGTTCAAATGTTTACATGGAAATGTATAGACATTCGATTCAAATGGCCGAGTTCGAACAAATTTTGAATGTTTTGAATATTCGTGCACATCCCTGATCCTGAGATACATTCCAGAAAAAGAGCAAGTGGAGACAGGGCAGTTAACTGGTACAAACTCTCAATCTGCAATGAGTATCCCTGGCAAGACACCCCAGACCTTGTGGTCCCTACAAGCTGCCCAGACAAATAAGCAAAGAGGGGCTGAAGAATCTCCAAGGACCAAAACTAAAACTTGTTCCGTTCAAACGGGAGGGAGAAAAGCTTCCAGCTACAAAAAACCAGGAACCCGAGAGCCTGGGAAATGAAGCCCTGTATGGAAATTCCTCCCAGCACTGGGGAAGAGCAGAAGATCCCAGCTATAAGAACCTAAGAGAAATTCTGCTGGATCAGGCCACAGCCCATCTAGTTCAGCATCCTGTCGCACACAGTGGCCCACCAAATGCTCATGGCCATCTCAAGCAGAAACAAGGACAAACCTTTTCCTGCTCTCAAATCCCAGTAAATGGCTGTAGAGGCACCCTGCTTGTCCCCCCAGCCTGAAAGATGTACCTGGGCATTCATTCTAGTAGCCATTGATACATCTGCCATCCATGAATTTGTCTAACCCTTCCTTAAATCCATCCAGGCTGGTTGCTGTCACCACCTCTTCCGGCAGCAAATTCCATAAACCGATGACGCTCTGGGTGAAGAAATATTTCCCCTTGTCGGATCCAACTCTCCTACCCATCAGCTTCATAGATGCCCCCTGGTTCTAGTGTTGTGTGATTGAGAAAAGAAATTTTCTCTATCCACCTTTTCTATACTGTGCATGATTTTATATATCTCATCCAGGTCCCCTCTTAAACGCCATCTCTCCAGACTGAAGAGGCCAAGACGTTGCAGCCTGATTTCGTAAGGGGGGTATTCCAGACCCTTAATCATTCTGGTTGCCCTTTTCTGCACCTTCTCTAGTTCCACAATATCCTTTTTGAGGTGTGGTGACCGGAATTGTACACAATATTCTAAATGTGGCCTCACCATAGATTTATAAAGAGGCAAAATGACACTTGCTTACTTATTTTCTACTCCCTTCCAAATTATTCCCAGTATTGAATTGGCTTTTTTCACTGCTGCTGCGCACTGGGTTGACCCTTCATTAAACTGTCCACCAGAGCCCCGAGATCCCTTTCCTGGTGTGTTGCAGAAAGCTCAGACCCCATCAGTTTATGGGTGTTTTTCCACGTGGCACTAGAGTACCCTTTAAGGAACCCCAGAGGTGGAGGATGTTTTGACCTTTGGCCTGTCCCTGTTTTTGGCTCCTGCTACACCAACGTGCTGCCATGGGCCACCCTCCGCATTTCTCTCCCTCAGGATCCAGCTCACCAGTGGACTTCTGCTGATCAAGTCCCCCACGCATCCATGGTGCAAAGGTTCCTTCTCCTGCAGCCCAAACCTCTGATCTTCTCTCTTGGGGCTGCCAGACAGATGGGCATAAAGCCAAGAAGGTTTAACAAATTCCCAGCGGGACAGAAGCCTCCATTTCTCCAAAGCTCTCATAGCCAAACACTCACGGGTGGTCCATGAGGTCTGCCCCATCTGAACGATGCATGTCTCACTCCTCACATGGACAACATTGTCCCTTTCTGTTCCCGTCTCCTGGCCTTGCTGGTTTTCAAGGCATACCTTGTTTTGGACTGGGAATTAGCTCACTAGCCACCCACCTCCTTCCCTGCCGGTTCTGTTGTGACCCTTTGTGTCCGATGGATGCTGCTACACCTGGACACCCCCACATTCCTCTCCTCCCAAGAGGGCAATTCACAGCCTCTTAAAAGCCCCAATAAAACCCCTCCAGGTGAAAGCCCAGAGAGCCCATGGGCGGACATCCCTCAATGGGATGGCTGCTCTTCTCAATCCTTTACTCCTTCCCAGTCCCTCCAAGTGCTCAGAGCAGCAGCAGTTTAACAGAGCTGGGGGGGGGGGCAGTGGCTAGAGGGTCCTCAGCTGCCTTGCCAGGTGTGCCACTGGAGGTGGGCAGTGGAAGAGTCTGGATCTCACCTACCAGCTCTGGCCCACTGTGATAAGACCACCCGCAGTTTGGTCTAGAGGTTAGGGAGCGGGACTCTTATCTGGGAAGACCGGGTTCGATTCCGCCCTCCCCTATGAAGCCAGCTGGGTGACCTTGGGCGAGTCACAGCTCTCTTCTGAGCTCTCACAGCCCCACCTACCTCACAGGGTGTTCTGTTGTGGGGGGAAGAATAGAAAAGCTTTGTCAGCTGCTTTGAGTCCCTTTAAATGGATGAGAAAAGTAATGCAGAAAAGCTTCCTCCTCCTCTGGGGTCCTCACAGGAAGTGGAGCCTGAGGTCCAGCATTCGGAGGCCCAGAGATGCCCTGGCGTGGATCAGCTGCCCCTTGGGGGCTCCCTCTGTGCCCAGAACAAACCCAGAGGGCAGGCAGAAGTCTTGAACTGCTCTCAAGAAGAACCAGGCTGTGGACTCTCCCTGCCTCAGGGATGCTAACCAGCCAGGAACCACGGGAAGATTGCCCAAGTGTCGCCTACGCAAGTGTTCTTTTTCACTTGTGTGTGTGGGTGTGTGTTCCCTCCTCTCTTTCCAGGTGCCCTGAAAGAGCCAGGGAACCTACTGGTGTTCCCCCAGGGCTAAAGCTAATCTGGAACCACTGTGTTCTCGCCGCTGTTGACTGCCTCCACTGATAGTAGTCAGGATGCAGTATGGCTCTTCTGGGTTCCCTTTGCTCCCCTTGCAGGTACTTCCTGGGCAGCAGTCAGGTCTCTTCTCAGGCATCTCTGAGTCCCCAACACTGCAAGCTCCTGACTGCGCCCTGTGCCCGGCTGGGGGGTCTTGGGAAGGCAGCCTGCAAAGAGTTCCCATCCGGTTGGAAACGCCCCACAGGGCCAATCCACAAGAGTTCCTGATCTGAATCCAGAAAGGACAAAAAGCCCAGAGGCTAAAATTATTGGCTTTGGAGTTGTGTAAAAGTACATTAGCGGTAAATTGAGGTGCATTTATTTCTCCTGCGGGAGTCCCTGTGTGTTAATTGTCTTTGATTCGCTTCAGCACCTTCTTCCCTACAGGTCCTTCCTCTCTTTGTCTCCTCTGGACATCAAAAGGCTTGTGGAGGGGGGGGGGAGAGACATGACTCCTCCCCACTTGGTTGCCTTCATAAGCCAGAGACTCACTTGGGTTCCCAGCACCTTCCCTCCTTTTCTAGCCCTGAGGATCCCATCAGACTCTGCAGTAAAATCCAGTGGCTGAGAAGATGCAGGGAGCTCCAGGTAGGCGTCTTCCTCTTCTCTAGTGGCTTGGTCTAGTGGTTAGGGAGCCGGACTCTTATCTGGGAATCTATGCCACACTCCCCCGTGAAAGCCAGCTGGGTGACCTTGGGCTAGTCACAGCTCTCTTCTGAGCTGTCACAGCCCTACCCACCGCACAGAGTGTCTCTTGTGGGGAGAAGAACAGAAGGTTTGTCAGCCACTTTGAGTCCCCTTAAATGGGTGAGAAAAGCAAGGTAGAAGAGCCAACTGTTCTTCTTCTTGTAGGAAGGCAGGCATCCATCCAGTGGATTGGGAAGCTCCCTGGAGGTGAATGGAGTCTTTTTCTTCACAGGCTGTTTGCGCAAGGGGCGCATCGCCTCAGGAAGGCTGATGGTCCCCTCACAAGTGGAAAGGCAGAAAGATAAGGAGCCGTGGCCTGAATTAGAACTGTGTGGCAGAAGAGGGTGGGAAGCACATTGGCATGAATAGCTGGAAACCCCTGTGTTGCCTGGGCATCACGTTTCCTCCCCCAGCCTTGCTAAAGGATTCCCTGTGGGAGAGGTATGGGAGATGCCAGAAGGATACCCCGTGGCCCATGGTGCCACCAGAGGGGCTCCACAGTTTCTGCCCATCTCCTGCCCTTTGTCTTCACCTCTTCAAAGCGACCCTCCATAAACAACTACGCTACTAGGGAGCCTAAAATTGAAAGAGCACTGCAGCTACTGGTGCATCTCCGGACCCTGAACAGATCACAGAAGGGATTCCACATGACGGTCTTTTCTCATCCATTTTTGCTAGCTGGGTATAAAGTTTAACAGGGCCTGTTCTACGCAGTTCTCTTCTCCCACTGTGAGGCAGCCCCTTGGAGGGTGAGAATTTTGTGGCCTTCTTGCTGATCACTCCGGGTCCACGGTGGCTCCGGGTTGAAGTCCCAAGAGCTTGGCCCCAAAGACTCATGCTCTGGCCTTGGGCCGAGTTTGGTCTAGTGGTTAGGAAGCCAGACTCTTATCTGGGAATATCGGGTTTGATTCCCCATTCCTCCATGAAGCCAGCTGGGTGACCTTGGGCTAGTCACAGCTCTCTTCTGAGCATTCACAGCCCCCACCTACCTCACAAGGTGTCCTCTTGTGGGGAGAAGAATAGAAAGCTTTTTCAGCTACTTTGAATCCCCATAAATGGGTGAGAAAAACAGAGTAGAAAAGCCAGCTCTTTTTCTTCTTATTATTCCTCTGAGCTCTTTGGAGGTAAGCAGGCAGAGAGAAGGAATCTCAGTGGTGGTAAAAACCAGGACTCCTCGACTTCTCTCTCGAGGAAATCCCACATTCTGCTTCCCTCCTCCCAGATGCTGCCTTTGAAGAGCAGAAGAGGGGGTCGCATGCTGGGTTTCCCCCCCCCTGATTTCAGCCACTCGCAAGAACAGCCTCTCTCTTCACTGTTCAGAGCCATTGCTCCAAGCCATTAAAGCGCCTTCAGATTCAGCAGTAATTTTTCTAACACTATTCATGCTGAAATCATCCCTGCAGCTTCCACTGAATGTTGTCAAATCTCTTCCTTAGGCCTCGTCACACTTAAGGCTTAATGCAGTTTCAGTCCACTTTCAGAGTGAGGGAATACAGCAGCAAAGTGACTAAATGACTCAGTGTTAAATGACTCAGAAAAGTCACTTTTGGGATAGATAATGTGGAATGAAAATTACTGGCCACTTTGCTGAGGTGTGAGGCAGTTTGGTCTAGTGGTCAGGGAGTGGGACACTTCTCTGGGAATACTGGCTTCGATTCCGCCCTCCCCCATGAAGCCAGCAGGGTGACCTTGGGCTAGTCACAGCTCTCCTCTGAGCTCTCACAGCCCCACCTACCTCACAGGGTGTTCTGTTGTGGGGAGAAGAACAGAAGGTTTGTCAGCAGCTTTGAGTCCCCTTAAATGGGTGAGAAAAGCGGGTTAAACCTTAGGTTTGACCACAGCCTTTGTATCTTATTTCTAATAGGTGCTCCCTGACCTGCTTCAGGTCTCTAACCAGGAGATAGTGGAATTCCGTCTCTGGCACCTTCCTACATTGTTTCCTATCTCCAAGTCAGGGGACTCTGGCGTGAATGAAAGGGCACGTGGTCTTTTCACAAGCGGGTATCTGGGAGCCGTGGAGAGGGGCAAAGCCGTTGGCACCACCTTAATGCCCGAGAATGCTGCAGCGGCAGTCAAGACACCTCTTTTCATTTATTTATTTATTTAAGGAATTTATATCCCGCCCTTCACCAGTTAGTTCCAGGGCAAGTTACAACAAGAATAAAACATCAAATATTAAAACATAATTAAAAATATAATGCCCCCCCTCACAGGACCAGCACCCTGAAGAAGCTATTTAAATGTCAAAAGCCTGGGTGAAAAGAGATGTTTTCACCAGGCACCCAAAAATATACAGCGTAGGTACCTGGCAGACCTCAGGAGGAAGGCTGTTCCAGACTCTAGGGGCCCCCACATAAAAGGCCCTCCTGCATGTCCCCGTACCTCGTATCTCTGTAGGAGAAGGAACCACAAGAAGGGCCTCTTCTCCAGATCTCAGTGCATAGGCAGGTCTAAATGGGAGAAGGCACTCCTTCAGATACCCAGGGCCAAAGCCGTTTAGGGCTTTATGTGTTAGTGCCAAAACCTTGAATTGGGCTCAGAGCTGTTGGCTCCGCCATGGCTTCGGGTGGCATATCCCAATGTCATGTTGCTTGCAAGAGATTCTGCTTTCTCCGTTGGCCCACGGCTTCCAGGCACAAAGCTTATCTCCAGCCTGGGCAGCCATGGGGGCCCCACATTCAGGGTCTGGGGTACATCTGCACCATTATGTTCCTGCTTATAGCACTGTGACTCTGTTGCTTTTCCTCCTCAAAGTTTGTCCTGTCTTCTTCTCAGAGGCAAAAAGTCTTGCAGATGTTTTGGGGGCCTCACCCCAGTGCAGCTCGGTTCTGGTCACCCTGGAGGACAAGGACCTCTGGAGTAAGTTTCACGCGGCTGGAACCGAAATGATCATCACCAAGTCCGGACGGTGAGCTCAGCCACGTTTCAATTTGACACGGCTGGGGGGATGGATTGCTACCAGGGTGACGGTCCCCGTAGGATCGGATCTCAGGAATCTGAGAGGCAACTCACTCAGATCCCTAGAGGTGGATTATCCTTGATGGGATACAGCAAGAAGCCTTGGAGATTCCTTCATGTTGGCAGTTTTCATCTCCTTTAAAATAACACCCCCCATCTATGAGTGCAGTTCATTAAAAAAAGAAAGGAAAGAATGAACACGTGTCAGTGACAGAGACACTGAACGAAACGCCAAGCTTTAACAAAATATCGTCCCTGGAAAATGGCGTTTTTTAAAGCACATCTGGAGGGGCTTTAAGGGTTCGTCAGTAACATATGAGGTACGCTCATGGGAAGGAGGATTCAAAATCTGGAGGCTTGAAGCTCTTCTTAATCTGGGCTCTTCTAAGCCCGCTGTTAAAGGGACTCCCCAGAATGGGCCAGCAGCTACCGGGGTTGGGGGGAGTCCAGTCTCCCTTTGACTCCCCGCACGGCGTTTTTGGAGCAACTGTTTCAGATGTTACAATGGGCTGCCTTCAGCTGCAAACAAGCCCAGAATTGATGTCGAGTCCAATGCTGAGCCTCGTTGCCCTTTCAAGGTATTTCACTGGCTGTGTTCACACCTAAGGTTTAATGCAGCTTCAGTCCACATTCAGAGCAAGAGGGTCACACCAGCAAAGTGGCCAGTGATTTTCTTTCCACATTATCAATCCCAAAGGTGGATTTTCTGAGTTATTTAACGCTAAAAGGAAACAGCTTGTCACTTTGCAGATGTTTTCTCCCACTCTGAAAGTGGACTGAAGTTGGATTACATCTTAAGTGTGACTTTAAGGCTCTGTGCTGCTTTTCCCCTTTTGCAGACGAATGTTCCCCCAATGCAAGATCAAAGTCACCGGCCTGATTCCGTACGCGAAATACATTATGCTGGTGGATTTTGTCCCAGTGGATAACTTCAGATACAAGGTAAGGGGGAAATGCTGTTCACTCGGGATGTAAATAAATATTTGTAGGCATTCGAAATCCGATCGAATGTGCCAGATTTTTTCGAATGTCCTGAAATTCAAATGTAAACATTCAAATCGAATTTTGAATTTCGGATCTATTCGTTCAAATTATCCGGACATTCGTATGGGTAAGGGTTCGTACACGATGCGTACTTGAAGATCCGCAACTTTCCCGCATCCGTACACATTTGTACGGATCCGTACGGGACGAAACGGGTTGCATACGGGATAACTACGGGATGCATACAGCTGTTTACAGAAGCGTACAGATCTGGGGAAGATGTGTACGGGCACATACAAAAGTTGTCAACATTCGTAGGTCCAGATTCGAATTAAAAAACTGAATAGATTCAAATTTGGTAAATTCAAAACAAATCTTGTTAAATTGGAATTTAAAAGATTCGAACCGAACTGGATGTTTGGGTACTCGATTCGATTCGAATAGAATGTCGAAAAAACATTTGTGTTCATCTCTACTGTTCACCAGCCGGCTTCCATCCTGGCAAAAGGAATACTCGGCGTTCTCCCCCTGGTGTGAATTGATTCCGGGTTTGCGGGAGCCGGTGGCTGAGACATGGATTCTGCTTAAGTCTCCCCTGCATTTCTGCTCGCCCGGCAACCATGCTGGTTCTTGCTCCTGGCAGCACCAGGACACTGGGTGGCGTCCTCAGCTGCTGAAGCTCCAAAGAGTAGCTGGAGAGCCCGCATGCCGCTTTGTGGGGCAATTCTGAAGCCAGTTATGTCCCCAGTTGATGGCAGGAGGTAACCTGAACAAACTGCTAGGGGAGGCAACTGTTTTGTGATCTACAGTCTTGCCTGGGGGGTTTGTAAGTTCTGTTTGCAGTCACTTTTGGCAGATATTGTGGAACTAGAGAAGGTGCAGAGAAGGGCAACCGGAATGATTAAGGGTCTGGAACACCTCCCTTAGGAAACCAGGCTGCAATGTCTAGGCCTCTTCAGTCTGGAGAGACGGCGTTTAAGAGGGGATCTGATTGAAGTATATAAAATTATGCATGGTATAGAAAGGGTGGATAGAGAAAATTTCTTTTCTCTATTGCACAACACTAGAACCAGGGGGTATTCTATGAAGCTGATGGGTAGGAGAGTCAGGTCTGACGGGGGAAGTATTTCTTCACCCAGAGGGTCATCGGCTTATGGAATGTGCTGCCGGAAGAGGTGGTGACAGCTACCAGTCTGGATGGCTTTAAGGTAGGGTTAGACAAATTTATGGATGACAGATGTATCAATGGCTACTAGAACGAAAGCCTAGGTGCATCTTTCAGGCTGGGGGGGGGAGCGGGGCGCTTCTAAAGCCATTTGCTGGGATTCTAGAGCAGGAGAAGGTTTGTCCTTGTCTCTGTTTGAGATGCCCATGAGCATTTGGTGGGCCACTGTGTGTGACAGGGTGCTGGACTAGATGGGCTGTGGCCTGATCCAGCAAGGCTTCTCTTATGTTCTTATGTTCTTAAAGGGGGGGTGAGATAACAATCAGCCATAAAAATCCCTCCAAGCTCCTTTGGGACACCTAGTGGCCTTAAGAGGTGACTGTCACACAACAGAGTTTGAAAGTAAACCTGATAGAGACAAAGGAGTCACATGAACAGGCTGCCAGTGGGAAAAACCCTCCTCACTTCTCCCCCCGCAGTGGAACAAGAACCAGTGGGAAGTTGCTGGAAAAGCTGAACCGCTGCCCCCTTGCCGGACGTACATCCACCCAGACTCTCCTGCCTTGGGCAGCCACTGGATGAAGGAAGCCATCTCCTTCCAGAAGTTGAAGCTGACCAACAACACCTTGGACCAGCATGGCCACGTAGGTATACTGAGCGGCAGCCGCAGGTGGGAAGGAATGGAAGGGTCTTGCCTGATGACTTTTGGGAAAGCTCGAGCTGAAGGCCCCAAGAGAGGCAAATACCTGCAGCCCTCTTGACTCCCCAGGCAATATGGGCTGTGAGGCACCCAAGGGTAGAAATACCTGGGCTTCGCTTGCCCCCCCTCCTGCTTTCAGCAGTTTCCCAGAAGGCAATTCTTGCGTGTGGTCCCAAAACCCACATGCTCTCTTCCCGGCTGGCAAGCAGGGCAAGAATCACCTGGGCACCCTGGTAAGGGGAGGAGAGGGCAACCATCACCTGGGCTTTCTCCCTCCCACCAACCAGGTGATCCTGCATTCCATGCACCGTTACAAGCCCCGCTTCCACGTCATGCAAGCCGACGACCTCTTCAGCACCTGCTGGAACATCATCCAGACGTTCACCTTCGCCGAGACAGCGTTCACCTCTGTCACGGCCTACCAGAATGAAAAGGTCCGGGGGTTCTGCCAGGGCCCTTTGGATGCTGCGTCAACTCTGGGTGGGGTGAGGCACGGGTCGAGGGACACTGCTGCCAGCTGGCACGGGAGTACCTCTGAGAGATGCCCATGCAGGAAACTTGGGGCATGGGGAGCATCCCTCGGGTCAGCCTGAAATACATATAGCGCTGCAGGCAAAGGCGCCAGGCGGTCGGAGAAAGGGACGGGGAACCTGACCTCCAACTGCATCTCTTTCCCTGAAGATCACAAAGCTTAAGATCTACAACAATCCCTTTGCTAAGGGCTTCCGAGAACACAGGAAGAAAAGCCGCAGGTAGGTCTACCTGCCCCCCCCCCGGCTCCCTCCGACTTGGGGGTCATGTATACTTGTGCAACCCTCTGCCCCCCCCCCCCCCCCGCTGCCTGTAAAAGGAAGCTCACTGGACTCCAAAGAGCCCCACAGTTCTTGGAACTGGTTTGGGATGATCCTGGTCCCCCGTGTGGTTCCTTTTGAAGGGTGGTAAAGACCCCCCCCCCCTTTCTGGCACTCCTTACAGAGAGGCGAAGGCTCCGAAGAGCAGTCAGGGCAAAGGTCAAAAGAGGCGACTGATGGAAGGATGCAGAGCTGACATGGAGGACCGAGGTAATCTTTGCTTTCTCCGTTGGGGCCCTTGTTTTTTGCCTTTCTTCCCAAGCGATGAAGGGAGCCCAAGGCCTTCCTTGTGGCCCTGTGCAATTGCGTAGGATGGCTGGGGCACGGTCACCTGGAAGGCGGGGGGGGGGGGATGCTTTGGAAGCAGGTGCCCTGTGATTACAGAGTCTCACTTGGGATCAAGTTGCCAGCCAGGAGGAAGCCAGGTATCTGCCTTTCCAAGGGCCTTTCTCTCAGCTGATCTCGCCCGCCCTGCCTTTGACCAGCCTGGTGGAACGCAAGATGGTTGTTTTCTTGCCCAAGGCAGTGGGAGAAGTGAGGCCTGAGGTGGGTCTGCCAGAGTTACGTGTGGCGCGGTTTTCTTCCTCTTCCTCTTCCTCTTCCGCTTGACGCCACCGAAGCCATTCTCTCCTAGCCACCACCTAAAGAAGTCCTTGGGCCGCCTGAATTCCACGAGAAAAGGTGCTGAACCAAACAGCCTTTGTCAGCTAGAATGAGGAACGGCCGGCCTGTTTCTGCTCCTGCAAAATCCCTTCTGCCCGTTGGTCCCACCCCTGAACATCTATCTGGCGCTACGGGGAACAGCAGGACGAGAAGCACCAGCAGTGTAGTGCTATTTGCAGCCCTGGGGTGTATCAAGACTCTTCTGGGGGAGGGGGAATGTTTTGCACCTTTGTCCCATGCACCAAGGCCTGTCCAGGCGTGGAAAGCAGGACGCTTCTAAGGCCATTTGCTGGGATTCAAGAGCAGGAGAAGGTTTGCCCTCGTCTCTGCTTGAGAAGCCCGTGAGCATTCGGTGGGCCACTGCGTGCGACAGGATGCTGGACTAGATGGGCTGTGGCCTGATCCAGCAGGGCTGTTCTTATGTTCTCCTTTGAGGCATCCTCCTCGGAGCACAGCTTGTATCTTACCTATTCATCAGAATCCCCCATGCATTGCTTAGCACAATCCTGCCCCTAATGCCGAGTGTGGGCAGGCGTCACGTCTGCTGAGGTGGGTCCTGTGCCTTCCCTGAAGTCTGTGGCTTGTTTTAACCCAACTCTGCTTCAGGTCTTGCCGGAAATGAAACCAGGGAGATGCCACAGGAGGCCATGGCTACTGCAGACAACGGCGGTCCGCAGGATTCCTGGCTGTCAGGACCCGCAGAGGCTACGGGGCAGCGGAGAGCAGCAGGCGCCCAAGAGCAGCAAGGGCTGAGTCCACCTCGCCAAGCCGGCTCCTCTCCGCAAGCACACAGGCAGGCGTGCAGGGAAATTCCCTGGGTGTGGGTGGGAGCGAGCATCAGCCAAAGGGAACCCTTGAAAGCCTGTGCAAGGGGGAAGCCTATCAACCCTGGAACCGTCTCCACCTCCTTCCACTTTACTCCTGGGCCCCCTAGTGTGCAGGAAAGGACACGGTTTGGAAGCAGCCATCAGCCTAGGAACCGGTCAGTAGCAAAGGGGTTCACCCTGGCCCTGCTTTGCACCTCTAGAAAGTGCCAGACTGTACAGGGCCCTAAGGAAGGCATCTGCACATGGATGGCACAAAGCTCTGGGTGTTGCTGCTCTTTGGCCTGAAATCAGTTGCTGGAAATGGCCACTGGCCCTCTGGGCGGGCAGGAAGTCAAGGGGGGGGGGCTCCTTGCCACAGATCTCTTTGCCCCATTCCAGCTCGTGAATGTTCCTGGTGGTTTCAAGGGTTTCTATGGGCACTGCTTGGAGAATTCTAAGTGGGAGGGGCCGTAAAGCAAGCTCAAAGGCACGCATTGCGCATGGGCCAGCTCAGGGATTTTGTCCCACTTTCTCACCCCATTTAGGCTTCCCGAAGCCAGCAGCCCATCTTTGGCGAGCCCCCTCCAGGGTGCTGCCTCTTCCAGCAGATTCCAGGCTGTCGTTCACCAGATGGACTTGGCCCCGGTTCCTGAGCAAGGCAGCAAGCGGCCTGGAAGCTTCAGCACAGATCCGCCGTCGCTCCCTTCTCCCGGGATGGCCGGCCTAGCTGCGGAAGCCGCTGGCAAGGCAGGGCCCCAGAGGCCCCAGTACGGCCCCTTCACTCCGGACCAGAGCTTCAACCAGTGGGTGGTTCCTCCACACCCACAGTACAGGTCCATGGGCTATCCTGCCTTTGCAACAGACTACAGTCCACATGGGGGCGCTGTGCACTCGGCTGGGGGCATGGCAGACTGGAACCAGTATTCCTTGCTTCCCTACGCCTGCTGGTAAAGCGTGGCAAGGAAACTGGGAGCGCAGAGCCGCTGCCGTTGTCTTGAAAGCTACCAGGCAATGGTCCTGCTGCCGTGGCCTCCACCGTAAAGCCCAGCTGGCCTTCATCATGTGGTTGATGCACAATGTTTCCATACCCCCACCCCCACCCCTTGCCCTTAACAGAATGGCAGAAGGGCCTGTTCCCTCTTTTGGCTGTTTGTCCCACCCCAGTGCAATGGGGGAGGAGGAGCCAGTGTGTACCACCTCACCCCACCTGAGCATGTAGGCTCAAGGCTGAGGACCTCGCTACACTTTTCAGCTATTCCAGCGAGGAAAGTCCTCTGAAAAAATGGATGCCCACTTTGGTGACTGGTCCCCAAGCACTTAAGGCAACTTCAGCCCTCCCCAAAAGTGAAGTGTGACCACGGCTTCTGAATTCTTCTGAGCAAGCCTGGTGGAAGAAAGGTTGCCAGGATGCCTAATGAGAATGTTCCAGCTTCCAACGTGATTTGGTGCATCTCAAGGGTTCCATTGATAGGAAGAAGGCCTGTTGTGTGCTGCCTCCTCCTCCTCCCCTCCCCTCCCCTCCCCCAAGCTGTGAGAAGGAAGGAAACCTGGCATTGGTTGCGTCTGCGCTGCCCCTGCCCAAGGTCCTGCGCAATTTTACAATGTGCTATTTTGTACTGTATGTAATTTTATAATCTATTAGGTATTATAAAGTATAACGTATTATTTTATATTGCACTTTTTCCTTGTTTGCTGTCAGCTGCCCTGAGCAATTGGTTTGGAAAGGCAGTATGTAAATGGAAATGGAGGATCCGCTGTGGAGGTTTTCTGTTCTCCTCACCTCTGGGCAGCCATACAACTGGCAGTACAGGCAGAAGCAAACCAGGCCTCCTGCCTCAGGCCCTTGAAGCACATCAGGCTGGTCTTAAAAGGATTACAACGGCTGCCAATTCGCTACCGAGCCCAATTCAAGGTGTTAACTTTGACTTATAAGACCCTAAATGACTTGGGCCCCAAATATCTGAAGGAACACCTTCTCCCATATTGACCTGCCCATGCTTTAAGATCTGGGGGGGGGGGGAGTCCCTCCTGGTTGTCCCACCAGCTTCAGCAATAAAATGGGTGGGCTCCTGGGAGAGAGCCTTCTCAGTGGTGGCCCCCCAGGCTATGGAATAATCTCCCCCTTGAGGTGCGTCAGGCTTCCACACTGTATACATTCAGGAAGGCAGGGAAGACACTGACCTTTGGCTAAATGGAGACATCTCTTCCCTTTCCACTTGCAGCCACTAGTAGTTATTTATAGATACCATTGTTTTAATATACTGGATTTTAGATGTTGTTACCTGCCCTGAGACCTTCGGGTATAGGGCAGGATAGAATATTAATACAATAAATAAGTACTGCTCTGGGCACCTGAGCCTTGACTGGTGAAGCAGCCCTTTCTTGCCGCTAGAAAAGCCTTCCAGCAAATGCCTGGATGCTGCTCTCAGAGGAGAGTTTTACCATCCAAGAAGGCAGCAGGAGGCCTGGTTCCAAGAGCTGCCCCAACAAACCTCCCGGGGAAGGACCTTGTTCCTCTGTAGGGATTCTCCCTGAATGTCGCCATCTAGCAGGATGGGCAGGTGGGCTGGACAGGCACGATGCTCACACCTGCTCAGCATGGAAGAGGCAAACACGCACAGGGGACAACCACGGCTGTAAGTCAGATGTATGCTTTATTGAGTGGCCACAAACTGGGCCCAGGCACAACGGCCAGACGTGGGACCAGCAGCGGAGTAAACCAAGTAAGACACCGACCGTAAGAAAAGACGCTTTGCATGGTCTAAAAATATATTTAATACTGTTAATTTTGTAGCAGAAAATAAAACAAGCTATCATGATCGCTATGATAAGACTTCAAAGCGGAACCCATTATTGCCAGAAATTTAAACGAGGCTTCGGTTACACATAAAACGCTTGCACGGGAAGGGCCGTCCGAAATACAAGGCTGCGTTTTCCTCTGCGAAAATTGTTTGGGATATGTTTGCCCCTCAACAACCCAAACTAAAGTATACCAGGAATAAGAACCCCGGTCCCACAAGGGACGTTTGGCTCAGGGTCGGGTTTTGCAACTGAGGCTGAAGAAACTCTTGACATGCAGACAGGACAGTCAATTTGTCCCCAGGATGTTTGACACACAAAACAAAAAATGGCACCGCAAACACTTTCCATCCCTCGACAAAATCTGGGTTGCCTGTCCAGAGACCAAGCAAAGCCAACAGCCCCTTTTATAATATACTCTGGCACGATTTGTAAACAGTCATGATTTATCAGCTCAACTGCCAGCTGGCGCCCCTTTCCGACGCCTCATTCGAGAGGGGGCTTCCTGCTCAACCAGAAAGCACAGTGCGGGACTGACTTCTGAAGGAACATGCCCAGGGTTGCCCGGTGCCCCATACTACAACTCCCATCAGCCCCAGCCGGCACACCGGGGGGGGGGGGGGAGAGAAGGCCTTATCATAATGCATAGCTTGAAAAAAGACTCCCAATTAATCAGAAATTAGCCCCTGATACAAGTAAGAGGAAACAGCAAGGAAAAGGTCGTGACGTTTACAAACAAATCCAATGCAGGGTTTGTTTCTTTAGTTGTATTAAAATACCTTCATCATAATAAAATAGCAATAGATTTTTACCATTCAGATCAACTCGGGCACGAAGGAGGCAGCTAGATTTTGGCTTCATGGGTGGGACATCCTTGCCCAGATCCCGCACCCCCAATTTCTTGGCAACTCTAACATCCATTCACAGGCACGAAGGAGCCTCCAATTGGAGCAATTTGAAAGCCTCCGCTGGCCCAGACGCAGTTGCCTCAGGGCATGTTGCAGCCAGAGAGTCCCTTCCGCACCGAGGGGCTCTTTGGCTGAGCCAAGGGCAACTCTGTGGTGCCACCTACCCTGGAGAGCAGCCACCATGCGCCCAGGCCACAGCTCAGTAGTACTCCACAGTAAATTAAGACAGGCGATTGGGGGCGCCGCCCGGCCGTTTGCTGGAACGGCCGGGTGGCTGCCCACCCCAGAGGGACTGGGCCCCAAAGGCAGGGAAATGCCACTTCCTGCCAGCACCAAGGCCAGTCTAATTCACAGTATGTTTGGCAGGATAAACCCTCGGCCCCTAAGCCCATCCTGCAAATCAGCACGAGGGTCCAAAGAACCAGCAAACAGGAAAGCGTCTCTCTTCAGGCTTCGGCTGCCCTGCGACTCTTCAGCACCTTCAACCCCCACATTAAGGCACTTGAACACTGAGCTGAACGTGTGGTGCTCGGAATTCTGAGATCCTCAAGAGGCAAGATACAGGACTGCGCTCTGAAAGATCACCACCTAAGGCGGCCCCTCTGGAGACGCCAACCTCAACATTCAACTTGTCCTCGTGTTCCATTCATTCCTCATGATGGTGCTTAAAACTTGAGAGACTCAAATTCCGGCTAACGCAAAAGGGAAACGTATAGCACTAAAACCACCCAATGGTATATTTGATTCAGATTTGTCTTCCTGTTAGCAATGATTTACAGTTTCTAAATTTGCTTTTAAGAAGGCGGCAAGTGCCATTCCGACTGACCTTGTCTGGCTTCTAAAGCCCTTCTTAGCTGAAACTTTCGCACCCCAGTGACGGATTCCGGCGTAAAGGCAAAAACAAGAGGCCTAACTCTGCAAGAGCAGAATTGTAGGCAAGAATGAGGCAAAAGGAATCCCACGTGCCGCAGGAATCGGAAGGAGACCGCAGCGCTGCCGTGCAAGTCCTCCAAAGGCTTTTCCTAGAACGGACCTCGCTAGCGATACACAAGCATCAATTTTAGTCCAAACCCACTACGATTCTACACTTAAAAGACGTGGTTTCCTCTCATTGTGTCTCCCCTGCGCTGAAAGGAAAAACAACAGCTGTTGTTTAGATGCAGGTACTTAAGAGTTGTTCTCCTGCACAGGAAACCATTCAAAGAGACACCCAGGGCAGGGCAGCTCAAGTTTCACCCCTGGGCTTCTGCCTGGGTGGCCGTATCAATCATCTGCAGCTCAAGGTCCAAACTTCTGGGCATCCCTCTAAATTTGGGGCAGTGCCAGGGCCATTTCAGTGCCACCGAGCACCTTCTGCGGTGTGCGTTCCAAACCTTTACGACAGAGCCGTCGTAGGGCAGCAAGCCGGAAAACGTGGGCAAGTGGGAATGCTTACAAGGCGCCGTTAACAGTTGTCTAATGATGCTCATGATGGCTGAGAGAAGGAAGCAGCAACGGAAGAAAGGGGCCGGCGGGAATCATTCGTTTTCGTCGGGATTTTGAGGGTCAATTATTTTGACGTGGGTGAACGGGAAGAGGCCCTTTCTGCCGTGAACTTCGCCCTCCCACTGGCCGTTGATGTTCATCCTGGTGACCTTCACGATGTCGCCGACCTGCAAAGTCGAAAGGAAGAGAAAGCAACTCAGAGCAGCTCTTGGAGATCACAGATCACTTCCACGAAAGGAACTTGCACTTTTTTCAAGGGGCCCCAAGTGGCGAATGCCACGCGATTGGCGGCCTTGGGAGACACGGGCGTCTCACAAACCGCCACTGGAGTTTCCCAGGCCCTCACAGCACCCTGGCTGTCCAACGGGATGTGAAAAGAACCAAACGGCCTCAGACTCGGCTGCCCACTCGGGATGTTCCCGAGCCTCAGATGGGTACCCAGTGGCACCCAGATGAACATCCTACAGCCAACAGAGACCCTGCTGGTCCTGGAATGGGTTTGTCCTGTTCCAAGAGGAACCTGAGCCTCAAGGGCCCTCTGGAGCGATCGCCCTTTCACCTCCCAATCATAGCTCTCTAAGACCAGTAAAGAGATGGGGACAAGCATGGTACTTAGCTTTTAATATGGAACTCAGGATCCTGTTTGGCCCTTTTGCCTGCTGCAGCCTCCCCACCTGGGATCCTGGGTTCAGGCCACTGCCAGAACAAGTCACAGCCAAGAGCACATTCTCTCCAGAGGCTGCGGAAAGGGGCTGGGGGGGGGGGAAGTGGGGAGTCACAGAGGCCCAAAGAGCAGCCCTGCTGAGTTACTCTGACAAGCCGGAGGCCAACCCTGCTGGAACATGGTGGAGAACTTCCGTGCTGTCTCCAAACCCTCCCATGCCAATCGAGCCCTTCAGTATAGGCACAGAGTTTACTGCAGAAATAGGACACTCTGCTCTTGATTGGCAAGGCCTGGATGCCGTTCCCTAAATTTAAACGCAGTAGGTCCCACGAGAAAGCTTGAAGGCAGAGTTGTGATGAGCTTTTTCAATGTCAAGGTTTTTGAAGGCCACTTGAATTGGGGAAGGGGAGACTGGAGCCTATTTTTGGAGGGACACGCTGCTCATATACTTTGCGAGGGTTTGCTGAGCACAAAACTCAACTGCACTGCAATGAGCCATTCTCTGCACCTCACGCCCCAAACCACAACGCCTCTGAGTCCCTGGAACATGCAAGTCACTACCATGGGCCGGCCTCCCGAGGATGAATCAGGAAGCCACGTAACACCCACCGTTTCCTCTGACTCACTGGCACGCTTGAAGCCAAATCCCAGGCGGCTGTCAAGCAAAAGGGGACTTGCTCATCTTCTCCTGGGCAAACCCGAGTGTAACGCCTGCCAAACTCTCAGTGGCTTTCACGAGCGTGTGGACACATGCCAACAGGTCCACACTCATCTGTAGGGCTGTGCACGAATGCAATTTTTGGGATTCGATTCGAACTTAATATCCAAAAATGTGAATCGATTCGTATTCATATTTGATCTGATTACATTCAAAGCTATTTTTGATCCATATCTGCAAAGATGAATGCCAGCAACATTTGCATGTGCCTGTACGCATCCTATATGCGTCCCGTTTTCATCCTGTACAGATCCGTACGAATGCGGGAAAGATGCGTTTGGGGAAGTACACACTGTGTATGTATTCGAATGTCCGAATAATTCACACAAATGATTCAAAATTCGATCAAATTTCGAACGTTTCGAATATTCCTGCACATCCCTACTCATCTGCAACTAACAAAAGTCTATTATGGTTGCCCAGTTGTTATGGGCAGCCCTTTTAAGGACAGGCTATTGGTGATATTGAGGGACGCATGCTTTGTGCACTCTTATGCAGTCCCTATGAGTCTTAGGGGGTCTTTTAATCCACACAGGAGGAATTTTACTTTGCACATGGTTACTTCACGAGCAGAGGAGTGTTCATGTTTATCCTGCACCGGCCGAACCTCATTCTGGTGCTACAGGCTAGAGAAGAAAAGGACAAGGAGGAGGCTTCAGCTTGTTTTCAAGCTGAGGAAAATCCCATAGATCTTGGGGAAGAGCCACTCCGGGGGCTTTCTGACTCTCCCAGCACACGCACTGAATGTGGCCCTTCCTGAGCATCACTGTAATCCACCTTTTTTCAGAGAAGCTGAAGACAGAGCCCTCACCCATGCTGCAGTCGCAATAGCCCTGAGAGGCTAGAGAAACTAGGAGGCAGCAACCAGACCAGCCCCCACGAGTCTTGTCTTAAAATTTGTCTACGTGTGCCAAAGACTCTTTAGGACACAATGCTGCAAACAATATTCCTCAGCTAGGACAGCTTTGGACTTCTTCAGGACGACATGTAGATTCCCACAGCCGGGTATGAGAAGCTGCCTTCTATCACACTCATCCAGCACCCACCTAGAAAGTTCCCGCACAGCCCTTGGGCTGATCTGACAAGACGGGTAAAGCAGAGGCACAAATAGCCAGGTTGCCTTAGTCCCTCAGGGCATCTCGCTCCTTTGCCCTCAGTATTTTGAAGCACACCAGAAGTGAGCCACAGAGCCTTTGTAACCAGGGCATTTGTCTTTGAGCCAGGATCTGACCTCTTGCACTCAGATGGGTGGAAGACAAAAGGAAGGCCACAAGGATAATCTACTCCCTGTGCAAAGCCGTGCCACAAAGGGGAAACGGGACAGCTGGTCAGACCTGACACTTGATGGGGACGCTTGGAGCTGCACACTGACTGGCCAGCCATGAGGGCCTTTCGCCACAGTTGCTCCGCAACACACTACAAGCCAGGCTGGTGGCCACCCTCGGTCATGAAAACTCACAGATGGACTGCAGAGCGTCCCACTTCTTGTGTGGAGATGTGCTGAAGGGAAGAGTGCACCCAGCCCTGGGCAGCTGGTAGAAAAAGTGGGACAGGAGTGGCATACAACAGTCAAGGGGCCCCTCAGCTGACTGGCAGATGAATGGAGCTACCCAGTTTTCCAGCCGAGCTACCTGAGTCAGTGGCCACAATATTATCTTGTGACAACCGCTTCCAGAACACCCATTCTGACCCATTCTCAACCTGTGAAAATAACTTGCCTATTTCAGTGGCTTTTACCCAATAAATCATTCCATGAACCTCAAGTCTCAGTTAGAAGAAAAAGAATAGTTGGCTTTTCTTCCTCACTTTTCTCACCCATTAATGGGACTCAAAGCGGCTGACAAACCTTCTGTTCCTCTCCCCACAACAGAACTCCCTGTGAGGTGGGTGGGCCTGTGAGAGCTCAGAAGAGAGCTGTGACTAGCCCAAGGCCACCCAGCTGCCTTTGTGGAGGAAGAAGAGTTGGCTTTTCTACCCCACTTTTCTCACCCACTAAGGGGACTCAAAGCGGCTGACAAACCTTCTGTTCTCCCCACAACAGAAGACCCTGTGAGGTGGGTGGGGCTGCAAGAGCTCAGAAGAGAGCTGTGACCAGCCAAAGGCCACCCGACTGGCTTCGTGGGGGAGTGTGGAATCAAACCATGAAACCAAGCGAGGATCTGTCACTCTTAACCACAAGACCAAACTGGCTCTCAGGGGAGCCTGTAAAAGATCCTGCTTCAGGGCATCCTCGATGGAGCCAGTGAGACCAGTCAGACAGCCATTCCTACACAAATCTTCAGAAAAAGGGATAAGGGATAAGATCCTGCAGCTGGAGCTACTTAGGCTGTGACCAGCCGAAGGACTGTGTACTCAAAGGCAGCCCAGTTTTGCCTGGAAACACAACACCGTAACTTTGCTTCTCCCTCCACAAGTAAGCTGGGTGGATTTCACAGTGCGCTTAATTCTGGTCTTCCTCAGCCAGCCCGTTGTAGCAGCAGCTGGGGTGGAACCAGGGCTGTGGAAGAGCTCAAGAGCTGCTGCTCTGGCCAGGTCTACTAGCTTACTGGGGAGATGCAAAGCAGGAAGGTTGCACTAGGGTTGTTAGGATACGCTTAATACTCTGGCATTGCCAACAGATCCTGGATTGTTTTTTGCCCGAGAAGATTGGCAGGCAGCTCAGGACAGACCCCTTAAATTCCTCTGCATTCCTGAGAGCTCAGCACTAGACTTCCAAAACTCCCACTTAGTTGCAGGTCAAAACTCCAAAGAGCTCCTAAGGGCCAAAGAGAGGAGCCCTTCCTGGATCAGGCCACAGCAGCCCCCCTAGTCCAGCTTCCCTGCCTCACACAGCGGCCCACCAGTTGCTTCCTGGCATCTCAAACAGAAGGCAAAGTTCCCGCCACAGAAACCTGACTCTTTAATCGATCTATAAAATAATGGGCCACATCTCCTTTATCTTTTTGGGTTTCTCCTTAAAGATCAGTGCCTTCTACTTCTCTACACTCCTGCTACACATTTCTTGCGGAGCTCTGAGGTGTAAACTGTTCTGAAAGATCCCTAAAGGTCAGGATCTAAACCCACAAGAGAGGTAGAACAGTGCCTGAAGCTTTAAAAAGGCCAAGCGTTTCACTGATAAGCAGCTTAGGAAATGCTACGATCTGGCATAGTCACAAATCGTTATAAATGCAGTTTGGTCTCAATTTCAGGCAGATTTGTTGCTTTCTTTGCTTATGGCTGGCTATTAAGGCTGAGCCCACATTCTTTTGCAAGATAGCATCAAAATGGTATGCCGCTCCAGTTTGGTTAAGCCACGTCTCCCATCAGATCGCCAATAAATGTTGGCATGGCTGTGGGGCAAAAGGTCCATATTCCCATCAATGGTGCAGATGTCCTTTGGTTCAAAAACTTTGGTGGCAAATAAGAGAAATCAGTAAATACATACAATTACCCTTTGAATTAACTTTTGAAAACTGTACACTGCATATCTTCCCACCTGTATACACTGTTACTAACAGAATACTCAAAAACTATTACACTTCCTTCTCTTAGCGGCCAGACTAATGGTAACGGCTATTATTGAACTCATCACTTCCCAGTTTAACCAATTAAATGAGAAGAAAGAGTCACACCCGTAGAAAGAAGCATGGAACCCTTTTCTTAACAATTTCGAACAAACAAAGCATGACTATCAATTGCCAAAGTCAATGATGGATTTTGTTTTGTGGTAACCTGTGTAATGGTACAACTAAAAGTAATATATATTTATCCTTTTCGAAAGAGCTAAACGCATCAACTGTTTCCTATGTGAACTGACCAATGTTTCCAGTTGATATTATATTTTGTATTGTTGTTGGTTGGTAATATGACCTTTCTTAAAAAAAAAAAGATGGCTGAGTCCAAATTCCCACTCGATTCCAATCTATCAAGGCAGAAGAACTGCCTGCTAGTCGCATTTTTCCTTTGCCTGGACTGGGCTGCAGTCTCAATCTGTGATCTCCAAGTGCAGTGGAAACCGCAGCCCATACTAAAGCGGTTGAAGAACTCACCTCTAGTGCCAAGGCTGTCTTGTCATAAGCACACGGAACTCTTTTCTGAATAGCCTTGGCATAGACTGGTCCATTCTGTGTGGAAGGCAAAGGACTGATCGCTGCCCCAGGAGCACTGGCTGCATTGGGAAGAGGATTGGTGGTCTGGGGTTGCGCATAAGCGTGGGCAGGTTCAGGAATCCCATAGCTGTTGGAATTCCGGTTGCCCTGCCTTCCATGAGGAGACGACCTCACAAGCTTCTCGACGTACGGGACAGGGATCATCCCAAGGCGACCATCTTTGTTTCTGGCACTCCACCACTGTTCTTCAGGTTTCTCTACAATGACAAGTATCTCCCCCTTTTTAAAAGGCAGATCCTCTGCGTCATTCCCTGGGAAGTCATAAAGAGTCCGAACATATTCCACATTTTCCTCCAGAGCTGGCATGACGGGGCACGATCCAGAAGCCATCAGTGCAACTGGATACCTGGAGGAGACATGGCAGTTAGCAGCTGAAACTCTTTGCTATCACGTCCCCAAAAGCTGTTAAGTATTTGAATCCACAGAAGTGTTTTCTGAGCCAAATGTGGGATGGCTAAAATCCACATCAACTGCAGGAGTGACCTAGATTATAATCAGTCTGTGGGCCCAAAATCACAAGGCGGCCTGGACCAGCTAATGAGCTGGTGAAGGGGAAAGTGCATTTTGAGGGAGTGATGAGGCAGTGACAAGTGGCTGCCTTACTCCCGAGAAGACTCGACCATGCTCTAATTGTGCATTAAGCCAAAAAATAGACAGCATGTCTTGCTGCTTTCCCTTTCTACAGTGTGTCTGCGTTCCAAGTTATGGGCTATGCAGCTTTTGCAAGAAGGCATCACATGCAATAGATGACACCACTTAGCATCCCCACTCAACACACAAGAATGTCCGCTGTTTTCTAGCTGACATAAAATCAGCTAGGATCCAACTCCGTAAATTCTGCTCTATGCTTTTCAGTCTCACTATAGCTCTATGCAGTTCCAAATAATATTTCCAACTGCTGAAGTGGCCACCTAACGATCCAAGAATTCCACACAGTTCAAAAGGGGAAACACCCCTGCCATCTTTTTTGATGGCCACATCTTTCTGATGTCCAGCCACTCTGCGTGAGGCAAACAGACAAAGGCCCAAGAGCAACAGGCAGAACACCTTGAATTCTAAGACAAGATAAATAAGGGATAAAGCCCTAGGAAGGACAAAAATTGAGCCCGAAGCAATAAAGTTCCAGGGCTCTTTTAGCAAAAGGTTGAAATGGACCAAACAAGAAGAATTAGAGGAAGACTAAATCTATCAGAACTAAAGAACTTCAAACAAAATTGAGACAATAAAACATGTATTAAAAAAGGCTAAAGCACTATGAACAAAATATATCCTATTTTTGCTTCAAACATGATTGAGTAACATGAATATCACCACCTCTTTGCACTTTCCAGGCATTTTCCAGCAACCCTAATAAAAAAAGGGCAGAAAAAGTCCTCAATGGTGCCCCAGGGGGGCTGCAGACCCCCCTCCCCAACAATGCATCTAAAAGGCTACGAGAAGTAATTATTCCTCTTTACTTTGTTCAGACCTCATTTAGAGTACTGTGTCCAGTTCTGGGCACCCCAATTTTAAAAAGACTGTGACAACAGAGAGCAAATCCAAAGGAAGGCTACCAAAATGGTGAGTGGTCTGGAAACCATATCCTATGCGGAAAGGTTGAAGGATCTAGGAATGGCTTATAGAAGAGAAAACCGAGAGGAGACATGATAGCAGTCTTCAAGTCTCTGAAGGGCTGTCACAGTGCAGAGGGATTGTTCCTATTCTCACTTTGCACAAGATGGGAGGACTAGAAACAACAGGATCAAACTTCGAGGGAGTGAATATAAATTAGATATTAGGAAAACCTTCCTGAGAGTAAGGGTGACCACTCACTGGAATAGGTTACCAGGGAAGGTGGTGGGTTCTCCTTCGCTGGGGGTCTTCAAGCAGAGGCTGGACCTACATCTGTCTGGGATGGCTTAGGAAATCCCACATTCAGCAGGGGGATGGACTCAATGGCCCTAGAAGTCCCTTCCAACTCTAGGATTGTATGATCAGACAATCCCTGCTGCCCAGGAAAGCTGTGAGTTTGCAGCAAATCTAGCTACACCTTGTGTGGTTCCCGAGGCACAAGAAGCAAAAAAGCCTCCTCCTATTGGAGGAAATGCCTTCCTGCCCTGCTTTTCCAGAGCTGCCCAACGGTGTCTCCATCACCTTGCTGCATCGTTCCCTGAAGAAGTAGAAGAGTTGGCTTTTCTGCCCCACTTTTCTCACCCATTTAAGGGGACTCCAAGCGGTTGACAAACCTGTTCTTCTCCCCACAACAGAACACCCTGTGAGGTGGGCGGGGCTGTGAGAGCTCAGAAGAGAGCTGTGACTAGCCCAAGGCCACCCAGCTGCGTTTGTGGAGGAAGATTTGGCTTTTTTACTCCGCTTTTTCTCACCCATTTAAGGGGACTCGAAGCGGCTGACAAACCTTCTGTTCTCCCTGCAACAGACACCCTGTGAGGTGGGTGGGGCTGTGAGAGCTCAGAAGAGAGCTGTGACTAGCCCAAGGTCGCCCAGCTGGCTTCGTGGGGGAGGGCAGAATCGAACCGGGTCTTCCCTGGTAAGAGTCCGTCCCCTTAGCCACTAGGCCAAACTGGCTCACGGGAAGGGTCCGCTGGACCGCCCAGCCGGGTCACGACCGGCGACCGCACCAGGGCCCCAGAGAAGGCCGCTCAGGGCAGCCCTCCCTCCCTCCCTCCCGGCTCCGAGGCGAGGGGCCGCCGCTGACCTGGGCGCGGGCTCGACGAGCGTGGTTGTGTCCAGGTAGTGGACTTTGTAGAACT